>OY978007.1:16185042-17385042 GCA_963854515.1 Pandemis heparana | reverse complement strand
TTTGAAAAGATGAACATGCTGACAGTTTAATTTTTTCGCTAAGGTTTGTATTTAATTTATAATTAATTTATTAATTTTTGCTTATTCTAAAAGGGCGTAACTCCGATACTATCACAGAATAGACACTTATCCTTTTGTCTTTTCTGTATAGAAAAAAATCTGACGTCAATTTCAAATTGTCAATGTCAGGCCCTATTCTCCAATATTCGATTTTCGAGGTTCGCTTCGTGCTGTTCCGCTCATCTAATAGTCATTATCTTGAGAGTGAGAGAGAAGGTATGCAACGAACTTCGAAAATAGAATTTCAGAGTTGCCCCCCTTGTACTTTGAAGTTGTCAAAAATACAAAATTGTGATCGCTTATTTTTTCTCGTGAAAAAAGCAAAGGCGTTTCACCTATCCTGTGGTAGTTTTGGTAAAATTAGGACATAATTTTGAATTATTTTTTATTTTTTATAATAAGCGATATTAAAATTATATAAACAAATTGCAGTGATCAGGAGGCAAAATGCTTTCGAACCATATATACATTTTCAGGTGTTATAAAAATGAAATGTTGTCAATTGGCATCGGAATCAGCTAGCTGTCACATTCATACAAGAACTGTCAAAATGAACACGATGGCGATTGCGAGCGAATTAGACAATAAGCCTACTGGTCTGGGAGCAGAGAAAAAACCGGTAGTCTATAAAGTCGGTTTACGGACGATAGTTTTACGTGATAACGATTAATGTATTTCAAGCCGACGCTTGGCGATCGTGCTTTCTCTATCGCTTGTTACGCGCGCTCGCTTGCACACTCTGACGTCACGCGGAACGTAACGCAATGAGTCACGCTCTTTCGTGAGTGCAGCGGACGTTCATCGATTTATAAGACGTTATCACGTCAAAAACATAGCTGCTTCTCTTTCCACGCAGATGATAAAAGCCCTTCGAGGGAATGGACGAAATCATAGGAATCAAGTTATAGGCGATGCGGCTAGCAACCCATCACTATTTTGATTCCCCTTTCCACTCCACCTACCTATGCGCCCACAATCATGCTAAGCGTGGCCTTTGGGTCTTGTTCTAATCCCTGTCTACCCCATAGGGGATAAAAACGTGATTTAGGTAAGTATGTATGTATACTCATACTCGTTTATTCATAATAATTATTACTAAGACTCCACTGTCAGTCTGTCTGTCTCTCACTCATAAAGCGCGATAGCAACTGCTTAGCAGTTGAAGTTTTCACGGATGATCCATTTCTGTTGCAATAACAACAAATACTAAAACCAGAATATTTTTGTCTATGCTAGTAGGTAACCAATATAAATTTACATATTAGTACATTTTTCTTAGGACGCAGGGCTCTGGCTAGCACTGCATTTTATATTCACTAGCCGAATTTGTACGGAACACTCGGTGCGCGAGCCCGACTCGCACAACAGTTTTTTATTCGGTACCCGCAGTTACAAAGTACAGGGTGAAAGAAAGAAAGGTTTACTCGATAAAAACAGACGGTAAGGTAAGGTCAGCAGGCTTATTACGTAACTCGCTCGCGATCACCATCGTCTTCATTTTGACAGTTCATGTATGGGCTGACAATTGGCATCGGAATCAGCTAGCTGTCACATTCATACAAGAACTGTCAAAATGAACACGATGGCGATTGCGAGCGAGTTACGTAATAAGCTAGCAGGTTACTTTGATCGGACGGAGGGTAACTTTAGCCCATGTGAAAACCACATAACATAAGCATACAGCGGGCCCAGGGCGGATTGGGAACTTCACACAGACCATTGAATCGCTTTGCAAATGTGTGCAGGTTTCCTTCACGATGTGTTTCCTTCACCGAAAAGCGCATGGTACGGAAGGCGTCCGTCACCAAAAGCACCCGCGGGTGCGACCCTTTGGATTTTTATAGAGGCTTACTCCTCACGGCCCCCTGTCTAGAAAAAGACAAGGGGCCCACGTTCCGAACCCACGGCCGGGTTGCGTGTTGATCTCGGTCACGGTCACGGATGACCGGCTGTGACCGAAGTCACTCCGCTCGGCGATCGCAACCGCAACCCGTAGGTCGATAAATAAATATGGCCTTTTAGGTCTTGTTACCTAGGTTTTGTCTACCACTTGACGCTTAATAAATAAGTATGTACCTAGGTAAATATGTAGCGTAGGTATATCTTCGTTTTCCAATCCTTTTATTCCTGCCAAAGGCCTCCGTAGAAGCATCCTTGGGCCCCAAATTAGTCATACCGAGCTTGAATATTTCATAAATCTTGAATGTCGAAAACACCGGATTCGTTACGACGCTAGGATAACAATTAACACGCGTTTTGCATAAACAAAGTAGCTTTACCTTGTATAATAGAAAAACATTGGTATTTTATTAGTGATCTGGTTAAATTCCATCAACTCTGGCTTTCTGTAACTTTGCTATAAGTCGACCGTTATTAATCGGTATTTTTAGGGTTATGCACCTTGAAAGGAAAAAGCGGAACTTTTATAGGATTACTTTGTTGTCCGACCGTCCCTTGTGACCCTTTTTCTCCGGAACGCGTATCAAATACGCATATCAAATACTCAGATATACTGTCCCTTGGAGCTGTGAAAAAATCAAACTTCTAAGCCAACGCAATCAAAAGATAGAGCCGTTTTTGCCGCAAATTATCGAAACTCGAAAGAGAGTTGATTCCCTACCTAACCTACCCTCTCATTTTCAAACTAATTTCCATTAGTATGAGCGAAACGCACTTCGAACATCGAATTTCGGAGTACATGGCCAGGATACTTCCCGTGAACTCAGAATCTTGAAATTTGATACGAAGCAACGTCTCATTGCTATGAGAGAAAGGAAAAATTGGGAAAACTGTATTTTTTTATGTCTGTCTGTCTATATAAGTAACCAATATAAAATGACCTCACACTGCATACATTAACAGGGGGTATGGGTGGTAAAAGACTATCATGGTCGACTATACATTCTTTTCCGCCGTAGCGCCTAGCTACAGAACCGATTTTAATACGCCCTTGTCAGTAGAGTAGGTATTATAACAGTCGGTTTGACTCCATAATATGCCTATCGCATCATTGATAGTGTGGTGACAATCTTCCGTCCTTATCAGTTCACCACACCCCTGGGAGCCACGGGAAACGTGGGAATGCTAAACAGATTGATAAATTGATAAGTATTTCTGTCCATGTCAAATGGTGAATTATTAATAGATTGTACGAGAGAATAAGACAAGCCATTTCACCCGAGACGTTCCGGCAAGGGTGGATCCTCTACACGTCGAAGAGGAAAACTTCGATTGCAAGGAAACAAAAAAAATCGTAGACATTTTATAATACCTACCTATTGATTAATTTTGTCAAATTTTCAATCACACCACAACAAGTTTTGATTAATAATTAGTTTCCTGCTACATAATTATTATTTAGTTTTCTTTTTCAGGTTGTGATATTCGACAATAGAGATCCTTTATTGCCAAGTTACAAAATAAATATTTGTTTTTTTACGTACTTTTGTTAATGTACATAAATTTACGTTAACCAACCTTACATTAAATTTGTAAATAGATAGTTAAATGTTTTAATTAAATGAAGATGAATGAACTTTACCTTATCTCATAAAAACGTGTCTATTAAATGAAGGTGTATTGTGTATGTGGCTGTGAAGCCTGCTTGCCTAAGCCTTAAAAAAAACTTTATGCACGAGAGCATAAAAAGCAATTTTACGCAGCATTCTCTCGGCATAATGAAATGAACAACCTTACGAGCATGAGAAATGAAAAAATCTCTCACTATTAATCCCAAATCGCAGCCATGCGCGTCGTAGTTACTACAAGTAAGAGTGAAGAAGGTAATGAAAGTGGACCGTCACTTGTTTTGCTTTCCCTATACCTTACAACTAAGAGAGCGGAAACCCACATTAGTTTGTCAAAGCTGTATATAATTTTCATTTCAAGCAATTTGAAAGAAAGTTTTCCAACAAATAAAAAGGTCAACAAAAAATAATTCGAAATAGTACCTTAGGCTGTTTTTAACCAGTTTAATTTTATTCACCTCTCGACCAACTTTGTTCACAATTATTAAGGGTTCCGTACCCAAAGGGTAAAAACGGGACCCTATTAAGACTTCGCTGTCCGTCCGTCGTCTGTCTGTCCATCTGTCAGGCTGTATCTCATTAACCGTGATAGCTAGACAGTTGCAAATTTTAACCAGATGATGTATTTCTAAACTGAATATTTTTATGGTTTACATATGTCGTCTATGTCAGTATCCAACATAAAATGACCTCACACTGCATACATTTTGCTTAACAGCAGGGCTCTGCTAACACTGGATTTTAAAATATCTTGCCGAATTTTATTAACAAGCTGTAGCGTGCAGAGCCACTAGGTGGAAAGTATTGAACGTTACGGATAAAACGTTTTTGGTCCCAAGTCTGTCCGATAAGCCCTGAACCATCGAGTGGTCGGATATATTTTTCCCCAATTCAATGTTTGGTCTAATAATCGTTTCGTCTAATGAAAATGGTAACTGACACCATCGACTTTCTGGGAAACTAATCCGTTTCAAACCTATCCCAGTAAAACCCTTGTAAAAGTTTTGCCGAATTTTCATTTTCAACTCGAGAATTACCTATACCAAACGATAATTATGTTAAAAAATATTAGACCATAAGCACCGCCTGCGGTCAAAATATTACTTAACTACATTAATTCGCCCTTAGAGGGAATAGGCGAGAATCATAGGAATCCATAACATAGGCAATGCGGCTAGCACTATTTTGATTCCCCTTTCCACTATTACGCCCACAATCAAGCCAAACACAGCCAAGTAAACACTATGGCACGTGTCTTAACCAAAGCAGCCATTAATGCCCACACGGACAATAGCAGGAATGACAACACGATTGTGCGCACGCGGCGTTCGGCGTATTAGACAACATGCCGCGGTACATGACATTCACTATTAATGTCTTCTTCTTCCTATTTCTTGGAGTATCAGGTCGTAAATACGACACGAACTTCGCCAATATCAAAGTACATATTAATATATTTTTGATAATTGTGATTGTAATTAAATTATTGTAATGGGATAAATGCCTAAATAAATAATAATAATAATTATTATTATTATTATTAAAGTAAGTACCTAATAAAAGTATACCATATTCAAGAATCTTATGCCAAAATATCGGCAACGTTGTACGGTAGCACGGTTAGCCAACGTCAATGATGTCACTCAAAAACTGCCAGGAATTCATTAACCGATGCCCAGGGTGCACCGGACCAAGCACTGCTCTTAGACCACTATAATAGACCTAAGAAGGTTGTATAACGCTGATCTGGCGCAGTTATTACTACTGTGTTCCGGTGTGGAGAGTAAGACAGCCGGGGAAATTACAGGCACAAGAGGCGTTTCATCTTAGCCCTCTAGGTTGGCAACGCATCTGTAATCCCTCCGGGGTTGCGGGTGTCTATGGGCAGTGGTGATCGCTTACCATCAGGTGACCCACTTGCTCGTTTGCCTTCCTATCAGTGGCGTGGCGTCCATAGAACTCGATTCTCACTGGCTTGCCTATTTAAAGGCAGTTGGGCAATTTATTGTGCAGAATTAGAGGAAAAGGCTAGTTAAGTTCCCTTCGACTTGCCTTCTGATATACTTGACGCCACGCCACTGCTTCCTATTCATATAAAAAAAAAAGTTTTATCTCCATTCAGTGACATAGTGGAACCGTAGCAGTGTTAGTTGTGACATTTTAGGTCTATAAAATTGATGTAATGGTGTCTCGTATGACAACTTAGTGGTTTAAGGGGCACATTGGTGGAACCCAATTAAACGTGTCATACCTTCAAGCAAGTGGTTATATTTATGGTTCACTAACGTTTGACCTAAAAATTATTGACAAAATGATCATTTGACAAACTTTAAATATCTAATAAACCGTAAACTTTTTTTAAAACTTATAAAACAAACCTAACCCAACCTAATGTGAGCCACGCATAAAGGTTTTTGATTTTTAAAAAAGTTCACGGTTCATCAGATATTTAAATTTTGTCAAATGTTCATTTTGTAAAATGATGCTTTTGTCAATAATTTTTAGGTCAAATGGAAGGACACCTATATTTATTCTCTTTGCCTACAAGTTTCACCGACCTTCAAGACTACCTACTTATTCTGTGCTTCAGTTGCCAACAATTGCGTCGTGTGCTCCATTTCTAAAGTCGGTTAACTAAATCGAAAGTGACGTACTTTGCATAATAAATGTGTACCTATAAGTGTACCGCAGATTAAATAATACCTAACTACCTTCGTATAATACAGTAGTGTCAACATCAAACTATAAAATACAAACATCATAAGAATATAACTTTTTTCCTACCAGAGTTACCAGTTAAGTCATCGTCCTAATCTCGCGTAAAGTTAACGCCGAGATGACTTAATGTTCTACAATAAGTCTACAATCATTTAAATCAGGATGCTACCTTTTCACACAATTCTTATTGTAATTCATAACAGCGAGACATTGCGCTACCATAAGTGCTCCAGTGACACATAATTCGGTACAGTTTGTGTTCTTGACAGCTCGTGACGCGCATTCCTATGTCACAGCCTTTGCGACATCCATTCCGTGATTTGTTCCGTCAAGAAGGAAACAGAAGACCTAGGTACCTAATAACTAACGATGTATTTCCGACGGCCATCTTACATTTGGGGGCCTACTTACAGGGTCTAGTATTCGAGTCGGACTCGTGCGGTGAGGGTAGTTACCATCATCATCACTACATAGATAAAACAAGTCGCTTTCTCTGTCCCTATGTCCCTATGTATGCTTAAATCTTTAAAACTACGCAACGGATTTTGATGCGGTTTTTTTTAATAGATAGAGTGAATCAAGAGGAAGGTTTATATGTATAATACATGCATAATATACCGTGGTCGGGGTCGCTAGTTAAAAATAAAAATACACAAGCATCTTAAAATTAATCCGGAACACCTCAGGAGTTGAATAAAAAATGTTTTTCAGTAAAAGTAGAAATCAGTAGTAAAATACAACGTTTGAGTAAATATCATTGGCACTACTTTCTTTCCTTTCGCTACTCTCCATAAAATTAATTCTATTATTTTATGTCAATTTTATGTAGCTTTTAATATGTTTTTGTTTTAACTAGGTACTGTGATTGTCATAAATAAGCTTTTTCTTTTTTTTTTCTTTCTTTTCAAATATTTTGGCAGCCAGAGGATACTTACATTTCGTCTCTGAACTTTTGCCTAAGATTCTGGCCGCAAACCAGACAAGAGCAAAACAGAATCGGAAACTTTTTTAGCACAATTAGCTAACAAATTAGCAGTAGGTAGGTATGCAGCGTTTGAGGACCATTGTCAAGGCGGAAGCGAACAAAAAGCGGAGTAATCTACTGTTACGGAACAGGAAGCTTTCCGCTCCAACGGTCAATGAATGCTTGTAAACGTACTCATTCAAGGAACTGTCTGAATCTGTGAAATCAATTTCAATCTCTAGTCTTTAGCACAAGACATCTCGAACCCGTTCGCGTACCTAAACGTGCATGATTTTCTTTAAATCGCTTTAAACTTGCACTCGGCTGGCTTTTTTGTCTTTGGCTTTTAGCGTAAGAATTTTACTTCTTGATTTTTTATGTTTACTTTTACGGTTTAAACCATTAGAAATTAAATTTCTAAACGACACTGAAAATTAGAACACAGAAAAATCGAAAAGTAAATCCGGATTCTCTTCATTCTTTGAATTAATTGGAATTTGAAAGAAAGAAAGAAAGAAAGAAAACATTTATTCATGATAACATTACAAAGACAAAAGAAGAAAAGAAGCAAAAAAAAACATAAGAACATGCATCACGAAATGGTCCCATCTCAACATAATGCTGAAGGCTTACTCGCCTGCTACGGGTGGTAGGTATAGCGGTAATAGCCATCACGGAATGACGAGGATCCGAGTTTGATTCCCGGTCATAGCTTTACTTTTCGATTTTTCTGTGTTCTAATTTTAAGTGTCGTTTAGAAATTAAATTTTTAAAGGGTGTAACCGTTAAAATAAATTGCAAAAATCAAGAAGTAAATTTTTTGATTTATTTGATAGTAGTTACATGAAAATATGTTTGCATAAAAATAACAAGAATAGGCTCACACTACCTTAAGTACCAGTTTTTCAAGCTATATTATAACATCAGACAACTATAAAACTAGGTACCTATTTCAAAGTATTGCGTTCGATCAAATTAATATTGTGATAAGTTCAGCGCTTCCGTAAACAAGATATTATAATTTAAGTAAGTAGTTACCAAAGTAAGTACCAAACTGGGGTTTCACGCTCAAACCACTAAACTTTTCGATTCCCGGGCTGGATATAGGATAGTTTTAACCCGAAAAATAGCATAGTTCCCGCGGGATAACGACAAGCGAATTCAGCGCAGACGGAGTCGCGGCAACAGCTCTAAAGTATTGGATAAATCCACAGTTTGAATTATTTCACTTACGTCAATTGTCTCATTAGATCAGAGAATTAATTATTCCATTTGAGTCAGCTCGACAGAAATAACCTGCTCTAACTGGAAGCTGACGTAATGGAAACTTCTATCTTAGCTGGAAACTGACGAAATCGGACCTAACAAAATATTCCACTTACGTCGGTCATTTTCATTTTCTGACCAATTTTTCTGACCTAAGTGACAGCTGGCTGACGCAAAACGGAATGATTCCAATATTCCATAGTTGAATTAGTAGCTCTAAAAAAGTTTACGTCGCCCGGCCCGTAAGTAAGCGGAAATTGCCAATTCCTGGCCAGGAGAAGACGCAAAATTGTATACACACACCGGGCAGTGATAAAGAAAGCCTGAGGCACTTCTTCCTTCGTCACTTTCTGGGTCGAGCAAATCCTCTCCAACCGCCATTCGACGCCTGATAAAACATAATAGCAAAATTTTATTACAAGCGGTAATTTTGCCGGAACCTTAGGCGCGAAAACCACATGAACCGTTCAGTTTCAGTAGTTTTGAATTTATCACGAACGAAAAGAAGAACAATGGACTTTTGTTTTATAGTATGTATTTACATTATGTGCTGATGTATATTTAATTATGCTATAGGTTGATTTATATCACGAATAAATGTTTCTTTCTTTCTTTCTTTCTTTCTTTCTTTCTTTCTATTTGTTTTATGATGTACCAGCAGTTGCCAGCGACTTTGTTTACGCAGAATTCGGTTATCGCTATCCTGCGGGAACCATGCGATTTTCCTGAAAAACTATTTTATGTTCTAAACTATCTCTTTACCAAATTTCATTAAATATAGTTCAGTTAGACTTGAAAGCGTAACACAAAGACAGTACTTTCACATTTACAATATTAGTATACCTATTGTATAAATAATAAAGTAACGGATGACCGAGCATTAATAAATAATAATAAAGTTATTTATTCAGACAACAAAGATCCAATTATTATTAGTAATCACTTATGACACATTGCCATTGCATTGGCATTGCTCGATACATTTTTTTCATACGTTTTCTGAAAATTAAACCTAGCTAGATCGATTTCTCGTCCCCGAAACCCCCTGCATACAAAATTTCATGAAAATCGTTGAAGCCGTTTCCGGGATTCAGATTAAGTTGCTCATTTAAAGGTATTAGATAGTCAGCTACGAGTAGTTGCTAGGCACGACGGAGGCGAATGCTTTGTAATCTTCACATGCGCGATGTATCCGGCCTTGTCAGTGACATTGCCCCGAAGGCCAGCGCAGGCGCATGCTAGGAACGGGACATCGCCTATTAACATTCAGGAGCGGTTAAGGTCAGGGGGCTATTCCGAAATTCGTCGAAGTACGTGTCATAATCATAAGATTCCTTTTCCTATCAAATCAATGACTAAAAGGGCCTGTTTCATCACTCTCTGAAAAGTTTAAGATGACCTATCTTAAGAGTCAGTTATCTATGACCATCTACGACCAACCACCACGTACCTAAACGCCTACCACCACCACCACCTACTTACACTACCTACCTCCTTAAACTGTCTCCTACTTATTTCTACGTCTTATTGGTTGTCTGGTAGAGATCGCTATTAAGCGATAAGACCGCTTATTGTAAGTAAGTAAGTAGGTGCCTAAGTAATGCTTTATTGTTCAAATATAAAGAAACAGATACAATTGACAACATTTCATATTTCTGAGCCTATAATTTTAATGGTTCTCTGTATTTTGTTTGAAAAGATGAACATGCTGGCAGTTTAATTTTTTCGCTAGGGTTTGTAATTAATTTATAATTAATTTATTAATTTTTGCTTATTCTAAAAGGGCGTAACTCCGATACTATCACAGAATAGACACTTATCCTTTCGTCTTTTCTGTATAGAAAAAAAATTGACGTCAATTTCAAATTGACAATGTCAGGCCTTATTCTCCGATATTCGATTTTCGAGGTTCGCTTTGTGCTGTTCCGCTCATACTAATATAGTCATTAACTTGAGAGTGAGAGAGAAGGTATGCAACGAACTTCAAAAATAGAATTACAGAGTTGCCCCCCTTGTACTTTGAAGTTGTCAAATACAAAATTATGGTCGCTTACTTTTTCTCGTGAAAAAGGCAAAGGCATTTCACCTATCTTGTGGTAGAATTGGTAAAATTAAGACATGTTTTTAATTAATTTTTATTTTCTACAATTAGCAATATTAAAATTAGGTATATAAACATATTGCAGTGATTAAGAGGCAAAATGCTTTCGAACCATATATACATTTTCAGGTGTTATAAAAATGAAATGTTGTCAATTCAAAAAATAATATTTATAAATAACAATAATATTATGAACAAAGGCGAACTACTATTGTATGTACACTTGGTTCTTTGTTTTTGTATTGTTTTGTACTGATCTATGGTGTTCAATAAAGAGTATATGTATTGTATTGTTGTATTGTATGACTAGCTTCTACGTGCGACTTCGTCCTCGTAGAATTAGACTTAAGAATTGATGTTTATGGTAGTAAAATTCTGGTGGTCCAGCCAGGACCGTCTCCGAAGGAGGGAACCCTTCGACGGTTGGTCCGATTGACTTGAAATTTGGTACACATAATGTAAAACGGATGACAATGCAAGTACTATCAGCTAAAAAACTTTTTTTATACGTTAGGTTATTAAAATTAAGTGGAGATTCATTGCTCGATATTCAAAATGTAAACGAACTAAATATACATACTTAAACATTTAGAAAGCTAGTTTTTTAAGTATTTTCTGGTCTGGTAAATTGTCATTTTTGTTTTCAAAGTAAAAGACAAAGACAATCAATTATAAAATTTTATTCAGGTGTATGTATGTAAGTTCCTACAAAGCGTTTAAACAAATGAAATAATATCAAAAGCAAAACAGCACTAGTAAAAATAGCTACAAAAATAAATCACAAAACATTATCACACAGTACAATATTTTTGTCTGTCACATATTTTCAGCTAAACATTCGCAAATATATGTAACTATGTCACATTTGAAGCCTCACTCACCTCCGCAAGTAGTACTGTATACAGCGAAAGCCTACATATACCGCCGCAGCATACACAATTGTCTGACCAGTGCTGACGTAGTTGAGGCAAGCAACCCAACGAGTAAGTGGCCCATCATCAAGAATAGTGGGTCTTATAATCGTAGCCAGGTCTTCAAACGTCTGAGCCTGAGGCCGAAGGGAAGTCAGTAGATGTAGGTACGCGTTGTGACCAGCTTCCAACGCGGATGCTACATCCCCGTCAGCGAAGATGTCCATCGCTCCCCACTCCACCACATTACCAGTGTTCCCAAACGATATGAATTGACGGAGGGCCACATAGTCCCCACAACGAGGCACGAAGATATCCGTGACATCAGACTCTTTGTAGTTAACAGGAGTCGCTGCTGCGTGCCCGTACAGTTTAGTCAGTTGTTCCACCACTGCTTCTCTAGAGTCCTCGGCATCATCCCTTAGCATCAAGTAACCGACCAATGCTGCGTACTTTTCAACACTCCCTGTGGTAGACAAACGTGGACGCGCCATGGCCCATATGATGGGACCTCGGATGCTAAGAATGTCACCGCTGTAGCCCTCGTCTTCCCAGAAATTTGAGCCGTATTGAATGATAAACTTCTTCACTTTCCCAGGCGTCATTGCATCAATCATCGTAGCTTGTTTTTCTGTAAGAAACTTATTGTCAATAGCTATCTTGAGCAGTTCTTCGGGCTTCAAAGCCATAGCTAGTAAACTACAAACATAATTTGTGTCTCCCTTCATGGTTTCTAATATGACTTGTTCGTCAGAATACGATCGTATGTTCTGAATAGCTATTGACGGAAACGTTATGTCCGATACACTGTGTTGAAGCTTACAGGCGATTTGTTTTCTACAAAAACCTAATATTTTTTCCCTGGACCTGGTGTTGTTTCCATCGAAATGATTCCTCGCACTAGATGTCCTGTGGCATTGGTGGAGGTAGAAGAGCACCGATACTATATGAGACGGTGCGCCGCAGACTAGACTGACGGACATCCTCATGATTTCTCTTGAAGTGGGAAACAGGAGATGACTACAGATATGTTGCTCCATTGTCGTCTGGTCGTAGTATAGAAGAGTTTTTCTATCAGCGTCGCAGGAGACCCTGTGGATTTGAAATAAATCTCTCGAGTTTTGATCGAGCAAATCATGATATTGGTTCAACTCAAACCTCTCGACGACGTTGAGGTAGTCAAAGTCGTGGTAATCTTTGTTGCACTCCACAATGTTTCCGTCGCGAAATTGAAACAGTTTGTTTAAGGGAGATCTCACGAGTCTAGGGTTTATGATAGTATCAGGAAGAGGAATGCCGAATTCTTTAGCGTATCTCGAAAGAAAGTGTTTTGTGGCGTTGTCAGTAAACTGGCGAGTTGTCATCTCCCCTGAGCTGTCGATACTTGTTATATCGTCGTCATCTATGCATCCAGTTTCGAAAGCGACGTTTCCTTTGGACACGATCTTGGCGGGAGCAGCCAGGTCTAACACTACGATGTCCATGGTTTTCCCGAACTTCTTCTTCAGTTTATGGGCGGTCACGATCCCCGGCAAGCTGCATCCTAGCACGATCACATCTGCTTTTATGTTTTGTCTTTCTATAGGTATGAATGTGGTTTTTGATTTTGAATTCCTGCCTTGAACCATATGGATACGAACTAGTTTAGTTATCTAATTATCTAGAAATAATGTGATGACACATGGATGAGCTATTTGCCTGGGGATTTGACGTTGACGTAATGTTTTTTCACGTATTATGACGTTTGTTACTAACCAACCTATTTTTGCCACATTTTTAACCCCCGTCGCAAAAAGAGGGCAGACTATAAGATGTTACATGTTTGACGTCGATGTATGTAGCATCGTAGCTCTCAAACGGATGGGCCGATTTCGATGCGGTTTTTTTTTTCATTCAAAAGCCAGTTTCCTTGCAATAGTTTAAGAACTATAGATATATATTTTAGCCATGTTTGGTAAAAATCGGTCCAGCAAGTATCAGCTCTTTTCCAAAATGACGAAAGACATTCTTAGCACAAAATTTTATTAGGTATTATTGTATTTATACTTATGATTAAGTAGATTAAGTACTCGATTAATACGTGGGGGGCTTTTAATTTTTTTATTTTAATGACAACGTAAAGTGTTTTCTAAACAATACGCAGGTGCGATATAATTTCATCAGGTGGCACGGCAGTGCCTCCGCCAAGTCGAGACAAACAAAGGCACGGCCGTACGATCCTTTCTCGAAATCATTTATACCATTACAACGTCCCGTAATTTTGTGCTAAAGCTGAAATCTTGAATTTTTAGAATTAGTGGGTTTTTTCCTCATGCACCTCTTAGCCTCCTCGCAAAGCCGCATGCGCAGCCTTAGGGCTCAAATCGGCGCATGCTTGCAAACTGGTCGTTCTAAAAATACTTTGCGCATCTCGGTTGCACCACGAGGTCGAACGTAAGACATTTGGCATTCCTTACTTTACGACTACTTGGTGAAGCCCCAATCATAAATTAGACGGATGAAAATTAAAAACACATTTCAGACTTTTCCGTTTAGTCGTTAAACACATTACATAAAAACTTGGTAACATTATTTTTGTTTACCACCGACGTGCTATAAAAAAAATAACCTATATTTAACTTCTAGGCTAGGGAAGGCACGGATTTTTTTTCTTTTTAGAAAGGGGGCGCGTAATAGATAAATTTGAGAAAAGCTGTTCTATAGCCACACGAGTAAAGGGCTCTGAATACAAATTATTGGCTAGTAGCTTTTTAGTTTTTTTTTTTTTAGGAGATTGATGGATGTGGATGAAGCGAAAGATGTAAGTATGTCAGGATCGTAGCAAGTGGAACAAAGTAGTTTCTGCCTACCCCTGTGGGAAAGAGGCGTCACGGTATGTATGTATGTGTATGGAACTTTTTAGCAAAATACTCAAATATGCAAACACGAAAACGTTTTCTCAATTCTAACTTTTTATTTAATTTGACCGAACTTTGCTTGCATTTTATTCAATACTAGCGACCCGCCCCGGCTTCGCACGATATATTATGCATGTATTATACATATAAACCTTCCTCTTGATTCACTCTATCTATTTAAAAAAACCGCATCAAAATCCGTCGCGTACCTAGTTTTAAAGATTTAAGCATACATAGGGACATAGGGACAGAGAAAGCGACTTTGTTTTATACTATGTAGTGATTACAACTATGTCGTTATCAAGGTGACACCAATCATGCCGTTGAAGGCCATCATTCATCTTTGCGAATGCGCGGGCGACGATATTCGCTCATCGTCACGTAACATGTCAACGACCTTAACGTCATAACTGAGTCAGGGGCGCGACCGTGACGCTGCGGGGCGTCAATGTAGGCATCTAATTGATAAAACAAGTGAAGATCACAATGACATGCTAATTGCACGCAATGTATACATACACACACACAAATCACGTCCATACCCCTTACGGGGAGCCCAAGGTAATAAGATCTAAATGCCCCGTTTGGCATTATTGTGAGCTAGGTGGAATGGGGAATCAAAATAGTGACGGGTTGCTAGCCGCATCGCCTATAAGAGTGTAAGTATATGCTTTACTAGCTTCTGCCCGCGACTTAGTCCGCTTAAAATTAGCAATTGACATGTTTATCGCTATCCCGCGGGAACTATGCAATTTTCCGGGATAAAAAGTAGCCTATGAAGGAACAAATATACACACTCACTCACATCGTCACATCGTCACTCACAAACTTTCGCATTTATAATATTAGTAGGATTGTCTTTTATTGTACAAATATAAAGAAACCGACACAATTCACAAAAAAAAACATTAATATATGCACAAAGGCGAACTTATTAAGTGATCTCTAACAGTTAACCTACCATGTACACCATGTGTAGTATACCATGATTCCTAAGATTTTCGCCCATTTTTTCGAGACCTTCCATCTGCGCGGGAAGAGAAGTAACTGGTAGATTCTGTTATTTCATTGCTCTCAGACCACTTTAGAAGCATTTAAAGTACATATCTGACTATTACTGACGATTTGAAGTATTTGAAGTATCCTAGTGAATAAGTGCTACTATTGTTTAAATGAATTTTTTAACGAAGATTGTTAGTTAAGTAATATTATTAAAAATGTATAATTCAGTAATGTATAATTTAGTGAATGTCTTTACAATGTGCTTAATTCAAATTGTATAATATATGTATTTGAAATATTTATGTTGCTATGCCCTTGCAGGGTGTCACATCTGTACTACTTTATGATCATGATTTCCACCTTTAAACTGTAATGTGACTTGCAATAAACGATTCTATTCTATTCTATTCTGACAAAGAATAACACATCCGTTTCAAATTTTTCCAAATCAGTTTGTTTTTCGACGCGAAAAAAGCCGTGGTAGCCTAGTGGTTTGACCTGTGGTCTCTCAAATCCCGGTTCGAATCCCGGGCTCGCACCTCTGAATTTTTAGGAATTTATGTGCGAAATTACATTTGAAATATACCATGAGCTTTTCGGTGACGGAAAATAGTGAGAGAAAACGGACCAATCCCAATAAGGCTTAGTTACCCTTTTGGGTTGGAATGTCAGATATTAAAGGTCGCCTCTGTAAAAACTAGTACCTACGCCAAATCTTAGGATTAGGTTGTCAAAGCGGACCCCAGGCTCACTGAGCCGTGGCAAATTCCGGGAAAAACGCTAGGAAGGTGATGATGATTTGTTTTTCGACAGCGAATTTTTTGATAAATAAGATATGATCATATGACACTAAATTCACGTGGCAAGCCTAGTGAATATTTATTTGTGAAAACACATTCACTGCCACGTGCTTGGCGTGCCGATAACGTTTATCGGACAATAACTATCACGTACATCTACTAAAACTGATCATTATAAGACTTTTTATATATTGTTTCATCATTCTTACCAATAAGCATTTCGTATCAAGACAAATCAGCGTGACTAACTTGCATCCTACTAATACTCGTATTACCTATATATTATGCGAAAGTTTGATGTGAGGGTGTATATGTTTGTTCCTTCTCCACGCTAAAACTACTGGACGGATTTGGATAACATTTGGAACGGAGATAGCTGGTACCCTAGATTAACACACAGGCTACTTTTTATCCCGGAAAATTGCATAGCGATAAACATGTCAATTGCTAATTCTACGCGGACGAAGTCGCGGGCAGAAGCTAGTCTTGATATATAAAACAAAGAGTTAGTTTCCTTTTATGGTTCCTCCCGTACCCAACGGGGGCCCTATTTGCTAAGAGTGTATCTCATAGATCTGTTGGTTTTAATAAACATTAATATTGAACTTGGCTATCATTTTCACATTTATGTTTTTAATGCGATATAATATTAGTAGCAGGATTTTCAGGGCTTGTTTTTCTTCTTGTCAATGTTAATTTTATACACATACATAAATCAAATCTTTATCCTTTACGGGGTAGACAGGGCCTAAGGTAACAATACCTACAAGCCACGTTTAGCATGATGGTGGGCGTTTAGGTGGAAATGGTAATCAAAATGGGTTGCTAGTCGCATCGCCTAAAGTCTATTTATTTTAGCTAGATACTAAAATGACATTACCTGTGTTGCCTGTTTTTTGCAATTCAAAAATAGTGATGTGCCACCACTATCGAAAGTTAACGATAAATTAAATTTTGTATAGATTTTTGTATGTAGCTAGTTGAATAAACTAATAAACCATGATATCACACGTAGCGATGGCAAGAGGCCCGATGGAATGTCCTTAATTCCCTGGAGGCAAGGTAGAGCCCTCGTTTGGGATGCGACCTGCGTGGATACCGTCGCACCTTCCCATATCGCCACGAAGTCCGCCCGACCAGCAGGCTTATTACGTAACTCGCTCGCAATCGCCATCGTGTTCATGATGACAGTTCATGTATGGGCTGACAATTGGCATCGGAATCAGCTAGCTGTCACATTCACACAAGAACTGTCAAAATGAACACGATGGCGATTGCGAGCGAGTTACGTAATAAGCTAGCAGGTGCGGCGGCCACTGCTGCCGAAAACCTCAAGCGGAGAAAATATGCCTGCTTAGGGCAGAGCCTTCTATTTGTGCCGTTTGGGGTCGAAACTCTAGGTCCTTGGGGTCCAGGTGCCAAAGATCTTTTCAAAGAGATCTCAGCACGCCTGATCAAAACGACCGGTGACCAGAAGGCAGGCAGCTATTTCTGTCAGCGCCTCAGCTTAGCCATTCAACGCGGTAACGCTGCCTGCCTCCTGGGAACCATGCCCCACTCAGATGTCTTGGAAAGTCTTTTTTATTTATAATTTTTAGTACCTAGTCTTTGTTTAGTTTTATACTAGTTAAAACTGTAATGTGGTTTAATAATAATCTAATAACTATTAGCTATTGTACCATGTTACAAACTTTATTCGAAACTCAATAAACCTTTAAATTTGCTTGATTATGATACAATCGTATTTTTTCTTAAAATATAACATGACCGAACCTCTTGTATTCAGACCACAAACATTGTCGATGGTTTCGAGTACACCACTAAACAATAAAAGCTGGCATCATTATTTCACAATTTGACATTTGCAACTGTCAATTTAGTATCTAGCTAAAATACCTAAATAGACTATATAAGGTGCGAGTCGGGTTACCTTCGCGTGTGGTCAAGAGCTGCGGTTCGTTTTTGGATCCGTCCGAGGGGAAGAGCAGTGCTTGGTCCGGTGCACCCTGGGCTTCGGTTAATGATTTCCTGGCGGTCTCCGTGGGATATCATTGTCCGTTGGCTAAGAGCCCGACAGGGGGGGAGGGGGTCCTTTGACCGTGTTCTACCGTACAACGTTGCCGACATTTTTATGTCACAAGATTTTTGAATACTGTATTTTTTACTTTGACACTGGCGAAATCATCGCATCGATCGATGGGGCCATATTATTAAAATAAGAAGAAGAAGACTATATAACATGATTTCTACGATTTTCGCCCATACTCTCGGTGGGCTTCCAATTCCATCTGCGCGGGAAGAGAAGCAACTGGTACCTAAACATTCAGCTTTTCTTTGCTCTCAGACCAGTATGGAAGTGAGTTCTTTTTATAGTTAACTAGCTGTTGCCAGCGACTTCGTCTGCAAAGAATTCGTTTATCGCTATCCCGCGGGAATTTTCGGGGATAAAAAGTAGCCTATGTGCTATTCCAGACTTTACTCTATCTATGTGCCATTTCATCCAGATTCGTTGGGCCGTTCTGGCGTGATTGAGTTACAAACAAACATTCATCCATCCATCCATCCATCCATACTTTCGCATTTATAATATTAGTTAGATTTATCATTGGGTAATGATTCCGGGAGCGTTTTAGCCGACGTCATCATCCGACAGCATCAAGTTGATAATCAGTATGACGTTCCATTTGACTTGCTTACTGTTTCATGATAAAATTAAGTGCAGATCATTTGCACGATCTGGTTTGGCGATGATAAAAAGGCATGAAAAAACCGGCCAAGCGCGAGTCCGACCCACGGACTGAGGGTTCCGTACAATATCGGCAAGTACACTTAAGCAAAATGTAGGCAGTGTGAGGTCAGTTTATATTGGTTAGGTACTTACATAGACAGACAGATATAGAAAAAGCTATATTTTTTGTATTTGTTGTTATAGCTGCAACAGATATATCATCTGTGAAAATTTCAACTGTCTAGCTATCACGGTTCATGAGATACAGCCTGGTACCAGACATACGAACGGACAGAGAAGTCTTAGAAATAGGGTCTAGTTTTTATCCTTTGGCTACGGAACCCCAATAAAAAAGGAACTAAAAACTTTCATAGAAACTTGCCGTTAGAATGTTCTTCAATCATTTATACGTGCCGGCACGTAAGTCGAGCGATGACGAGTCACGTAGAGGGGATCTGCGCACCCACGGATACCGTATTTTATACTTCTGCGCATACAAGGTCATCGCTAGACTTACGTGTCGGCACTTATACAAAAGTGTCATTAGCAAAAGTGGCCTCCTCACTTAACGTCTACTCTACATCTAAATGTTATGTGTCATGATGTTATAGCGATGCGTTAACTAGAGTTAACGCATCGCTATAACATCACTTAACCTATAATGAATAGAGGCTCCGCAGAATACGTCTCAGGCGCCAGGAAACTATTCCAAACCAATCTATACGCAATCAATCTCAAGAAATATATGGAAGTTTCATGTAAATTTGAGTCACATCGAAATATAATTTATTTCTCTTCGATTATATCAGCATTCTGGTCCATTAGAACACCGATAAATTAAACTGGCACCTTAATATTCAAAACTCGATTAATCGTATCGATTTAATCATAGTTACATACAACATACATACCTAAATCACGTCTTTATCCCTTACGGGGTAGACAGAGCCTAAGGTGACCTACAGGCTACGTTTAGCATGATTGTGGGAAGGTGGAAAGAAGAATCAAAATAGTGATGGGTTATGGTGGGGTATGGATGGGGAAAACCGGGGCTTACTATGACGTCTTAATGCGATTCAGTTCTGATTCAATTTTACATTTTAGCTGTCATTTTTGATACTTCTAGTATGGCTCGGTAATCGATTTTAAAGTTTAAGATAGGGTGTGGGGTGTGGGGTGGACCCATGCTTGTGGCAGGTTCTCAGGGGATGGAGAGGCTTCTGCAATTTCTTTCGTTTTTTAATGTTCTTTTCGATTACTATATATATATAGCTGAATTTTAATATACATTTACTTAGGTACGATTTCACCTCATGATGCTCACTGTGCATGTTTTAATTAGTTTTTGCGCCGTTTATTTTAATTTCTTATTTTAAGTAAATATGTAAGTAAATAACTACTTTATTATTAAATAAGTGTTCATTTGTGTGTTCATTTGTTTGTTCCGTGGGTTGTGGCAGAAAACCAGTGTTTTGCTCCTACGAGCAATCTTGACCACTGAGCCATGGCCCTTTTGTGCTACTGTAGCGCACACAAACTAAGGAAATGTTCTAGGTTTAAGTTTTGGCTTGTTATGTTTATATTTTATGTAACCTTGATTGTGTGTGTTGGCAGTACCAAATAAACGTTTTATCTATCTATCTACCTATCTGGCAGTGAGCGATCCAACTTTGGTTCGCAATCGAATTGCTTAACGTCATGGTAAGGCCCCTGGGATCTTACCATGACGTCTTAATTCCGACTCAGTTCAAGTTTTAGCTGTCACTTTTAGTATGGATCTGACAGCGAGCGAACCTAAACTGAATCGCAAAGACGTCATGGTAAGGCCACTGCTCGTTGAAACGGACCTTCGCAAAATAACGCCTGATTCAATAAATTAGTCACTTACGAAGTCCGGTTTCAGACCAATGTAACGGGTCATATCTATTGCCCGATAATTTTAAGTCGTATACGTAATGCTTGAATACAATACGATTGTTTGGACTTTGAATGGACGAAGGGCAAAGGTAAAATCGTAGGGCAAATTTTGGAGCTCAAAATGCCCGCACTACATTTCTTTTTAATTCAGTGTGAGCAACCTTTTTAAAACCTTTTTTTTTTACTTTTAGTTTTAGTAGCCCTTAAGGCCAAGGTTCTGGCAGAATATCAGCATCTCGAAGCAATTCGGGACATGCTGAGCCAGCTTCCCTTTTTGTGTCCATTTTGCTCCATTTAGTAGGTACTGGTTAAGTTTATTATACTGTTATAATGTGACCAAATAAATATATTTTCTTTCTTTATTTCTTTCTTTCAAAACAAAATATGTAGTAGCATTCCTTGGATTCGACAATCTTAACTTTATGTTATGTTGTAACGGGCTATTATCCGCAAGTCGACGTTTATATACTGCGCCTATTTTGCGTGGTGGGCTGCCGCACTATTTGTGCCAGCCCAGCAAGCTTATTACGTAACTCGCTCGCGATCACCATCGTCTTCATTTTGACAGTTCATGTATGGGCTGACAATTGGCATCGGAATCAGCTAGCTGTCACACTCATACAAGAACTGTCAAAATGAACACGATGGCGATTGCGAGCGAGCTACGTAATAAGCCTGCAGCTCCTGTGGGAACCCTTTACGTTGACGACTTCCTGGAGCGTCCTCGGTGACCCGAGGTGTTGCGCCCTGTAGCTCGCCACTCCGGAACTCGGGATCTTAACTTTTTAATTAGAATAATTCGAACCCGGACTACAATCCAAACCTCCCGGACGCTCCTACGCTCTCTAAACTATGACAAATTCAGGGAAACCCGAACGGATGGCGGCCCTGCCATAGAGAAACGTCTACTCTTTGCATGATGTGAGCAGTAAAAAAACTACAACAACAACAACAACATAATTTGCAATAAACCATATGAATATGAATATGACAAGAGGGCATACAAAAATCACGTGACGTTCGGAAGGAGGGGGGGGGATTCATTCTTGATGTGTGTGTGTGTTTTGCCGATTGGCACACACACACACAAATCACGTCTTTATCCCTTACGGGGTAGACAGAGCCTAATGTAGCAAGACCTAAAGGCCACGCTTAGCATGTTTGTGGACGCATATATAGGTGGAAAGGGTAATCAAAATAGTAATGGGTTGCTAGCTGCATTGCCTATAAAATTATTCCTAAGATATTCGCCCATTCCCTTGATGGACATTTACCATCTGTGCGGGAAACAAGCAACTGGTACATTCTATGATTTTTCTTTGCCCCCACACCATCATGAAACTCACACATGGAACTCAGATAGACTAGACACACTTAGAAATAAAATGTTGCCAATCAAATAACTAGTGGGTTCAGCCTTCGTTAGACAGACTCTAGACAATAATAGAGAGAGCTACCACTAGTTTACCGCCATCTCTTATTAAAAACAAGCACTAAGCATCCCCAGTCCCCATCAACCTCGCGACGCCGCGTGCGCCGGCGCACGTAGGCCAGCGGCGGCGCGTGTCCAAACGCTGTGACGTCACGGCGCGTCACTATCTGTTTTAATTACAGACAAACTTGCTAATATAGGTCACGGGTTAGCGCTGCTTTTTGCGTAAGTACTAAGAATACTTTATGCGGGGTTATTTAAATAATTTTGCGGGTAAGATCTGGTGAAAAGTTCTTCAAGATCATGACCACCGTATACCTGCAAATTCTGCTACCAACCAGGGGGTTACCATGACGTCTTAATGCGATTCAATTCTGATTCAGTTTAGGTTCGCTCGCTGTCAGACCCATACTAAAAATGACAGCTAAAACCTAAACTGGGTCGGAATTAGGACGTCATGGTAAGGCCCCAGGACTGACAATCGGCACAAAGGATCGCGACCACGCGAACTATTTGTTGTACAAAAGTTCCCGAAAGATGTCGCTACAAGTATCAACAATGTTTTTTATGATTACAGTGCGTTTTTTGATCTGCCACTCGATGAATAGATTGAATAAGCTTTATTGACTTGTAATGCCTGTTACCAAGAATAAATTTCATTTCATTTTCAATAATTTATAACAAACAATCAACAATTTATTTATAACGTGACAGTCCATTACTCGTATAACATAACTCAAGTTTTTGTACGACTTTTCACGTAGCTGTCGAATCGAAATGTTGCGTCGCTTCGTATCAAGAATCGCTTCGCTTTTAACGCCTCGGCCTCGCGCAGTTTAAGAGCGTCGTCGGCTTTATGAACTTTTAAGGACTTTGTACGTAAATACTTTATCGCGTGAACTACAGGGCTACGTGCACTGACTAATGATTTCTGCTATCAACAACCGATAACACGACAGATCAACTGACCTGTAAATGAGTCACGGAACAGTGAACACCTTCAGTACTATCAAATAAATCACGACAGCAAAATCAAGGCAGCAGCCCTGATAAGCAGTAGATGTTCCACGAGAGTTTGTAATTGTGTCGTACAGACCTGTGGGCTAATTGTCTAACTCGCTCGCAATCGCCATCGTGTTCATTTTGACAGTTCATGTATGGGCTGACAATTGGCATCGGAATCAGCTAGCTGTCACATTCATACAAGAACTGTCAAAATGAGCACGATGGCGATTGCGAGCGAGTTAGACAATAAGCCACCTGTAGAGACACATCAGGGTGCGACCACACCGCCGTTTAACAAACGGTGACGTTACGGAATCGCAACAAAATGTATGAAGAAACGTTGAGAAAACGTGACGCATACGACACGTCACTGCGTAAACGCGGCGGTTTGGTCGCACCCTCATTCAAATAGATGACGCTTGACAACAAAAAATCACACAGTAACAAGCTCACGTGACGCTGGTAGAGATAGAATAATTCGAAGGCTTACTCACCTGCTATACTTTATTTAATGTAGGATGAGAAACCACAACAACATTATATTGCGGCTCGTGAACTGTAATCTCTTTACGATTTGTACTAGAGTAACAATTGACACCACGCAAATAAAGTGGCATTAAAACAATTTTATTTTGCGGCTGCCAAACTATTGCAATGTACTGTTTGCTAGGTAAGAAATAGTTGACCAGATGCAATATAATGTTATTGTGGTTTCTCATTCTAAATTAAATGAAGTATATGGGTGGTGTAGCGGTATAACTCGCATCACGGAATGATGAGGATCCGGTTCGATTCCCGGCCATAGCTTTACTTTCCGGATTGTTCTATGTTTTCTAATTTTCAGTGTCGTTTAGAAATTTTATTTTATACTAGCTATTGCCCGCGACGCTTGCGGAGAATTCGTTTAGGGTGTGACCACACCGCCGCTTACGGAATCGCAATAAAATGTATGAAGAAATGGTGAGAAAACGTGACGCCTACGACGCGTATACGCGGAGATGTGGTCGGACCTTTATCGTGCTCTCACGAGAAATTTACAATTTTCCGGGATAAAAACTATTCTTCCCCTATACCCGGGGTCTCAAGTCTCAACTACTGCGTTCACGCCGCCGCAACGTGACAACGTAACAGCGTTCGAGCGCATTACGATTGTGACGGTGAAGAGAACGTATCTTTATGGGTTAGCTCGTTTAACTATTGCGAATAGTAAACAAATCTCAAAACTTACACTAAGCTAAGCATACCGCATACCAAATTTAACACGATGGGTTGAGTAGTTTTCGCATAAAAACGAAACAAACAAGCTCACATTTTATTTATTGAGTACTAGCTGTTGCCAGCGACTGCAAAGAATTCGTTTATCGCTATCCCGCGGGAACTACGCAATTTTCCGGGATAAAAAGTAGCCTATATGTGATATTCCAGACTTTTCTCTATCTATGCGCCGAATTTCATCCAGATCCGTTGGGCCGTTCTGGCGTGATTGAGTAACAAAGAAACATCCATCCATCCATCCATCAATCCATACTTTCGCATTTATAATATTAGTTAGAAGGATAATATATCTTTTACCATTCTTCCGGCGCTTGCGATAGTATTGACGTATATCACTATCACTTAGTTTCAGCGTAATGATGTTTATCATTACCACATAATCACGCGTCGCTATGAGTCCTTAGAGGGGCAAATACCGTCGGCAACCAATGACAATTGCGGCAACTTTGTAACCTTGTCGCAATAAGCTGTCACTGTATCTATCAGAAAAGTCGTTTGACTTTTACTGTTAAAAGGTCCCATGGAAGGTGATGTAACGCGTGTATGATTGTTACCAGTGCGTGGTTTTATCTATTACAATAGCAAAGATAAGCTGGGGCCTTACCATGACGTCCTAATTCCGACGCAGTTTAAGTTTTAGCTGTCACTTTTAGTATGAATCTGACAGCGAGCGGACCTAAACTGAAACGCATTAAGACGTCATGGTACGGCCCCTGTTTATTTTGAAAGTTGCCACTAATCTTTTGAACAAATAATGTTCCTAGTGTACTGACGAAAACTTCTACTGTAATTCTCTTGAACATTTCCCCAATTAAGTAAATGATAAGAAAACCTTTAGCGTAAGTTTCCTGGGGCGGGTTACAACGACGTCTTAATGGTTTCAGGTTCTAGCTGTAATTTTTGTATGGATCTGACAGCGAGCGAACCTAAACTGAAACGCATTAAGACGTCATGGTACGGCCCCTGTTTATTTTGAAGGTTGCCACTAATCTTGTGAACAAATAATGTTCCTAGTGTACTGACGAAAACTTCTACTGTAATTCTCTTGAACATTTCCCCAATTAAGTAAATGATAAGAAAACCTTTAGCGTAAGTTTCCTGGGGGGGGTTACAACGACATCTTAATGGTTTCAGGTTCTAGCTGTCATTTTAGTATGGATCTGACAGCGAGCGAACCTAAACTGAATCTGAATGAAGGCGTCATGGTAAGGCGCCTCTGTAGACTTATTGCGTAACATGCTGGCTCTTGCGACTAACAAAACACACAAAACCGGACCAATCTTAATAAGGCTTAGTTACCCTTTTGGGTTGGAAGGTCAGACGGCAGACGCTTCTGTAAAAACTAGTGCCTAACGCCAAATCTTGGGATTAGGTTGTCATAGCGGACCCCAGGCTCACTGAGCCGTGGCTAATGCCGGGAAAAACGCTAGGAAGATGATGATGCTGGCTCATCACCTAGTGATATTCCGTGGTACCGTGGTACAATGGAAACACGGTTCGCTCTCCGGTTCGTTCCCATTCGAGCGCTCGTTCCGGCGACTCGTTACACCGACGATTAGACGCCGTCCCGTTTTTTTTAATTCCCAAACCGGATTCAGTTGCTATGGCGTTGATACGGTCGCTTAATAACACCTTGTTCATTAGCTCTTCGTAAGACGAGTACCGATTAATTACCAATATTACCATAATGTACATTATATGGATAGGTAGTTGTATATAATTCTATCCTACTAATCTTACTAATATTATAAATGCGAAAGTTTGTGAGTGAGTGTGTATGTTTGTTCCTTCTTCACGCTGAAACGACTGAACGGATTTGGATAAAATTTGGAACGGAGATAGCTGGTACCTTAGATTGAAACATAGGCTACTTTTTATCCCGGAAAATTGCATAGCTCTCGCGGGATAGCAATTAAAATAGCAATTGCTAATTCTACGCGGACGAAGCTAGTATAATATATAAAAGAAAGTCGTGTTAATTACACTATTTATAATTTGAGAACGGTTGAACCGATTTGGCTGAAAATTGGTGGAGAGGTAGCTGAGAGAACCAGGAATAGGTAATAGGATACCTTTTTTCATTACCTATTGTCATAACAATGTGGCTGCTACGTAAGTAAAAAAAATATTTGTCACAGGGCTGGATTAAGGTGGATTTGGGACTTTCGCAAAACCCGCGACCCTCTGCTTGAGAGGCCACAGGTCAAACCATTAGGCTACCCCGGCTTTTTAGCAGAATTTCCGAAATAACAATATGAAATTATGAAATGTTAAGTTAGTATGACTTATCTTACTTTGTATAGACGCAATCGATTCCTACTCACATGCATGAATCATACCCAATTAGAATTGATATTAAATTGCATCAGTTTACTCACATAACAGCTCTGATTGAGTCTCAATAGCAGCAAATATTGCCTAGCGTAACAACACAGTACAGTATATAGTCTAGACGTTGACAATGTTTGCTGTAAACTTAGCTAACATTATGTAAAGTATTACTAAAGGTACTTACTTTACGTCACAATTCCCGTATAAGGTGTGCCATTATTTTCTAAACTGAATAGTTTGCGCGAGAGACTTCCAAAGCGTACATTTTTAACAATCTTTGATGCACCATATCTTGGAAACTGTAAATCGTATCAAAATGAATGTGAGTACTTATTTGTAGGTAATTTAATGACAAATAATTCAGTTCTTTATTATTTTGTCCTAGCTTTTTCCTGAAAATTGAGAAAATCTGTAAAACGAGACACTTTTCAAGGTGGGGAGGGAGGGGTGAAGCGGCTTGCGCAGGGGGCGGGGAGTCGTGTATTTTAAAGTACCTACTCGTATATAGGAGGTATAACACAAAAATCTAGAATGAATATACTAATAACACCCTGAATGAGTCTGAGTAGCATCAAATATTGTCTAGCGTAACAACATGCTATAGAGTCTGGACGTTGACAATGTTTGCTGTAAACTTAGCTAACATTATGTAAGTGCTACTACACTTATTTCACGTCACAAGTCCCGTATAAGGTGAGTACCTAAGTGTGACGTGATCTATTGTGTATTCGCAAAGCAGTAGACATTGTTCAACGACGGATAGATATACCGATTTCACTCAATGTAACTCTGGCACTCGAGTATGGTGAGGGTGCCGATATTTTGAATTTCAAATTAACATTTTACATACACATACATACATACATATCGTCACGCCTCTTTCCCACAGGGGTAGGCAGAGACTACTTTGTTCCACTTACTACGATCAACATTAACATCGATTAACATTTTTCCTGAGTTAAATATGGCAGGCGAGGACCAACCTAAATAAAAAACCACACAAAAAAAACCGGCCGAGTGCCTCGCGCCCTACTCCTAAAAATTTTTTTTTGAAGTTTCGTCTTACGTGTTTTTTACAGAAATGTTAAAGATGGAGACTCGATTTTCTTTCAGGAGAATATACTATTTAGTTAACCAAAATTTAAAAAAGATGGTATTATAAAGTTCAATACTTTTTGAGGAAAGTCACATTTTATTTTTTTCCGGCTGAATCACTGGGAATTTTTCAACAAAACTTTGCACAATTGTACTACTAGATGTAAGCAACTACAGAAAAAAAACCAGTTCTTAATCATAAAGGGCATTTTTTCTTCCCTCTCATGCTACGGCCTTTGCGGCATAAACGGTTGTATCTTTTGATTGCGTTGGCTTAGAAGTTTGATTTTTTCACAGCTCCAAGGGACAGTAGACCTGAGTACCTATTTGATATAAATTTCAGCTTGATATCTCCACGCGTTTTTGAGGAAAAGGGTCTTGACAGACGGACGGACGGACAACAAAGTGATGATATAAGGGTTCCGTTTTTTCCTTTTAAGGTACGGAACCCTAAAAATGACCGACCCGCTTCATTTATTTCAAAGGAAATTCAGTTGCGTGATTGTGGGCCTACCTATAGATGGAAAAAAGAATCAAATTAGTGACAGAGGTTGCTAGCCGCAGCGCCTTTAACATTATTTATAAGATTTTCGCCCCCTCGATGGGCTTTTAAAGAGACGTGACTGTATGTGTGTATGGGGTTTACGATCTGCGAGGGAAGAGCAGCTGACACATTGTATGATCTTTCTTTGCTCCCAGAACATCATGGAAGGCATCAAGCAGTAGCGTGGCGTTAAATGTACTTAACTTTAATTTTGTGCCAATCGGCCTGATCTAGGCAACCTAGTGGGAACTGAGGACGCCACGCCACTGAGAGAGGGAGAGAGAGAGATTTATTTACACACTAGCTTCTGCCCGCGACTTCGTCCGCGTAGAATTAGCAATTGATATGTTTACCGCTATCCCGCGGAAACTATACAATTTTCTGGAATAAAAAGTAGCCTATGTTTTAATCTAGGGTACCAGCTATCTTCGTACCAAATTTTATCCAAATCCGTCCAGTCGTTTTAGCGTGAAGAAGGAACAAACATACACACTCACTCACATCGTCACATCGTCACAAACTTTCGCATTTATAATATTAGTAGGATTTATTCATTTACATACATGTAAGCTTACAGCGCAAAATGATAAATTATTACACAGACACAGAAATCAAAACAACGCCCCAAAAAATTCTCTACGCGTTGTTGCTAAACCAAACAACATCGGCATTATCATACTTATCAGTTCTACGCGAATGATGGATGATAAACTTAGTTTTTGCACTTATCATACAATTTAGTGTAAGTACGATCAGTACCTAGTAAGGGGTGGCACAGGAAAAACAATGAAGATGCGACGCGTGGCGTACGGCCTTACCATGACGTCTTAATGCGATTCAGTTTAGGTTCGTTCGCTGTCAGATCCATACTAAAAGTGACAGCTAAAACTTGAACTGAGTCGGAATTAGGACGTCATGGTAAGGCGTCATATCTATATTTACATATAATAAATCAGTAGAAAGTTCGTGTCGTACACAACACAACGCTGATGATCAAATTTTCATGTCTGGTTTTTTTATTGTTGTTTTTTTCTATAAAATTGTGTGTACATGCTCTTATATTTGTGTGTCTTGCAAAATGAATAGATGTCTTCTTACTTTCTTTCTTTCTTTCTTTCGTACAAGTAGAGTGCTAACGATTAGGGGAGAGGAATTAAACACAAAAAGTAGATTTCATAATTTTTGACTGTGCATAAATATGCACTATGATTAGCTATGATTAGCATACATAAACATGTATGCTAATCTCCAAAACCACGCAACGGATTTTATTGCGGTTTTCACAAATAGTTAACACTTATATCAGGGCAACTTACAGGCTTTATTTTATTGAAATCTAAATCTAAGGTCAGCATAAAATTTATCGTCATTATCATTATCAGTTTAAAGTGAAAGTGAAAGAAAGAGTGAAAGAGTGAAAGAGTGAAAGAAAAAGAGTGAAAGAGTGAGTGTGAAGTGAGTTATTATATCTTCTTAACTTATTTTCTGAAATCACTTAAGTATCTTAAAATCAAACTTGATTGGTTGATTATCCACAGTTCCACACCACACCCACCGTTTCTATCCAAGCGCTTCCTCAATCCTTAAGCGAACATCATGGTTGTACTGCTGATAAGTTAGCATAGAAACCGCAAAACATCGCTTATCTGTCGTTGGGGATACTTCGTTAATTCCGCAGTTATCTGGCAGATAGCAGACACAACACCGCGCTGATAATTTTACAAGTTAATAACGATTTGCGCGATTAAAATGGGGATAAACAAACAAAGAATAACGAGAATTTGGTAAGGAAAATGTATACATATTATATCTCGTGAAGTTTATCTTAGTGACCGCAATTTCTATAGTGTAAATGATTTCTTTGACTTGGATTATAATAATATTAAAAATAAGTTAATGTAATTTAGAAGACTATAACATCACTTCGATTATGTAGTTACTAGCTTCTGCCCGTGACTTCGTCCGCGTAGAATTAGCAATTGATATGTTTACCGCTATCCCGCGGGAACTATACAATTTTCCGGGATAAAAAGTAGCCTATGTTTTAATCTAGGGTACCAGCTATATTCGTACCAAATTTTATCCAAATCGGTTTAGTCGTTCTAGCGTGAAGAAGGAACAAACATACACACTCACATCGTCACTCACAAACTTTCGCATTTATAATATTAGTAGGATTAAGAATAATTTGTAACTAACTGACATATATATATATATGCAAGTTCTTTGTTTTATGTTTGCACACCAATCCTGATTAATCATGAAAAACTACCACAATATAATTAAGATCTACCTGGTTATGTTTATTGCAAATAAATGATTAATTATTATTATTATTAAGAAAAAGAGAAAAATTAGGGACAAAAAGTTATCAATTAGCGCTCCAACGACCCAAAAGTAAGATAAACAATTTAAGCACATATCTATCCTTGAATTTGGGTATCGGACTCCATCAGCTCTAAATATTCCATTTTCAGATTTTATAGTACCTAATTGAAAGGTACGTCGACGTGGGTAGTTATAAAATACATTTATACATGCATACATAAATCAAGCCTTTATCCCCCACGGGGTAGACAGAGCTTAGGCAACAAGGCCTAAAGGCTACGTTCAGCATGATTGTAGGCGTGTTAGAAAGGAGAGTCAAAATAGCGATGGGTTGCTAGCCGCATCGCCTGCAACTGTTCCCTCGATGGGCCTTTTAACCATCTGCGCGGAAAGAGAAGCAACTGTTACATTCTATTTTTCTTTACTCCCACACCAGTGCCCTGTTTATCAAAACTTACAAGTTTACACGTTCACAAGTTTCACTTTACAAAGAAGTTTTTACACGTTCGTGTAAATTACGTTTATCAAAAAAAATCTACAGGGCTTCTAAAATAAAACACTTGTAGGTTGTACTTGTAAGTTCTAAATCAAAAATATATGCCACATTCCTTTCCCGCCATTTTTTTGTACTTAAACGCATGGCTGAATGGTATATTATCTGTGCCTAATATTGACGGGACATTAAAAAAAAGTAGTAGTGACAGTATTCCCGCCTTTTATTTATTTTATAATTTGAAGCTTGAAGTCGAAACCTTTCGTTATACTTATAGGTCGTCTCCATATGACCGTAGTCAATTCTTGTTCTATAAGTTCTCGGTTCTATTATTCTAATATTTTCATCATCGCTTGAGCCACTAGACCACATTTTAAAAGAGAAATCTTTTTTTTTTTATTGCGGTACTAAGCACGACACTTGTAAACTTGTAAGACTGATTGGAGAGTCGCCAAACACTCTCAGGATTTGACATGATTTTCTACAAATTGTAACTTACAAGGGATTTTTTAATGAACGAAATCACGAATACAAGTGTAAAAATATACTTGTGAAATAAATAATGACACTCTCGTAATTTACACGTGTAGTTTTGATGAACACATATTTGTAATAATGATTTTTTTTACAGGAAAATTGCTTGTAATACAAGGCTTGTAAGTTTTGATGAACACATATTTGTAATAATGATTTTTTTTTACAGGAAAATTGCTTGTAATACAAGGCTTGTAAGTTTTGATGAACACATATTTGTAATAATGATTTTTTTTACAGGAAAATTGCTTGTAATACAAGGCTTGTAAGTTTTGATGAACACATATTTGTAATAATGATTTTTTTTTACAGGAAAATTGCTTGTAATACAAGGCTTGTAAGTTTTGATGAACACATATTTGTAATAATGAATTTTTTTACAGGAAAATTGCTTGTAATACAAGGCTTGTAAGTTTTGATGAACACATATTTGTAATAATGAATTTTTTTACAGGAAAATTGCTTGTAATACAAGGCTTGTAAGTTTTGATGAACACATATTTGTAATAATGTTTTTTTTTTACAGGAAAATTGCTTGTAATACAAGGCTTGTAAGTTTTGATGAACACATATTTGTAATAATGATTTTTTTTTACAGGAAAATTGCTTGTAATACAAGGCTTGTAAGTTTTGATGAACACATATTTGTAATAATGAATTTTTTTACAGGAAAATTGCTTGTAATACAAGGCTTGTAAGTTTTGATGAACACATATTTGTAATAATGAATTTTTTTACAGGAAAATTGCTTGTAATACAAGGCTTGTAAGTTTTGATGAACAGGGCACAGGGCCCTATTTTATAAAGCCACAAGTAACAATTTACAAGCGGAAGTCTCTTTCTGACCCTATGTGTTAGATAGAGACTTCCGCTTGTAAATTGTAACTATGTAGTAGCTTTATAAAATTCGTTATAATAAACGTCCAAAAAATATCTTGGGCCGCACGAGCTTAACCTGAATCCTAATTAAAATTGATTTATTCGTAAAAACAACCCAAGATTGACGCACTATTTGCGTCACTGAGATAAAACATCTTTTCTGCAAAATAATAAAGGCTTAAATTGAAGTTATGTCTAGACGCAATTTGTTGCGCATGCGACGGTTGGATAGCACGTGACGATTGACAGTGTTTGAATTGGCTGAGTTTCTGTTCTTTGAAAGTAGGTATTAGAAATATATTATTGCAATCAGATGGAGTCTATTTATTTATTCTAAGATAAAGAAGACCTGCACAGATCTGCGGCGCAATTGAATGGTGTGTGAAGTTTCCGATCCGCACTGGGCCCTGGGAACTATAGCCCAAGCCCTTTCGTTCTGAGAGGAGCCCAGGGGCCTTACCATGACGTCTTAATGCGATTCAGTTTAGGTTCGCTCGCTTCCAGATACATACTAAAAATGACAGCTAAAACCTGAACTGAGTCGGAATTAAGACGTCACGGTAAGGCCAATGTGCTCAGCAGTGGGACGTATAAAAGCTGGAGATGATTATGATGGTAAAGGAAGTCCAAATTATCGAATTATCGCTGTCTCTATGAGTCAAATACTTACGCTTATTAATAAAAAAAAATGCGACTTGACTAATAATACACGGGTCCCTTTTTGTCCCATAATTTTACCTTAATCTGGAAGAAGATTGAAATCAATCTCGAAAGATTATGATAAAAATCATGTGTAATTATAATAACCGTTGCCGCGTTTAATTACTGAGATAATCATAACGACGACATCCACGTTGGCAACAATCCGTTATAGGTGGAAAACTTAAGTAAATAAAAAATGACCTTATGTTGTAGGTTTGTAGTGTAGGGTGGTAAAGTAACTACTGATTTGATCAACTATTTACTCGTATTTAGGTACAGTCACACAACACGGATGTACCTACTGTGTCGTATCGCCGTTGATTTGATATCGATCCGTTACCAACGTCGTTATGATTAATAATTTTGAATGTAGGTAGTTTTCAAAGAACCAGTAGCTACATAAGTATTTATTTTATTACGCAACTTTATTACTTATTATTAAAATATATGAATCATGTAATCTTAATCGGTATGAATCCTAGGTACGACTGTGACAGATTGAGAGCTGTTTGCCTCTACAGTAGTATGATAATGATAAGATGCAGATAATCGAAAATATTAGGAATTGTTGTTAGCCAAAAACAAGGGTGTTATCAGTTCAGACAGCATTTAATACGGAAAATTTACTAAATAAATACTAAAATTGTTATCGAAATTGTAAATTATAAATTGTCCGTTTTAGGTAGGTACATGAGTATTTGAGGAAAAGTTTCAGATTTAAATAATTTGATAGTCACGCGTTTCGAAACTTATCAGGGTCTACTCGAGATTGGCACGCGTCTAAGCGATGGCCGGGGGTTGATTTGTTATTCGGCGTCGCTAAAATTGACAGCTCGCCGAGCACAATCGATGGCCGATGGCCGAGGTTAATTTGCTACGAGTATTCGGCATCGCTAAAATTGAGAGCTGGGGGGGGGCTACCATGACGTCTTAATGCAATTCAGTTTAGGTTCGCTCGCTGTCAGATTCATACTAAAAGTGACAGCTAAAACTTGAACTGAGTCGGAATTAGGACTTCATGTTAAGGTCACTGGCCGAGCACAAGCGATGAGAACGCGATGAGTTCCTATTTCCTAATAAACTGTTCCTGACGACAACGGTAAAATACTACCTACCTATTTATAAAATTGACAACCGCCGCAAACTTCTCTTGTCATACTTGTGGCAGAATATGTGGCTTTCGCACTAGTTTATATCATACTAGCTGTTGCCAGCGACTTCGTCTGCAAAGAATTCGTTTATCGCTATCCCGCGGGAACCACGCAATTTTCCGGGATAAAAAGTATCCTATGTGCTATTCCAGACTTTTCTCTATCTATGTGCCGAATTTCATCCGGATTCGTTGGGCCGTTCTGGCGTGATTGAGTAACAAACAAACATCCATCCATCCATCCACACTTTCGCATTTTATAATATTAGTTAGATTAGATGTACAGCCATAGAAGCGTTGTCTTCCTGGCGATACGCCGTAATTCGTCTGTAATAAACGCAAAGGCCACATACGTAATGTATACAATTCCACGGGCATTTTTTTAAATAACAGTTTTATTATTACGATGCATTTTGTAGAGCTATATATTAAACAACTGCAGGGGCAGAAGCGGGAAGGCACCAATTTGCAGTGCGCGAAATCACCACCCGCCACAGGAACATGCCAAGAGTACCGCAGACCGATTTCAACCTACCAGCAAAGGTATAAGACTAGTTTTGTGGTGTCCAGTTTTAAACATTTGTGGTTAAGCAATTTGATGCATAGATGTTTGCAGCGAGTGCAGTAACCCTGCAAAGCGTGGGTCACGTACGCACTAAGATTTAGAATATAGGTAGAGGGCATAAATATCAATACAGCCAGACGTCAAATATTATGTATCGTCATTATTATTAGTGGCATAAAAGTGTATAAATGTTTTTAACATCTTGGTAACGCACATATTTATGCCCGTGACTGTACGTGGGATTAATACGAGGGATAGAAGTTGAGACGAAATAAAAAAACAGTTGGCCAGTGCTTGTTATAACTTTATTTTACAATCTTTTATTCAACTTGCAACATTATGTTTGGGTGGAATCTCGATTTTGAAGCAAATATCTTCCACCGAATGAGCTGAAATGAACACTTCAGATATTCTTAACCCTTTAGGCTGGCAACGAACTTTTCACGCAGTTTCTTTCACTGTACAGATACGGTGAAAAACTGAATTGCGTACCACTGTGAAACTTTTTCACAGCAAATGTCGTAATCACTTACCATACACCTGCCAAAGAAATTGTGGCCAAATTTTACGAGAGAAGGTTTTACAAAGGTACATGCTCCAGTCTCTTCGATCGTATCTCACATAGGGTCTTACTGTAGTCTAAGTACTTAATTATATGTACCGAAACAATTTCTCGATAAACCCAAAATTGTCCGTTTCGTAAACCGGTTCTCAGAGGGCATTGGCTTTGCAGTTGCAAATACAGTTGCCGGCAAACATCTTGAGCCTGACCTTGAATGCGCAGAAGTGAATTTAGCGTCTCTTTGGTAGAAAAGTACATGCGCGAACTTACCTCTTCCACGTCGTTCTTGCTCAAGATATTTGCCGTAAGCTGTACCTTGATTGCTTTTAACCAGTTCGAACTGTGGTATGATAAGATAATAAACAACGTCTTCTATGACGAACTTTGTTATTGTCCATTAAATTTGGGTGATGAAATAGCACTACTAGTGTGTTTTGCACGACCGCGGTCCAATCTTTTAAATACAACAACGTCGATAACGTTCTTACGCGCTGCCACTGCACGTCTAGCACGACGCACGACAGCGCACAAGAGTCGCGTCTCGCGCGAGATTGCCCGTATTTTTCTTACTGTTCGTTCTAGAAAGAGACGGATAATCTATCTATCTTGGCCTCAGTCACCAAAACACGTGCACCAAGGGCGTCGCCAGCTGATGACCAAGGGGCTAGTCGAGGGGGTATAGAAGATGGGAATGGGAAAGTATTATAATAGGCATAATTTATATCTGTAGTATCTATAATTACAACACACCGGATAACTCACGTATAAAAGCCGAAGGATTGCTCCGACAATTGTTTCGGACTATTTCGTAGTCCTTCATCAGAGAGCGCTCGCCCTGGCGGCAGCGAAACGAACACCGGCCGCCGCCGGGGCGAGCGCTCTCTGATGAAGGGCTACGAAATAGTCCGAAAAAATTGTCGGAGCAATCCTTCGGCTTTTATACGTGAGTTATCCGGTGTGTTGTAATTATGTGTGAGTCTCACGGTAGTTTCATGCTGTATTATCTAGCTAATAAATCTCAAAAATTCGAAAAAAAAAAAAAGGAAAAATAATGAAATATTGTTAGCATTAAGTACCTAGGATAAGTGTTAATAAAATTGAACTACCTTGCATTCACTCCCCCCCCCCTCACCCCAAAATGAAATAGATTGAAAGATGATGAATGCCAAAGAGCACAGCTTATATGATGGAAGAATGAGATAGTGAAAAGAATGAATGGAACTAATTAACCTTAAGTATGATAGCTAGCATTAGTCAAAATAGCAAAAAGTACAAAAGTGGAAGAAAGATAGAAAACACATAGATAGACAAAGTATGCAGAATGGAATTACGAGAAGTAGCAAAAGCGAGAACTAGTATGAAAGCGAAGACTAGGAAAATTGAAAAAAAATACGTTGGAGGGTAGCTAGAATATAAAAAAAAGAATGGGAAAGTATGCACCATCGAACAAATAGATTCCTGACACAGGTCTCGAAGTTAACTTAAGCCATTCCATTTATAGCTACAAGAAATTCCAGCAATTAAGTGCTTCGGTAAGTTAAACTTAGATTAGTAGACATTTATGTCTGAGGGTTAGCGCTCTCAGATTGGACATAATAAAAATTAACTGCGGTTTGTTAACTGGTTCTCAATTGATTTTAATTGCAGTTAGTTCACTCATCATCGGGTAAACCAATTGCTCGTTTGCCTTCCTAATTTACGAAACAACCTTTTCAGTCAGGACGTGGCAACATTTTCCAGTGTTAAGATTTTCAATTGGATAAAAGTGAGCATTATTGGTAAGTATGTTTACTTTTCATCTTTTCAATAATATTTTACACATTAAAAAGTTTGTCCTGACTGAAGCCTAAAACCTCTCATTCTGAGAAGACGCCTGTACCCAGCAGTGGGACGTATATACGCTGCAGATGATGATGATTATATCCTGACTGACTTTATGTCTATCGCCAATGCAAAGGTTGGTTGACAGAGTTCACGAATGCAGTGAAAGGGCTGGCTTGTCCATAAATCTATCGAAGACCAAAGTCATGGTGGTAACCAGGGACCCTTATTTACAACCAAGAATATCGGTAGCAGGGAAAGTTCTTGAGCAAGTTCGGCATTACAAATATCTCGGTGCATGAGTGAATGACGCGTGTGAGTCGGACCAAGAAATTAAGACCCGCATTGAAATTGCCCGTGCCTCGTTTACCAAAACTTTTGAGTTATTCCCTTTCAAAATCAACGAAAAAAGTGCAAAATTTTTTGGAGGCTGGCAACTTTTGTTGTTGTGGGTTCAATATCAAAGACTGTGGCCCTTTGAATGTTTATATGACAAGAAAATATGCTCTTTTATTTTTTATAAGTGGTTTTGTAATATAAATGTGCTAGTATAAGACTAAAACGATGGGAGGCAATGTTGCAAAGGGTTTTTCGATCATTTTTTCCTCAAGTTTGCCTGGTGCTAGGGTTGTCACCATATAATTAGTAAAAAAATAAATTATATTTCACTGGTGTACTTGATGGATATGACTTTTTATTTTATTTTAAATCCATTTAGGTTGCATAGCTACTTATTTTTAATGAGCCTTTTGTTTATTACGATTTCCAATTTCTCATTATTTTTTGCTCAAATAAATTTTTTTCTTGCACTATTAATACAATATGTTGAGTCTAATCTATTTAGTAGTTTCTTAAAATTTGACATTTAAAATATCACACGCAATGTATCATTTTTCATGATTGTTTGTTTTTAGCGATTTTTTATTTGGCACAACCCTGATTACGCTTAAAATTTTGTATGGCAATACCGTGGGAGACCCCTCAACTTTGCCTACTTGTCAGAAAAAAATATATGCTATTGTTTTTAATGTACCCGACTTAATCTCAACGTCAACATAACGGTTAAGAATTTAAATTTCAGATCCTTTTAAAAAATACCGCAAATATTATTACTCATAATCTTCTAGGCAATGTTGCATCTTTTGGCTACAATTTTGCCTACAAATTTAAGGCCGTCTACTGTCGAAAATAAGAGCTTTTTAGGCACTATGTACCATAAACTCTGTGGCTTATGGTTTCAATTAGCTTACAAAGCAACGAGGGCCACAGATAACGTATACTTTAAGAATTATTCTTGAAAAACATGAATTTCCGTGCAAAGTTGCAGCATTCTACGGTGTCTCAAATCTTGCGCGGACCGATGTTATGTTCGTGTTTCCTTGACAGTTACAGTATTTGCTATCAACACAACATATAATGTAGTTTAATACGTAGAAAGCAATGTTTCAAATACACAGACTTAGCAAACAACAAGTTCCTTAGTTCTGTAACAATAAAAAGGAAATTTTAACGTATTAATAAATAAGTGTTTATAAACAACAAAAAAGATGTAAGTGCCGCACTCAGGAACATTCTATTAGTTAAATCGGTATAGCCATCCGACGAGGGACGACTTTTTTGAAATGATTTTTGTTTTCAATTTTAATTTTAATACCTCTACTATTATTAATTTTGCCTTTTCTCTTGTCAGTGTTAAGTGTTACTTTACGTGAAATCAAAGCCACACTAAACGGTCTGAGATCTCGCCTAAGATCGACCTATACTGATCTGGCAGCACCATTTTATATAAAAGACTAGCTCGCGGCTTTACCCGCGTTTCAGTGTTTTCCTTTTATTACCAAAATAGTATTTTTTATTTATTTCAATAAATAATTTGCCGATGCGTTTCAAAGTACTACCTAACAATTTTTGATGTAGGGGAGAGCGGGGCTGAAAGTGCCGGGGGTAAGTTGTTCCGATGAGAATATAAACGCAAGTAAAAAACCGAGCGATTTGTGTAATGTTTGTCGTGAAACGATATGGCTCTATGTCGTTGTAAGAGCCGTTTCAGTTGCTTCCATTATGGTAGAATAGTAGTTAGGGAAGAAAAAACGAAATCGACGGAACAACTTACCCCGCAAAAAAATATATTTTTGCCTTTGATTTTTTTTTGTTAACTGTCGATAGTACATAAAAAATAATCACATATTTTGAGGGACTAAAAACACTCTTTCAGCGTGTGTGAACTAAGGCTTAATTTTTGAAGGATAAGTTTAGTTTTTGAAACGACGGAACAACCAGCCCCATAGCGGGGTTAGTTCCGATCGATACCCATGAAAAATGTTTTAGTAGGAAAACTGTTTAACGATGCACAAAACAATATCACTATTCAGAAACATCAATAATTATTCTTTAAATATATGCACAAGCCACACAGTATTTACACTATTTTCATAGCTAAATTTTGTATCACAAAAATTATTTAATTATTATTAGTTTTTGAAACGACGGAACAACCGGCCCCATAGCGGGGTTAGTTCCGATCGATACCCATGAAAAATGTTTTAGTAGGAAAACTGTTTAACGATGCACAAAACAATATCACTATTCAGAAACATCAATAATTATTCTTTAAATATATGCACAAGCCACACAGTATTTACACTATTTTCATAGCTAAATTTTGTATCACAAAAATAATTTGACAATCTGCACTTTCAGCCCCACTCTCCCCTATTGAAGTTGCATTGCATGTTAGTAGCGTAGTGTAGAGAGAAACTCCTGTAGTAAATACTATACGCTTTTATGTATAATCATCGCTAATAATATAATTAAATATAATTACCGTTGTTCAGAAATCATCTTGTTAACTAAATTACCTACCAACTAACTAAAAACCAGTTTACTTTGAAATGAGATAATAGCCGGAAACGATCAAAATAACCGGCTGATGGTTAAACGTACGTTAAACATGAAGATGGCATAACAGAAACTGATCCTAAGGCGAAACGATGTTTGCCGGGTCAACTAGTTTTTTTATATTCTCAAATGATTATAAATAGTTTTAGAATAGTTATTTGTGTCACAAGGGAGCAAAATGATGTATTTACGGCGAGGGCGCTACATTTAATCCAGAATGTAGCGAAGTACTCTACAATAGAATTCTAAGCGTAGCTAGATTCAAGTGTTATCGCCCAAGATGAAAATAATTTTGCTCCCGAGCTCATGCTCATTCAACTTTTCACACCGAACATTAAAAAACTTGAAAAAAAGAATTCTAAATATAATTAGAGAGCGACCAGCATAGAAAATGGCGTAGTTTTACAATTATCAACCTAAAAAAAATTGCATTTGCAAAAAAACACTTAGAAACGCCTTGAACAGAAAAGTTGCACTTTGATCCGGCTCTCGTCAGGGAGCAAAATTTACTTTTCTGAATGAGAGATATGAAAAATAAAAAGCGTCTCGAAAAACGTCTTAAACATTTATCTGTGAGAATTGAGAACTTTCCCATTTTAGGCAATACAAGTCTCACAGAATTTAGTAACAAGAGCCATAACGGCTTAATGCGACCCAATTCCGAATCAGTTTAAGTTCGCTCGCTGTCAGATCCATACAAAGAAGGACACCTAATACCTGAACTGAGCCGCAGGTGGTTGCCACTTCTGGACAGTACAATCATTATGATAATAATATCATAACGTATAATATTTTCGTTCCCACAGCAATCATATGACCGCCGTCACATGTCTTTCCGCACGTGGTTAAATGATAAACAGTGACTGTGTATATATGTATGTATACTTCATACAAACGCTCAGGATAAAATTGGCAGAGGTGCAGGTGATTCATTGCTTCTGAAAATAAAGGGACTTCCGTTGTTTCCACACTTACAAAACACGATGTTTCCTTGAATGAAACGTTACTGCTAGTCAAGACTATATGCTTTGCACGTAAAACATACCTACACAAATGTCACAAACCTATCCCCTATACCACACAAGATACTAACGCGGTGCAACCTAAGACGTTACTTTGCGGAGGTCCATTTCAATGAACCTAGCTACTCTGCAACTTACGTGCAACTAGATAGTCAAGACCTTAGAGTATACAATTTACTCTAAGGTCAAGACTATATGCTTTGCACATAAAACATACATAAATGCCACAAGCCTTACTATCCCCTATCACACAAGACACTAACGCGTTGCGACCCCTATACGGGATCATGCTCAAAGTTTGAGTACACCAAATCACCGAACAGTTTGTATTGGTGGCAGAGTAGTATGGCAAATGTTTTTGTTCATTTAAACGCAATTTATTTATTTATTCATCAAAAATTTTTACACAGCATTACAGTAAAGACCAAAGCACCGGAAAACTTAATTTTAAAAGTATACTACCTATTAAATACAGTCATCAAATAATTTATAACAAAAATATTTTTAACCAAAAACGCCAAGCAATGTTGCGTTCTAGCGTTGAGAGTAAGACAACAAGTGAAATTACCGATGCTTAGTATTTCATTATAGCCCGCTGCAATCTGCAATCCTTTGGTGTTATTTGTATCCATGGGAGGTGGTGATCGCTTTCCATCAGATGACCCACTCGCTTGTTTTCCGCGCTGTTACATAAACTACATAAAAACAAATGCAATAAATAGAATAAGAACTCTGTATTTGGTTTGTTGTTTTTTCCTGTAAAACAATAATTAAGTGAGTCATTGTTCGAATGATTCTTTCTACGCGAAACGATAACAGTTTGAAGAATGCTCTGTTGTTTTGTTTGTAGATACTTACCGGTATTCCTGTGACTTGCTCAAATGCACGTACACCAAAATTCAGCTTAAAACATTTCATACTTTTTATCACTTATTCTGCTTTTCGAAATGGGAGACAAATCTAATAAACCAATGATCATAAAAATCGGTGCTGACGTTGTTGAGTTATAAATGGTGTAAAGTAAATAACCCGTCTTTGTTTTGTGTATATAGATAGAGAGATACTGAACTACTCTTATATAAGTACCTACTCTAATTTTAATAAAGAACCAAGGGTCTTTGACTTTACAACAAGATGACGTTCAGGTAAATCCCTAATCCCCACGCGAGCAATTTCTTGCCCACTACGATATACATCGACGGGAATCCCAAAAGATTTCCGCTAAAGCGAGGTAAAACCGATACTTTAAGATACAACGCCTATGCGTTAACTATAACTATGACGGAGGAACTAGTGGTTCACCTGATGGTCACCCACCACCAGACGGCTGCAGAAGCGTTGTCAGCTTAGCAAGCACTTCTACTTACGGACAGTAGCCAGCAAGATGCCAATGTTCAATACTTCTACCTATAGATATTAGAAAATACCGCGTCCAAATACACCTATATTTAAACGTGCTTCAAATTCCTTACCTACTTTCTTTTTGCGGTTTTGCCCGTGTGAATATTTAGTTGGTTTTTCCGCCACTTGGAGTTCTTTGGTAAATACCTAGTAGCCACGTCGCATTCCTATTCCGTATCCTCGTTTTAGTTTTAGTTAAAAATATATAAACACATTCACCATTTTAGGATCCCATATTACAAGCCGCCAACGCCAATGGGATCCAATAAATAAAACCATCGACAAACTCCTTAAATATTCCGGAAAGCTTTTATGAGACTTTATATTAAACAAAGTTTTCCCTTGTAAAGGCCGATTTTTCAATCCTCAGATAAGCACTTAACTGACAGATAGGGCCTATCTGACGATTGAAAAATGGACCCTAAGTTCTTTTAGGCCTCTTGTAGACGTCCGGTATTTTCACCGGACAACGGACTGATTTATTTGCCGGACGGATTTTGGTGCGTGTACACACCTCCATTGTGTGCCATACACCACTGCGAGTCCGGCAAATAAATCGGTCCGTTGTCCGGTGAAAATACCGGACGTCTACAAGAGGCCTTAGACAGGTCTTGACATGAAAGAAAACAGCCCCAGCAAGCTCGAGGAATTACAAAGACGACAATACAGCTTGCTGCAAAACATATATAAATTCGTATGCGTCAGTAATAGAAAGTAATTTCACTGCCTCAGTATATGCTTTACCTTGTGCAATATCTTTAGGTCCACGTATCCGCGACAGAGTTGATAAAGTACCAATAAAACATCGACATTATCCACAAGACGTCAACGGCCCGTGCCTTTTGACTCTATAATCTATAGCCTGTCATTTATTACATATACCCTATGCATATACCTTATTCCAGATATCATTGCCTGTGCTTTTCTATATTCTATTCCAGTGTTATGCAACCTGGGGGGTCGCAGAGCCTCCTTGGGTGGTCGCAATTCATTTTAAGCTTATTGTAGTGTGTTATGCTAGTCTGGGAGTAGAGATAAAGATTATTATTGAGATAGGGAGTAGAGATAAAAAGAGTCGCATGATTTCTAAGATTTTCGCCCATTCCCTCGAAGGGCTTTTACCATGCGCGGGGAAAGAAGCAACTGGTACATTCTATGTTTTTTTTTTTGCTTCCACACCAACATGGAAGTTGTTATATGTATTTTTAATTACAAAGTTTAATCCCTCGTCAATAAACCTGCTGCTATGTAAAAGCGCTATTGGCAAGGTCGTGAAAACATTGTCTTATGCCATTTGGAATGGAGTATAAACACCACACTGACGCCCACATCCACAATATTGCTATTATCTGGTTGAATTAAACCCAATACAAAGCTCAATACCTTCATAATTTCAATAGAACGCCCCTAGGATGGTAATTCACGACTCAGCAATTTTAATAACTGTAGAAGACTTCATGAAATATGCCCTTACATAATTATAAACTCCTACTAATATTATAAATGGAATGTGAAAGTTTGTGTGTTTGTTACTCCTTCGCGCTAAAACAGCTGGATGGATTTAGATGAAATTTCGTATGGAGATAGCTGGTTATCTAGAATAATACGTAGGCTACTTTTTATCTCGTTTTTCTCACGGAATAAAATACTCATCAACACGTGAGCGAAGCCGCGAGTCGGTATTGGCTTTTTCAAACTGCTTTTCTTTACAAAAGAAGCTGTTACACATGTTTATGACGTATTCGCTGCCGGCATCATATGTACCTATACGCAACCATGACAGGCAACAGGCACCAACCTATTTATATTGTTAAATGTTTTTTTAGGTACTTTTTTACTGTTTTTGAATGTTTTGATTTTTGAATTCTTCTTGTTTTTTTTAGTTTTGATCAGCCCGAATACAACACAGAAAGTTCAACATAGAAAGTTGTTTCCTTTCTTAGTATTATTTAGACTCCATAAAGCCATCAGCTTTAACACATGTGCGTCCGAAATTCCGAATGACCTCTAAATTGTGATTGTGAGTTTTCATTTCATCTCTTTCCATTTAATCACTTCTCTTTTCATCTCATATTTTATTAATTAGTTCAGTTTCATTTCCATTCTCATTCATTATGTTATGATTTCAATCTAAAATGGCAACGTGGGACTTAGGCACTTACAAGTTCACACGTAAAACGCGTCACAGACATCATCTTCTTCTAAGTCGTGCACTCTTGACAGAGTGGTCGTGGTCATGTTTCGGTCGATTCCTGCGCCACCGCTGCTCTCGCGACGCGTTGCCAAGTAGCTCGATGTTTGGCAGTGTGGGAGCAATCGTTTATGCTGGAGTGCGTCACAGTTTTGATGAGGTCTGTCTGATGGGGAGCGCCCGCAACACATCACAAAATGTGACACCCCGCACCCCGCCCGCACAGACATCATAAAATGTATCAAAACCCCCGGAGATACAACTCAGATAAAAAAGGTCCCAATATCAATTTTCTATAGCTCTAATCCTAGTGCCGATAGGATTAAAGTGGATTATATTATCAATGAACATTCCTTAGTGAGTATTCACATATAGTAAATTTCTAGCGTAGTGACGTTGACTCGGGGAATTTTTTAATACACCTTTCACTGAAAATGAAATTAAATGATTTTTTCATTAGCAACAGGCTTTATAAGTCATTTACGTTTCTGTTTATTTAATCATTCTATTATAAAATTACATTATCACTCACAATTAAATATCAAAGAATTTATATTGAAATCGTCCACTTAAAATACCAAAATGGCAACAATTAAAAAATTAAACTAATATTACAATTAAGTACCTACTTAGAAGCAAACTAAAATAAGAATATTATCTCAATTAAGGGTCGTCATAAATAGAAAACAATTAAAATACAAATAAAAATGTCACGAAATGGAAATAAAAATGAAAAAAAAAAACGAAAAATAATATAAAAATATTGATACCTACATAATTACAATTAGATTAAAGCTTGATGATAACGCTTTAATTCAGTGTTTTTCAAAGTGTGGGTCGCGACCCCCCGGGGGGTCGCGAGACCTATCCAGGGGGGTCGCGAGGCTCAGCTGAAAGTATTGTGACTAGATTGAATGATTTTGTTTTCAAGGATGTACGAGTATATTTTAATCAATCAATCTTAGACAAATAACACATTGTGGTTTGTCGTCCGTAACAGAAAAACCGGATTTTAAATAGTTTTAGTCATATTTGTGAAGAAAGTGAAGGATCCCTAACGCAATCTTAACTTATAAGCGAGTGGCAAATTTAACTTGTTAGTAGGAATCGACCAAGTTGATACTTGTAGTTCATTTTGAATGTTAAGATCCTATTTTTCAAGTTATTTTTTATAGTCATTATACAGGGTGTATCAAACACCCCCTTACAATAATCCACTGGGGTATATAACCATAGCTATAGAAGCTAACAAAAATATAAAAAAAATGGAGTATTTTTTTAAAATATTTTCTATAGGAATGGTAGTATTAATAACTGTAATCATTCTTATAGAAAATATAAAAAAATATACTCCAATTTTTTTTTAATATTATGTATGGGACTCTATTACCGACCCATTCAATATTTGTTTGGCTCGGTTATAGGTTCTTAAAGAAGTATCTATTACCGAGTGACATTTTAATTTTCTATTAAAATATGAACATTTATGGTACTGTGTATATACTTGTGTATACTTTTTTATAAAATTTAGACTTTTACTTATCAATTGGAAATGCTTCCGTTTATACTAAACTACTTAAAAAAAATTGATGCAGGTACAAAAATAATATACGTACATATACATACACAAGTCACGTCTTTATCCCTTACAGGGTAAATAGAGTCTAAGGTAGCAAGACCTAAAGGCCACGTTTAGCATGATTGTGGGTGTATAGATGGAAAGGGGAATCAAAATAGTGATGGGTTGCTAGCCTCATCGCCTATAACATGATTCTTAAGATTTACGCACATTCCCTCGTTGGGCTTTTACCATCTGCGCGGGAAGAGAAGTAACTGGTACATTCTATGTTTTATTCTATACTCCAAGACCAGCATGGACGAAAGAAAAAATAATATACAGAACCCAAGCCATAATTATGTTTCTTAACATTCGGTATTAGGTTCCAAATCGTGAATCTGGTTTCTATTACCGATGGTAGAAAATTCCTGATTTTTATACCCTTGGAAATGAAAGTTCAATTCGCGGTAAAAGAGTCACAGACTGTACATTACCACGGTATCAGAAGAAATGCACATTTCAGTTTCAATAATAATTTTACCAAATAATAAGAAGTAAAATGAGTCCAAAAACTTACGAGGCTGAAAGTTCAATAAACGCTTTTCAATAAAAAAATACTTGGTCGTTAAGAAGCTTTGATACCCGTAATTATATGGACTCTTTTGAAAACTTACTTAAGTACCACGGTAATACCTGCCGTTGCCTTAATTATATTTTTAATTCATAGTTTTATTTATTACCTTACCTGTTTATTTGTCTTTTTTGCCAAAAGGTCTTTGAAATAAAGAACCCGAATATATCGGGTATATTTAACACGATGACGAAGAATGAAACGATTGACTATTAATTATTTTTTATCACCTTTTTATCTATTCAAATTCATAGTAAGTAGCTATACTTATTTAAGTTTGATCACAATAATTGCATTTCTAAAGTCATACTATTTATATTCTATACTGTGACGCTGGCGAGGTCATGCGAGTTCACAAAATCTGAGTCCGCGCGAACTATCGCGCGCACGGCCGGGACAGCGCTAAATGCCTATTTTCGCAGGAATACCGAGCCTTAATCATATTTTCTATTCTTCTTCTTTTTAGGCTCACTTCCAGATGTTGATGTTAATCCAGACGTTGTATAGGCATCGATTATCTTTTTAGATACTTTTCCATTTCGTCGCAACATAATCTCCAAAATAACAGCTGCCTTTTAATATTTAAAAAGAGGTAGGTACTAGGTAGGTTGCGAAACAATAAGTACCTTCTGAATACTTGTGATAAATATAGGTTGCGTTCCGAAACGCATGAATGATTGAATATTAGAAGGGTGCGTACCAAATCTGTTAAAATAAGAGTTGGGTTCTAAAGTTAATCGTACAAATAGGGTTTTGGGGGGTCGCGAAGGAATTTTGATGGTCATTAAGGGCCGTGACGCCAAAAACTGTGAAAAACACTGCTTTAATTTATTGTTTGACAAATTTTATTGGACTCATTTCGCTGTGTGAAAATTAAAAATTCTTGGTATGTGCATAGTATTCTATTCACGCTTCCTTGTTCGTATTTTTTACGACGTTGCTGTAGGTATCCAACCCGGGACTAGGTACCTACGCAATGTTAGCTCGATGCAATTTCGCCAAAGTTTGTTCTTGCTATACTTTTCAAGTAAATATTTCTTGTCTATTTATCAAACAAGACGTAATTAAAAAGTTTGCACTTTTTTTGGTAGTTAATTTACACTTAATTTTCCTTATTTTTTCAAATATTTTAACAAAATTTATTTTCCAAAATATACAGTCTTCTTTACAGTATCAGAAAATTAGTCCACACCACACAACGCACAGCCTGTAACGAGGCGGCCAAAAAAGACCAAAATTACTGTTATTACCATATAAAATGAGGGTGCGACCACACTGCCGCTTAAAAAACGGAGACGTTACGGAAGCGCAACAAAATGTATGAAGAAACGGTGAGAGCATACGACACGTCACTGCGTTTACGCGGCGGTTTGGTCGCACCCTGATGCGGTCAAAATGACAATAAAGGTAGGTAAATAAATTACATATAGTAAACCAACACTAAATAGACATACCTAAATATTAAAGTACTAGCTTCTGCCAGCGACTTCGTCCGATAAACATGTCAAAGGTCGTACTTTGACATGTTTATCGCTATCCCGCGGGAGCTATGCAATTTTCCGGGATAAAAAGTAGCCTATATGTTAATCTAGGGTACCAGCTATATTCGTTCCAAATTTTAACCAAATCCGCCCAGTCGTTTCAGCGTGAAGAAGGAACAAACATACACACTCACATCGTCACATCCATCCATCCATCCTCACAAACTTTGCATTTATAATATTAGTAGGATAAATCACTGTCATCCTTCATTTGGGAGCTTCAGAGCGACCATTTAAAATTTGAAATATTTATGACCACTACCAGACAACCGCGTTAAAATCTATTCTTAGAAGTAACTAACCCTGGCTATTCATTATAATTACTCGGCCACTTAATGAGCTTAGATAAGTCCGGTCAACAAAAGTGGCGCCAACTTATCTTTAAGTTATTTCGAAGTTACGTGCTGACTCCAATGTAATCGATGAGTAAAGAAAGTGCGAGATTATTTCGTATACTTTTTAATTCTTGAGCGACATGGGATATACTCGTAGTACAAAATAATACAACAATGAATTAGGAATTGATTTTTCTTTATAGGCATGTATCATTTTATTTAATCAAAACAGATATTTACAATGTAAAATTTCTAAACGACACTGAAAATTAGAACACATCGAAAAATCCGAAAGTAAAGCTATGGCCGAGAATCGAACCCGGCGTCTTATTGTCTAACTCGCTCGCAATGGCCATCGTGTTCATTTTGACAGTTCATGTACGGGCTGACAATTGGCATCGGAATCAGCTAGCTGTCACATTCATACAAAAACTGACAAAATGAACACGATGGCGATTGCGAGCGAGTTAGACAATAAGCCTACGGATCCTCATTGCATCATTCCGTGATGCGTGCTATACCGCTACACCATCCATAATAACAGGTAACTCCATAGTAGGTACCTAACCTCTTCCCATTACAAAACAAAAATGCAAATTATTATCTTAATAAAAATAAAACTATATAAAACTTATGCTAAAATTTGGACCCTTAGGTGGTCTCCATCACTGCCGGCGCGAGGGTCGTCCGTTGCCTCCCTCAGGCGTCTGCTTAAAGCTCTGCGGAGCCCTTGCCCCACGAACCAAGTGTCCCATGATCCAACCATTTGCTGACACTGTATTTTGGCCTATATCTTTATTTACAGCGTACTGACGTCAGACGTCAGACGAAGTAATCTGTAAAACAATACGCATTCAAGTTGCATCATTAAAATCATAATCTTATTTATTTTATTAACTGATTACTAAATAATGCCAACTTATCGTTGTTCGAATCATTTTGATTTGGCGATACCTGGTGTTTATCTATGTCATAAAATCTTTTTACGCGATTTGAGCTTCACCACATGAGAGTTTTTGGACTGCTTGTACAGAAACATTTTTTTTGTTTTTTTTGTTAAAAAACAAAAAGTCCGGGGGGAAACGATGAGTGTAAATTTTTCAACATTTTCGTCTTTGATGACGTCTTAATGCGATTCAATTCCGACTCAGTTCAGGTTTTAGCTATAGTTTTTAGTATGGATCTGACAGCGAGCGAACCTGAGCTTTTATTTTCTTAATGGCTCTTGGCAATCTTCATGCATCAAAAATATTAGGCTGGAAATGAGGACGAAGAAGATAATAAGAAATATAAATATATATACCTTGAACATCAACTAGATATGTGCAGATATTACGAAGCGGATACGCGATACCTCATGCCGAGTCGCGTTAAAAACTGGTAAAGTTGAGTAATTCCTTAATTAAGGTATCCCTTACAAGGCATTCGTTAGTCTTGGCCCTAACGGTTCTTCTAGCACAGTGGTTCTTAACCGTTTAAACTATCGTTCAAATAAAATTTTCGACTAGTGGACACATTTTCAAAGACTTCTTGTCATGTGTCATGCAGTGGTCACACTTTGCAAATAAAGATGTCTCACTGCCTACAGACATATTCTTAACTAGTATTTTCAATCTTACCTGTCGTATTTGGTAAACAAAATTCTAACCTCAAAACGTCTCGCTTTTGGTATTTTTTAACTATTTCATCGTATATAAAGGAACTGGAGATGAAATATCAGCAAAATTATGTAGAAAATATTGCCTCGGGTTTATTTGATAACATAAAACACCTTATTCTTTACAAAAATTTGCACATTGAAGTTAGAATTTTGTTTACCAAATAGGACAGGTAAGAATCAAAATACCTTAAGATACCTATCTTATTCACAAATCCCTTATTAGAAACTATTGTTTCCGAGTAAAATAATGATGACAAACGGAAAAACAGAAGAAAAGGATAAAACCACGGAGACCTAAAAATGAGACGACTGTCAATGATTCCCTCTCTCTCAGACTTCAAATACCTAGTGGACATTTTGACGCCAAAATTTGGCAAATTTACTATTATTCTTACCAAGTGGATCGTGTTAGTTTATCGCTAAAAGCATGCGCAGAAGCACGTAGGAAACCCTAAGTATGTCAGGTCACCAGATTCGGTTACCACACAAACGTACGTTTAATTTCTAAGCCAAGGTAGTAACGGGGACTGCAATTCAGCGTGTCTAGACATGTGACATGCGAGTACGCTCCGAAGCGTTTCGATATCGTCATACGCTTGCTAGTAATTTGTTTTTTTGTGAATGCCATAAAATTTATTTTAATTTCTAAAGGACACTGAAAATTAGAACAACACAGAAAAATCCGAAAAGTTAACCCTAGACCATCCCATTTGGTGAAGCCAGTGGTGGGGCCTTGTGCAAGGTCCGTCCGAATCGCTACCCCCATCTTACTCGCTAATCCTGCCGCTAAGCAGCAGTGCTTGCACTGCTGTGTTCCGGTGTGAAGTGTAAGACAGCCGGGGAAATTACGAACACAAGAGGCATTTCATCTTAGCCCTCTAGGTTGGCAACGCATCTGCGATCCCTCCGGGGTTGCGGGTGTCTATGGGCAGTGGTGATCTCTTACCATCAGGTGACCCACTTGCTCGTTTTCCTTCCTATTCATATAAAAAAATTTAATTAATTAATCGCTACTCAAAAATGACTGACTATGCACACTGAACGTTAACTTCAAATACACTGACGGGCAAAAATAAACGGTCACTTCCCGTACACAGTTGTATGAAGAGTGACCCGTTTTTTTTGCTCGTCAGTATATAATAAGTTAGTGATCACACTGTAGAGTTCTACTTAATAGCATTTGATAGTCGTAAATTAACCAAAAGGCCTGTCCTTCTGTATTTTTTTATCTACAGGGTGAATTGGATTACGTGATTTAAAGTAAATGTTTTCGACGCATCTAGCTACAAAACTAAAAGCCACTCCTAGGCCATATCCCATTATAGTAATTAATTAGGTTTTTTTAAGTTTAAAAATTACTAACTTTTTACATGTAGGTATTGTGTTCTTTACCACTTCAGGGATAGAAAAAGGCTAAATTTGTTTTCACAATAAACACTCGCCTCTTAGCTATAAGTAAGTACCTACCTTGTCAAGTAACGTGAGAGTTAATAAAATTCTTTGTTAGAAAAATATGAATAATTAAATAAAACGAATTTAAACAATAGATTAAATGCACCATATTGTCCAGCTACACTAAGGCCGTTTGTCCACCGCCGCCGTCACCGTCACGTCACCGAGAACGAGATGACGGCGCCGAAGTAGCGGTACATACATTTACTTAAGCCGCGTGTCCACCGCAGCGCTCGGGTGACGGATGTGCGGTGGACACGCGGCTTAAGTAAATGTATGTACCGCTACTTCGGCGCCGTCATCTCGTTCTCGGTGACGTGACGGTGACGGCGGCGGTGGACAAACGGCCTTATCTAGAAACACTAAATTTGTATCACGTATAAAATTTCACCCTGCAGATACCGAGAAATCTTATTTGGATGTCGGCTTTTGACATAAATCAAACGGTTTTTATTGATTCTATATCACTATTATTTACTACTATAATCCAACCCACTAATCTGTTGGGATTCTTGAACTGATACGGACGCCACGCCTACCAATCAAAAGATGAAAAAATCCCCTCGTATATTCAGGATTGTTTATGATTTCTCCGAATTAATCAAAGCAAACAAAAGAATAGATTGCATACCACAAGGAAGGAAAATGAGCAAGTGGGTCATCTGATGGTAAGTGAGCACCACCAACCATAAATACCAACACTAAAGGGTTACAGATGCGTTTAGGTACTTCAAGTGCCAGTAATTTTACCGGCTATCTAACTCTCCACGTCGAAACACAGCAGCGCTAACACTACACTAAACAAGATTAGCGAGACCCATGCACGAGAACACTTCATATTCATATGCCAGTAATTTCACCTGATTTTTGGAGTGAATCAAGGATACGAAATTCATGAGTACGAAATTTAGCTGTTTCGTTGTAGTTTTCGTAGTTCACGGCATCATCGTGCAAACGCGGTTATAATTACGATACGCAGGTTTTTTTTAGTTATAAAATGCACAATGCAAGCTGGATTATCATAGTCAATTAATAAATAACCAACCTGTGTGTAATGCACACATAGATAATGATCACATATTCAATCCATTCACGCTCATTATAGGTGATCTATTATCATGTCTGTGTTTTATGTTTCATTTTTGTAAAATTGTGTGTATGCTCTATTTGTGTGTCTTTCAACAAAGGATAAATGTCTACTTTTCTTCTTTTATCCAAAGATGAAGTGTGTAAATAGTCTTCTAAAAAATAAAGGTATTCCCCTACAATTACACGGTCTTACCAAGTGCCGAGTTATCGCGGTGTTGTAATATTAAAACATAATCATCGATATAAATTATTGATAAAGCTGACCGAAACTTAGAGATATGACGGCATCCCTCGCGAGCTTCAAGTATAAGTCGATTGTCTAAACGCCACCAGTCGCCCGAAGTTCGCCGATCAGTTGACAGTGACAGTGACAATTGACAGGACAGTAACCAATGACAATGCCGTGCCCATACGCGAAATACACGAGATATTTTGGACTGAAACACAGCAAGTATGGGATTACTTTCAATTTTCAGTAAGTACATTTTGAACTTCGGAAAAAATTTAAAAAAGTACTTAAATATCACTACTTATCTACTTACCTATACTTCATTTAATTTAGAATGAGAAACCACAATAACATTATATTGCGTCTGGTCAACTATTTCTTACCTAGCAAATAGTACAGTGCAATAGTTTGGCAGCCGCAAAATAATTTTTTTTTAATGCCACTTCATTTGCGTGGCGTCAATTGTTACTCTAGTACAAATCGTAAGAAGATTACAGTTCACGAGCCGCAATATAATGCTGTTGTGGTTTCTCATCCTAAATTAAATGAAGTACCTATAGAGAGTGACAACAAAGTACCTACTTAGTAGCGACGCACTGAACTGCTGTAACTCGCCTACTATTACATAAATCCCCAGAGGGTTATTAAATAGTGGCATAATAACCACAATTCTGTATACTTTTTGATTATGCATATTAAAAAAAAAACAGTTGTGTACATGGCTGTAGCCATAGTTAGAAGCTGATAAATGTTTATAAAAAATGTAGTTTAAAAAACGAACTTTGACATTATTATTATGTGTCATTGGAATGCGTGTTGGGTATTCCAAAACCGGTCAAATGCAAGTCGGACAGGAAGAGTTTCGGAAAAACCTCGAATCTTGCACGAGGGACCTTTATATTTTTGTAGATTCGAGGTTTTTCCGAAACTCTCAGCTAGCAGTCGCAATCGCCGTCGTGTTCATTTTGACAGTTCTTGTATGAATGTGACAGCTAGCTGATTCCGATGCCAATTGTCAGCCCATACATGAACTGTCAAAATGAAGACGATGGTGATCGCGAGCGAGTTACGTAATAAGCCTGCAAGTCGCATGTTTATCGTCCTCGCCTTTGGCTCGTGCGACAATCTTTATTTCACCACACTCTGCATGTAATACTATGGAATACTTGCCCTGTATGGGCCCAAGGAATTCTGGGTCGTAAATTGCAATGTTTATTGCTATGCGGGAGTACTCATAATTCTCATAATTACCTCTTAGGTTTACTTATCAAATTCATACCTGACTTGAAACTACGAAATATTGTCATAATAGCTGTTGCCAGCGACTTCGTCTGCAAAGAATTCGTTTATCGCTATCCCGCGAGAACTACGCTATTTTCCGGTATAAAAAGTAGCCTATGTGCTATTCCAGACTTTTCTCTATCTATGTGCCAAATTTCATCCAGATCCGTTGGGCCGTTCTGGCGTGATTGAGTAACAAACAAACATCCATCCATCCATACTTTCGCATTTATAATATTAGTTAGATTAGATTTATGTAAAACCGCAAACCTAAATGCCTAGTCTCACTTCAAAGCTAAGAACTAGCCTTAATACTTACTACCTACTACTTAGCCTTACCATGACGTCTTAATGCGATTCAATTACGATTCAGTTTAGGTTCGCTCGCTGTCAGATCCACACTAAAAATGACAGCTAAAATCTGAACGGAGTCGGAATTGACCGTAACGGTTGCACGTTACAGCAGACAAAACCGGCCAAGTGCGAGTCGTAAGTGAATATAAAATCTAGTGTTAGCAGATCCCTACATATATAAGATCATAATTGAAGGAAAGGTTGAAGGGAAGCGGAACAGAGGAAGGCCAAGAAGATTTTATGGACCAGGTGGAAGAGAGGGTAGAAGTTGTGACGTATCAGGAAGTCAATGACCCTGGAAAGGACCATATGGAAATTGCTCCACTAAGAAGAGCCTAGCTCTTAAGTTTAAGAAGAGAAGCAGATCCCTACTCCTAAGTAAAACGTAGGCAGAGTGAAGTCAGTTTATATTGGTTACTTAAGTAGACCGAGTCCCGGTCTCAGCTTAAGAGCCGTATACCCCTCCCTGACTTTATCGGTTTTATCATCATCATATCAGCCGAAAGACGTCCACTGCTGGACATAGGCCTCCCCCAAGGCTCTCCACTCGGACCGGTCCTTCCGCATCCACCGCGATCCCGCGATCCTGATCAGGTCGTCGCTCCATCTTGTTGGAGGCCTACCAACAGCTCGTCTCCCGATCCGCGGACGCCATTCGAGAACTTTCTGACCCCATCGGCCATCGGTCCTGCGAGCAATGTGCCCCGCCCACTGCCGCTTCAGTTTCGCAATTCTTTGGGCCATGTCGGTCACCTTAGTTCTACTGCGGATATCATCATTTCTGATTCTATCTGATTTTATCGGTTTAATTTACTTTTATAAAGTTAAGTCTTCCTTTCTTCTTTTTCAGAAGTCATAGTGTTACTATAAGGTAAGGTAGTATTTTCGCTTTGACTCAGCATTAAATAACGTCATGTCATAAATTAAGTTTTAAAGACAACTAATAAAATACTTTATTTTGTAGGTTCACAGCAGCTTCTATAGACATTAATGGAATAACGTAAGATATTGACGTCAGTCACCACTTTATAACTAAATTAACATTACATTCCTAAAACAGACCTATTAATTCTAGAGCCGGGTCTTCCCTTGACTCGATGTTAGTAACGTTTATCATCTTCCTAGCGTTTTTCCCGGCATTAACCACGGCTCAGTGAGCCTGGGGTCCGCTTTTACAAACTAATCCCAAGATTTGGCGTAGGCACTAGTTTTTATTGAAGCAACTGCCATCTGACCTTCCAAACCAAAAGGCTATAACTGAGCCTTAGTGGGGATTGGTCCGGTTTCCTCACAATGTTTTCCTTCACCAAAAAGCTCAAATGCAATTTCGCACATAAATTCCGAAAAACTCAGAGGTGCGAGCCCGGGATTTGAACCCGCGACCCTCTGCTTGAGAGTCCACAGGTCAAACCACTAGGCTACCACGGATTTTTTTTCGACTCGATGTTAGTAACGTTGTACACCGGAAATCAATTACAGGTATTTCCTAGAATATTTAAACTTATCAGGATATTGGTTTTGTGTTTGACGTCTCCAAATATTTGAGTATTACGTGAGCGATCTTGGCGAAACATTTTTTTCGTCTGGCGTAAATTAACGTTACGTTGTTTCGTATTTTTTCCTGTTTTTTTAATATCGTCACTAGGTACTATCAAATGCATCACGCCCCCCCCCCCCCCCCGGTTGACGCACCCCTCCCCCCACTTTCAAAATCTCTAGTATAGATCCCAAATGGTGGAAGTGAGTATAAAATTGACTTGCAAGATTACCTACACAAATAAGCACTATAAGTTACACAGAAGATTAAAATCGATAAGGAAACTTCTGTCACATTTAATAAATACTATCTATAAGTGCTAACATGTTTTTTATACTCTTTCATCATGACTTTATATTTTTCATCACGATCGATTCACGATTTTGCGTATTAGCTTTACTAATATCAATAAAGCTACCTATTTTGTGATGGGATATAAAAAGATCATAAATCAGTGAATAAGGAAAGTCATGGATATGATCTTGAATTGAAAACTTACTGTAGTGCCTATTTAATTATTCTCTTTTACTTTCTTCATAAATGTACTAGTTGCCTACTTTTATTATGGCATTATTATGACAAATATATTGAAAACTAAAATGATTTTTATCTTTTTTCTAATAATGCCTACGATGGTTTTCTAGGGATAAACATGTGATTTGTGTGTGTATGTGTGTAGTGTATGTATGTATGGTTTTCTAACATCTTGTTAATTTGTAGATCGTAATATCTGCTTTTAAACTTTTTTGTACTTAGTACTAAAATACTTAAACATCAAAATTCAGTCATTTATTTAATAAATTCTTCAGAACCTGTGCGGAGTATTTCACTTAAATATTCTATTAATAGGGTACTTATGAATATTAATATTAGTCATAGTTACGACATAATGTACCTAAGATATAAATCAGTGATTGAACTATCAAGTATCAAGCCTCTCACTTTATAAAGTAAAACCCGAACACTCACAATTTTCCTCAAAATTTTCCAGAATACTTCAAAATTTGATTAGTGATTTTCCCAGTCTTCTCTGACAAATCGATTCTGTAATGTCCTAGACGTATACTCAATATTATATATTACAAGTATAAATTACCATTTTTTTTTAAGTTCCGCATCAGAAAAAATAAGACTCATTGTCACATAGACATGATGATGATAGTTATTTATTATTAATAAACTTAATGAGATTCAAGATTTAAAACTTTGCTTCGGCGCTGATCTTATAGAGTCGCTTTTGACAGCTATACCCCAGCCCGGCTAGCACGACAGCGCACAAGAGTCGCGTCGCGCGCGAGATAGATTACCCGTCCCTTTCTAGAACGAACAGTAAGAAAAAGACGGGCAATCTATCTCGCGCGCGACGCGACTCTTGTGCGCTGTCGTGCTAGACGTGCTGGACCTTAGTCAACAGTTGCGCCAACGGGTGAGCAAAAAAACGATAGTCCCCATTATCAGGGCACGCGTCAAAGTCCTAACAATTATAATCTTCTTCACTTCTGAACACGTAACTCTCTATCTATGTTGTACTACGTGAATCATGCGCCACTATGGAACCTTTTCACAATCAACGTCATACTAATAAGTAGGCGTGTCAACTCGTAGCTCAATTTGTGTACCTCACATACCAATAACCAAGCCCCAACTGGCATCAATAAATCTTCAAAAACGTTATCAAAGAAAGGCCGCACGCGCGCGCGTCACCGCGCGGTGGTGGGGATAAGAATTGCTATACTTATATTCGTGAACGAGCCCGCTCAGTCTATACGTTACCCGACTTTCGCGTGAACAACTTCGATAAAAATGTGTAACATGTGCACCCGTGACGATACTTTCGAGGCGCCGGCGCCGGCCCCCAAACCCGAAAGACACAACAACACTATTGAAAGGATGAAGCTTAAGCATGGGATAGTCACGGATCCCCATGCCGAGGATAAGCAGAAGGAGGTGGCGTACCAGCCTGATCTCCTTGCTGTGTCCACGCAGTACTCCAAAGTGGCATACGACATCTTCAATGCTGTATTAGTTCGAGCTCAGGAGACCAAGGCTTACGTGTAAGTGTTTTTTTTACGCGGCACTGAATCATGAAACTTATTCTGTGCCTTGCGATGGCATTCGTTCATTTGACGTAACATTCTGAATTTTATTTTAGCCGTTTAAAGGATAACAAGAAGTAACACGTTTTACAAAATTAATTGTATGTTTCATAGCGTTCATGGTATAAGACAATAGATACTTAATTGAGCTTCATTAGGTAATATGTTGGCTTTATTATCTGCCTAGCAACATGACACGAAGTCTTCCTGTTGCACCGCGCAAACTAGAGCATATTGTGAATATTTTCCACTGCAGCTTAAGATGCTACGTGCGTATTACAAATTATGAAATAGTACCTAACGTCATTGTTAATTAGACTATTTTATTGAGCGCTACATAGGTCTCATTGGCTCTTTACGTGTTTGGTACATTACCTATTTAATAATGGGATACGGTACAGATCATTTAAATATTTAAATGAAATAGCAAACCGTCAACTAACCACTTAACCTCTTTAAGTCACCATATTACTCTTCAAATTACACAATCTTTGATTTAAAATTTTAAATAAAAAAGCTATTCAGTAGACCAGCTGACCAATGGATATCCTGAAACGCATTATTTCAGCAGACTGGCGCATTCATTATACAGACAAGTAAACATTTGAAAACATGAAGCATCAACTGAAAAAGTTGTTTTTTTCTGAGTCAATGCATGTTTTATCGAAGAAACAATCGAATACATCAACTCAATATGACAAAAAGCCATTTTTACAGACGTAAGGCATTATTATAGACATGTTTATCACTCATATGCTGATCTGATCTATCAATGATTGATGTAGCTACTTTCTTTTGAAATGACTTGTAACCGATAACCACTGTCTTGTCTACGTCAAAGCACGTGACCCGATATTTAATAGACTTTCTTTGTCTCGTGATGTTCCACCATCATCGATATAAACACAGGCATAAGGAAGTGTTATAATAAACTTCCGCTCTATAATATTACTTTATTACTATTATCTTAAAGTAAAGGAAAAATACAAGGAAAATCCTAGTAACTCGGAAGTATAAATGCTACATGTACTTTTAATTTAATATGTACGCCTTCGGATGTGGGTTCAATTATTTTGGGCCATTAAAACATCCAATGGTGACGTGATTAACTACTAACTTATATGAATATTTCATGCACTCGATAGAATATATGGTATTCACATTTTTGAAATTCTTCCTGCAGCGGGGTGATTTTTAATTAGTCATTGCTTTTCTGTTCATAATATAATATTTCTCAAAAACATTTCATTATATTGTTGAAATTGAGTGAAAATTGTGCCAAGAAATCCAGTCAGCAAAGCAATATTTGGCTACGCTTGGAAGGCTTAACCAGGCCAATATAACTGTGTTACGTAGCAACTGCTTATCGGACATATTACGAATTGAGCTGCATAAAGTATGAAAAGGAACTGTGTATTTCAGTCTACTCATACAATGCTTTTTTTAGCACTATGTTAATGACTCTTGTATCTACATTATCTGTGAGAAACTGGAAAAAAAATTGTCTCACCTCCGTGTGATAACTTAAATCTTTAGTTGTATTCTTTATACTGCCCGTCATTTCCGTGGCCCCCTACGACGTTTGATCTAGTAGCAAATGGATGTAATCTACTAGATTATTTAAATCTTGATAACGTAATCAATACCTAATCATAGTTGCCACAGTCCAGTGACCCTGAAAAACATAATAAATTGAATAATATAAAATTATTTAGAGTGCATTAGTTTAAGTATCTTAATCAATACGAGGCCATGCAAAGGCCTTAGAAGGCTTTAGCTTTGGCTTGCCTTTAACGATCAACATTCAATCGGAATTGTTTTAAAGTAGGCAGTAAAATAAGAGAATGAACTTGAATTTGTTAAATGTTTGTTTATAATGATCAATTATTTGTATTTAATTTGAAAATCATGGATGATTAGGACAGCTGCGTCATACAAGTGACTTTCAGCGGCATGTGACTGTGGAATCACGTGCTACGCTACCCCACTGGATATTTTCGCAACGATTTATAACGCCAACAAAAATATTTTCCACTATGAACAAACAAAACGTTTTCTAGAGTAATTGCCGTGGATCATCAAATTAGGCATCCTATTTTAAAATTTTATAGGTTCTATCACGCCAAGAAAAATATTGTGCTCTTTTTCTAGCAGGAAGTAAACTTGCACCGGAATGAGAAATACGTTTTGGATGCCACCCAAAACTCATTACCGTTTCAGTTACCTGTCAGTCAGTCACATGCTCTAGCATTTCCCTAAGACGTGTCCCAAGACACGTACATTTGTAGCATCATCGAACAAATGTTTATACCACTCGATCTTGTTATTGTAAACTGTTAATTGAAGTCGTTGGTTACAATGGAAATGAGTTTTAAGTGACTGGGGCACGGTTCAGAACTGTATCAAGTTATTGACGATGGAGGTGGGCGCAATTAGCGTGAGAATAAGAACGTATCAGGGTTGAACAGCTAAACAAATCGCGTCTGTAGTGGGAGAACTATGCTACGAAGACAAGCATTACTTGATCCTTTCGTTCGTATCCATTACACAGTGACCTAAGTCAAGACAAGAGTATAATGCCTGCTAGAAAACGGATCAGATTATGATTGTTGCCTGAACACAGCGATCACTTCCCAGGCGAGATTCGTTCAAAAAATCGCGCCCCAGTTCCTGACATGATGAATCAGCAGTTGGATCAATAAATATGGACGTCAACAAGGCTTATTGACTGCTGTAATTGATTTGTTTTCATCGATCCAGATTGGGTTGAAATAAATACAATAGCAGAAGCCTTTTGAAGTTTCTAATTACGTAACAGTATCATTTACCTGTAAAAACTTAGACCTAATCAAATTTGCATATCTAATCAGTGAAAAGAACGAGTGGTGACCTGTCACGCTTCATCTCACTGGCAGAAACAATCGAATCGTTAAAAAACTTTATTCAAATTGTGTGACTGGCCAGCTAAATTACTGATATTCTTTTGTCTTTACCGGCCTTTTTCATTGCGTTCTCTTTTTGAAAATGGGAATTCGTATATGAAAAGTAGATAAAATAGAACTTTAATTGAAGGGAAAAAACGAAATAATTATTTTCTCCATCTGAAAGTTCATCATCTGAGTAGTTGTGTGCTAATATGATGGGTACCTACTTACCTAGATTTTTTTAAGTTCTATTTACATCTCGCTAGGTTAATTAATAACCCTGATCAATAAAAGACAGTCTTGTTACGTAATAAAAACTTAAAAAACCTATGTCTAAACAAGTGCGCAGTCCGAAATTGCGAAGTCGCGATCAATTCATATCTATTTAGATAATTTGAAAATTTTTGAAGATAAACCAAAATTTATTAGGAAAAAAAACATGTTTTGACGCTTTATCAGATGAAAGCTACAGTTGTTTGTTAGAACTAGTGACGTTGTAGTCAACAGTTATGCAGTGAGATTCCATCCTGATGTAGTGGAAAATGCATGTTATCATTATCACCGCAGTGATTCTGCATTTCGTGATAATAAATGTGGTCACGTAGACCAGTTTAATCTATTAGGTATTTATTTAGTATTTCAAATTGTAAATAGAAATCATTACCAGTACTGCGATTTATATACATTCATGATTTTCGAAACTACTATTTTGAATCGTGAGTTTTTACTCATTTTATCTTTTTTTTACACACATTTATAATATAGCTAGTTAGTTCAGTCAAACTGGAATGTATTTGCCCATACTTAAGTCGAATGGTAATGACATACATTTCTAGCAATGATAATAAAAACAAAAAATTATACCTCACGGGTGCTTGACCTAATTTTGAAGTAATAAACCTCTTGAAAGTCGTAAACATTCTTATTATATGGGCGATTTATATAAATAGCAACAGAAATACATACCTACTACACATGCTGGAAACATTCTGTCGTATTTTAAGACATCCTTATCCTATTGTAGTTAGAAACTTTTGAAGTCCTTTTATGTCAATGAAGTCCAACCGTGTTGGGTTGAAAATTAGAATCGTATTCTGAACAGAATAATCCGATAGACAAATGAAATGGTTGAAATGTCTTGGAATTTTAGAGTATTCATTTATCTATGTTATAGATTGCTACTGACATTATCTTGACAGTTCAAGATACCTATACACGATTATATTTTTTGCACCCGTACTTTGATGGAAAATAATTTCAGATACCTAATCATCTCCATACGTTGATATAATCATTGATCATAAAAAGAACAAGAAATGATAATGACGTATCATTTCCATTCTTCGGGCAGGATAATGATATTTTGCCACCATGTAGCATATTATTAAGATCGTCGGAAAACTAAAAAAAAAAAACAAAGGAACACTGCTGATTTCAGATCAGTATCTACCTATAATTATTATAGGAAGGGACATCGTTAAGATTTTAATTAAAAAAAAACGCTTATACTCACTTGAAAATACCAATTTTACTTCTTCAGCTTTCGTTCAATTCGAATAAATCCTAGGAAAATAACTTCATCTTATCTGACGTATCATTGCAACGTCACAATAAGTGCTGTACTGATATTTAGATCTGGATCACACTGGTACTGTCCTCACCTATCAGTGAATGATTGGTCTATCAAAGTAGGTACCTATCTAACAAATTTATGACGCGCTACGCTCAGCAACAGTAGATAAGACTAGAATTTTGCTTTCAGATGATTTAAAGACCATCTTTCCAAATACAATGCAGTAAGCTGAGCTCATACTCGTATTTAAATTAGTTGAGTTTCTGTGGTTCAGCATTTTGAAATAATATTACACATGTATGATTTATCGTGCATTGTTATATCCTGCATTATCTGTACAAATCGATCACTATCAGTTTACAGTATTTATAGAATCGATTGTTTTTTGTCACCCGACGAAGGTCTCAAATTAGTCATGACACTAACTCAAGACTAAGTGCTAAGTGGTGCAAGTAACGTTTAAAAAGAAACATAATAATTTGAAACAGTGATTGAGGGTTTAAGTTGTCTACTTAGATCAATTTCCTGATTGATTGACTACTTAGCAGGCAATTATGGTCTTTACTAGTCACTGGTTACCGATATATTTCATTTGCGATATTTCTTCAAATATCCGTTTAACATCTGGCTATCGCTCGGCTTTTATATCACATGTCAAAAGCTTCATTCCATTATACATACACTATCCTGTCGCATTTGTGACGTCTAATTGTAATATGACCTTTTAATGTAACAATTTTCTTCTTGCCGATTATTTATCCACTTTTTTCAACCTGTAAATTACATCCCATTTGCTTAATTACGCACGAAAATGTTAAATAAACTTTAAAACAAGAAAAAAATCACAATCAGCATCATTTTATAAATAGGTACCAATTAGTTAAACTGTTAAATAAATCAACAAGTCAAAGGTGAGGAACAAGTTAAGGGAACTCATTTAAATTATGTATGAATCAAGACATTGTCTGGGATTATTCAATAGACGTTGCGTCCTCAATTTGACAGATTGGCCTAATGGCTTTGGAGCCCGTGACCGTGAATTCGATTCTCGTTGGAAACAAATCACGAAGCCCGTTCTCTAAGACAAAATAAAAAGTTAAAACGGACTCCTGCACAGTCTATTAGGTATTTAATCAATTAGGTTTCTTCCACTAGCTAAGCTTTAAAGGATGACTAACTGAACAATTTAGCTGAATGCATCCTGAAATAGCTTGAGGAGTCCCACACACCGGCATTCTTGGCAACAAATGACTCGGGAGATTTTGAGACAGTCGAGACATGTCTTAGTCTTAGTGAACTGGGTCTCAAATATATCCTTGCTGTAGCAGTTTTAGTGTTATAATAATCAATGTTTATTTCAGGTGTGTTATAGCCCTGAGTAAGATTACTATGCCCCATTTCCTTCTCAGTTTCCAGGGCAACGTGGAGGGCCCTTTTTGACCTCTACTTACTATGATTTGGGTAACTAATGTGACCGTGGAAATGTTCGTGTCTGTATTCTTAAGGAGACGCTTCAACTTTCTTTTAATGTCCATAACTAATGTTCGGCACGTGGATTGCACGTGGAACGAATTACATTGTTTTCCAATTTAGTTTCGATGCGACCCGTGTCGACAATTTTTTTTCGTGTTCAAGTTTAATGGACCATTGAAGTTTCCATGTTAGCTTTACTGGAACAAATTCCAGCTTATTTGAAGCTTTATTTTGTAAAATAACTTTTTCAGTAACGGATCCAAAAGGGAGTAGGAATTTCTGTAAGTGAAGTTTTATGTTCAAAGCGTGTTGTTATTGCCAGTAAATAATAAATTTATAAGTGCACGCATTTACTTAAAGTAAGTATATACTTACTCAATATCATAAATTACTATGTCTACTTACTTAATAATACTTACCACTATCTTTGTATAAGAATAAAACTAAGAAATGCTCACGACTTAATTATTAAGTTCTAAATGGAATTAGTACAATAGGTAACCAGTTCAGGTTTAAAATAGAAACCGACGGATAGGACGCTATGGTTAGGTAAGTATAGTTCTTATTATAAAATGAACCGTAATCAAATCGAGTTCTAAAAATTGCACGTTACTTGCATAAAAATAGTTACAACAACATTTTAGCGTGACCGGTTATAAAATATATGGTGTGATCACGAAATTTTCATTACCATAAACTTCTTCTCATACAAAATCCTCAAATAAATGCTCTGCAGGTAGGTACTCGCAAAAGGCAATGGCGGTAACTGAAATCGTTATTTAAAACTGTTCTCGTTAAATAAGTTACAATTAATTACACATACGGCATTATAAATCATGAGACGCATTTCAACTTTTTTAAATGATCCTTAAACAGTGAGCATGAATGCACCGCCAGTGTGGACACAGATTTATTACCACAGAGATAGTTGTATTAATCAGGAATTTATTTTCTCTGTGACCATATGCAGAGACGAAAATTCTGAGTATTTTTCTGGTTAAAATAATTTAACAGGCATCTCTACAGACTTATCGACGTTTGGTTATCATTGAGAATATCTTCGCGGATAAAATTTTCTGAGCGATATTGTTTTAAAATGATGAAATTCGGGGACACTGTCCTCTGTTTGCTTGAGCTTTATGTTTAAGTAAATTTAAAAGTAAGTGGGTAAGTTTAAAAGTATCAACTGTAGAGAAAAATAATAAAACAGATTTATTTTGTAGAGCTACACACATACAAAAATGTGTGAAAAATAAATGAATGAGCTGGTAACGGCGGGTGTAATTAAACATGACCCGATTATTTAAATTGCGAACAAGTTTTTTTTTAAAGATAATTGCGTACCAGCCAACGTCATCTCGATAAACAATAACAAGTTCCGTCCATATTTTGCATCTGTGACGTTCGTTTGATTGATTTTATGTGTCTTAGGGTTGCCTATATGGACGTATTAAAAATAATAGTAAATAGTGAACCTACACAAATCCTCAGTACTTATTAATTTAGAATCTTGGTCTAGGCATTTGTTTGTCATTTCTGCTAGAATTATGTACGGCCTTAAGGCTATAATTAACTAAGAGGAAAACAATTTCGCTCTACGATCTCTTTCCTGAGAAGCGTTGCAACTTCACATATACGATTACATTCTTGTTTTCCTACAAGCAAGTTGTTCTAATTTGACGAGTTTTATGGAGAAAATGGGTCAGTCCTTAGAATTTTAACCGGTTTTACTCTTTAATCTTACTTGTCTAACTAATTAACATTATTTTTATTGACACAAAAAATGGATCAGAGTCAGAGTCACGTTTGCCATGCTAAGGTTTTCATTGACATATTCAATCATGTACGTATGTAGGGGAGGAACTCTTAATCGTGCAATCGTGCACGTCATAATGTTTGTTTCCAAAATCAGTAACGCAAGCTAAGCTAAGCTAAGAGCTATCTTTCTTCAGATTTACCATCTGCAAGTTGTGCAACCAACATCGCCTTTAACTTTTGTTTAAAAAAAACATAATGTGAATACGGCACGCAATCGGTGCGGGCGCAGTTGACGCACTTTATGACACCGTACCCGTTAGTTTGCACAGCTGTTACGTAAAATTAATACGATTGCATGTTTTCTGTGAAGATAACGGGGAAATTGCGTCAACTGTTACTAGGTATTGTCGTGTGAAAACACCTTTATTTGCATTGATTTAACTGGTTTTAATCAAAGCTTAGAAATCGGCTTATAATAACATTCTATTCGATTATATTGACAAAATCACATACTGCAGACTTACAATATCTGTTTTTTGAAAGTTGATTCTTTGCAATTTGTTAGCGCGCTCTGAGCCTTGACATTATGTTCTTTCGAATGTGACACCTTCGCTTTGATACTGAAAGATTTAATACCTTCCAGACTGGCTTTCATCTTGAAAAATTTGGCAATAACACAGACACCTAATAACCGCACAGTCCTCCACACTCGTAAAATCACATAATAATATCTTTGAACTTTCACAAAACTTATACCTAACCTACCTACCTGTTGTGACTACCATTTGTAATTGAACGTAGAGAAACGGAAGAGACGTCATTAGATCTCCGTTATTTTCGTTTTCGTTTTTGAATTTGCTGCAATTACCCACGTTGATAGTTTTATATTGCTATAGATTTAGATTCTTTTGTCCTTTAGAAATCCTTGCAATTTTATCGTTTTTAATTTATTTTACAACTTCCTCGGCACGATCGTGGATAATAAATGTCTACTTAACTGAGTCACATCAATTAGAAAATGAATGGTTTTGTCTGAGTACGTTTGCTTACTGACGTAGCTTTATTTACCGTTATTTCATTACGTAATATGCCACTTAGACTAGTTTGCTAGCCGTCTTTTCTTAAACAAATGACTAATCGTTTTCCACCAAATCAGTGTTCGGAAAATGTCAGTGTATTTATCTCGTGATTTCTTTTTATTCTTGGTTCAATGAAACTTATTCATAAATAATACAATTGAGGATTTTCTTGTTCAAAATAAATCCGAAATGTATTTTCGTGAATATTTACACGTATTTATAAATATGCAAATTCTATTTTCATAACAAAAAGTGCGCGATTTTATCAGTGACATCTCACGGCGCTCGCCAAACACTTGAAGGTTGCTTCGAAAATAACAAATGACAACACACATCTCATAATGTAGCAAAACAAATTGTAGGTACATGTCATTCTATACCTTTATCCTCAAAACTGCTGCTAAATCCAACGTCAAACATCTGCTTATCACGTTCAAGGAAATGCGTTCTCTTTTCAACAAAATGGTTTATGGATTTTCTAAGGTTCTATTGGATTACATGTGTTTATGATGTAAAACGATCTTTAACACCTTCGATATTCCGTTACATGCTATGATAGGCTATTCGCATGCATGGGTCAAACCACAAAAACACGTCGGCGTCACAACAAAACGTCATCACCTATGTCAACGAATTCAATCGTCAGATGTTTAACGTGTGATTGCCACCAGACATAGTATAAACTGATTTCCAAGCTTTGATCTATTCACACATTGATCGATCGTCTATTTGTGAAATTGCAACCAGATTGCGGTTTCCAGTCTTGAACATATTTAACACATTCTTCAGTTTGCATCGGTGCAATTTGGGTTTCTCGGCCGATGTTCAGATTACATTTATTGATTTATTCAAAAATTAGTTCTCCAATCACTATTTGCATAGGTTAAGTTTGCAGTGGTGGTAAAATTCTATTAATATTTTAACAGCCACAGTCATTTCTGCGGTTTACGACGGCGCCTGTAATACTTTGCAGACTGGTAATACGAGTGGCAGGACTTGACAACATGGAGGTCTCGGATGCCTTCGTAATTATCCTTAATCCTTGATTACGCAGTATAAGATACGTGAGTTTATGTGGATCCTGCCAATAATTTTGAAATTTTAAGCGAAGATTGAGGTTGTATAGAGATGCCTTTATCCGGCTTTAAGGATGCTCTGAAAGGCTAATAAAAAAATCAATGATTGGTTTATGCTATTCTGAAAGAAATACCAAGAGCTCGTTTTACAAATTTGTTAAAATATAAGATTTTAGCACGTTTATCTTTGCCGTTATTTGTTCCGAGCTTGCTTGCATTGGTGAAAATACATCTTAAACAAAAAAACGGACAAAATTTGACACATTTACCATTTATAGACGTAACTTGATGTATCTTATCAAGATAGCGAGCCAAGTTTTCAATGATTCAACTTGTAATCTTGTTATTTCTGTTTTATTACACTTCTGATTCATATTCTGGCCATCGATTGTAATTAATCTTATTACTCAATTTGGGTCCGCGGTCGCAAAGCAAACTTAGAGACTTAAATAAACCATCAAAATAAAACTAAAATTACTCAGTAAATTGGTCCCTGACGAACTCTTTTACTTACTTCCTGGGCTTGAAATTTAAATTCACATCATTTATGTACTACTCTCACCTAACCAAATATATTTCGAAGAGGCTAATAGACGCTACGGGTGACCGCAGAGCTGGCAGCTTCCTAGCACAACTTATTTGTATTTGTATCGCTGCCCACAGGGGAAATGCTGCCCGCCAGCATATGTGGTACTATGCCGCGGGGGGCCTCTCTTTTTTTAATTGTTTTATTTTATTTTTTAATTCGTTTTTAATTAGTAATGCTATATGTATTTCAAAAACGTTTCATTTTGATTCTCTACTTTTTAACGTCGATTTGCAAACGCATGTTTTGTGAGATAATTCATCTCAATAATTTTCTGACCATGACCCATAAAAAAGTAGATCAATCCCGTTCTAACTCGTGATCATTGATTCGGGATGACTAATCTTCAATACAAAGATCATCATGTCATCAATCACGTATCACGCAAGTACAGTATTAATACTTCGGTTATCAGCTCTCAACGTTTGCATCGGAGAATCTAGAAGCATTGCTCTACTTAGACTTTGGCAGATAGACTAGTTGGAACAAAAAGGTTTATGTTACGTTTTTCTGTCACTGTGTTCTCTGTCTTATAGTTTAGACGTTGGAGTTGGTATTTCTCTTGCATTTGGATGTGGCTACTTTGTTTTAACATTGATTGCGAGTGCTCTAGTTCCAAAACTTCTAGGTTGTTCCGAATTACGACGATCGTTTCGATAAAGTTCTTTACACTGCTTTGCACTATGTTTAGAACTCGCAAATTGCACTGCTTTATTATAATTTTAATATATTTCGTTCATTTTTATTTCTGTTTAGGAATATTTACTTAATACATACAGTACCGAAATATAGAGCCGACACCTTACAACCTTTTTATTTATTTTTTTAACTGTGGCAAAAGTTTAAAGACAAACGCATCATAAATAAGCATGCCACACATGTATTTATTTACTCTTGGAGACTTTGAAGTTCAAGTTCAATAGAATCGTAAATCGATTTCTCGGTAAAACAATCGAGTTGCAAGCGAAAACTCGGACGGGCGTAATAATTCAGTATTCGCTCTCTAACTTTAGGTGCATTATATGATTCTGTATTTTTTTCTTAATTTAGGAGTAAGGAACTCAGAACTTGAAAGCGGAATTCTTCCAAAAACACAGACTACAATCTAGCACACTGTAAGAAATTACGCCCGTGTGGATGTTTATTAAACTTAAAAAATACATTCATGTATTTCTACAGATTTTACCGGCCAGACGTTATTTATTCGAAATTCAAACCTGAAAGAAACCATACTGTGACTGGCCAGTGCCGATGCTCTCAAAAGATACGCTGCACTACATTCACTGCAAATTGCAGCAAATAAATTTATTTTACTACTTGACACCTATCGAATTTATTACGAATTTTAATCAGTCCTAATAGAGCTGATATTCGTTTCATTGTAGAATTTAAGTGCACTTGTGTCGAACTGATAACATGGTAATAAGATTTGATCGAGGTCAATGGCTTCTGATTGTCATGCGTCGGCCATGTTTTAATTAGACATCAGTCAAGCGGCTGGCTGAATGCCAAAGTCACTGTATCTACTTTCTTTTCAATTTTCAATAAAAAAACTCAACGTGTCTAAAGTAAAAATTTTTTGGTAATGATTAATTGTTGATTAAAGGTTTACCTCAAATATCATCACTTTTTTTATCTTTTATAATCGGTGAGGTGTAATACTACACATGCATTTGATTGATGAACGTCATGAATATGATGTAGTTATCATTTTTGTAGATTTTATCGGGCTTATAATTATAATTACGTATAGTCACAAATGTCACAATACAGGGTTATTGTATTGTTTGTAAGTCAACGGTAAGCAGGTCATTTGAAAACCATGATAAGATAATATCAGAATATTTCCATAAAAAATACCTGACACTCACTCAAGTGTAGCTAACTTTTATGGACATCAATTTAAAACCACCAGTTACCTGCTTATTACTTTTACGAACATTTAGGACAAAAGTTTTGTGAAATCTAAATACTTCTTAGTAAATTATTATAATCCCCAATCTTGAAATGACTTGAACTGCATGCCTGTTATCCTCAGGGACGTGCATAAAAGTATTTCGTTGTCTTCCTCATAGCAGGAGGGTATTTTTATTTCTTTTAGAATTAAGTGTTTCTATAGATAATCCACAAAATCGCTTCGTGTGTAAAGATCGTCTATACATAGGTATACCTACACTAAACAGTGTTGAACGTTGGTGTCTATAAAACCGCCCTTATCGTCTCGGCAGTGGCCACGTGCGGCTAGGCACGTCGGCAAGAGGCTGTTTGATAACAACCTTTGCCGATTAATCAATTAAAAAGTATGTTGACAGTTGGCGCCATTTTCTCGGAATCCTCGCCTGTTTTTCACACGAACTTGGAACAAACTTAATTTTAGGCTTTTTCAAATAGGAAAGATGATAGAATGGTTAATAAGGGAATAGAAGGTATTAAACTCTGACGTGGAGTAAATGGGTGGGTAATTAGGTGTAGAGTTTTATTTAATTCTTTACGCTTCTCTTTATAAAATATTTGATTTAATAAGGAGTTTTAGGAGTTTTGTTAAATAAATAATTAATTTATATCAGAAGACATTAAATCATTTAATAAGTGAGTCAGATTATTACGCTGAGTTAATTAATTAGTAGAAAATAAAGCACAACAATCGTGTCCGGGTAAGCGGAAAGGTAAAAATACGTTGCTTGATTAATATTATCAAATTAGGTTTTTCTGTTAATTAATTATTTATCGCTGAAAACATGATTGTTTTCCTACAATTTTTTATCACTAACGATCCTTTCCCAACAAGAGTAGTTACTTTTATTTTGTTTTCCTTATATCACTTTAACTATACAGCTTTCCGCGCAATATTATAAATACCTACGACTAAAATACTATTGATTTTGAATTCTAATAAGGTTCAACTACTTTTACAGGAAGAATAAGTAGAGCAATGACAATATGTTTAACGTTGAAGGTGAAAAAGATATGTTTCCAAAGAGCGTTAAAAGATACAAGCACACGTTACACTCTACGTGACCGCTATCACCACACATCTAAATAGTGATTGTTCGTGATGCGATAATATTTTCGTTGCTCTGTTGTAGTCAAAATAGCAAATACAGATCATTCGACTCCTTGTGTATCAAAAACGTGTGGATCGCGGTAATGAATTTCACCATGTTTCAAAAGCATTACGCAAAGCATTTTCAGTCGTACCACACCCGCGCAAAGGGTATTTTAAAATATTGTCCTTATATAAGAAATCTAGCACTTTTAGGCCCAGGCTCAGTCCAGAGTTAAAAAATTAAATCGCTAACTCGGGGTTAGGTTTGATACTACTTATTACCATACATTTTGATACTACTTAGCCCCGGGTTAGCATGCAAGTGGGCATTATTGTATTACCCTTAGTTAACACCTTAACACAAAAAAAGGTTGCAACGGCAATATTAATGTTCATTGAAATAAAACGTCTAATAATTGTGTAGGTAAGTAAGTATTTAAAACATTTGGGAATATTAAACAGGGCCTTGGATTACCTAATTTTAAAACCAAATGTGAATTTGACTATTCGAAATGATAGCAAATATTCAAAAATAGTTTTGCGTTTAAACTAATTTTGTACTTAAATGGTACGAAGTGCAACGAAACCCAATCAAGGTTCAAAGTACAATTCTTTCACCTTTCATTATCGCCGACGGATTAAGATACCGTATAGTAACAAACAAGAAGTCCAATGTATCAACAAATTAAGCGCCAATAACCATGTTTATTGTTTGTTTAAAATATTTATCATGTCACGCATTAGTGACAATAAACGGACTACAAAACAAACTGCGTTATCATTCCATTGAAAATTAGTTACAAAAGAAAATGGCAAACAAACTACGTGATGTTCGTTCGTGGTTGTTCAATAAAAATGTTTGTGCAACCATTTTTCAGCTTTCGCGTCTGAATTTCGACATGCCTGAAGTAATTGGTACTCACGATTGGCAAATACGGCATGATATTTGCCGTTTCAGTTAGCTTTTATGGCGTTGGCTTCCGAATTAGCGGACGGAAATTAAACAAGCTGTGAAATAACTTTTTATTGTTTCCGCGCGGTTTCAGCATTTTCTCGTGAAATTTCAACTTTCGTATGCCTATTCTGAGAACTGACCATTGCATTGTGAAGGTATCTACTTATGCAGCTGATTGATGTGCTGTCACAATAATCGTGGCAGCCGAATGCTAGTCTGCACGTAGCGGTTTACACGTGGATCACTTATCAGATAGAATCGTACACGTTGTGGTTATGGGTTATGGCTTAATAGCTACTGCGGGCTTTAATTACTTCTTAGACAGCTTGATGTCTTAGCCTTTGTTTAAAATTGGTATACAGAAATTAACTAGAGTTGTAACTATTCTGACCTTACCTTTCCTGTCCTGTGACATGACACCTGCAAAAGACTCGAAACGTCGACATTTTAGTTTAGTTCTAGTTTTTTACCAAATCATAAAATAAAGCTCTGTGTACGAAATTTTATCATGAATATTTGTTTCGTACATACTTTTAGTAAAAAAAATCGGCTTTAAAACTACTTATCAACTATTCCTTTACTATATGCGTACATTCCAGACCCTAACTAATATGGTTACCGCTTGTTACAGTATATTAACGCGCACATCGCAGCCACTCCACATATTGCTAGCGGTGCTAGTAACGCTAGCGTGGCTCGGGCGCAGCAGCAGCGGAAATACGCGCGCTTGGCTAGCGCTCTACGTCGGTGCTGTGGCGACGCATCTCGGAGCACAGATCTGGATGACTCTTGTCTCTGGTAAGTTAGCAGAATGTACCTTTAATCTCGCATAGCAGCCGCTACACAAAGCGCTAGCGGTGTTAGTGACGCTAGCGTGACGTACCTAACTTTATTGTCTAGGTCCCGTGGCATATTCATCAGATAGGGGTCTCTTCCTCAATATAAAGAAGTGCATCTTCGTGTCTTCTGTGCTCTACCTGGGGCAAGCTAGTTTGGGGCCCCGTAGAACTAAGGGCCCGTGGCATTTTGTCAGTTCTGTCACCCTATAGTTACGCTACTGCTAGCTTGGGCGTGGCAACAAGCGGTCTGCATGGATACAAAAAAGTGTCACTGATAAAATGGGTAGGTATATTGGGTCACTGATATAATATGGTGACAAAGTTTCTAGGGAAAATTGTAACGCAGAAAACTTTCCCGCTGTTTACGACGCTGTAACGATGTTTTTTCTCTGAAACAGAAACTTAGCATGAATAAGTTGTTTTCGACAAAAAACACGGTTATCAAATTTGAGACACATAATGACGAGGCAGGAAAATTACTTGTAAACTACATTAATTTTGTTATTCTCCTTAATTAGCAAAATAATGTATTTCTATGCTTTAGCAGTAACCATAGTATTAAACTATTAATAGAGACGATTTTATTGGTTGTAAGAGTTTGTCGTTTGTCTTTATCCACTTTCCGGGTCTCATTTTTAAAAGCTATTATATTTACTTGCAGTGATTTTCCCCGTCACAGTAATTTGGTACAGGATAATAATAGTTTTTCTCTATCAGGTACCATCAAACAATTTGCAAATTGTCTATGATATGCGTCAGTAGGGGGATTCGTCTCTTCCTGGTCATATTGATTTGACCTCAGCAATCTCAGCATGAATTATGGCTCCAAATAGTTTTGATTCGTTTTCCTTGTAATACCTGCATTAGGTACCTACTTTGTTTTTTTTTTAATTTTGACCAGTAAGCTTTGATCCTATAATCTTGTACAAATAGGTACTTTGGGTATTCCACAGGTAGGGTACCTAAGTCAATCATACATACTTCTAAGCACTGCCAGTGTTCTTGCTATTTAATAATGAAAATTAGTATTGTAGATAGGTATATCGGAATTTTATTAGAGTTTGATTATAGATACTCTCTTAGAGCAAGAAATGCGCAATAGGATTGTAGTCATAAGTTGTAAATAAATGCCATTCAGCATTCCAATACAAATTAATGAATGTTTTGAAAAGGCTATTAAGACAATACTTTCTTTTAAATAGCAGATTAATCTTGAGACTAAAAGCTACACGAGCGCTACCTTATCGCTGATTATCATTTGTTTTTATTTCACGCTATTTTCTTTTTAATGAAATAAAATGGCTAAAGGCGTGTAAGCCACGCATTAAAAAAATGCTTCCGTAATGCAAAAGTGGAAAGTGGTTAAGACAACATCTCAATAACAAAGTTTAGCACTTAGACATTCTACGATAGTATTATTTTTATAAATACGATAACTTGAACTTTAAGTACACAAATACTATGTATTTGACTTGTATGTGCTTCATTCATTCGGAGTTGTACGTGACACATACATTGTTGCACTCAAAGTACAATGACATTTGTCAACATGGGAACCGGCAACGCGATTACTCGGAAAAGATTCGCATACGAATTCCAAACAAACAAGAAAAAACTAATCTCCCCTCTCTCTCTTCCGCAGGTATCGTGCTATACTTCAATCTCCCTCGCCACGAGTTCGGGCGCGTTCAAACTGTGCTGTTCCCGGTTTACTACGCGTTCAACGCACTCGTCAGTTTGGTTGCGTTCTTTGCGTATTTCCGGACACAATGCTTGACGCGGTTTGAGAACACTTCTTGGGTACAGGTAAGAATCATTATTTGAGTTTTTTTTACTGGCCAGTACTGTATTAGAAAACAGTAATTAGCAACATTGTTAAAATATGTGCACTAAAGCGATTCGATTCATATTTGAGTATTCGACTTCAAATTTCGAAAGCTCTTAGCGCAGAGTTTGGGTGACCACAGTCAACGTCCTAATTGGCAAGTTGAAATTTGGAACCGGTAGAAACGGTTCATTCAAACCAATATTTAATAAAGTACTTAACTTATCCTTAATGGAACAAAACTTATATGTAAATATCATTAAAACTGCATTAAGCTCTCATGTGTAAGGTCAGTTAAGTTAATCCAAAAGTATAAAACTAAATGCAGATAAAGTTCGCATGCGGCCAAACCTTTCACCGTAACGTTATTGGCCTTAATTTGTTGTAGCTTATCGATTAAACAATTCAAGCATAAGTATTTTAAACTTTCAGTTCCGTATCTTAACTAAGAAATAATATACTTCCTGTAGGTAAAATATAGGTAGAGACAGGTAGAGCGGAGTGTTCTATAGAGTCACTAACGAAAAGCGACGCCAAATCCAAAAATACGTACTTGTAAAGCATTTTCGTTTAGTGAAATCCAATGCTACATAAGGATTGATTTTAGAAGGGCCTTTCAAAATTTACTACATGGTACAAAGAGACAGGGAGCAAAGTACTTTTATAGATACAACAGGACAGAAAAAGCACATCAAGAGTCTGCAATGTGCTAGCGACAGGTCTATTTTGTGCAAGGATTCTTAGGCGAGATTAACGGCTTAATATCATGTGAGCTGCATAAATGCAGTAAAAAAAACTTCAGGACGACGCGATCATTAACCTCGACAGTCGAACAAAGATTGGCATTTCCACAGACTTTCTAATCTCATTGACGTCAAATTGATCTGTTTTATTTATGGAAAAGGCATGTGCTGGCCGCGTGAATGTCGGAACGCACAACTAAAGATAACGTAGACTTGATGTATCGCTTTCTAGATTTGTAGGTATTTTCCTTATGACGCTAAGAAAGCCAGTAAGAGCCACTTGACTCGACAGCTACCCCTTTACACCCGAGAGCCTAAGTTATAGTCGCGCGTTCTAAATAAACGATTACACATTTGAGTAGGATAGCAAAATTATTAAAATATGAACGGTTTTTCGAGTGTATTTTTATCACCTGCCGGATGTTGCTAAAGCAATTGAAAGCGCTTTTAAATTTTGTCAGACAGCTGGACTAAAATTTATTGCATACATGCTAGGCACAGCATAACGGTAACGAAAATACCTAAGTATAATTATATTGTTATCGATTTTTTGTTTGAACAATCAAATCCTGAATCGGGCGATTAAGAAAATCATAATATACTTACTAATTTCATGACGATGACGGCGCTGAAAGTACGCAGCTCTACATCATAATTTTTGATCGTTATCGTATTTTATATTATTAGTATTGAGTATTATTAATACTGCCAGGGTTCCATATTAGTAGTCTAACTTTGTATGTCCGCAATAGCATCTTGGTAGCTACCTAAATGTCCATAATGCCAATATCTCAATAAGCTTGTTCGCTTACCTAATAATGATGATTATAGTTCATTAGCATGGAGCATGATGGATGATTCTTTCTATTTCATCTGGCATTTAGCCTTGACTTTATCATGTGCTAAAAATAATGACTTTATGCATTGTAGGCATGCTTAGCATTGGGAATTGTTTTATTTCACGGTTAAAATGATCTAATGTAAGGGTACCTAATGATTGTTTTGAAGTAGACAACAAGGCTGCTGACAAAAATAAGTACTTATATGAAATCAGTCAAGGTATCCGCAAAGTACTTATATTGTCATCCTTCCTACAAAATCAAGGCAAAATTCAAGGCAATCCGAACACCTTGCAAGATATGACCCAAATAAGTAAAAAATAACAACATCAAACAAAACAGGGCAAGTCAATAAAAAGCTAGTAAAAACGTCACAAACAACCGACAACTTACGCACATCGAAATAATTTCGCAACAAAAAACACTGTTGGATTGTTTTATATTGGATTTTAATTACCATTAATTTATTTCATTTATAGAAATTACGATTACGGTACCTAAGTACTTAACAAGATACGAGGAAGTAAGAAAATAATAGATTGCGTAATATTACAATATTCAATTGTTCTTAGTCCCAATCAAATCTACACTAGCTAGTGACATTGAACATAATATTGACTCTTGATCTAGCGATAACATTATCTCACGATGGATTAGGCGATTGAACTCGCTGCGTACATACCAGCACTTTTATATGACGTACATTGTACATTGATCAGGATAACAAAACAACAGGAAAAAACTTTCTTAGATAATTTATTTGTGATTAATGACGTTTCGGTTTCCCGCCAACGCCATCTTGATCTTGACCACCCATTTTTTTTTAAAACTGTACACGCTTGATCATCATAAAGCCCGAGATCCCGCTAAAAACGCAATTAATTTTAAAAGTGTATAAAATAAACAGAAGGTATTAAAATAACAGTGCCTATTTTTAAGCTTTCATTCAAGGAATCCATTACAAAGTCTAAGTACATTTTAGTTAGCAAAAAAACTCTACCCTAACCTTTAATATTGATATTTCAAGGATATTTCAATTTGTCATGCACCTGCTAACTTTTGACTTCTATTGTTACAGTTTGCCCTGTTATTGGCTGTATTTGCTATCGAATCATACGTGCGGCTGAGCCTCGTAAAGCCCATGCTTCGCGCCAAACACATCAAGACGTCCATGGAAGAGGCCGCCGGAGGCGGGCAAGAGGTCAGTATCCAAGAGCGCACATTGAGAAATGACAATTTAATTCTCAGTATCCGTTACAGGTTAATCCATCGCAATGCACGTGTACATGAAACGCAAATGCAATGCCATGTCAGGTGCATTGTTGTGTAATCGCTCGATCAATAGGTATTATGACGAAAATCGGATGAGCAACGCGGTCGGGTTGCTGTCATGTCACCTGATCGGATGTACGATGTACCAATTTCCAAGACCACCCGCGATTGTGATGCAATAAGGACCCGATGTCATTGATTACTGATCTGTGAAGTTGTATTAAATTGGCTGTAAGTTTGTTGAAATGGGAACCAAGAAGAGTTCTTAAAACTGTGCCAGTGAGTCATAAACAAAGGGGCATTCCATCACAAGCGCCGTTAGCAAAAGCAATAAATTTGGTGATAATTAGTCGGAAAAATAAAGCGCGAACCATGCAACCTCGTTTATTCTAGAGGCGTCTTTTCCAACCACAATACTTTTAGCAAGGCTTTGTCAAACATTTAAATGAGTAGTTCCCAAAGTGGTCCAGGTGGACCCCCAGGGGTCCACGGAAGACTCGACGGGGGTCTACATTGGGCGTGACCAAAAATCGGGGTCCACAATCGCAAGCGGGGGTGCATGAAAATTAATTTGGTCGATAGTGAAGAACCAAAATGTTGGCCTACCTACAACACAAGGAAATATACTGTATTTATTTTTACCACTCCGAATGGGACGTTTTCTGAATTAAATTTGTGAGAATTGATTGGTTCTTGTGCTGTGAGTCATGTTAGATTTCAAGAAAGTAAAGTAGAATGGAGTCACTCGCAGCACAAAAATTAAATTAAATTTTAATTTCAAGCAATCAATTCTAACCTATTTTTTCGAAAACTGTTAATTTATCGTTGAAACTTAGCAAAAACGCAAGTTTCCATAGATAGAGCTAATCTCAAATTTTATTTCGAGATTTAGCTGTAGGGGGTCCACCGGATCCAGCAAAATTTTGAAAGTGGTCTATCTATGGAACAAAAGAGTTTGGAAACCTCTGATTTAAATTAACGTAAAGTTTTCTTCGTTACAGGTCGGTCGCCTAATCTTAGGCGAGCTCGCACACTGCCCCCGCTACCTCCGCGTGCTGAAGACTTTCCGCACCTACCACTCCACTATCGCAATGGGCACCATGATCACCCTCGGCTGCTCTCTTTACTCCACCATGATCATCGTCGACGCCATGTGCCGCTAAACCCTGGCCTCGGTGACGGATGTCACATCGTCACAGAGCACCCACCGGGTACCCAAGCGTCATGGTCCACCCCAGAGTGAGACGATTTGATTGGTTTTTCAAAAGAGAAATTTAATAAAATCTACCTCAGTCCTACGCAGAAGTCGTTTAGCGGGATTAGTTTCCACAATTATTTCAACATTTTGAATATTCCAAAATTGTAGTAAACAAATGATCAGTATTTAATAGAGGCGGTATTGTGAGGGAGAGCTAAACTTAAGTAGGTTAAAAATAAAATCATGTTACTGCCAAGCGACGCTTGTGCATTTGCCAATTATAATTTCGGTAATTTTAGTATTTAATTTACTATTGTATAATTTAAGATGTAGGTTTATTTAAAAATAATGCAAATAAGAAGTATAAGTGGGCTTTGGCTGTGAAGTCTGTATTTCGTAGTTAGGCGATAATCGATAATAAATTTGAGGGACTTAGAAAATACTAATTAGCGCTGGTCGCTCGTAGATCCCGAAGCTGTGCAAGTTTAGTTCCAAATTGTATTTAATATATTGAAAATTGCCATATATTTTGAGTAAGAAAGGATGCATGAAGACACTACACTTGTATTAGCTTCGTACGGGGACGCTGACATAATGTATTTGTCACGCACCGTACGTATACTAAACGCGAGACAAGTGAGTGGTGTCGTCACGTACTTTTTTGTAACACGTTCCTGGATGCCATTTCTCTATAAATAAGAGCATTACGTGCTGCAAAAAAGTAGTAATAAACAAAAAAGAGATCAAGAGATCAGGAATCTTGCCAACTAGATATGGTGTACAAACATTCGAATTTATAGTTAATTTGCAGCCAGAGCCATCGAAGCTGCTTGATGAGGAATCATTAGTTGATCGCTCTCTAATTTCCTGCAGAGGTACTGCCATGAAATAGTGCTAAGTGTAGTGTTAGATGTGTACATAGTTAATTGCCAGGGCTGGTTGCGGCCTATGGTTAGTCATGCACCAAATTCGCAGGAAGTTAGGGCTGTAACTGCGCGAACGCGTCAAACGCAGTCGCTATTTCGGCGTATGGGTTGCACTGTCTCAATAAAGCTATTGTTCATGTTTTTATGAATCTTACGAAGTGTATATAAGCGCGATGTGATACAGGAGCAAAATACGGACCATTTATAGCGATGACTGCTAGTATTTGGCGCTCGGTGCGTTTTTACGCAGCAGAGAGGTCTAGTCCAACGATGCGTCACACTCGACCCCTGCCAAAGGTCACGTGTGACACGAAGCAAAGTGAAAGTAATTAAAAGGCCTTCCCGACAGCTATCAAGCAGCTTAAGAATATTAAGTGGGGGTTCGTTTAATTACTGACTTATTTTTCAAAGTAAAGCTGATAGGGTCACGTTCTGCAAAGATTAACCTTGTCGACTGTACATTTAAAAATAAGCATGTTTAGATAATAAGGCAGTTTTAGGACAGTTATTCTAATTTAAAACTAGCCGCAATTTAACGATGTGTTTATGCGTTGAAGTTAATGTTCAATCATTAGAATTTTTAACATTGGTATATGATCTGAATGTTAGCAAGTAAGTTTTCTTATTTATTGAGGGAATGCAAAGAAATTCAAATATAAAATGAAAAATATTTGACGCGTCATTTATTTCTTGTAGCTTTTCCTACCCGTCCTTGTACCCGTAGGTACTTAGTAAAAAAAAATGTATTATTTAACCCAAAACTTACCCTTACAAGATCTTGAGTGGAGATGGGAGACCGCGACTCGGCAGGCGGCGTAGTGTAGTGGACGCCCTTTGCGATTTGCAAAAGGTGGTTGGCTGGTAGCGACAACAACACCGAAAGACAGTAAAATAAGCGCATTTTAGGGGATACCCATGTATGCCCATGCCCAGTCAGTGAACTGCTGCAGGCCGATGATGTTGATGATACATACCTGTCAAAACTATTTTGACCTATGTGTATTGATATTTATGCAGACAGGAAGCAAATCGATAGGTACTTAAAGGTACTAGGTATTGTAGTTTATTCCTTTTTATCATAATCATAAATTCCATGGGTTAACATTTTTTTAAAACATGTTAACAATTTATTATTACCTATTCATGTAAACTCACGGAATTTCAATTTCACTATGATAAAAAGGATCTACCATAGTTTTACCTATACCTAGTCGTAAGTTAAAAAAGTTATAAGTACCTACCTACTACATAATATTTCTTCAAAGCACAACAAATTCCATGTGAAAATGCCGCACGAATCTTTTTGATATTACCTACCGCCAAAACTTACTATAATATTACCAGAATAATGTTGCTCAAACCCAATAATAAGTAGTTTGGGAGTTATGCGGGAACAGATGAACAAACATACATACATCGCTTACCATCAGGTGACCCACTTGCTCGTTTGCCTTCCTATTCACATAAAAAAAAAAAAAAAAAAAAACAGGTACACAAAGTATGACGTTTTGAGGAGAGGCTTTAATTATATTTTAAGGTGAAAACACCAGTGAATTCTAAGTCACAATATAAATGGTTTCCTAATTCTTGATCACAAGAAATGTGCAGCACGCTTCGTTATGTAAAAAAAAAGTTACCTTCACTGACAGTTAAAGCTTTTTAATTAGTGTCTTAAACGGCCCGCGTTTAAACAGCTGTCAAATGACAGTGACAGGTGACAGGATGTCAACATTTGTCAACAAATCTGTCAAACCATGTTATTACCAGCGTTGCCAGATGGGTACGCAATAGTACGCATGGCGTACTATTTTATGATCTTGCGTACTCGCGTACTCATCCGTCGATTTGCGTACTATTTTTATATTTTAGCACCTGACAGCCTAGGTTATTTCAGATGACAGAAAAACAATATAAATTACCTGTGGCTGTCGCGATGACGTTTTTTTTTTTTTTTTTTTTTTAGGCCTTTGTTTATGTGCCAGCTGCGTAAAGCGCAGTTTTGCACTAAATGTTGTACTGCGTACTCAAACTTGATTTTGCGTACTATTTTTAAGAGCTACGCGTAACGGAACGTAAAACCCATCTGGCAACACTGGTTATTACGTGGTTTCACGGTATTAGCGTTCTCGTTTTCCAAATATTTCAGCAACACACGATGCAATCTAAATTGTTTCCAGTGATTGACTCACAGATTTTATCAATCTGCAATAGCTGTTTCATCCAGTACCATGTTGTTCATAGGTAGGACCTCAGAGTCCGAGAAAATGAAGCTCAGCGATTCGAAGTATTTGTGCTCGAAAATGATTTTCGAAAGGTTTAGGACCGTGTTGATATTGTCTAGTGTAGTTTGTACGTTGGCTGTCGTTGTTTCTTTGCACAAATTACTGACGTATGAGGCGAAATTCGCGAAGCCTTTCTTCCCTATACCGATTGGTTTGTATGGTAACTATTTGGAAACGGTTTCTGATGACGTGCCGCTGCCGTCGGCTAAGCCCAGAGACACCGTACGGGATGCAGAGGCCGTGGTGTCTTTGAACGCAGCTTTAGAGATGAAAAAGCATGGGAAGGCAGACAAAGCCTTAAAACTCTTCCAGCACGCATTTGCCCTGTCCCCGAAGCATGCAGACGTGTTAAATCACTACGGGGAATTCCTAGAAGATACCAAGAAAGATGTGGTCAGAGCCGACCAACTTTACACACTAGCATTAAGTAATTATCCGGATCATTCAGGAGCTTTAATGAATAGACAAAGAACAGCAAACATTGTGGAAAATTTGGACCGTGAAATGTTAAGGAAAATAGATGAGAAACGAGACGCCCTGTCGTCTATACCAGAAAACAACTCTGCTTTAAGAAGGGCTAAGAAAGAGGCATACTTCCAGCACATTTACCACACGGTCGGCATAGAAGGCAACACAATGACTTTGCAACAAACACGAAGTATATTGGAAACGAGAATTGCCGTTTCTGGTAAAAGCATAGATGAGCATAACGAGATCTTGGGTTTGGATGCGGCAATGAAGTATATTAATGCTACTCTGCTGTACCGTTTACGAGATATTACTATGGGGGATATATTAGAGATACATAAAAGGGTTTTGGGTCACGTAGATCCTGTGGAAGGGGGGCAGTTCAGACGGACTCAGGTGTATGTTGGGGGACACATACCTCCAGGTCCCACGGAAATTCAAAGGCTGATGCTGCAGTTTTTAGAGTGGTTGAACTCTGAAGATGCATTAGACTTACATCCAGTAAGGTAAGCTTCAGTAACATTAGGAGACATGCATGCTTGTTTGCCCAATATCACATTAAAAAAATTATATTAGTTCTTACAAACATTTCTGCTATAGTCATAATAGAGAGAGAGAGAGAGAGAGAGAGAAACATTTATTTACACACATTCGATACACATAGATAATAATAATATTAGCATCCTCTCCCTGTCCTTGTCCATGTGCCTCCTGCTATGGCGGTTGAGTGGAATGAAGGTATTAAAGCCGTAACAGGCCCCCTTTCCACCAAATTGACAATTGTCGGTGTCCAGTGACAATTCTGTTTACATTACAAAATCGACAAGAATCAATGCCGGTTGGCTTGATGACTACTGACTACGCGTTGCATTTCGAATTGTCAGTCACCGACAATTGCAGAATGTGTGAAATAGGGGCCAGGATGCACACGGGAGACAGCTCTAACTCGGGCCTCACCATAATATAAAATGCGATTCAATTCTGACTTAGTTTAGCTTTTAGGTGTTATTTTTAGTATGGATCTGAGAGCGAGCGAACCTAAACTAAATCGGAATTGAATCGCATTAAGACGTCATGCTAAAGCCTGGGCCTTGTCAACCACAATTAAGAAATCCAGAAAAACATATTAATAATAATAATAATAATAGTAGATTGTACAACAAGAGCATAAAACAAGCCATTTCACCCGAGACGTTCATATAGCCACCCGAGCCGGTACGGCGAGGGTGGATAGACACGTCGAGGGGAAAATGGGTTTTATGAACGAGTTATACACTGCTTTTCACTTAGATTGCGAAAAAAACAAAACAAAAACATTGCAAAAAAAATATTAAAATTAAATGTGACATTGTAACTTGATAACAATTCGATATAGTATAGGTATCTAATGGTTTTTCCTGGCAAATTAACTGTGTTAGGAGTCAGTGTTATTTACTCTTCACTTGACGAAATTATTGAATATTAATCGTAAAACAGTAACAAATTGCAACACAAATCCTACTACTAGAAAATAGGACGTTTCCGTCTGAGTTCCCGCCAATTAACTTTTTTTTTCTTTTTTTTTAAACTTGATACTGCGGTAAGGTTCGAGTAGGCAAGTGTTGATTTATATTTTAAAAAGTTTTATTTTTCATGTACTTATTTGTTTCAATAATAACTTGTCAAATTATTGTTACCTAGTTTTAGGTACTAATTAAACAGTTTAATAGACCGCAGATTATAATAAAAAAAAAACTTAAAAAAATAAACAAAATATGCTGTCGTAAAGTTTTATATAGTGATTGTTTGTGGCTGTTGGCACCCGATTGTCTTGGTCTTAGACGAAGATTTTAGTTTATGCACAAGAGCATAAAATGCCATTTTATGCAGCCTACATCCAGCATAAAGTCGAACTTTTTGAGCATGAGACGTGAAAAAGATATTTATTCAACAGTATTCAGTATTCAGTTAATCTAGCCCAGATGTTAAGTTTATCTAAAGCATGTGCCAGACGGCATTCTACCACAGCTTCTGCCAGGTGACCTTGGCAGAAAAACAGTGGTTTTAAACCATGTAGCCAGTGGTTTTAAACCAAATTTCGATTGACCTTTAAACGCCCTTGGTGGACGGGCGTGCGCTTCAAACCATTGGCAGAAACAGTGGTAGAATGCCGTGTGGCACATGCTTAATCTAACTAATATTATAAACTAGCGACCCGCCCCGGCTTAGCACGGTATATTATGCATGTATTATACATATAAACCTTCCTCTTGATTCACTCTATCTATTAAAAAAAACCGCATCAAAATCCGTTGCGTAGTTTTAAAGATTTAAGGTGCGACCACACCGCCGCTTAAAAAACGGTGACGTTACGGAATCGCAACAAAATGTATGAAGAAACGGTAAGAAAACGTGACGCCTACGACACGTCACTGCGTATACGCGGCGGTTTGGTCGCACCCTCAAGCATACAAAGGGACATAGGGACAGACAAACCGACTTTGTTTTATACTATGTAGTGATGATGCGAAAGTATGGATAGATGGATGGATGGATGGATGGATGTGTGTTTTTTACTCAATCACGCCAGAACGGCCCAACGAATCTGGATGAAATTCGGCACATAGATAGAGAAAAGTCTGGAATAGCACATAGGCTACTATTTATCCCGGAAAATTCCCGCGGGATAGCGATAAACGAGTTCTTTGCAGACGAAGTTTTATAATAAAGCCCTTATTATCCAGGTATGCAGCACTAGCCCACTACAAACTGGTCCACATCCACCCCTTCATCGACGGCAACGGGCGCACGTCGCGGCTGCTCATGAACCTGCTGCTGATGCAGGCGGGCTTCCCGCCGGTCATCGTGCCCAAGCAACACCGGCATCTGTACTACCAGCATCTGCAGACCGCTAACGAGGGGGACGTCAGACCCTTTGTGAGGTCAGTGGACAAAATAGCAATAAAATAACAAGAATAGCATAGATACTAGCTTGTATCACCCCTCTCTGTCAACCGAGAACTTGATCAAGCTCATCCAACAGCGAGGAGACAAAAGTAGTACAGTCTGTTATAAGAAATGTTTCATTATACTAACATGTTTAATAGATGACCAATCATGGAAGACCCTTAAAACTACCACAAAAATACAATTTTGGCAAATTTTTAACAGGTTTAAAACGATTTTACGTCATAGGAATCATATTATAGGCGATGTGGCTAGCAACCCATCACTATTTTGATTCCCCTTTCCACCTATACGCCCACAATCATGCTAAACGTGGCCTTTAGGTGTTCTTACCTTAGGATATGTCTACCCCGTTGTTATTCTATCCCATTAGCGAGGGGATAAAAGTAGTAGATAGGTAGTGTGATAGAAATGTTTATCATTATACTAACATGTTTAGTAGATGAACAATCATAGAAAAGGTACTATCGCAAAAATACATGTTTGGCAAATTTTAAACCATGGCAACACGTGAAATAAAAATGTGTCCCTATTTCCCTTGGTCACAATCACGTGTAAATGGCTGGACCGATTACGCTAATTCTTTTTTTGTTGTTTATTATTGTCAGGAGAAAGTCGCAATGAAAATATAATGTGGGCAGTATTTAATAAGTAAACGCTACCTTCCAGATTCATAGCGCAATGCACGGAGCGTACGCTAAACCTGTACCTGTGGGCGACAAGCGAGTTCTCGCACATGGTGCCGGCCATCGGAGACCCCCACATACTGGGCGAGTTGGACGTCATGGACGAACCGCTGTGATGCTGCTGGCAGGATAAACATTCACTGTCCTTGGCTCTAGCCGGGGCCGGATTGTCTGAAGAACAGGCATCAGCCAACCACCTAGGTCTAGGCTAATGACCTCGCATCGCCCAAGGGCCCTTTTACATACGTGCTTTCAAAAATCGGACCCAAGGTCCTAGTTATCGGGATCTAAAGCTTCTCTGTCGTTTCGTCGTGACCATGCGAGGTCGTTGCGCGGCGCACCAGCTCTGTCGAGGCAGCACGGTTCTCATCCAGATGGAAGTCTGCAAGTTGCATTTGCAGACTTCTCTCAGTCCATTGGGTTGGAGATCTTCCTCGACTCCTCTTTCTTTCCACGTGACCAACTACAATGAGTTTCTCTAGGCCAGGATCTAAAGCCAGGCGTGGATTAAAGACAATTGGAGCTTAAATTAAATTGATTAGTTTAATGTCACTACGTAAATCACTGCACTTTTAGCGTTAACATTTCCAATGAGTCCGGAACTCGCCAGTGCTGTGACCACGTTTGTTGCGTGTGGTGTGGGTTAGACTTCCACTGTTTATTAATCTTTGTAACTAGCTTTTGCCCGAGGAAAAGTACCATCGACTTCATAGTATCTTTCATTTAAGATGACTATGGGGATAGTTCGCAGACAATATCAAAGAAAAAAATACATGAATAATAATGGAATTAATTGAATTATAATTCTTCAGGCAGCATGATTGGTGCAGCGAAAGACATCATTACAAAAACGGATAACTCGCGTATTAAAGCCTTTCTTAAATAAAGTCCTTCTTCAAAGAGCGCTCGCCCCGGCGGCAGCGAAACGGACACTGCGCGCCAACGCAGCTGACAGCGGCGCACAACTACCCTCGTTTTCATCGTAATTTTTATTATTGTCAAAAGTAGGGCAGCACACAACACTGATCACGTCACTTCGTAAAGGTTCGCTCACACTCACCGTTTGGTCAATATTTAAAACATCAGTTTCATGTTGAAAGTAGCAAAAGACATTATATTATTTGTGCGAAATGACGTTGCTGTTGGTGGATCTTGGTATTGTTAGACATTTGGGCAAAAGTTAGTTTTAAGATGATTGTAGTAGTTTGTTTGTTTGTTGCTTCCACGAAATGCCTGCTGGCAGGCCGTAGATATTAATATTGTTTTTAGAATAAAATTGCCACCTGTATTAAATACGTCAATATCATCTTTTAAAATGTGTAAAAATAAAGTTTCACCTATGTATTGAGACTAAGTTTAGAAGCAAAAATGTTAGGCAGTCTTGCAAAACAAAAACTTCTTTTTTTATAGAGGCTTGACTTGAATTAGTCTTTTTAAGTCTTTAAATGAGCAAACATAAAATGGCGTTTTTTTACGGTAAATGGCTGGTAATGCCGTAAGGCGGTTTTAAATAGTGTAGATAAAACTACAAATTATTTGGCCCTTCATTCTTATTGCCAATTCAAAAGAAGGGCTGCTAATTATTGAAATTAAATCTGATATTGGGGTAATCAATTGTGTAAACGTTTCGCAAATTAATATAACGCACAGTATTTCGAGGTTGCTCAAGACGTGTTCCTTTTTTGTAATATAATAGGTATTGTGTTGGTATGGTACTTTGATTAGGAATAATGTTCATCCCTTGCCATTTTTTTTCCTTTAATATTCGAGTATACGTCATACTTATTATTATGTATTTTAAGTTAACCAAAGAAATTAATTGATATGTAACTAACATCACGTCTTATTGTACTTCGACCTGTTTGTCTGTGATACTGTACATATTTTAGCGTCTTATTTATCCCATTATTTATTATCATATCATTATAATCAATTCGTTTTAGGCTTTCGTTTCATATTAGAAAGAGAGAATATAGGTACAATCATTAAGTTTAAAAGAAGTTTTTACTTCTGAAAAAATTGTGGCCATATTGTCTAACGCGTGCGCTCGCGCATTCACCATTTCTTTCTACCCTCATTTTTAACTGTTTGACAGAATCCAGTGGTGAATGGGATTGAAATTCCGAATGCGTTAGACAATAATGCCTTTATTCCATGACTTTTTCTATAGTTTAGTGCAAGTTTTTGTCATGACTAACATCTAATGGTATCAAACGCGTTCGCGATATAGGGTTTGTTGCCGATGCGAACGAATTTGAATTATCATTAAAATGAAGCTATTGGCCGATATCGTATCCCTAATTTATAAAAAAGTCTTCCGTTATAATTTTGAGATTATATTCAACACTGAAATATTTTAATTTCATGATACCAGTACAAATCAATAGGTATATTTCTAAATAAATTATAGTAAATAGTACAATTGTTTTTTTATTCTTCCTTAGGCACTTGTCATAACTATCATTGAAATCATTATTTAAGAATGTTTTCGGCAGTCGTGTTTTCTATAATTCAGGGAATAGTAATAAAAACGAGCCAAATTAAATTTCGATTAATTTATTATAATGTGCGATGTTAAAATATGTTTACAATAAAGCATTCGATCCGGCGGCCGCGCCGCCTCGTCCGTAACACAATACTATTACAATTAATTAAAAATGTATACAATAAAGAGACATTTCGTTCAGTACAACCATCGCCGCAACGCAGCACTCTGATACAGAGTACTGATTTAGTTTTTTTTAATTATTAATAAGCGCTATCTAATCTCGAACTACAGATTCTCTGGCGTCGCGAACTGGACTTGCTATAGCGATAAATATGGCTGGACAGGGTGCGACGCGCGACGCGCGCGGCGCCTGCGCAGAGTCGCCGACCAAAACCAAACAAGAATCAAACTAACTTCGACCTTCATTGGCAACGAGCTGTAAACAATTTCGCAGCTGTCCGCGCCGAACGCGTTCAACTAAACAAATAAGCCGCGAAACAATACTTGAAAACCTTACACAATATAAGTTTGTAGTTTTACTCTTTTTTAACAAAAAAAAAGAACAAATTTTACACTTTTTAAATACATAACATATACTATTTTTTTTTAAACATTAGCAAATGTAAAAATAAATTATAATTAAATACAAAACAGAGAATTCTGCGAATAGAAATTTATTTCTCCGGCTCATGTCAGTCCTTTAAAGCGGATGATGGCGGGTCCGCTTGCAAAAGTGACTCTATCGCTTTAGCAATAGGGTCAAATTCCATCGTGCGGGATCCGCATAATACAGTCATTGGTGTCGCATTTCGGTCCATAGCAGTTCCGCACCACCGCTAGATGTCGCTAGTACACAAGAAAGTGGCTAAGCCCAAATCTCCAAGCCCAGATCTTAATCAATTAGTGTTCACTAATCTAATTGAAAAACTAGACGGTTAAATTCCCACACAAACATCGCAGCAGTGAACTGCGCGCCACTCGACACATTCTAGTCCCGCGAATTTCAAAACGATCACTTAAAGAAAGCAATGGAATGAAATCAAACGTCTCCCCATTCGTTACAGCTAAACCTATCAACGCTATATTAAATCATGTTTTTAGTTTATCGGTTAGGCACAGTGTTGTATTGATCGAACATCGAAACGAAATGATATGAATATATTACGATTGAAACAACATTATTAATAACAAGCTGTATAAGGCAACACATTTTACACGTATACGAATTAAGTAATAGATTCCAAAGTCAATGTGGATGGCTCCGGGAAATTAATTAGTTCATCAAAACCACACAAATTTTGAGCTGGCTCTCATAAATACATTTTTACACTGGCAATAATGAGATTCCAATGTTAAGACAGATATCGGTTTAAAATTACTGTCAAGACAATCTGACATCAGATTAATCCTGAGACTTCAACAAATACCAGCTCGTTTGAGGCAGACGCCAGATATCCCAACAGTAATAATCTGGCAATATCATTCATTATTTCATTATTTGTCATAATTTTAGAATCTCATTTTTCATTTGTTTTATATTCTAATAGATTTTGTCTCTTGATCTGAAAAACTTTGACGAGCACGGCACAACTTCGGGCACAGATATGCACAAAAATTGTACCTTATCTATTTTACAATCTGTTCGTCAGCGGATAAACTAGACAATCACATACAAACGTAATAAATAACAAATCTAAGCACCCACGACCTACAATTACGCACCAAATGCTTTATTACGCTTCTTAAAAACAAATATCAAAAATACAATACGTTTTTTAGATCAAGAGCTCACAACTACGAGTTACTATCATAAGAGAAACAAAATTTCATGCAAAAAAAAAAAAACACTGGGTAGGTAGAGTCTTTGTACTCCCATCTCTCGTTTTTAAGAATATCTACAATTTAAAATCGTTCAAAGAAATATTTCGAACGACTTTCGTGTCACTCAAAATGAAAAATCAAACGCACGAGCCCTTTTATAAATAAATGACAATCGCTAACCTCGTGCGGTTGACTTCATGACACCACTTAGTATGGCGCTCGAAATATTTACCCAAACAACTAAGATAGGCCATTAGACGAGTTAAATGCAATGAGTAAGTTACTTACATAGTTTCCACGCACCGTACTCCGTTCTACAAGTCACAGCCGTACAATCATGGATCAAAACATCAGTCAAACCGCTAACACACAACGTTTTGCTAAAAAACAGAGCTTTAGTTATTAAATCTACAAACGTTAGCGACCAGTAATATGTTTTTTTTTTAACAAAAACATACATAACGCAGACATATTAATGTACTGAGCCTTTTGTGTAAGTTTTTGACACGAAAAACGTATCGAACGAGTTCGCGTAAACGTCTCGATTACTATGGGATAATTGACAGCAACAAACAGTACTCATAGTATTTGACAGTTCAACGCAAACGCTATCGAGACGCATTTCGCTATCGGAAACTTACACTAAGCATACTGCTGACTTAAGTCTCACCCGCGATCATGGCGGTCGTGTCACTCGCTACGCGCAGCGGATTATCCACAAGTTACTCTATATACACAGCGCCCTGTCTGTCGGTTTGTGCTTCACTTACAGTAAACAGTCTATCGTTTCATTAAACGCGACGGCATCCGTTACAATGTCTGTATAAGCTTTACAATAGAATCATGAGTCCAGCACACAATCATGTTCGCATCGAAGATAACACTCGCGTTATTTGAGAAATATTGGAAAGTTTATAGGCCAGCTACTTATATTAGGATCAGAAACGAATAGAGAGCTCCAAGGTCTGTGTAGACAGCTGATATCGACGTTTTCCTGTGAAACTTTTAGAATAAATCACAGCCCCTTTGGCTTTGCCATAGGTTATAAGATAAGTACTAATTTGTTAAGGAACAAACACCATTAACTACAAATATCCTTGAAGGATTTAAAAAAAATGTGATGACATTAACGTTGTACAAATATCAGCTGTCAAACCACCCAAACGGCTCAGAAGTGTTGAATACAGAATAGATTTATTATAATCGCCTAACACTGCATCGTACCACCATGAAAGCATCGAAATGGAGACTCAAATCGTCCAAGTAAACACAAAACAACGCAAATGCGTTTACTACGAGAACAAAGTCAAATTCAGACTTCAAGTTAATTCAGCTTTGCGCAGTGTTAAGCGTTAATTCACAATTTGGAATAACAGTCGATCGTGGCGGCGAGTCAGTCTGCTCCTACTAGATCCGTGCCTCTAGAAATTAAAAAAAAACCAAGCAAAAACGAACAGACTTCCTCAAACCGGTACTGAGATCCGTGTCTTACCTACCTATGTATCACTGTCGACCGACATTATTCGCGGGTGCGCGCTATTTGTTAGATGGAACCCCGTTTTTACGACACCGTGCTAGCGTCGTGCGCTCCGATATTGACGATGAGCGATTACGAATGATTTTCGTCTCGATTCTAAATCGAGCGTTGCATCAGTGCATGTTCCATGATACAAGTCAAGTCCTCAGTCCTCTCGCCTCACGCCTACATTATCAAACAAAATCATTTGCGGAATTCTGTGTGATTAATTTTGGTCTCACTTTACAAAACAAAATTACTAGAGAATCACAAGTATAACATAAAACAGACACGTAACTCGACCTCACAAAACTGGGGACCAGCGGCGACTTGTGGTGTATAGCACGGTGCCGCATGCGGCATGCCGCGCGCTAGTGCCGCGGCATGATGCGCCGCGAGATGTGCTCCTCGTGCGTCATCTTGGCGCGGAACTCGGCGACCAGGTCTCGCGCCTGGGCCAGGACGGCCAGTTGCTCGTTTAGTAACTCCTCCCACTGCGTCGCGTACGCTGCAATAGAAAAAATGCCTGAATTAACTCACGTGTTTAAAGGTTAAGTTCCTCGGGGAGGTGTTAAAGCCTAACAACTTTCTATTTAGCCTTCGCCATGTTAAGGGTGAGAAATTTATTTTACTGGGAACAAGTACTCTTTAATAACAGACGTCATCGAGTGTCACTTATATAAATGTTGTTGTTAATTAAGGAATCTGGTTTCTAGGCGTATTGGTTCGCTGTAATGCCGTGTAATACAAATATTTACATAAAACAGAAGGACGAAGGATAACACAACATGACATTACAATAAGCAATGATTTGAAATTGGTCGTCGACATGACCGGTACTGACATTTACGCACACTATTGGTATGTAGTAAGCCGTTTGTAGCGACACCATTTGAGGGACAAACAGAAAATTGATAGGCTATACTTCACTCTTATAGGAAAAAAATTACATTATTTGGTGGTTTGGTATTTGGTATGGTGAGATAATCCTTAACCGTATTACGAAAAGCCGAGAACCTAAACTATTATTATGTTAAAACGATCAGTAACGTGTAAGGACGACTTTCCAGGACTAATGTGAAGAAGAGCAGTAACAGATGGATCCTTAAGAACATCAGCTTCTCAAGTTCTTTTTTCAAAACGTCTCCTATTTGATCCAAGAACGTCCGTCTAGGCCTTCCCCTCCCAACGCATTCTCCATTCACACCCCATATAGATCTGATAGTTAGTCTACTTTCATCTATCTTCTCTACGTGACCAAACCAACTAAGCATACTTTTTTCTATCCTAGTCTATGTTTCCTCAGGTTGTTTTCCATCACCAAAAAGCTTATTTAACATCTAAAGCACAGTATAAAATTATATGAGCTGAAAATAAGATATGTATTATGGAACGACAGCGTTGGCGTTAGAACCGAAGCGATGACCGCGATGAATTTTGTTAAGTTAGCCAATGGACTGACGTCGGCTGCGGACTGTTGAGAAGTGATTCCTGTCTATTCCATTCTAACACATAGGGTCAGAAAAGACTTCCTCAAATTTTGACTTGTAGCTTTATAAAATAGGGCCCTGAAGTTAACTTGTAGCTTAATTTCTTTCGTCACTATTGTCCTTTTGGAACTATATCTCGTTTCATAAGAAAATAAAGGTCCATCACGATCAATTATTGCATTAGACACATTAATACACTAAAAACGAAGTGCACTACAGACGCACATTTGAAACTTTCATTCAATTTCTATGAAATAATCGTAAAAAAACACAAATAATGCAACGTTGCCAGCTCAGTAGTGATAAACGCTCTTAAATTTTGACGGACGCCATTATGGCGTTGGCATTCAAATGTTTAATAATGCCAATTGTATGATACGGAACCCTTATTGCGCGAGTCCAACACTTATCCAATTAGTAGATGTACTTAGTCAGTCAGTAAGTGGGTGATAGTGATCGCTAGGTCCGCAGCCTCGTGTTAGCAACAACAGTGTCTTGCAGACCTATCTTCCTGCGGTTTCTCGCGCCATCGCCGCGGCTCGTGGCCCGCAGCCGCTTGCGCGCCAAGTGGCTCAGCTCTGCAACACGCCACAGCCACGTCACGCCACACGGCCACACGCCACAGACACACGCCACATTTACAACACATTGCACGCACATTCATGTTTACTGCTACAGTAGCAAAAGACTAACAAAAAAAATAATTTATAACATTGCGTTGAAATGCGTTGTAGAATCTTGAAATATTCAAGCTAAAACAGAACAAGGCATGCAGCGAGTATCGTCATGCAAAACAATATACTTATTTTTTGCAGAAAACAACAAAATACAAATTAAATAGAAGCTTACTACATCTTACATTGAAGGGTAGGGCTGAGCGTCGGTCAGCCATTTCAGAACGAGCGAGTAAGATGAAAAAGTGACGAAAGATATCGCAGTGACGCTCGCGTCGTCTCCCGCAATGTGTACGTCGTGTGTGCGCGGTGTGCGTCTGTATGCCTGTGTGTGTGTGTGTGCGTGTGTGTGGTGCGTAAGTGTGGTGTGTGTGGTGCGCGTGTGTGTGTGTGCGCGTGTGTGAGTGCGTGTGTGTGTGTGGTGTGTGAGTGCGTGGTGTGTGAGTGCGTGTATGGTGTGTGCGTGTGTGGTGGGTGTGAGTGCGTGTATGGTGTGTGCGCGTGTGTGGTGTGTGTGTGCGCGCTCACCGTCCTGGTCGTAGTCCACGTCCCGGGTGAGCTGCAGCAGCTGCAGCGTGCGCTGCTGCGCGTGCTGCATGTAGTCGGAGATGGCCTTGTGGTTGTCGAGCACCTCTTCCTCGGCGCGCTGCATCTCCGAGATGGCCTCGTGGAAGTTGTACATCTCGGCCGACATGTCGCCCTCCTGGAATTGAAACGGTCTTAAATAGCTTTTTTATCCAATTAAGTTTCATTATTCTAATGTACTCTTCTTCTTTACTTTTAAATGTAGCTTCACGATTATAATACGTCGATTGTAGATCACTTAGATAGACGGAAGATTTCTAAAGGCTAAACTGCTGTTAGTTTAGCCTATAGAAATCTTCCATCTATTTAGCGCGTATGTGTGACACTACCCGCCTGACGTGATTCACAGAACCGATTTTATCAGTCGTCGTGCCAGTGCCATAGTATTTGGGAAGACCTTCAAGTTTGTCTTGCTGTCACAGTCACTTTTATTTGATAGTTAAATCGACTGACGGTACCCAAAAGCCGAATATCGTGCGTGTGCGTGCGTTCGTGTCTGTGTGTGCGTGTACGTACGTTGAGCGAGCGCAGCTGCGCCAGGTCGTCGTGCTGCGGCTCCATCTCGACGTCGGCGGCGGGCGAGTCTGCGCGCGCGCGGGACGCGTCCGACGTGCCCAGCTCCTTCACTCTGACACAAACAAATCACATACACACATTAAATGACCCGTTTCACCACTCTCTGTTAAGAGTGTGCATCCCTACTGAGCTGGCAACGTCGCAATTTTTGGTGATTTTTTACGATTATTTCACAGAAATAGAATGAAAGTCTCAAATGTGCGTCTGTAGTGCACTTCGTTTTTAGTGTATTAATGTGTCCAATGCAATGATTAATCGTGCGTAATGGATTTTTAATTGCGTACCCATAAAAGTGATAAAATAATGTACCTCGCTTACTAAGAAAATAAAAGTCCATCGCGATCAATTATTGCTTTAGACACAGTCATTAATACGCTAAAAACAAAGTGAAATAATTGTAGAAAACTGTCGAACCGTGGAAACTGTCGGACCTTTTTCGACGTAATAAAACGTGAGTATACGTTTGTTTACATTAATTGTAGAAAAATCACCAAAAATGCGACGTTGCTAGCTCAGTAGGGATAAAAGCTCTTGAACTGTTAATGTATGTATGTATTTCAACTCGTTCATACAGTGGGGGCGGGGGCGGGGGTGTATTACCTGTCAGCGTATCGCAGCGTGTTGAGACTGTGCTCGCAGGAGTTGAGCGCGGGCGACACCATAGCGATCATGCAGGTACGCGACTTGTCGCCTATGAAGCTGTCTCGTAGCACCTGATGACAAATATACGTCTCAATCAATGGGTGACAACTCTACTTCCTATGCAATGACCTGTCACCATGTGTCTCTGTCGCTCACGCACACAAATGCGAAGAAGGGAAGAAGATAGCAAATAATTACGCACGAAACGGAGATACATAGTGACACGCAGACCGCGATTGTAATTTATTATACAAGTAAAATGCCACAACGCTAATTCTGCTAATATCAAATTTCAAATATAGTTCAATATCAAATTTAAAGCAATTTTTTTCTAAATAATTACAAAAACGGACAACTCACGTATAAACGTCGAATAACGCGTTTATACACGAGTTATCCGTTTTTGTAATTATGATATTTATGATTTGAGTCTCACGGTGGTTTCATGTTGAAAGTGGCATTTTTTTTCTATTTTTACTGATGTTTTCATTATTTGAGACAACTAAGACTATATATAAACCGAGCGCTTAAACGAGTCCTAGCCCTTGCGTTTATTAGAGGTGCGGCGAGGACTCGTTTAAGCGCTCGATCTATAGAACGCCATTTTCTTTTCCCATTACAAATATACGAAAAAATCAGTCATTACGTCCGTCCAGATTGAAAAATAACGCTTGCCATGTACGCACCTGAGTGAGCTTGGAGGCGCGGAAGGGCAAATGAGCGCCTTTCATGCCGAGAGCGCGGATACACTCCTTCAGGGCCAGCAAAGACTTGTTGATCTCGGCGCCTTCCATTCCTGAAAACAACATGAGGAAAAAGTATGTACCAAAATGCAAAACTGATCATTTAGGCGCTTGACAAACAGTTGTACATTCAACATAAATATACAATACAATACAATACAATCAATATGATGGTGGATAGCGCTGCAAAAGAATCTGATCACTGATTGACGACACTACCGCGGTAAAAATAAGTGATGCTTTGTAGCCGGCAAAAACATCGTCACACCTTATCAGTATAAATGTCAATTTGCTGGGAAAGCAATATAATTATAAAAACACAACGTTCTGACTTCTGAATGTTCTGACTGAGTGTTCGTTTCGCTGCCGCCGGGGCGAGCGCTCCATGAAGAAGGACTGCGGAGTAATCCGAAACATTATGTCGAGCATTATTCGGCTTTTATACGCGAGTTATTTGTCTTTGTAATTATGACAGAATCGTAAATTGGATGAAGTGATTTAACAATTCACGAAAACAGACCAAAGTTGTCTCGCGTTTTATTCTATCGCATAATTGATATTTATGCTGATAAGATGCGACAATGTTATTGCCGGCTACAAAGCATCATTTATTTTTACCGCTGTAGTGTCGTCAAATACTTTTGACTCCAATAGATGATCAGATACTTTTGCAGCGCTATTCACAATTCAATACAATACAATAACTCTTTATTGAACACCACATATAACAATCAAAACAGGAAAAAGGTATACAGAAGTAATAAGGTAACAAAGTATGAGGCAGGTAGTAGTAAGGTAGGTTCACCGTCATATATCTATGATAACTGTAAACATTCAGCATGCGTGTAGTGGCAACGTACTGGTCTGGCGGTTGGCGGAGGAGGTGTCGGCGCCGCGCTCGTTGCCGGCCAGGTCGATGAGCGAGAACTTGCCGTGCACGCGGTGCATGCCCGGCGACCGCACCACTATTATATTACGTCATATATTTATGGTAACTGTACACATTCAGCATGCGTGTAGTGGCAACGTACTGGTCTGGCGGTTGGCGGAGGAGGTGTCGGCGCCGCGCTCGTTGCCGGCCAGGTCGATGAGCGAGAACTTGCCGTGCACGCGGTGCATGCCCGGCGACCGCACCACTATTATATTACGTCATATATTTATGGTAACTGTACACATTCAGCATGCGTGTAGTGGCAACGTACTGGTCTGGCGGTTGGCGGAGGAGGTGTCGGCGCCGCGCTCGTTGCCGGCCAGGTCGATGAGCGAGAACTTGCCGTGCACGCGGTGCATGCCCGGCGACCGCACCACTATTATATTACGTCATATATTTATGGTAACTGTACACATTCAGCATGCGTGTAGTGGCAACGTACTGGTCTGGCGGTTGGCGGAGGAGGTGTCGGCGCCGCGCTCGTTGCCGGCCAGGTCGATGAGCGAGAACTTGCCGTGCACGCGGTGCATGCCCGGCGACCGCACCACTATTATATTACGTCATATATTTATGGTAACTGTACACATTCAGCATGCGTGTAGTGGCAACGTACTGGTCTGGCGGTTGGCGGAGGAGGTGTCGGCGCCGCGCTCGTTGCCGGCCAGGTCGATGAGCGAGAACTTGCCGTGCACGCGGTGCATGCCCGGCGACCGCACCACTATTATATTACGTCATATATTTATGGTAACTGTACACATTCAGCATGCGTGTAGTGGCAACGTACTGGTCTGGCGGTTGGCGGAGGAGGTGTCGGCGCCGCGCTCGTTGCCGGCCAGGTCGATGAGCGAGAACTTGCCGTGCACGCGGTGCATGCCCGGCGACCGCACCACTATTATATTACGTCATATATTTATGGTAACTGTACACATTCAGCATGCGTGTAGTGGCAACGTACTGGTCTGGCGGTTGGCGGAGGAGGTGTCGGCGCCGCGCTCGTTGCCGGCCAGGTCGATGAGCGAGAACTTGCCGTGCACGCGGTGCATGCCCGGCGACCGCACCACTATTATATTACGTCATATATTTATGGTAACTGTACACATTCAGCATGCGTGTAGTGGCAACGTACTGGTCTGGCGGTTGGCGGAGGAGGTGTCGGCGCCGCGCTCGTTGCCGGCCAGGTCGATGAGCGAGAACTTGCCGTGCACGCGGTGCATGCCCGGCGACCGCACCACTATTATATTACGTCATATATTTATGGTAACTGTACACATTCAGCATGCGTGTAGTGGCAACGTACTGGTCTGGCGGTTGGCGGAGGAGGTGTCGGCGCCGCGCTCGTTGCCGGCCAGGTCGATGAGCGAGAACTTGCCGTGCACGCGGTGCATGCCCGGCGACCGCACCACTATTATATTACGTCATATATTTATGGTAACTGTACACATTCAGCATGCGTGTAGTGGCAACGTACTGGTCTGGCGGTTGGCGGAGGAGGTGTCGGCGCCGCGCTCGTTGCCGGCCAGGTCGATGAGCGAGAACTTGCCGTGCACGCGGTGCATGCCCGGCGACCGCACCACTATTATATTACGTCATATATTTATGGTAACTGTACACATTCAGCATGCGTGTAGTGGCAACGTACTGGTCTGGCGGTTGGCGGAGGAGGTGTCGGCGCCGCGCTCGTTGCCGGCCAGGTCGATGAGCGAGAACTTGCCGTGCACGCGGTGCATGCCCGGCGACCGCACCACTATTATATTACGTCATATATTTATGGTAACTGTACACATTCAGCATGCGTGTAGTGGCAACGTACTGGTCTGGCGGTTGGCGGAGGAGGTGTCGGCGCCGCGCTCGTTGCCGGCCAGGTCGATGAGCGAGAACTTGCCGTGCACGCGGTGCATGCCCGGCGACCGCACCACTATTATATTACGTCATATATTTATGGTAACTGTACACATTCAGCATGCGTGTAGTGGCAACGTACTGGTCTGGCGGTTGGCGGAGGAGGTGTCGGCGCCGCGCTCGTTGCCGGCCAGGTCGATGAGCGAGAACTTGCCGTGCACGCGGTGCATGCCCGGCGACCGCACCACTATTATATTACGTCATATATTTATGGTAACTGTACACATTCAGCATGCGTGTAGTGGCAACGTACTGGTCTGGCGGTTGGCGGAGGAGGTGTCGGCGCCGCGCTCGTTGCCGGCCAGGTCGATGAGCGAGAACTTGCCGTGCACGCGGTGCATGCCCGGCGACCGCACCACTATTATATTACGTCATATATTTATGGTAACTGTACACATTCAGCATGCGTGTAGTGGCAACGTACTGGTCTGGCGGTTGGCGGAGGAGGTGTCGGCGCCGCGCTCGTTGCCGGCCAGGTCGATGAGCGAGAACTTGCCGTGCACGCGGTGCATGCCCGGCGACCGCACCACTATTATATTACGTCATATATTTATGGTAACTGTACACATTCAGCATGCGTGTAGTGGCAACGTACTGGTCTGGCGGTTGGCGGAGGAGGTGTCGGCGCCGCGCTCGTTGCCGGCCAGGTCGATGAGCGAGAACTTGCCGTGCACGCGGTGCATGCCCGGCGACCGCACCACTATTATATTACGTCATATATTTATGGTAACTGTACACATTCAGCATGCGTGTAGTGGCAACGTACTGGTCTGGCGGTTGGCGGAGGAGGTGTCGGCGCCGCGCTCGTTGCCGGCCAGGTCGATGAGCGAGAACTTGCCGTGCACGCGGTGCATGCCCGGCGACCGCACCACTATTATATTACGTCATATATTTATGGTAACTGTACACATTCAGCATGCGTGTAGTGGCAACGTACTGGTCTGGCGGTTGGCGGAGGAGGTGTCGGCGCCGCGCTCGTTGCCGGCCAGGTCGATGAGCGAGAACTTGCCGTGCACGCGGTGCATGCCCGGCGACCGCACCACTATTATATTACGTCATATATTTATGGTAACTGTACACATTCAGCATGCGTGTAGTGGCAACGTACTGGTCTGGCGGTTGGCGGAGGAGGTGTCGGCGCCGCGCTCGTTGCCGGCCAGGTCGATGAGCGAGAACTTGCCGTGCACGCGGTGCATGCCCGGCGACCGCACCACTATTATATTACGTCATATATTTATGGTAACTGTACACATTCAGCATGCGTGTAGTGGCAACGTACTGGTCTGGCGGTTGGCGGAGGAGGTGTCGGCGCCGCGCTCGTTGCCGGCCAGGTCGATGAGCGAGAACTTGCCGTGCACGCGGTGCATGCCCGGCGACCGCACCACTATTATATTACGTCATATATTTATGGTAACTGTACACATTCAGCATGCGTGTAGTGGCAACGTACTGGTCTGGCGGTTGGCGGAGGAGGTGTCGGCGCCGCGCTCGTTGCCGGCCAGGTCGATGAGCGAGAACTTGCCGTGCACGCGGTGCATGCCCGGCGACCGCACCACTATTATATTACGTCATATATTTATGGTAACTGTACACATTCAGCATGCGTGTAGTGGCAACGTACTGGTCTGGCGGTTGGCGGAGGAGGTGTCGGCGCCGCGCTCGTTGCCGGCCAGGTCGATGAGCGAGAACTTGCCGTGCACGCGGTGCATGCCCGGCGACCGCACCACTATCTGGAACACCGCGTGCGACCGCGACGAGTTCGAGTTCGCTGACGTCTGCAACGCACGACACGCACACGTTAATACGAATTATATTACAAATACGAAAATTTCCGAGTATGCATTTTTGTTACTCTTTCACAGCAGAACAGTAAAAGTGCCGGCACGTAAGTCTAGCGCTGACCTTGTATGCGCAGAAGTATAAAATACGGTATCCGTGGGCGCGCAGATACCCTCCACGTGACTCGTCACTCATGACTCGTGACTCGCTAGACTTACGTGCCGGCACGTATAGGGTTATTGTCTAACTCGCTCGCAATCACCATCGTGTTCATTTTGACAGTTCTAGTATGAATGTGACAGCTAGCTGCTTCCGGTGCCAATTGCCAGCCCATACATAAACAGTCAAAATGAACACGACGGCGATTGCGAGCGAGTTAGACAATAAGCCTACTGATGTTACACCGTGTATAGTATGAATCTTCGCAGGTGAATTTTTCGCTTCGAGCCCTAATCTTTCAAACAAAGGCCATTGTTTCTACTATCGCAATGTCACAAGCTACCAAGTTAGCACGTGCCGCTACAACATTCATATAAAAAATCAAACAGTATCGTCATAGTATTAAGGTTCAAATTTGAAAATATCAGTGACATTAAATTTGAACCTTAATACTATGACGATACCGTTTGTTTTTCAATGTGAATGTTTTAGTGGCACGTGCGTACGGTAGCTTGCGGTTATGCGATAATAGAGACAATGGTTTTTTTTTCAAAGGTTAGGGCTCGAAGCGAAAAATTCACCTGGGAAGATTCATACTATAACGCTGTTCGTATGTGTGTAACGCTGTCTGTATGCGTGTATACCTGTCCCGAGGTGCGCGCGGCGTTGCCGTGCTGTATGAGCCGCAGCACCTCGTCCACGTTGTCGACCACCTTCTCGGTGAGCCCCACGATCTGCACCTGCTGCTTGCCGTCCTCCAGCACGCGGAGCTTCGCCTTGTCCGCCAGCAGGTCGAACACCTGCAATCATTAAACAACGCCATCAGGGTCGGGCCATAACAGTAAATAAGAACATAGTAGAAGGAAACTTCCGCTCCGGCCGGACTCAAGGTCACGATATTAGAGTACCCGCTATGCGGCTACTCAGTCAGGCTGTCACGGCCGGCGACGCCGCACTCGCGTTTCGTACCTTCATCTTGGAAACAAATGACGTACCTAATCTAACTAATATTATAAATGCGAAAGTATGAATGAATGGATGGATGGATGGATGGATGGATGTTTGTTTGTTTGTTACTCAATCACGCCAGAACGGCCCTACGGATCTGGATGAAATTCGGCACATAGATAGAGAAAAGTCTGGAATAGCGCATAGGCTACTTTTTATCCCGGAAAATTGCGTAGTTCCCGCGGGATAGCGATAAACGAATTCTTTGCAGACGAAGTCGCTGGCAACAGCTAGTGATTTATAAATCTCATATTTTGTAAAACTAGAATAAAATAATGATTTCAAAGTAAATAAAAAGTTATATTTTAGCGATATTCTCTTTAGACGTAAGTAAGAAACAGGTAAGCAACCCTAGCAACACGCCTGGACGACAGAGGGATGTAACGACGTGAGGGGGGAAGTAGGTATATAAATGGCGGCGTTTTGGACGCGGTCAAAAGAGATTCCGTTCTACTCTGTTATTATTTATTCTTATGGTACCGCCTCGCACCAATCACTCACATCACTGTCAAATCACTTGCCCGTTTTCTTCCAGGCAATATCGTACTGCAAGGTCTTTGGCTAGAGTCACGACTAATCCCCTTATTCATAAACGCTCTATAGGCTTTTGCTAACTTGGCAATCGTTTGTCCTTATCTGTGAAAGGTAAATGTCAAAGTGACAGATAAGGACAAACTATTGCTAAATTAGCAGAAGCCTACAGAGCGTTTATGAATAAAATAATAATAAATATCATGGAACAAATTACACCAATTGACCCAGTCCCAAACTAAGCAAAGCTTGTACTTGTACCAGGCAACGGATAAACATAATATAATGTAGATAAATACATACTTAAATACAACATCCATGACTCGGGCACAAACATTCATATTCATCATACAAATGTCTGCCCCTACCGGGATTCGAACCCGAGACCTCTAGCTACATAGTCAGTGTCACCACTAGGCTATCTGGTCGTATAAGGGGGTAAATTGTTACATGGACAACTGTGTCTGTACCTTTCCGGAGTATATTTCGAAGAACGATGCGGACACGATGAGGTTGAGCGGCTTGTACTTGGGCGACTTGAGGTACGCGAACACGTCGCGAGCCGCCATCGCGTATATACCCTTCTTGCAGTCCTGCGTCTTGCCCTGCAAAACGAAAAAGGTTTTATAATAATCGATAATTTTGGACTGTGTCTTAACCATGACCTACCACTGCTTTAGGCAATGTGACAAGTGAAAACGTGTCTCATTGTTATAGCGGGAGATATAAACTGCTACATAAAATAAGGGATCGTCGACTATGAAATTATTATAGTGTATTTATTCATACTACATACTACGAGTAAATTGACAATTGCAAATAATACCAGCTTTTATTGTTTAGTGGTGTATAATGTTTGTGGGCTGGATACAAGAGGTTTAGTCATGTTACATTTTAAGAAAAACATACGATTATCATAATCAAGCAAATTTAAAGGTTTATTAGTTTATTACTATAGCTTATATAGATAAAAATCTATACTAAATGTAATTTATCGTTAACTTTCGATAGTGGTGGCACATCACTATTTTTAAATTGCAAAAAAACAGGCATGTCAATTTAGTATCTAGTATGAATAAATATAGACTTTAAGTCTGGCTGGTATTGCTTGCAATGTTGGCGGGCCACTGTGTTGCAGCCGCAAATTGCAGCAAAACATGGCCCGTTTAGAAGCCCCTTGAGGGCAATAAAGGAGCGTCAGCATAACTAGTGACCTGAAAATCTCCGCCCATGGTGTGCGTTTTCCCGGAGCCGGTCTGTCCGTACGCGAAGCAGGTCGCCATGCCGCCCTCGAATATCGTCTGCACCAGCGGCTTGGCCGTATACCTAAACAGTATATACATTTATCTAACTAATATTATAAATGCGAAAGTTTGGCTTAGCTAGATTGTGCTTTATGTGTACGCGGCTAGTTTTAATCTATTTAATCGACTCCAGAGAGTGAGCCTTCTGTGCGTTAGTACTATTACTTATTTTGTGATTTTGGGACAGCTAAAAGTAATTTCTAAACGACACTGAAAATTAGAACAGAAAAATCTGAAAAGTAAAGCTATGGCCGGGAATCGAACCCGGGTCATCGCCATTCCGTGACGCGTGCTATACCCCTACACCACCCATAGCAGGTGAGTAAGCCTTCTTAACTAAGTGTTAAAAATCGACGTCTTAAAAAATCACTGATGTTGCCTTCTGGGGCCCTACCATGACGTCTTAATGCGATTCAGTTTAGGTGCGCTCGCTGTCAGATTCATACTAAAAGTGACAGCTAAAACGTGAACTGAGTCGGAATTAGGACGTCATGGTATCCCTGTCCCTGTTCATCTGTTAAAATAATTTACGTCAAAAATTGTTTTTCGTTTTCTTTCTCTCCTAATCAGATCTAAGAGTATCTACGTAGCGTGTGTTATGAGGTATACTGACCTGTAGACGATCTCGTTAGTGCATGCGTCGTCGAAGGCGTAGTCGAAGCGGAACTTCTGGTTCTCGAGGTACTTGGTGAGGTCCACCTTGTTCTTGGGCTCGTGCACTATCATCTGGTCGCGCGTCGGCACCGAGATCACGTCCACCTGAACACAGAATAATAATCGTATCAGATTAATTCGTCTCATACATTTCTATGAAGCAATTGAATAGTGTGTGTGAAGTTCCTCCGCACTGAGCCTCTAATGTAAGTTTCTGACACGAAAAACGTATCGAACGCGTTCGCGTTAAACGTCTCTATTACTATGGGATAATTGACAGCGCCGCTAGCGGGACGAAACGGCAACAAACAGTTCTCATAGTATTTGACGGTTTAACGAAAACGTGATCGAGACGTATTTTGCTACTGTATGCTTAGTGTAGGTTTTCGGTCACAAAATACGTCTCGAACGCGTTTGCGTTAAAATGTCAAATACTATGAGAACAGTTTGTTGCCGTTTCGATCCGCAAGTGGCGCTGCTAATTCTTCCATAGTAATTGAGACGTTTACGTGAACGCGTTCGAGACGTTTGTATAGGCTCTGAAAACTTACACTAAGCATACTGGGCTCGCATAACTATTACAGGGCGGATTATATTATGTTAGCAGAGTTAAGTAAACAGAGATTGAATTCAAGCGAGTCAATCTGACTGACTCGAATACTAGACTCGAGTCAGTTGTACTCGCATAATAGAATCGAGTCAGCGAGTACGAAACCGATTCTCTCCGACTCGAGTACCATCAGCCAAATATGTGGTCTACCACACTAAGGTTAAAATTCCTTTGCATGTCACAATATTATACTGTCGATAAGACAGGCTGTCAATTTGAAAGTTCGACTTTAGCGACATTTTCATTTGATAGAACACATATTTGGGCGACCGTACCGAATCGAGTCTGGCGTACTAGAATCAAAATATTTTGGTACTCGAGTAGGCGAGTCCTAAGCAGGAATCGAGTCTGGCTCGAGTCAAGCCGTACTGCACATCGCTATTTAAACTCTCTTTCCGTCTTACGTCTGTCGCGAAACTATCATTTTTTACCCATCCCAAAAAGCGCTCAGCGCCGCTAAAGAAGTTTTCTCTTCAAAAAATACTTTCAATAAATAATGTTAAGTGTTAACCGAGACGCTGCGGACCCCTGGCACACATCTTACGGTCCCCTAAGAAGTCCATGGATCCCCTGAACCCTTGCAGTAAGGTAAAAATTTGTGATTTATGTATGTTAGCGGTGTCACCTCTTTCTTGTTGAGCTCCTTCTTGTTGAGCGGGCGTTTGCGCACGCAGACCGTGATCTGGTGGTCCTCGACAGGCTCGTTGCCGGTCAGCGGGCGGAACTCGATGCTCTGCTGGTACTCGCGGATCATCGCGAGGAACTCCCAATTCGGGTTGCCGGGGTCCATGTTCATCAGGGCTTCCTGAGGGATACAAGGGCAGCTGGTTAGTGTTAGCAGTAGCAGTTAGTGGTAGCACAGTCCAGAGTTAAAAAATTAAACCACTTACTCGGGGTTAGGTTTGACAGTTCCATACATTTTGACACTACTTAGCCCCGGGTTAGCATCTAACGTTAAATCGTTAACTTTGGTCCATGCAATTGAGTCTTTGAATTTAAAAAAAATATCGATTTTTTTTATGTTTTTTAAAACTTTACAGCATATTATATAATATCTAATTCAAAGAAATCTTAAAATAATTTTTTAAAATTAATTATAAGCAATTCAAAATTGATGAAATTTGAAATATGACCACTCGACCGGGAACGGGCCATGATTGGTCGCCATGGCTGTGACGTCACAATGTTAAAGCAATTTCACGACAGTACTGGGTTAACGGCTGATTTCACTAAAAATATCCGAAATTTAATACAAAAAATATCTGCGGAAGTTTTTTTTATGAAATAAGGTGGCAAACGAGCACGAGTATCACCTTATAGTAAGTAAATTTTTGTTTTAGTCATGTGTAGGTAGGTAATAAAAGCTTAATCCTGATAATGTTTCTGATTTATGTGAACTGGATTGATTTTACTGGACCTGAAATTTCACAATAAAGTACCTAAGTACAGTGAAAGATACTGAATCGCTTACCTACCACTGTGGAATTTTAACATACACCCTGCCAGAGATATTATTGCTAAATTGTACCTATTAGGTAGGTTACGTGATTCAGTTTCTTCGACCGTAGGTACGTAAATTTTAATGGCTAGATTTTGTGGTTGATAGGTATTTCTAGTTTTTTTTATAATGCCGTGGGATTGTATTATATATTCAGTGGGAATTTTTGCGGGTGTAAGTGCCTAAACTTGTTCTAGGTAGGTACGTTCGGATCGCTAGGTACGGTTAACGTCAAAGATATCTTTACACCTTAGTACCTTGTCGTTGTAACTATATGTTTGAAGTTTCATATGAAGTTGTCAAAGTGCTTGGAGCGACAAGGCACTGACTTGTACTGACTGTACCAGCATCTTAGTAATCCTGCCGCCAAGCAGCAATGCTTGCGCTGATGTGTTCCGGGTGAGGAGAGTAAAACAGCCCGATTTTGGCATAATGTTTTAAATCCAAGATGGCGGATGACATTTTGACACTATTGACACTTTGACACTAAAATATTGATGGGTGTCGTTTTTGAGTAATTTGGTGCTTCTGAGCCTGATTTTGACATACTTTTTTGGATTCAAGATGGCGGATGACATTTTGACACTTTGACACTAAAAATGTTTATGGGTGTCGTTTTCGAGTAATTTTGTGGCTCTGAGCCCGGTTTTGGGATAATTTTTTGGATCCAAGATGGCGGATGACATTTTGACACTAAAAATGTTTATGGGGGTCGTTTTCGTGTAACATTTTACACTTTTTTGTATTTTTTGTGTCAGTAATGTCAAAATGTCATCCGCCATCTTGGATCCAAAAAGGTATGCCAAAACCGGGCTGAGAAGAACCAAATTACTCGAAAACGACACCCATAAACATTTTTAGTGTCAAAATGTCATCCGCCATCTTGGATCCAAAAAAGTATGTCAAAATCTGGCTCAGAGCCACAAAATTACTCGAAAACGACACCCATAAACATTTTTAGTGGCATAAGTGTCAAAATGTCATCCGCCATCTTGGATCCAAAAAATTATGCCAAAATCGGGCTCAGAGCCACCAAATTACTCGAAAACGACACCCATAAACATTTTTAGTGTCAAAATGTCATCCGCCATCTTGGATCCAAAAAATTATGTCAAAATCTGGCTCAGAACCACAAAACTACTCGAAAACGACACCCATAAACACTTTTAGTGTCATAGTGTCAAAATGTCATCCGCCATCTTGAATCCAAAAAAGTATGTCAAAATCAGGCTCAGAAGCACCAAATTACTCAAAAACGACACCCATTAATATTTTAGTGTCAAAGTGTCAATAGTGTCAAAATGTCATTCGCCATCTTGAATCTAAAAAAATATGCCAAAATCGGGCTCAGAGCCATCAAATTACTCAAAAACGACACCCATAAACATTTTTAGTGTCATAGTGTCAAAATGTCATCCGCCTCTTTGTGCTCGAAATTCCGGGTTTTCTTATGAAATTCTCCTGGGATAAAATCAACGGGATTGTGAACTGAAATCCCACGACTTATTTACTTATTCATATAAATAGTTACTACCAAAGTGTACTCATCACTATTCTCATCTAATTTTATTGTTTTAAATCCCGGTACCGTGGAAAGTTGGGATAGAAGCATGATAGAAGTATAGATAGTGCCATCCACAAAGACTCGTAGATGTATTAAAATTTACCTTTAACTACAAATTAATAAGAACCACGGTGGATGGCATCCATCGTGAATGACACCTACTATAGCCGGTACGTAAATCCAGATTATTATAAATTATAAAGTTCGTGTATGGCAAATTTTATCGAAATCTGTTTAGCCGTTTTAGCGTGAAAGAGTCACAAACCAATACGCTCTCACAAACAATAGCATTTTACAATAATAGTAGGATAATAACAGAATAGAGTAGATTAAAGTCAAAAAACGGTATCACCTGTATACTAACTACGAGTGGAAACTAACATTGTGACGTCACACGCGGCTCGGCCTTGTTCGGGAACTGTCGGTGTGTTTTCGGTGCGGTACTCGACGATCAATTTTCAAATCGGTATAACTCGTTAATTATAGCGAATAAAAAAAAACTAAAAATACTTTTCTTACAAAACTTATATATGATCTTTCCATTTATGACAAAAAAAAAATGATTCAAAGACTCAATTGGCTCTTAATTTAATAAACAGGTAAGCTTTATATGTAGAAAATAATCTCAGAAATAACAACAGTTGGTAAGATATAATCTCCGGAATCTACGGCTAAAATAGTTTTTAATTGAACATCAAGATTGAAACAAAGTTGCAAAATATTTTGTTTGTATGATTGAAAGTTTGGAAAACATGGCAGCCATGGGCTTCGCTAATCAATTAACTGGTAATAATAATAATAATAGCCCCCCCTCACAACGACACCTAAAAATCGCTTCTACGCAGGTAAGGTCTAATGTTCTAAAAGTTTGCCGGACACTATTCCCGTTAGAAATTATATTTCTAAACAATACTGAAAACTAGAACACATAGAAAAATCCAAAGTAAAAGGTACCTGCTAGCACGTATCACGGAACGATGAGGGTCTGGGTTCGATTCCCATAGTTTCACTTTTCGTAATTTTCTGTGTTCTACTTTTCAGAATTGATTAGGAACATTCTTCACTTTTGGACTATCGTTCCACAAGCACAAGCACTTACTCATTTTTTACTTATTTATTTATTTAAGTACTAGTTGTTGCTAGCGACTTCGTCTGCCAAGGATTCGTTTATCGCTATCCCGCGGGTACTACGCAATTTTCCGGGATAAAAAGTAGCCTATGTGCTATTCCACACTTTTCTCTATCTATGTGCCGAATTTCATCCAGATCCGTTGGGCCGTTCAGGCGTGATTGAGTAACAAACAAACATCCATCCATCCATCCATCCATACTTTCGCATTTATAATATTAGTTAGATTACAGCCATGGTATTACAAAGATGGTAACTAATCTAATTTCCCTTGCATGTTCGTTACCTTCTCCTCCTTGAGCTCGGCCTGGCGCTGGCGGCGCTTCTCGCGGTTCTCCTTGAGCCGCTCGACCTCCTTGACGACGTTGGAGCGGCGCACGGCGCCCGACGCCACCGCGTGCGGCACCGACACCGTGCTGGACGCCGCGCCCGCCGCCGCGCCGCGCACCAGCGCGCCGCCCGCTACACCCGGGTTGCTGAACTGCAATACACCAGTTATGCACCCGCTTTAGTACAGTGACGACTGTATTTCGCTCACATCCCAAGGGATATCAACGACTTGAGAGCGTTTATCCCTACTGAGCTGGCAACGCCGCACCTTTGATGTGTTTTAGAATTATTTTACGGTAATTGAATGAAAGTTTCAAATATGCGTCTGTGGTGCACTTCGTTTTTAGTGTATTAATGTGTCTAATGCAATAATTGATCGTGATGGATTTTTACTATCGTATAAAACGAGATATATTAATTTATCCCTTTGATACGAAAATAAAAGTCAATCACGATTAATCATTACATTAGACACATTAAATACACTAAAAACGAAGTGCACTACAGACGCACATTTGAAAGTTATGAATTTCTGTGAAATAATCGTCAAAAATCACCAAAAATGCGGCATTGCCAGCTCAGTAGAAGTGCACCCTCTTAAGAGAAGCTGATGATCACTGCAAAGCTAGCTGTGTCGCGTACGAGATAGACTATAGACCGACCGCTTAGCTGTGTCCTCGCCCGCGCGGGTACAGGGACGCGGGGTAGGACGACAAGGGGAACCGAGAGCGGACCGAGAGAGGTCCCGCGGTCGCCTACCCCACGCCCCTGTGACGCTGGCGAGGACTCGGTTAAGCGGTCCGTCTACACCCGTCTCTTTCTTGAACTCTCGCGCGTGACACAGCGCTCGTGCGTACTCGTGCTGACCATACTGCCAATTTGGAGGGCAGTTGGAAGGAAGAAATACTAGTCAAATGCGTATTTAGACAATAGATATTTTTTTCAATTGATGACACGATTCGGGCTTTCTGTTTCACAAGTGGTTTAGGATAAGGAAGTAAAACTCATTCTACCGGATGCTAAGATAATTTGCTTCAAGGATTAGGCCAACGAGAGTACTTTTTTAGTTGCGAATCGCTTAACTCGTTTGGATCCACACAATCTTATTATCTCTTGCGTCACTGTCTTCGCCATTAAAACCAAAAGGGGATTTTGGCACGAAACCGAATGCAGTGTACGCGTTAAACGATCCGCAACTCAAAAAAAACACGCTCGATGACAGAGATACAGCAAAATCGCGCAATCAGCTTTTAATAGAAGTCATAAACTAAGAACTGAATCGCTTCTTGTCGATTTTAACTTGGAAGCTCGAGAAGAATGAGTCGCGTAAGGATGCAAGCAAAGGCGTGCGGTAGGGTGTCGCCTGCAGGCTTATTACGTAACTCTCTCGCAATCGTATTCATTTTGACAGTTCATGTATGGGCTGACAATTGGCATCGGAATCAGGTAGCTGTAGCTGTCCCATTCATACAAGAACTGTCAAAATGAACACGATGGCTATTGCGAGCGAGTTACGTAATAAGCCTGCTGGATAGGCATCGGGGCGCACCACAATTTGTATGCGCAGCCTACATTTGCACCGCACTGCACACCCTTCGAGCAGGTTAGGGTCTATTCCCACTAGTTCCACTATCATCCAAGTAATCAATGGAAAGTAACTGATAATGGAACAAGTGGGAAGTGATCCAGGTTAACGGGGGTGGGGAACCTCTTTGTTGTTGCGCGCGTTGCGAGGCATGTAGGGCAGGTGCGCGGGTAGGACGGAAGCAGCGCTCGGCGTGGAGCCGGCGCGCGCGCGCCCGCCGGACGCCGGCGGCTGCGGGGGGCAAGGGGCAAGGGGGGATGGGAGAAGGTTATTCCACTGTTTGGGTATCTAACAACTCTATTACTGTAAGGCCGCGATCCGAATGGGATCTAAATATAGCCCATTGCAAAAAAAAAGGGCACCCATGGTTTTTGAATTTTATGTGCATAAAAGCTTGCTTTCTAAGCTTTAATGCCCTAAAAATCTAAAAAACCATAGGTGCCCGATTTTTTTGCAAAGTATATGTCACTTCGTCTGCGGAGAATTTGCCTATCGCTATTCCGCGGGAACTATGCAATTTTCTAGGATAAAACCTTACCTATGTCCTACTCCTGGACTGAAACCATTGCTATGCCAAATTCCAAATAAATTGATTCAGCGGTTTAACCGTGAAAAGGTAACAGACAGACATACACACCTTCGCGTTTATAATATTAGTATGTATTTGTTTATCATACTCAATGCGTAAAATTAAATAAACGGACGTAGTATTGCACATCCGCATATTATGCGTTTGTACACTTCGTACGTAGGATGTATCATCCTAGACTACACAGCTCCGTTTATAAGGTACCTAACACAATACACGCCTGGTCGTTCACCTTTGTTAGAGCTAATAAAATGAATTGACACTATTCCGGAACGTTTTATTCAAGTATTTTCTTAATCCAAACTACGAACAGTCGTATGGATAGAAGAATACCGTAAATGCTGACGTATAGGAAGGTCAAGATTGCAAAGATCGTATCCGAATCCGCATGGAATTTTAAACTGCTCTAATATTATTATAATAAAAAACTACAGGCTTATTACGTATCTCGCTCGCGATCACCATCGTCTTCTTTTTGACAGTTCATGCTGACAATTGGCATCGGAATCAGTTAGCTGTCACATTCATACTAGAACTGTCAAAATGAACACGATGGCGATTGCGAGCGAGTTACGTAATAAACTAGCTATACAGTCAAAGTTACCCAACAACCTGCTGTAATATTCCGGATTCGTTTGAGACACACACACACACTGACCTGCTGCGTGACGCGCGCTGGGTTGGGCGTGGGGTTGGGCGCGGGCGCGGGCGTGGGGGGCACGTTCTCGGCGCCGCGGCGGCCGGTCGTGTCGCCGCCGTGCCCGTTCGTGTAGCCCGGCGCAACCGACGTGCGCACCTGGTTGTTGCGCGTCGCGCGCGTCGCCGGCGCTGGGGATTAAGCAACACGTTACGCGCTCTGTTGCAACACGTTACACGCTCTCTTGATACTTAGCTAGCACGTAGAGTACAGTGGCGAGACAGCAATTTAGTCGGCCGAAAGTATGGTGGGTGAGCGGGCACTCGGCCTAGTGAACAAAACAAGATCCGATTGAGCCACACGTCAGTTTGCTGGGTTGTATACTAGGCCGAGCACACGTCACAAAATACACACGAACCGAGCACTCTACCGTGGGCGCTCTCTCGTACTGTACTCGATACGTGTGATCAAGGCATTACATTTGAACGTGGTTACAGAAGGCACTACTTGATTAAGCCGTATGGAATAACTAAACGAACCCAGATAAGATATTTGTTCTTTGAACTGTTCTCTAATATCCGCGTCCACGAATCATACTGCAAACAAAAGCAAGCGAAAAAAAAAACGAGATGTGCAATAAGTAAAACAACGCCGAACGTAACGTGCTACAAGATGTGTCCCTTACGTGGTTGCAGTAAGTGTTGCTCTGTTGCGCTCTCCGTCTCTGGAGGCAGTTTGGGCGATTCAGCAACGAACGCCTCAATAGGTCCATCGCTTTCCGCCGAGACGGACGCTACTCGCCGTCGGCATCTCAACCACGAACAGCACATGGTAGTTTCGTTTAACTAAAACTCTTTGGCATTTTCGTCTAAGCGTCAATTCAACACTAGTGACATGTACACGCGTGTGACGGATTATTTGGAATGGAGCTCTGCGTTGGCGCAAGGCGATCTGCGCTCGCCATATTAGGATCCGTTTCCGCACTCAAGGCAATGAACCATGACGCATGCGCGGCGAAGGTGAAGTTGCATGCACAGTTCACACACAATTTAACATGGTATCTAGATCAAAAACGTGATAAAAACAGCGATCGAGTTACACAGCAAAAAGTCTGTTAAAAAGCAGAGGGAACCGTGACTGCTCGTAATAGGCGCGTGGAAAAACGGCAGCCGCTGATCGAAAAAGTTGGAATGGAACTTATGAAGTTGCTAATGGACGCGGCGGCAAACGAAAAGAGCTGCACATAGAGAGTTTAGTAACCCCAACACTTTAATGCCTAGCCGAGTGCTCGACAACTTTACCCAAAAAAACTTCGGGGAAATACTAAGTTCGTGAGCGTTCGAAAGTGAAAACTACGTAGAAAAACAGAGCTGTGCTGCAATCGATATTTGCACAGAATTAGAAATCCTACCAAACTGTTCAATAGAAACCAGCCCACGTCGACGACGAAACACAGACTGACGAGTCTTGGAACACAGATCAATTACCGTCTTCGAGCGGGTAAAATTGGAAAATAATTGTCGTACGTTAGCGAGCGTCTTTTGTCCCAATGAAAAATGGACGTCGTGACGTCACACGGCTCAAATGGCCCGATCGATTGTGATGGATGGTCCGGGTGGTCTAAACTTGGTCTAGCGACTGAATCCATAATGAAGCGACTGAAGCGGATAAAGCTGTAATTAGTAATTAAGTTAACGCTAGCAGTACCGCCTTTAATTATAACTCGGCAACTTCCCAGCTTGCGAAATTGCAGACTTGTAGAAGCAACGTGGATTATACCGTACATTTTGCTTGAATGCTTGTTTAATATATCATTAGCTAAATCAACCAGTAGCCTAGTAGGTTGTATGAAATCAGTTAATTCTTCTAATTGTTTGAGATAATGAACTGACGCGGGTGTGAAAAAATGTACAATTATACAAATTACAAAATTTGGATCACTTCAATTACGACCACTTTGAATTTTCGCCATTACTCCTCTGTACACTACAGATATGAAATTTTATAGACTAAAATTAAGTTACCCATACCCCACGATTATGGTTAAAGTTATTGTTAATGTTACTTGGCGCAACTCAAAACTTCATATAAATATCTCCACGTGTACTTTATCAAATAATCAGCTGTTTACGTCAAAATATTAAAAAGCCATCACCAATCAACAAAGCCTAATAGGAACATTAAAAAAAGAACTTTTAGATCTAGACACTTCTTCGGTACACACATTTTTGTCAACGTTCAGAAAAATAATTAGTTTAATCAAATTAAACGCTGAAATGAAATCAGTTTGAAGAGTGAAATGTGAAGATACGAATAACAAGACTTGACTACCGTTGCTTAGCAACGGATAACGATGCGACTTCGATATGAACGTAACGGGGATTGGGGACAAGCATCTTTAACCAGATCGTAAAAGAAATACTTATAAATTGTGTATTTATAAGATTTTGAGAAGGGACAGGTTACAGACGGTTCTGGCTGAAAATCAGTGCTGCAGGTGCTTTCCTATAAAATTGTGTGTATGCTCTTATATTTGTGTCTTGCAAAAAGGAACAGAATGTCTTCTTCCTTTCTTTTTTTCTTTCTATGAGATTAATAAGAACATCACATTTTAAGCGTCTAAATAATTGACAACATTTCATATTTCTGAGCCTATAATATTAATGGTTCTCTGTATTTTGTTTGAAAAGATGAACACGCTGACAGTTTAATTTTTTCGCTAGGGCTTGTATTTAATTTATAATTAATTTATTAATTTGTGCTTATTCTAAAAGGGCGTAAGTGATACTATCACAGAATACACACTTATCCCTTTGTCTTTTCTCTATTGAAAAAAAAACTGACGTCAATTTCAAATTGTCAATGTCAGGCCCTATTCTCCAATATTCGATTTTCGAGGGTCGCTTCGTGCTGTTCTGCTCATACAAATAGTCATTATCTTGAGAGTGAGAATGAAGGTATGCAACAAACTTCGAAAATAGAATTTCAGAGTTCCCCCCCTTGTACTTTGAAGTTGTCAAAAATACAAAATTATGATCGCTTATTTTTTCTCGTGAAAAAAGGAAAGGCGTTTCACCTATCCTATGGTAGTTTTGGTAAAATTAGGACATATTTTTAATTAATTTTTATTTTTTATAATAAGCGATATTAAAATTATACAAACATATTGCAGTGATCAGGAGGACAAATGCTTTCGAACCATATATATATACATATTCAGGTGTTATAAAAATGAAATGTTGTCAATTCTGAGTAGACTACGTGGTTGCGTAGCATCACCCTAGGGTTGAAAATCCTTAGCACGTCATAAAATACAACGACGACAAGGCATGGCAGTAACTTGAAAGTTCTACTTTAGCTACATATTCATTTGATAAGAAATTAGATATTGTGATAGACTGATAGACCACTTATTTTGCCGACCGTACCTATTTTATACGTAGTTGGTTTTCTTGAGGGAGTCGTAACAAGATATCACTGAAACGTGAACCGAATGCGTTAGCGATAGTGTAATATAAGAGATGCATAAATTGCACTCTTTCCCAGCCATTGCTTAGAGAGCTTCTACCTGGGTGGCTGCCGAACAACTTTACATAAGGAAGTTAAATCATGCTAATACACTTTAATTAATACTTTAACTTAGCGTGTTCTTTAAAAGATGTCAAAAAAATAAAAGATAAAGAGCTTACTTACTTATGTCACATCAGATAAGAGATTGACAATAACAAACACCACAACAGAGACAAACAAAGCTGCTAGTAGGTACTATAAGTATCGAAGTAACGAAAGCACAAGACCGCCAAGCATCAGCGTAAAAATGTAATTCAATTTTGCTTTGTGAACACAAATCAACTCGCACAAAAATTCGAACAATACAAATAAACAAACTAACTTGTTAAAATGATAGGAAATTTCGTATCCGATCATCAATTTCTAAACGTATACCAGCCTGCTACAGAACTGATAAACAAGCAAACATGTATTTGTAAAAACCCGAAAAAATATCCAAACCAAACACCCTAGACAACAGCATCCACACTCCTGTAGCATAATAAAATGGTGTTCACGGCCAACAGCAGGCCAGCTACTTAACAGCAACAGCTTACGGCTTAGCTTATAACAGCTATGGGTCACAAAAAACTCAATTTAACGCTTAAATTCCCATCTCCTTGCAAAACGTGCAGTTAAGTGAACATAAAGGCGCCCGTTAGGTCGGCGAGATTAACTATCTGACCTGGAAGTCTTGAACGGTATTTATTGCACCTATCCCCGTAGTACGTACCTTCGGTTAATGCACTATGGGATCTGATATGATTTATTTACGATCCTAAAGTGCTGCAAGGTGGAAGTATTCTTAAAAACTTTAGCTCTATCTCATGTCATAATAGCGAATTTTATCCCTAAGAAGTTTTAGTTGGAGGTGAGGGACATCTGAAATTGAACCCTTAAAATAGCTGAATTTCAACTTCTTTATAATTCGCGCTGTGTGAATGAAATTTACATAGGCACGTATAATTGTCGGCAAGCGTCTCATTAACGATAAAAATACCAAAAACAAATAACCAAGTTCACTACTTAGAAGAAAATTGCCTACACCTATCTGGGAGCTGGCCACATTCAGTTCAACTATCAATCAAGAAGAGGATGTGTCACTTACACATTCGCCACGCTAATACAAGTAACTGGAGCGATTGAGCGTGCCAAATGCGCAGGATCACCATCACAATTACAAAATTAGGCAGCAGTAGGACACTGGACATCACAAACTAGGACTTAAATTCGACGCAGGCGTCTCGGGTCGACAGTCCGCGCCCACGCAGCGCTTGATTCACTCGGTGCGTTATCCTCTATCCACAACAACATAAACAAAAAATTGCCATCATGTGGGACGATTAACGACGTTCATTATACATATTTAAGGAACTGCCGGTTTCTTTTTCGCATAAAACCTATTTTCATTACGCTATTATGCCGAAAGAAATTACAGGACATGAGTCAGCGCTACATGGTATTAAATAACAAGATAAAGTTTAACAATTCGTTAACGCGAAGGTTGACAAGGTCGGCCGGCGGCATTAACTTTGAAAGGGCAAACAACTTCACTTCAATACCACTGAAAAGGAAACTTTCCCGGTCTAGTCATCGATATTCTTCACACGGACCGGGAAATCCAATCCCGATATATCCCGCCACGAATGAATCCTAAACCGTTCGCGAAAGATTCACAATAGCTTGAACACTAAGGCAGACAGGGGGTTGAACTTACGGCCTACGGTTTTAGTCGAGCGCCGCTGCAAATGCGGTTGAGTGCATCTCTCGTACAGCGCTGGCATAATGGAAGTTCGAAGTTGAATCGATGAAAAAAAAAATCACAAAGGTCAGGTTCACTGCACTAATGTGTGTGATCCATTTGATTGGTTCGATTTGAATAAGGAACGGTGGTGCCAGCCAGTGTTGTGGTACACGGCCGCTCGCGCACTGTCCGCGCGCGTTTTGCCGCCCTATACTTATAGCCGTGGTAACGGAGCCGAATGACCGCCCCATGTTAAATTCAACCAACCCCAAAATACACACACTTGTTTCACACGCCACCACGTTGTTTAATGATGATAAACATGGACATTACGGCTTCATATAAAAGTAAAAGGAAGGTGTACGTTAACAGAAAGGAAGGTGTATTATCAGTTTTCCTGTTTCGGTGAAAATAAACGCCGTGATAAGAAAGGTTAAGTTTTAAATAGAAACGCAAACGAAGGTCTGTCTTGTAACGTATTTATGGAGCCGACCTCAACTTGTTATCTTGATTCTCTTGAGATATTCTTATATAGATCGTCGTGGTTTTTATAAGAGCTTAGGAGAGTTGTTGCCTTCATTAACTTAGTCCGTTAATGCGCCTTTTTGCATATAATATCCTACTACGAGGACGAAATAAATAACTCATCGGAGTAATTATTGTTCCGGTTTGTCATGGATTGTATTTACTGTCATAAAAAATGCCAATAAATAGTATTAAAGTCTATTCGCCATATGGAACGTTTATTATGTCGATACAACACGTGCAAGCTACCGTATTATTCTCATCATATAATTTTCAGTAAGTGCGACCAATACGTGCGAAATCTAGCATACCCCTTCATCATTTTACGCTGTAGCAAAAAATAAAACTAAAGTTGAAAATTAGCATACGAACGTGTTGGGTTCAACATGAGCAGTTCGTGCTCTCAATGCCTTGGTCAGGGTCAGGGTCAAGGTCACACAGACGATGCCCGAACTACGCACGCTAAAGGTAAAATAATTACCTTTTTCTCAGTGGAAAAAGGTAAAGGACGAACTACAGCTTCCTGAAAATTATCGAGATGGTAAAAAGTCAAACGGAATGATTTCATCACGATTAGATTACGTCTTTCAACTAGTAGGCACCTACTTTATAGATGAAGAACTAGAAAAGACGCTACTAGTATGGTAATACTAATATGGTAATCCATATAAGGGTATGGTAATGGTAATCCATTGCCATACAACATAATCTCTGGAAAGCCTTCTTGGTTAACTTAAAAGAATATAGTTTGAAGTTTTTTTAAAGAGCTATTTTCTCTATCGTTTGTATGAGATGGTATTAGAGCAGTCACTGTTTAAAAGAATGAGTGCTATTTCGCATAACTCTGGAGTGTACAATACATATCGGTACTCAAAGACCGACTCAAGAACCTAGTTTATAATATGTAATATTTACAAGCCCAAAAACTGCAGGACTGGTAGCAAAGAAACTGTTGAATATTCATTGCATCAACTAAATAGAAAGTGTGGCGTTAACTGCTAAAAACTAATTAATGCAAATGGATGCATGTCATACCAACATACGACGAGAAAAAATGGCACTGCACTGCATTGTGTTATGTCAGCGGGATTGGCTCACGAAAATATCTCAAAATTACGTAAAGTCTTACCTAGAGTCCACAACTTCGATTCAATAGGTTGTTTGGAACTATAGGATTCTACTTACATTAATGAAATATTTTTCCCTCACAAACGCCTAAACAGAATAGAAACTCGAATTTCGTCCGTGTTTTATACTTAGTTGCCACTAATGTAAAGTATTTTCATTCTTACCTGTCCTATTTAGTAAACAAAATTCTAACCTCAATGTGCAAATTTTTGTAAAGAATAAGGTGTATTATGTTATCAAATAAGCCTGAGGTAATATTTTGTACATAATTTTGCTGATACTTTATCTCCACTTCCTTTATTTACGATGAAATTGTTAAAAAATAACAAAAATTAGACGTTTTGAGGTTAGAATTTTGTTTACCAAATAGGACAGGTAAGAATGAAAATACCATACATCCATACATAAACCACGACTTTATCCCTTATGGAGTAAAGAGAGCCTAAAGGCCAAGTTTAGCTCGATTATGGGCGTATAGGTGGAAAGGGTAGTTAAAATAGTGATAGGTTGCTAGCCGCATCGCCTATAACATGATTCCTAGGTTTTCACCCATTCCCTCGATGGGCTTTTACCAGCAATAAACGCAGCATTACATATCGCAATCCCTATTCCTGTCTTTGAAACGGTATAAGATGATAAATTCGATGGCGATCACGAGCGCGTTAGACTTTAATAGCCTCTGAGGCAGTTTAAATTCGTAAAAACATTACGTTTAAGTTAAGCCCCAGTTACCGGCAATTGGTATGTACATTAGACTTGTGCTTGCACGTAACGCGATTTGTTCTACTCCAGCGTCGTGTCGAGTCGGAATAATTTCTGCTATTTTCGGCTACTAGGTTCTGCCTTAGTAGGGCGACAACGAAATGTGAAGCCTCGAACGCGATTGGGATAAACCGTCAAATACTGCCTGTAGGGGCGCTGCTAATTTGCTCACTAGTAATTAAGACGTTTACGTAAACGCAATCGAGACGTTTGGTTGACAGGTTGACACTGAGTATTTTTAGAAGCCTTAAATGCCCAAGAATCTCGTATGAAACGCGTTAGCAAACGAGTCACCTGCGCGCTGCGCGTCTTCTGTACGTAAAAAATACGATTGGCGCCTTGACCACCTCCAAAAGTAAATTAATATGGCATTAGTCTAGACGCTTAAAAATTATAGGTACTTATTAGTTTACTTATTAGTCTTACAAAGAACAACATTAGATATTCAAAAATATCCATATGATCGTTCACTTTTTGAATATGAATAGGAAGGCAAACGAGCAAGTGGGGTCACCTGATGGTAAGTGATCACCACTGCCCATAGACACCCGAGGGATCGCAGATGCGTTGCCAACCTAGATAGGGCTAAGATAAAATGCCTCTTGTACTCGTAATTTAAAAAAAAAAAAATCCCTGGCTGTCTTACTCTCCACACCGGAACACAGCACTGCAAGCACTGCTGCTTAGCGGCAGGATTAGCGAGTAAGACGGTGGTAGCGATGGTGGTCACTAACTAAAATGCACGATTTTAAATTATATCCACAGTTTTATTCGTGTACGGTGAAATGTATAACATAACGACAATAAGCCTTCTACAATTTTAGTCAGGTTTAGTTTAATGACCTTTCTGAGTATATCTAGTAATGCTTTCAAAGTGGTTTCTACTTGCAGGAGTTATTGTCTGCCATATATGCTTTATCATGCCTAAGATGATGTCATATCAGACTTTCTTTGCTAACGGTGTCAAGTGACCATCCAGAGCTCAGCGGATATCGTAATGAAGACTTGCTTTGTATTTTATTTTTTTTAGAAAATAATGTGAGACGTTTCTACCCATTTCTTTGTGTCACTAATGGATTCACATGTCAAGATCGATATATTTAAGGCGCTGTCAACAGCAAATGACCTTGAGCAGCGCCACTCTTCACACATACGGTTCGCGTGCCTGTGAGTGAAAGAGAAGAAACTATTCCGGCAACTTGGCGCGCGTCTAAAATCTTGCAAATAAGACACAAATAAGAAGAAATAAAAAAAAGTATGGATTATTTGTGGAATATGACTCGTTAGCCATGTAGGTATGAATATGTTGACTTCATGTTTTTAATTGCAGACCCATACGTCGAAAAAATAAAGACATAGAACCGTTTAATGATGATTTTAAGACCAATCTTTGCAATTATTTTCTATCGAGCAGATTTTGTTCAATTATGTATCGAGTCCGTCTAGCGTGTTTGGAATATGATGAAAATTAACATTATATTTTTTTTGTATTTTTTTTTGTGTGTAGTTTTTCTTAAAAAAGTGCTTAAATGACATCAATTTCAACAAAATTAGGTGTTGTCAGCCTCTTAAGGTGCACTCTACTTTCAGAAGTATGTTGTGATCACAACTCCTGCTATGCGGAAATGTCGAGGCACAAACAAAGAAACATCAAATCCTATCAGACTATACGCATATTAAGGGATATCCCAAATGAATCTGTGCTCCATGGTCACCCTGGTCGCGTGCCAGCGCACCCCGACCTGCATCTAGCTAATAATCGTTACGTAACTAATTTGGCAACGATTTAGTTAGCGCCCTCGTACTCTCGACGGACTTGTTGCGACGCGTGTTCTTTGTAATTAGGATCATTAATTAGTTAATGTAACACTAGGGGTTTAGGAATTATAAATATGGCCCGACTGTGTGCGGGAATGAAATTGGATAGGTATTCCTACAACCTTAAATCACATCTCTCGGTTTCGTGAAATGGATTTTATTTTATTTATGGTTGGTCAGCATTTTTTGGGGTACGACAGATTGTAGAGCCAAAGTCATACATATCGTTACAGCCATCATGTCAAATACGTGTCACCGTCCTTATCGTTTGTGGCATAAAGGTTATAGTTATAGATGTTTTTGACGTCACGGTAACGTACAAACATTTATGCCCTTGACTGTACGTAAAATACAAACTGTATGTCGCGACCCCCTTTAACTTGTATGCAGTACACGAATTATCGGATTGTGCACTGATGGGTCGCACATATAAGGGCGTACATTGGTCATACCTCATACCGCTTCATTAGGAAGAGAGCATGACGCACATATTCGGGCACCTATTAAACGATGTTAGTTGCTTTTGTTCTAAGTTGGCAATGAACTCGCGTGTGAACTAATGCCCAAAGCTTCTCATGACAGCATGATTCTAAAAATTACTAGTGTATTATTTTTCACACAAGACTGCCAAGAAAAGTACAATAGCACCAGTTCGAGTATTTCTAATCAAATCACTACAAATAGGCGTTTCATGACATCAGTTGAGCCGCAAAGACGCCCATAAAGTCACCTCTGTTGTTGGAATTACCAAGCGTAATAGTCGCCCCCCATTAGGTACCCTGGGATTCATGTCAGTGCTCGTGTCACCGGGTGAGTCAAATGACCCAGAAATTAAGGCTTTTTGGGTATTTATTTTGGATCAAATTTAACGGAGGACAGGCTCTAAGTACAGGTTTGTACAACTTAATATAGTGTATGAATGATTTAGAGAAGTACCTTTATTTGCTTAACTAATCAACGGTCAAGTAGCTACAGGCTAAAGCAGGGTAAGCTTAGAGCCAGAACGAAGGACCAACACATGACTGTAATAATAAAAAAGATCAACTCACGTCATCACTTTGCTGAAGAGTTGTCCATTTGTTGAAACTATAGGAAGCCCAAAAAGGCAGAATAGTACAATACTTTAGTTTCGTTTAATCCGTTTACACAGGTGACGAGTTTGTAACACCTAGCAAGTGCGATGACCTCTTAGCATGTAGGTCATCCAAACACTTCTATTAATCAATAGAGATCAATGTCTTCCGGTAATTCTGGTATAGACCTTCGTGATGTTAATTCGATTGTTACAGTAAATAGTTATCAAACATTAAATCATAATTAACCTTAGACATTAATACCTACGCTAAAAGCTACCGGTAAAAGTAGAATTAATGCGGTTTAGTTTTTCTTAGTAAAGATAGTGTTCAAGACTTTAGACATATTTCTACTAAAAGTGGCTCAGGGAACTTGAAAAAAGCTTTAGGCCTACAAAACAATCAAAATGTTCATTTTACTTTATATCTACGGACATTTGAGCTTACATGGACTTGTCTTGAAGTAATTATAATGAAGACACTATTTAATAGGTGAAGATTAAAAACCTTCACAAACCTAGATCGTAAAAAACGTCTCAGTAACAGATAAAATAACTAACATTATATCCTAACGCCAAACCATTTGTATGTATCTACATATAACTTCAAGGGTCACATCATGAACGGTTTAATTAAGAATTAAGTTATTCAGTGATAAAACTCATAAGCCACACACTATAATATTGTCTGAGCTAACATGACGTTAACCAAGTTATTTACACCCGAGCAATGACCCTAAAAGTTCGTGTCAGAATTTAACACGTCATAATTCATAATCATACTAAACAGTAACGCTAATAACGTCCCGTAAATAAGTTGGGCAACAACAATTAAATTCATTTAATCACTGCTATCAGTCGTCATTCGATTCGGTCACTTTCCCCCGAAGACATCATGACCATCACTAGAAACAATGCTACAGGAATAACGAAGGATTATCAGAATCAGCTATCGGAGTATTGTCAAGTTCTACTACAATAGATTGTGTAAAAGAATACGATACTAATACGTACATTTGAACTGTTATGGAGATTCCGCTGCTGTTTCAGAATCATTCTTTGTGTTGACCATTACCAATTCAATAAAATGGTTAATGGAAGAATATAAATGACCAACGACAAATCTATCGCTTAAATGGAGTAGATACTAAAACGAATAGTTTGATAACTACTACAACGTTAATGAATCAATCGAAACCCCTTTTTTTTGTTAAAAAATGATGTCATCATTGCAGCAAAACTGACAATAAACTTCGACACAAAGGCACAGGTTACAAGAATCGAAAAAGAGTCGAAAAAAATTCTACTTAATGTTTTACATGGAGCGAAATAAAAATAAGTCGCACTTTAAAGACATCAAAGAGTTAAGTTTCACGTCAGATTGCAAAGCGTTACGCAGTCCCTCATTAGGAGACTGTCTTTGTGCTATATTAAGCACATAAACCACATCATAGGACTGCTTAGTATGATTCATGGACACAACAGATTTCTTGCAATTGCTATAAATAACGTTGCGAAAATTTATGCGTGTGTTTGGGCAGTTTCTACAATATAACACATTGTAAATAACATAAATAGTGTTCAAAAACTTACCTTTGGTAGCCACAGGGATTGATTGTCGCGTCATATCCTAAAACAGAAAAAACAAATTAACGGCAAATCACAACAATTAATAGCTAAAAAAAAAACTTCTGTATTTGTACACGGAAAGCGACGAAAGTAAAACTGAATAAAAATTGCTTGTACCACTAGACCACTACAAATAAGATTTGAATAACAAGTAGAGACTAGAAGGTATTTACAAATAAAATTATACACCGAAAAAATATCAACAGATGCTTTCTAAAAACACATAGAGAGTAATTCAATCTTGGCAAGCTTCAAACTGAATCGCATAGTAACGCGTCTGAAATGAGCCACAGATTCTCCTCTCATTTCGAACGTCGACAAAACTACATTCACACCGCATCTATGTACTAACGTTTTTGAAGCAGTTAACAAAGAAGCTGGGTATCATTGGAATAGGCTAACGGGACTGCTATCGGAGACAAAAAAACGAGGAGTACCAACAAAGTGGTCCCTCATGAGCGCTGATTACGGAATTCAGCTTTCGAAAAACTTCACAACAACGACTCACGCGTCTGTATGCGGGCATGCTGCTGCAATAAGCTATTTTGTACTAAATATTACGTAAGTTGATACATAACGAGTAACGGTAAAGTGAACTGAAAATATCAACTGGAAATACGTATACAGAGAACAAAGGCACGATTGCGACTGCATCTTCTGAATCGCGTGCATGTTTACAATCTTATAATAACCCTGTTAAAATGCTGGAAGGTTAGTACCAGTCGTTAATAGCGCTAACCCTGCCTGTCGAGGTCTAAGGTGCTAAATGGGCATTTCTCCACTAACTGGAAAATCGTTGTCCCTGGCTTTTTTGGAAAAACTTCTGTAGATAAATGTTAAGTGTATTATTACTTCTGTATACCTTTTTTGTTTGATTGTTATATATGTGGTGTTCAAGTTATTGTATTGTATTTTATTGTTAAAGAAAAATGATTTTATGTTAAACAACAGCCATATTTTATGTTATACCGGAAATGAAACTGGCAATTTAATTACACATTTTTAAAAATTTACGATATGTTACAATTTAATAAGATCTCTCTACTCTATGAAAAATAAGAAGATAATTAATTAATTTATTATTATAAATCTATATCTATCTACAGCCATTGTCCGTCCACTGCTGGTCGTAGGACTCTTCATATTGCACCAACTTTCGCGATCCTGGGCTATAAAACAGTGTTTCAAAAATTATGTATGTCGCTTAAGTAGAATTTTTAATCAAAGACTGTCCCAAGGGTACAAAGACAGTACCCTGTCACCTAATTCTGTTCAAAATAATAATAATTGATAAGATTAACACTTGTACACAAATTTATACAGGTATACAACAGTTATGACGCAAAACCATTTTTTCTGTTTAATTCGCTATAATTTGAACAAAAAGTTGGCAGGGGACTGTTCAAAATGTCTAATTAGTGGAGAAATACCCAAATATTAATGGTGAAATAATGTACATTCCCATCGCAATCGCAAGTGATTCGTAAAAGTTTTGAAAATAGAAAATTCGATTGACAATCTATTGTCAGTCGTAAAATTTTCAAAACGTCACCTTGTTCAAAATAAGACCACAACCTTTTTCATCTCTGTAGAACCCAAACTCCAGCACCACACAGATACACGTACACCACCGGTTTTTAAAATACACAGATTAAACAACGCGGTCCAAATAATGTCCCGCCGTGAATTTCTAGTACACACTGTGAATTTATTTCAAGAATCTCATGCTCTACTATGAAGTGGAATCTTCGTATGTCAATTACCGTCCCGTTCGGAATTAGATTATAATCAACAATTAACGTAGCGGCCTAGTTGGCAATCCACTGATCCAAATTAACATTGACCACGCTAATTTTGGAACAGATGCGTTATTAGGGTTAATTTCTACTTCAGCAGATGCTTATTTTAATTGTGTAACGAGTATTTTAATTATACGCTCGTTACCTACAGGTATTTAAAACAAAATATAGTCTGGTAGCGAAAGAGAAATAGATCAAAAATAAAATCAGAGAACGAATCTCTGTGAAACGTTAGATAAAACTAAATCTCTGACAGCGGTTCTAAAGTTCATGATGAAACTAGGCAACTGCAAAAAAAATAAGATACTTTACTGCCTATTTCAAATTTATGTACCTATATATTTTGTATGAAACTTGTTTGAATTTCTGTGGTGTTCTTACGGTACAGTTACAAATTAATGCCGCAAAATGCACCCAGCCAAATAAGCCTCTAAACTCCTGGTACACCCTATTACAAGCAATTACACGAAGACGATTCCTGAGTCGCTCTCGCAACGCAATTGCCTAGAGAATTGCCATCCCATTTGGAACAATTTACTTCGCAGCAGGAAACCTAATAAGCCTCAGGCCCGAAGGCACGAAGGGATGATTTTTATACAGAAATAGGCCTCAACCGCGGAATCAATTTAAGGGTTTCCCCAAAAACAGAGTGCTTCTGTGAAGATACTTATTTCGATGTAGGAATGGCTATAGCTACATTCTATGACTTGTTATTTCAAGTAGCAAGACATAGATGGCGTTCATAACTTAAGTATACTATCAAATTCAACAACATACGTCTTAGTAAGAACTGCAAACTTCATAACGCGTGTTACATTACTTGGGTGGGTCAGTAATGTTCCAAGGTTAGATTTATTTGGAGCGAAGAATACTAAATACTCGTGTGTTTCATACGAAGAAAAGTTCAAGAATTTCAGTTTTCAAGCGAAGTCAAGGTTATAAAAATTACATTATTATGTCATGCCTCGCAATAATTTGAGTTAACTTAAACATTAAATAACTCAAGGATAATTTTAATTCCAAGTGTTCGAAAAGCAATTGCATTTCTGCAAAGCGGAATTTCCCACTTATATTATAATTTGATTAGAGCACAGACAGAGAAGAGACGTTATGTTTCCTGATGGCATGGCCTTGCAGATCATAAATCCAGAGCAATTTGATACTTTGCCAAACACACTAAAACAGGACAAGAGCAGGCAACATCAGATAAATTCGGATTGAAGCATTTCAGAGGACAAGTTTTACTGACTACAATAATTCACGAAATATAAGTAAGTACATGTGGTACCTGGTGTGGAGTCCATTTTACACCATATCGGTACTATCCCTAGTACATTGTATTTCTCCCTATTTTATATCTACGTGTATCGAATGTGTGTAAATAAATGTTTTTCTTTCTTTCTTTACCTAACAGTCCTACACTATTTTGTGAAACAGTTTGCTTTCCACAACTTGCCTAAAGACCCTTTTCCGCCATTTCCGCTTGGGACACGCATTGTAATGACATTTTATTATCACAGTCTTTAAAAAATACGAGTTTGTACATCAAAATTACAAAAAAAACTGTCTATTTCAGTATTTTCACAAACGTTGTATTTATAATACGTGGTAACCTTGATTCCCGATTTGATGAGATTGATTTGATTTCCAACAGTGACATTTAAAATTATCAACGCTACGGGACCATTTATATTTACACTAGCTGTTGCCAGCGACTTCGTCTGCAAAGAATTCGTTTATCGCTATCCCGCGGGAACTACGTAATTTTCTGGGATAAAAAGTAGCCTATGTGCTATTCCAGACTTTTCCCTATCGATGTGCCGAATTTCATCCAGATCCGTTGGGCCGTTCTGGCGTGATTGAGTAACAAACAAACATCCATCCATCCATCCATGCTTTCGCATTTATAATATTAGTTAGAGTTTTTAATGATTCACGGTTAAGTTCATTCGAAAAGCTCAAGCTCAATAAAGGTAATCGTGGTTCACATCCCGTTTATAATATTTCGAATATTAGTTAGATTAGATACATACAAGTCATACAACATAACATGTCCGCGCAGTATATTTTATGCTAACTGTACGTAATAAAGAAAGATATTATGATGCCGCTATAATATTCCCCTTGATGTAACTAAATTCACGGCACCTACATAAAATATCAACTGACCGTCCACCTCGTCAAATTTAATCGAGTAATTCATAAGTTTTAACAAATGAAAACGCTGCACTTACTACTGGTAAGATGATTGCTATCAACATATTGTTTTGTAAATATTTACATGAAACATTTTTTAATTTATTTTAAGGTTTGTACATGTCCGAGTGCCGTTTAAGATTAATTAACAAAGTTTTAATTTATCCCGATTGGACTAAATTACGCTTACTCATACATTAACAACAAAATACAGCAGACCCAGAGGCACGACTGATCAATAATGAAATGACAGCTTAACTTTTAAATGAAAAATCCTAACATACATTACATCAAAAATAAACAGTAAACAATAGATAGAAATACCAAACAGCCGGGGGCGAAATTAGTTGGCTTTGAATAAGTAATGGATTGGTAATTAAACATCGAAGCAATCATTCCTGAAAGACTGGCTCCATTTCATGGTCCATTATTATCCAGCGCATTAGGCGATTGACACTCCATTAATTCAAAAATCTACTACAGCTACAGTTTAGAACGTATTTTAGGATATTAAAATTAGACAACCCTGTGAATTTAAAAAGCTGTTTGAATCAAGAAAATTGTCTAACTATGAAATGCATCTAGATAAAGTAGAAATGGACCTTATAGCGTTAGAAACGAGAAACTAATTTAGTACGGGGGACCAATTTTTTAAACCACACTTGTGAAAATACCTTTTGAATGTGAGAAAAGTTGTGTTGCTTTTGAAATACGAGGGCAGCCGCAGAAAATTACAGAGCTAATTAATTTTGTATACAAGTCCAAAAGTAAATAGTTCTGTTTCTTGTAACAATGCTCATGATTTAGACAGTTTACGAGTGGAATTATCGCAGGTCTGATTTCAAAATCGGCCCCTATCTATTCAATACTTGCATACAATATTACATTAAGAACAATATGGTATTTTGCAGTTTTGGTACAAAATACTAGTCGTCTCTAAACCACCGTGGCGTGCGTTACCGCAATTCTGTGATTAAGAGCGTGCATCCCTACTGGGCTGGCAACGTCGCATTTTTGGTGATTTTTTGCGATTATTGCACAGAAAATGAATGAAAGTTTCAAATGTCCGTCTGTAGTGCACTTCGTTTTGAGTGTATTAATGTGTCTAATGCAATGATTAGTCGTGATGTACTTTTATTTTCGTATCAAAGGGATAAAATACTATATCTCGTTTAATAAGAAAATAAAAGTCCATCATGATCAATTATTGCATTAGACACATTAATACACTAAAAACGAAGTGCACTACAGACGGACATTTGAAACTTTCATTCATTTTCTGTGAAATAATCGCAAAAAATCACCAAGAATGCGACGTTGCCAGCTCAGTAGGGATGCGCCCTCTTAATAAAATTTATTATAGCAAGTGATTTTACAACAATACAGCTACCACCTTATCATTTCATTCGTCATCTACGTGTTTTCTTATTTGCTCCTGTCACCGTGCGACTTAATTTTAATTAAGAGTTTCCAATGATTCACGGTTAAGTTCATTCGAAATACATATTATAAACGGGATGTGAACCGCGATTACCTACCCGTGATCATGATGCATGCAACTGCGTCTGAATATCGGGTGTTCAATAAAGGTAATCGCGGTTCACATCCCGTTTATAATATTTCGAATTAATTTTAAATACTTTAATCAAGCAAGTAAATACGACAATCGACAGAAGAATGCCTATCTCGTGAAATCTTATCATCAACGAAGAGTAATTCCTGCATGCATTGACTTTTACTTACCTACACATTAACCTTCTTGTTAAAATATAAAAAACCGTATGCGCTAACAACGACACGAGGTATTGACCTCCCCAAGATAATTTTCAAGCCCAACGCCTAAGACGCCGGGCCTGAAAATGGTATAAATTAGTAATATGGAAACAGGAGGACTATCACAATATTTTTATCAGGCATTTTAAAGTAAAATTGTTAATTTACCGTCTGTGACGATTCGCATGGAGCGGAGCTAGGTACCTGCGTATAATTAAGTGCAATTGTAAACACCGTTAAACCTACAAGAAAGGGTTTTGAAATACAGTGAAAGGAAATATAAATAATTGCGTATATTCACAATGGTACTAATTAATGTACAAACGATGGATCGAGTTTTTGTCACCACACTAATCTAGCAAAGCAAATTGTGAAGGGTCTAGGGTAGTGTGAGCGTGACAAAAACACAATCGACCAAGAAACGTAATAAGCCGTTCGTGTGCAAATCATAGATCGTGGAGCAACGTAAATGAAAATAGTGAGCAGGACCAACATTCACCAAAGCAAAAATATCCGGAGAAAACTATTATGTTCCAACGCGATTATTCAATTGCTCGAAGTCTGGTCGTAAATCTTGTTTTCAATAATACTTTCCCAGTTTCAGTTCTAGAATTTAAATTTTAAGCACCGTCCAAGTCTGCTGAAACAGAGCCTTTATTCGCACCTGTAAGAGTTGTCGGATATTAGTCGAATACAAACTCTGAAAACAAGCCAAAAGTTATCCTCCGCATATTTTTATTTCTGGTCAACGGTTCCGATCAAAATACGGTGTTTCGTGCGTCCGCATTGGAGTCCGTGGTGCAATGTTGGTGTGGTTACCGATCGGGAGTTGCGCACGGGCAGCGTGTGGCCGGAGTCGCCGGCGCCCTCGGCCTCCGCGCCCTCGCGCAGGAAGCCTCCATCGTCCGACGACGAGCCCGAAGGGTCCTTCACAATCATGTGCCAGTCAGTAGGGGTTGGAGGTCGATCGATTAGCTACCGCTACGGAGGCAGCGAAAGTGCAAGCGCTCTCGCAAACGCTGTCGCTATGCGTAATTCGCGACACTTTTTTGCATCACTTTCACACGATCGAACTCCAATCAGAGTAAAACTTACAGGTTGATCCGGGGTGTCTTCCGACATCGTCATCGTATCGAATCGTGGAACACGAGCGTCCCTAATGTCCAGTCTGAGTGGAAAGTGAAACTGTTGTGCTAATAGGGCGACGTAGAAAATCGATGCGAGCCACCGGCATGCGTCAGACAGCCGTACAAGTCGGAAGGTCGGTGGGCCGGTGGGCATCAATCATCTGATCGAAGCCGGTCAGCACACGCCTATATTGTGTTGGTAAACATCGATAGCCGCTACTAAAGTGTTTTTCGGTGTAACTATTTATCAAAACAGACATCACATGAACAATTGAATAGCACCCTTACATCACAAATAGAGAGTGCTTGCTAATTTACTAAATTAGTCAATTTTCTTTAAAACAACACCAAATAAAATCTACATTGCACTACCTGTTGTGATTTGTGATAGGCGTGCGCGCGTTGCCTTAGTAACGGTAGTAGTTTTAAACTATCTACGCTATTAGATGCGCCAACTATTTGCCGTTTGTGGAATAAGAAAATCTCACATGCGTTAATGAACCATTCGCTATAAGACTAGGCAAACAAAAAGCTGTCGTAACTTGTAAATGATCACCTGCCAGCTGATGATGTATGGGAACATTTCTACATTTTCTTGAGTTTTTATGTCTGTTTCGGCACTAGGTTGTTGTTGTTCCCATAGAATTTCACTTCAAATTTCTTGTGGCTTTAGAGGGACTACTAGGGTATCAGAGGCACAGCACACAATGTGCCATTCCGGCTTGAGGAGTTGGACTGTGCGTCGATTAGCAACGTGCTTGTGGGCAAACAATTCGAGTGATCGCGGCTTGGTACGCGTCGAAGCTACCGGCTAATCGATATCTATGGTGGCTTCATGGTTCATTCGCTAATGTGAGTTGCAATCGATTAAGCCAAAAAGTGTTGCGATAGCACGAGGAGTCGCCACCTGTGTTCTTTGTTGCCGCTTCTACTCATACTACAAAGCGAAATGAATTTACACCTTTCCTTATATCGCTATTTCTACTAATCATACTTGAATGTTAAGTAGCAACCATTCTACACAGTTATGTACTTGTGTACTCTAATAGCTTCGATTTCTACACGATTTAAGTACCTAGAATCTGAAATTACTTGCACTCAACAAGGTTGCCTACGTCATATTTGCAACGCCTAAACTACATGTTCATTCATCGGAATTTAATTATTGCAAAATATAAGTTGACGTAACTTCGTCTAAGAATAGAATGTCGAGTGTACATACTTAATTATATGATTAGTGTATGATGAAATCACACCAAGTAGTACTTTGCAAGCGTTAGTATACAAATCTTAGTAAGCAAATTGTTTTAGTAGAGGCAAGAAAGCAAGCTGTTCATTGACTGAACGATACGCTTGAATGGTACAAAGACCTGCCTCAATTTTATGCATCAGGGTGACGCTTCCGGCTTCCCCGCCACGTGTATCACAAATGCAATAGACAAATAGTAAAACTGTTCGCTACACAAACACATCCGGGTTTATAGCAAAAGGTATTGCAATAAATTCCTCCGAATCAGAATCTCGTCGATGATAATTTGTACGACATCGTCAAGGTACACAAGGCTCTTCAGCTCAACTTACCCTTGTGATTTTGTTAGCCATGGACTGGAGATGGGTGTTGTTCTGCCTGGTGCCGGTGAGCTCAGGATTGAGGGCGAGGATGGCGTCTATCTCCACCTCCTTGCCTTTCGTCTCGCCGCGCTCGTACCACTCGACCGTGACCGACCTGGTCTCCAGGTTGACCCCGGACACGATCGCAGAATGAATCCGGCCTGAAATTGAGAGTAAAAAGATTTTAAAACCAAGAGCAATTACATTTTAAAACCCAAGTTCGGAAAAGGTTCCAAAGGCTCGCGTCTCAAGTTGCCCGAATGCGAAATAGTTTAATTAATCCTTGAAAATAGCTTCACATGGGATAAGAACTATGAGCGAACATATAAAACAAAAGTTAAACGTTATTAATGGACTAGTTTCTCGCTTGAAACTGTTTCTAAACCGCATTTGCGCAGCTGTTTCGAACTCCAAACTCCAATGCGCTAAATACGACAGTCACCTCACCACATAAACCAACACTTCATACGTTTGAGCGACTTTATTCGCTTCTATTTTAAACATATTACACACATCAGAAACTCAATAAGAATCTTAAGAAGATTTGTCCTAATATGCTATCAACAAAAAGTTGCTAACAAATTGCATCTCTCATAAACCAAGCGAAATTTTAAATTTCATTTTATTTTCGGACAGTTTCCAATCTATTCCATGTCACTGCATAGAGCGTTAAGCGAAGCTTTTGTGGCAGCCTATTCAAACGTATTCTAAAGGGGACAAGAGATTAAATGGCTTGTAGTCGGATGAAAACAAAGGCGAATAGATCAGAGATACCGCTCCTGTTTCTATGAAACGGTATTCCGTGTAACCAGGGGAAAAGGCGTCTGGTATGAGGCTAGACACATACACATTAAGTATGCCGTAATGTGTTTAGATAGCAAGGTCGGAGTTCCTGCCGGGACGACGGGGAAAGTGTTACATTAAACGAAGCCAGACTGTCTAATTGTAGGGACTGTTTATAATGGTCGCATCTTGTTGTAATTCTAGAGGCATAACATTAGGGTTCTTCCACTTTTCCACACCCGGTGCCTCTTCCGTCATTAAAATTCGGGGACCAGAGTCCCGTTTTTACTGTTAGTGAAAGTCAAACACGTTTCACAAATCCCTAATACCTAATAGTATTCCCTTTGAAGTCTACATGGATGATCTTATGATCATGGATGATGGGTACCTAGCATCGTTCTATCTGTATTTTCCTATTGCATTAAGGAATATGAGCGATAAAACATCATACAAGCCCAATATAAACTTCTTCAATTTTATTACCTCCAATTCATGATACATTGGCACTTACGCATCAAATGCAAATTTATCCCCGGGTAAATGTATTCCTTGCGCAAGAGAGTTCCCCTAACCGCTTGACCAGTCCTGAAACTGATTTATGATGGTTGCAAAAGGCTACCAAAATGTATGCTTGCATTATTATATTTGGCGGTCGTGAAAGCGAGAACGATCGCGATGACACGGGCTTTCTCGCGTATTGTTGGCGGGATAAAGCGATCGGTGAGGCGTACGACCTTATCACAATAGCGCTGCGTACATACACTGCCTTTTCTGCTTGTGTGGCCAATGGTAATGATTTACAAGTTGTTCTTTTCGTAAACTATCGCTCTAGATTCGTTTCGCTTCCATAAAATTGTACATGGAAATAACTTTAATAGTAAGTTACTTCATTCGCCTATTTACAAACATTGCTTGATGGTTACCGACTTAAAACAAGGACCAGTCTCCTCGGGTAAAATTTCACGCGGGCGAAATTTATGAACACAATACTTAAGTCAATAACTAAATAAGCACTTAAGCACTCCATTGTGCCACGGAAGGTAAGGTAGGCCACTTAAATTCCTATGAGACAACGCGCAACTCAAAGAGATCGCGTCCACGCAAATTATTGCAAAAGTTTCCTGCATTAATTACTCAGTACTAATGCTCAGAATTTTTAATGTGGCCAATGTGACCGACTTTAATTGACATTTCTCTGTTAGGCCGCCAATGTATGAATATGAAAGGTTCACATTATTGTTCCACGCTACATGCATTCGTTTTAAACACTCGCTTTCAGTGAATCACGGCCATTCCATATTTTCTTTTGAAGTATTTCGTTGGAGGTCTGCGTATCAGATTATTATAGTGAGGATTTGAAATTAAATTTGGAAGAAAAAAAAAATAGAACAGTCTTTGGTACTTTTCGAAAATTTACCGTCTTGAGAGGAATTTGATCAAATCTCTATCAGACATAACAGACAACATAAATAAACAGGGCTACTTTCACGAATTTTAACTACGTCAAAACAATGGCCCCGAAGTTTCATGATTATGTGCCTGTCTGTACACCCCATTGGCAAGTCTAGGGACCTCTCGTTTAGATGTACGCTAACAAGACGTGAACGAGTGGGGAAGGTCGGTGACCTTGCCCTCGCCAGTTATAATTAGGAGCACGTCCCTCTGGGAAGCACTTTTTCAGAGCCATTGTTGGGATCTTTCATTATTCATGGCTGGAGCATCATTATGGAGATAAGGGTTGAGATTTGTTGAATATTTATAGCTATCGTTTCGTAGTCACAGATTTAATGTTTTTGCATTAATTTTAGAGGCCATGTTCGAACCGCACAGTCCCAAACATCAAACCAATCGGTTAATATTGGAAACATTGATCGAGAATTACGATACACATAAAGAGATACAGAACAACCTTTGCCATAACTTTGAAAAGGAGACCAAACAAGGCATATTTTTCAATCATTCCATTGTAAAGCCGATGCAAACGCATCTCTAATCTTCTTTTAATGCAGAACTTTCACCTTAACATCATAGTATCAAAGTATGTGTTTAAATACGCTTTAAATGCGTCGCCACACGATGCCGTTTTGCAGATATCGAGCAGTAGCCATGGTTACGCTCCGCGACCGAACCAACGAAAGTGTATCGAACCGGCCGAAACAAGCAAAAAATAAAACGGGGATACAAACGGTGCAAAAGGTATGCGTTACAGTACTCGATGGATATAGAAAAACGAGTGGAAGAGCTGATCAAAAAGAGGTGTAATTCTATGGGCGTTTATTAATTCTGGTGTCCAAGAGCAACTAGACTAAAAAAGAAACCGCCACGACGATTAGAATATACATATAACAACTTTCAAATTAAAGCAGTAATCAATATTGGTGCCAAAAATAAACTATCTATAAAACTTTTGTGCGGTTGATGTGTAGGTTGCACCAATTAGTTTTTTAGTAAGTCGCTTCCAATAAAAATAGAAACTCCAATAATATGATAAAATATTACGTACTGATAATGAGTTCGTTCTGGTTTCGGACCATCGTCAAACATCGCTAAATGTAGTTCATGGGTGGTTTAAGACAGAGAAATAAACATAAACATGCCATAATTACTTTCTATCCTGGGTTAAATTGTGTAGAGAAAACATGTGCTTACGATTTCGAAACCTATCCGGATAGTTCAAGTAATAAGCACGTATCGGAGACAACTAATACCAATAAATGGCGATGTGCCAATACATTACCAGTCATGCGGGACCTTACGGCGCTTGTTATCTGTCAATACCCGGAGATCGAAGTATACTGGCGCTTGAGCACGTTACAGTTTCATTCGGTCGCGTGCTGTGCGTGTCATTGACCTGTTAACGCATCGCTGTGAGCTAATTATAATTTGGCTGCGTTTCCTCGTGATTCCACAGCTCTACATTGCAGGTTCCCTTTACTTCATGTTGTGTAGTGAGTACAGGTAGTCTCGTTTGCATTTCCATAAAGGCATACACTCTCTCAACTCACCCAGATAGAAGGTATAATTTGCAATGCAATTATTTAAATTACGTCTAACTAGTAGCTAGTTACGATCCGAATGCAATCCTGGTTGTACGGTAATCTCAATACTCGAGCATAGTGAGTAATAGCAAGATATAAAAGTGAGACAAGTTGTAGGTCTAAATGTATAATCTATTTCAATAGACGACCCAATTCGCGCTGAGAGTAACACGCCACATGTTAATTCTTACGCTTCTTGCTTATTCCGATGCTTGATGTACTCGTCGAAAATATAATAGCAATAGCTACGTGGATGATGTTATTATGAACAATAACACCCAATGATTAGTCGGCGCATAAAGGAAAAGAAAACTAGCTCGCAACTCTTTTCCCACGGTCAAGTTTGCAACAAGGGAGAGACCGAGCAATCACCGGCATAGTTGCAGTTAATCAACTTAACTATGACTTACTTTACTATGTTTAACGGTGTCGATTTACGTTGCAACTACAATTTCATGTTTCTCTTCTTCGTTTAATTTTTCTTATTTTTCTTCAGAGGAACAATTTTTACTTCACTTGTCTAAAGTTTCACTGCACCTATCCGACTTTTTAGTAAGATTCATAGTTCGCTCTACCACTTTAGAATTCTCATTAGATTAGATTAGATTAGATTATTTATTCATTCAATATAAAATTACATCATAAATTGTACAATGTCAAGTTACGAGAACTTATATTTATGCCCATTTACATCACATACACACATACATACATACATTTACATTTTGCGGGCATTTATGCCCGGATGCGTGTCAGGGTTTGATGAAAGATGCTAACCTAAATGACGGTTTGAATCAATCAAATAATCATTAAATAGAAACAAAGCTGTAGATGCAGACAGATTGTTCCCACAAGCTTTCTACTTTGATACGATCGAAGTTGGAGACAATTGAATGTGGCCAAAGGGTACAGGGGTCACTAGTATCACCATGATATGAAGCGAACAGCCCTACGGGTCAAACTCGTGGAATGGCGCTAAGGGCAGAACGAGGTTTACAATACAAAGTGTAGCCTTAATATGGTTTAACGATGGACATGAAAATTTCTAAAGGGCTGAGAAATGGATTTGGGAAACTGCTTCTCTTTGAACGCGGAACTATCAATCAAGCAAGACGTGTTAGACCGTTGGGCATTAATTTTGTTAGCTGAAGGGAAGGGTCAGATTATTTTGTAAAAGCAAATGCTCGGTAATGCTCTTTTCAAAATTTACTGACGCGACTTAACCACATGTAAATAGTATAAACGTTCCTAGCGAGCATTTACGAGCAGTGCGTGTGTTACCTCAACACTACAATCTACTCATTTTTTGTATGGGGATGAGCATTTTACCAAGTACGCGTGCATCAATATTGATCACTTCGCTTACCATCACAAGCCTATTTGTTTTGTATACATATTTCTTGTTACATTCGTCAAACAAAATAGGGGCAGATGATTTAGAATTTTAGATTACAAAGTGTTTGATTGTCAGAACCGCTTTGATCTTAATAATTCCTTTTGATAATATTCAACTAAGATACAATACAATACAATACAATACAATAACTCTTTATTGAACACCACATATAACAATCAAAACAGAAAAAGGTATACAGAAGTAATAAGGTAACAATAGGCGATAAAAGAAGAAAAATCTGTTTCAAATCGTCGGCTTCTGTCGCAAGGCTCACTAGGAGAGTGTAAAGTAAAAGTAGGCGCGGACCGTAATGAGCCGGCTGCTCGCATAGTGATTTTGCAAACCTCGCGACCGTGGCCCACAAAACAAACGCTGAGCATTTTGCGATCATTATTTTGAGAATCGTGTTCCGGTCGGCGAGTTTTAGCATCTTCAGACTTGTATGATTTTACGTCTTCGGATTGCTTGCACTTGAAGTGGTTACTCCCATTAAAAATTTGTAAAAGCCAAAAGGCACTATTGTTGTTAACGATTCTTATTGTTAGGGATATCGCTTTCGATAATAATTTTACTGTAGATGGTTCATTCAAAACTTTAAGAGACCTTCTAATACGGATAATAATTACAGTTAGTAAATAGTAAATAGAAAGCATTGCACATGTTTCAAACGCTTTCAATTTTAATTATTGAAGGGATTTTGAGATATTATCATCGCATCAATAAATGCATAACACCTTGTCAATAACATATTCGTGGACATAAAATCACTAAGAAAGAACTGTCGTTCGCGTCACAAAACATCTCATTATCATTACTACTGTAATTTATCGTAATGCCTCGCCGATTCGAAGTACAATTTCAATTTATGGAGTGATATTAAAGTCAGAATAAATAAATTGTAACGGTCTCAAAGGCCGAAATTATCTTGTATGGTCAAGGATAATTGTCCAATCAAAATGCTCTGAAGCTGAATGAATTAATGTAGTATTATGTCACGTAATGAGATTGACATTTGATGGTTCGAGGCTAATAACCTTATACGGCCACCTGTTATTTCATTGAAATAGTTTTCATTCATTCTGATTTTGTTTAAAATCGCAATAAAAAGGACAAGTTGGCAATAGCTATTCCATCTTATTGTTATAATCTATCTGCGGTTCCAAAGGCAAATACCGACAATGGCTTCAAAATCTATACACTGGTCTTATTTTTCAATGCAACCTTATCACTCTTTACGCGAGGGTAATACCTCAACTTTCGTGTTTGACAAGAGAAGAAGTAAATAAATAACTAGTTTCAGGTTTTCCAGACAAGCAGCATCAGCGAAATCTACTCTACCTCCATCGAACAGGTGATCGAACGAGTTAATTTCAAAATGTTTAATGTGAATGCAAGAGGCGCGTGAGTCAGCGATCCGGTTGCAACCGGCTAGACGAGCGGCGCCCGCGCAGAGTGCGGCGCAGTGATTGGTGGCGCGTGGTGCGCGTTGCGGGAAACCGTTAGCGGTGTTGACATGACAAGTACTGGGGCACTATTGAAGTCTAAAACATTATATTGCCAATAAAATTAATAATGAATGTAATGACAAAGTTTCAACAAGTTACAAACGCAAATAAACTACCTAACAGCAACTTCCAGCACCTCGATTGAAGTCTTCGACAGTGTTATGCACTGATTTAGATCTAAATAACACAACAAAAAAGTACCCAATGGAATAAAGGTAGAGTTTTGCGACTGCATGGATGTTCAAAGCCTTATTTGGTCACGAATTAATAGCAATGGAAAAAGTATGTTTAATCGAACTTTACGACATTCGGGTATTCAGGTCGCCCGTCCATTTAGAACGCTAAAGAGATAGCATTTTGCTATCTTGAATCAACATAAGATAATGGAGTTCCAATCAGGTATTTCGGTCAACTAGATCACACCTTTGCAATTCAAGTTCTTTGACATTATATTGGTTCCCGGTCATAGCTTCACTTTTCGGATTTTTCTATGTGTTTTAATTTTCAGTGTCGTTTAGAAATTAAATTATATTGGTCCTTTTTTCAGATAAAATTCCTTTATTGCTCTAGGCTAGTACTAATGAAAGTAAATAGATGTTTTGAGATTGCCACCCTTAGGTATACTCACTTTCGTCTTCGATGAGAAAAAGGTAGGTTCGATTTAAAAGTGTTTTATCTAACGAAATTATATGTTCAATAGGACGGTATAAGCTCTTTCTATATCTCTCATAACATCCCCGATCTGAGATAATATTTTATACTTGACCTGTTGGAATCGTGCACGTGGAATTATCTGCACCTAAGAAATTCGTATCTAGATCGTAAATCATTGTTCTCATTGATTTCTATCAGGATTTCTCTATTCTTCTTTTGTCGCTATAAATATAGTATAGCGTGATACGCATTTCAATTAATCACAATTCAAACAATACAAACTATGCAGCAGAGTTACAACTATAGATTTTTTCTGTGAACTTGAAAAAACTTAACGTAGGCAAAGTAAGTCATAATAAGTACATAAAGTGAGCTCAAGCAAAACACACAAAAACTTTAAGGATCTGTTTTTGTTGCCATTCATGAGCTACCTTTTAATATTGCTCACATAATTCAATCTGTAAATAATCAGTACTGTAGTTGTCCAGTGCCCAGTGCAATTTGCCATCCACATAAGAAACTTTTAGTCAACATCCTTTTAGTTATTGATTCATTTTACTTTATCTAGCACCATCGCCAGTCCAGTCGGAGGCCGGAGAGCGGATGACATCAGTAGACGGAACCATACGAGCGCCCACCATCCACCCACGACTCGAACCGTGCAAAGTTGCAAAACCCTCCATAGATGACAAGACATGGTATGGCGCTCTAGCTCAGTAAGAGCCTGACTGACAATATTATGTCGTGCTAAATCTACAAAAACATGGAAAAGATATCAGATGGTCATTTACACTTGAATAAAGTTGCCAACTTTATAAACGACCTGTTAATAATATGCGATAATAATGGCGACTAATGGTGACCAATTTAACAAAGATATGGAATCTGCGTAATGAGCCAATAACTATTTGATTGAGTATAAATTTGATGCTAATGCTAACCTTATATAAATAAATAAACATGAAAAATTTTGAACACTTTAATCATACAACAGGTGCTCGTAACATTTCACAGATTATAATATAAACTGGATTATTAATAACCTTGGATGGTATATGAAATTTATAACAGCAGCTGGCTAAGACTAAGAACGTAGGTGTTTAGTCAAGTTACAAAATCATTACAGACAATTTAAATATCTCCACATCCACATGGTTACAATCAAAAACAGGATACACGAGTGTTGTCTGCCGAAAGCGAAGAGTTATCTTGTACATTTCCAAAACAAGGGAGGTTACCTAACTCAAAATTTGGACATACTGGTTAACATTGGGCACCAAATGAAACAAACATTTAGTTGCAGTGACGGTTGGAAAAACCAGTAATAAACTCCTAACTGGATGAGAAGTGATTCAACGACGCTAAATAGAATGACAAAGTTGAACAATTCGATAATTGGTCGCGCAAACGGCTTCAGCCAATTGAGGATAACGACTGTGTCAATGAACTACACAATACGTGGCTAAGAGGATTACTGGGTTTACTCTTAACTGCAGTTCGAGTAGTTTTTGTGTAGAGTGTAGAGAATATATTTATAAAACAATAAGAATCTATGTAGACGACATAATGAGCCTTTTCAGAAAATAAAGTGGAAAAATGGTAAAAGGTAATAACGTAGACAGCGATACAGCTGTGCCTAACACAAAGAGGTATAAACGGAAAGTTAAATCTAAAGAAAGGATCGCTTTGAGCCGAATAAATTAATAAAACCTGAGAAAGTCTTTGATGTCGGATGGCTCCGAGAAAATACATCCCTTTCCCTTAGCAACGGAAACTTATTTAAAGGTAGTCTTACCGAACATTCGTTGCCATAATGCTACGAAAACACACAAATACGTTGCAAGTACACTTTTAAAGTAAATACACGTGTCTTTGATCATGGTTAGTCTGTAATGATATGCTGATGTGAACTTGGGGAGTAGGCAGCCAAATCATTAACTGCAAGCGTGGGCGTTGAAGGCTCATCGTTGCGTGAGACAAGGATTTATATTGTTTTTTTTCTGGATTTGGGAAAGCTAGGACGCTATTAAAGACCCACGATTCTTCGTATTTCATATCAATCGTGCTTCATTCAATTCGAAAGCTTTGAAAACAAAATAATAAATTGAGAAAGAGAAACAAGCCACAAGTTACTTTGAAATTGATATTGTCATCTCAGTGAAACCATCTTGGCTCAACCGCAAACCGTTCCAACAATTCAAAAGGATGTTGCCGGCCTACAAAGACCTACAGGCCTTAGCCATCATTATATTATGTTATGATGTCCTTATTTCAAAAAAATAACCCAAATTTTAAAAGATTACATTTATTTTTGGACATCGCATTGACACAAATAAGATCTAAAAGGAAACCGGAACAAACACTGGAATATTGTTGTCCGTTTTGAAGACAAAGAACACGATAGCATTAGCCTAAATTGTAGGGGTGGTATTGTGATTGGCCTGAATTGGGTGTGTTCATCGGTTATAAAACGGAATCGATAGCATTACCTTTGGTTATTCTTTTAGGGTCAAAGGGGCATTGTGTCCCCAGTAACATTTACGAAAGCATTTTTTATGAACCGACCGCGTAACATAGATATATTTTAGTAGCTTTACAATTAACCTGATAAATTCTGAATTATTAATCGTCCTAATGCTTTAACTGACGCCAAGAATACCAAAAGCATCACGAACTAATTTAACAACTAGTACACAAGGATTATTCAATAACTTCAACCGTAAAAACTTACATTAGCATTCATCGTAACATACGCAACTCCATAAAGGGATATAATTCTGAACCAGAGGTATTAACTACAAAGTTAAACCAATATAAGTGCGTTTGTGAGCGCTAGATGGAAACTTGATTGCAGAGCGTTTAGTATGAATAAGAATATTGATAGTTTACTAATCGATACAGCAGTCAGTATGCTTATGATTGTGCCTCCCACTTGGCCAGGCAATGACATCACACGCGAAATCGAAAGTGAGTAGTCAATTCTTGTAAAACCGCAGGTTCGGGACAATAAGTCAGTCTGAATGCTGACATTTTCCATAAAAGGCCGGCAATCTTGGCGCTTACAACTTATCATTTCAATTTAGGAATAACTTAGCAATTAAAACTGCCAAAACTATAATCTTGGAGTGCGTGTGAGAGACTAGTAAATCTGGGCAATGTTTGGCCTCAGGGCTTCGCCCACGTGGTCGCCGTGTCGCGAAGGTTACCTGACAAACCAGTTCCACTAGTGCTTAGTTGACACTAAGAAACATTAGCACAATCATTATGTTGCCAAATATTGTATAACTGTGAACCCGTCCTACGCTATTAAATTGGGAGGTAAATAACGTTAGATCTTTCTCTCTGGTGGAAGTGAAAGGAGCTAAATTAAACAATTTAGCTGTCGACTTGATATCGGTATTATTTTGTAGGGAGTCGAGTACTTAATGAACATTATTATGACCAAGACGATCCCCAAGATGATCTCACAGCCTATACAACTGGGTAGAGTTAACACAAGAACTTGTTAAACATGACTTTAACACTTTCCGTGTAGTATTTCATGGGATATTGTAATTTTAGATGTTTCAAGGCTTTTGTGGTCAGATCCCAAGAATTCCAATAATCATATTAATACTCAATATAGTAGTAAACAACAGGGAACAATGAATAAACAGTTTAATTAAAACATTTTCTAGGCAAACAGGTAAACAGTCATAAACTTCGCGGCTTCACACCGCAAAATTAACATTACTCGCAGGCCCATCAACTATCAGCTCAGCTACTTCTGTTCACAGCCGCCTAGCGTGTACGGTTATTCTGATAGTCAAAATCGCTTGTATGTCGGTCACCGGCTCGTGACGTCACAGCGCCGGCAGGGAAGCCGCAGTGACTCAACGCTGCCACGCGGCCTTCGTATTGAAAAGCTTCACAACCGACAGTTTGTTTTGTTGGACAAACAAAAGAACAAGCCGATAGGGATTTATAGCCGGTCTTTATTTAGAATCATCATGCCAATTGGAATAAAATTCGACATTCAATTTAACATCATCAAGCCGCTTACAATCTTAGAGTTTAAATCCAAGATGCTTCTCGAATACACACGCTCAGCAAAGTATGCTAATTCTGACGATTAATTTGTCTAAAGAAGGTCCTCAACAGTCATTTACTGCAAAGTGAGCATCCAAAACAGCAAACCTATCTATGGCATGTTATGGCCAACGGCAATCTAGGGGCCCTCGGATCGATGACGCAACCTTGGCCAGCAAGTGGGTGGAAACCACGCCAAAGCTGCGATCAGGAAGTGAACGCGACTCTTATAGCCCTGTAGTTAGATCCAAATTTAATAATATTAAGCCACTCCAGAAACAGCTGGAGGCAGAAAACTTTAAGCGAAGTTTGCAGCAGAATTCAGTCTTTAATAATTTCACTTTACTCTCATCTTATTGAAACTTCTTAAGTATCTTAATTTCATTCCCCGCATTTATTATTACTTAGTGTAGAATTAAAATTAGAATGATAAACTTTTTTTAATGAAAATACTGACTTGTGTAGCCTTGTGCAAAAAAAAAGACAATAAGCTATGTCACTGACAAGGTCGTAATCGTAAGTTGCAATGAGTAATGCCTTTAGGTCCTGAATAAATAAGATAAGTGTACCGGTTTGACGTCTACGAAAATATCGGACCTCCTCTCCATTGAAAGCCTAGACGTATAAATACCTTGCATTGCCAAATTCGGGCTCACGAAGGTTAATAGGAAGTCTCGAATTATAATAATACATCTTGTCATTGTCATCTTTCGGCACAGACCTCAGAAGTAACAATTTAGTTTCATTCTGCTTCATTCAGTTACGTAGCATGGAACTCGCCTTACTCATTTCTGAGTTATCTTTGAGCATTTCAATATAAACAATTGAAGGTTAATTACCTATCCCATCTCCCATTCCCCTTGAACTAGCCCGCAGCATCACGGCCTTGTGTTGTTGCCGTATACACCGACACTAATAGCAGCTTCCTGCACATGCCAGTGCTTGTGGCCCTTTGTATATATCATACGATTCAATGAGCTACATCGGACGTATTGTTGACGTTTGCGTGTACACGGAAAATGCAGAACGTTTGTATCTGAATTTTTAGTTGGTATCATTATGATGTGCTGTTTGTTTCATCAATGTCATCATCATAGAACTATAGAACACTCTTTTCAACCTCGATCTTCAGTAGAGGTCACAAAACCGGTTTGAAAGAAATAAAAAAAAACCGGGTACATAGCCATTTACAAAAACCGGGTTTAAAAATGTATATCTATAACCGGATATATAGTTTAATAATTTTGACAGTAACAACGGTATGATTTTCGTAAGATTTATTGAGTTATTTACAACTGGCTAAAATGACCAGAGTTCAGAGCTGTAAATTTTAAAGAAACGTCCCTAATTAGTACCTAGGTATGTGGTGGTCATAACACAAGGCAAAAGGTAAACCTGACTGTGTTTGTCATACCTACGCGATAGTTTTTTTTTCTGTTTCATACCACACAGACAGTATTAAAGTAACATTAAGTACATTTCTAGCATCTAAGTACAGTTCTTTAAAATATGATTTTATTTCAAGATAAAGATTAAATCAAATAACCGAAAAAACCGGTTTCCTAAAAAGATCTCGGTTTTGGGACCCCTAATCTTCAGCTCTTCTTTAGTTGTTTAGTGCCTACCTATTTCCATTTACACCGTCACGTCCGTCACTCCTGTAAGGCGTTAGATTACGGACATTTTGTTGATTCAATCAAACTTTTCCATTTCTTTCTACGACACGACTAACCAATACATTCCACAAGGTCCCACCTGAAAATCAATTTGCTTGTTCCATTCAACACATAGGAACCATAAAACATGTATAAAAATAAACAAAGCAGACGCGACTTGAGGGTGCTTCTTATAGCTCCATAAGTTTCCATTTCCACCAAGGCGCGCAGGTTTGCGTACAAAAGCGAGCAATCCGCAGCGCAAGCGCACCGTATATGGCCGCGCGAGGCAAGGCCCCACGACAGCCTTTATTTATAAACGAGGTACTGGCGGCTTCAAATGCGACAATTTTGAATACGTTAAATAGGTATACTTTATACAGGGTGTATCAGATACCCCCTAACAATAATCCACTTCGGTATATAACCATAGCTTTAGAAGCTAAAAAAATATTTTGAAAAAAATTGGAGTATTTTTTTTTCTATAGGAATGGTAGTATTAACTTTTTTTTTTTTCAAAAATTTTTTTAGCTTCTATAGCTATGGTTATATAACCCAGTGGATTATTGTTAGGGGGTGTCTGATTCATCCTGTATGAAAAGCGATCCTGTTATTTTTGCTCGTCAGTCTAGTTCAAGGGTTCCGAACCAGGGGGGTTACTCCGAAATCCGATTTTCGAAGTTCGTATCACACCGTCCCTCTTACTCTCAAATTAATAACTATTAGTGAGAGCGGAACGGCACGAAACGAACTTCGAAAATCGGATTTCGGAGTATAAGGCCAGTGGGGGGCGTAGGGCAATACAAGGGTGGGCGCGACAAGCGGCTTAGGTATTTATTAAAATTCATCAATTGGTTAATAAAGTTAACAATGTTCTCACTAATCATTAATAGTATGTTGTACTTCAGTTAGGTATTTGATCGTTTGTTTTTTCCATCGTAGTTGAGTTGGGGCTTGGGACAAGGGGGGCGTAGTACCTATTTTAGCGTAAACTTGAGGGAGGCGCATAGGGTATAAGGTTGGGAATCCCTGGTCTAGTTGGCGATGTTCGTTTCAACGAGATGTCTTAAAATTGTTCTGAAATATTTCACCAACGCGACAATTGTCGGTGACAATGACAAGTGACAATTCGAAATGCCACGCGTAGTCAATACGAAGCCAACCTGCGTAGATTCTTGTCGAGTTTGCAATGTAAACAGATTTGTCACTTGTCAAGTTGTCACCGACAATTGTGGCGTTTGTGAAAGGTGATAGGTCAGTTTGATTGAACACTCCTGTTAGTCATTGTAATTTTGACTCAAAATTAAGTCATATCTTTGAGTTAGACCATACACTGAACATTGTCCAATAAGGAAACATCTATGTCAATCACAATAAAAAAAAATCATATAAACATAAACTTACAAGTGTTCACCAAACTAGGTGCTGAAGTTCAGAATTCAGAATAAATTTTGAGACTGTATGTTTAATAAAAAAATATATACATAATATGTGTACTTATATGTTTTTTGGGGAACATGACAGAAAGATTCTATGAGCAGAAAAAAAGTACCCACCAAAGAATTTCAGCTTATTCCTATGATCCAAAAGAATTTACATACATACCTACATCACTATATAGCATAAAACAATATCGCTTTCCGCTGTCTGTCTGTCCCCATGTATGCTTAGATTTTTTTATAATTGGTTCGATAAGCCAGGATCCTGGAGTAATACATAACTTATTGGAAGTTTGTCATTCTAAAAGTCTAAAGTTTCACCAGTCAAGTACTAACTCCATATGCATTATGAAACATGAATGTTGTTTACAAAATCAGCTTGATTAAGCTGATGAATCATGATCAAATAATCATAATCATAGGTATTATATTTTTAAATAAATAACAGGTAATGTGAATGTCAAAAGTATAACATAATAGGCACTTGGAAGTTTTATCCTTCCGATAGAGACAAAAGTCCTTCACATAAATCTGGGAATAATTCTGAGAAATCTCATGTTTTAATAAAGGAGTGTTATTTCCCAAACATTATCCTCCCATATTGTCATCATTCACCTTACATGTACATTTTCGTTTTGTCATCGGCAGATCGAACTAAAGCGAAAGCAAATTAATTTAACAAAGATCACGGAGGCTACTCCGAATTTCGATTTTCAGTGTGTAGGTATCACACCGTCCCTCTCACTCTCAAATTAATGACTATTAGTGAGAGTGGAAATCGAATTTCGGAGTATAAGGCTAGGTGTCAAAGAAGTGTTCATGTTTTCGTATCTTCCAGCTTAATGAGCAGGAAACAGCCACAGGAAACTCGTCTTGTTTACTTGGAGCCTAGGCCGATTAGATAAATAATTTCACAAAAGGATCCACTGTCTCAGTTTATCTCAGGTCAATTCAATAGGTTTATGACCTAAGCAAGTCTCCGCAGACCTGTGACGTTAATGAAGGGTCTCAGTTTCAGAACTATCATGTTGTTTGAAACTTCTGAATAGTAGAAGATCTAAAATGCAATCTAAATAAGAAATTAATTATTATTTTTAAATTAATTTACATTCAGTCATATTTGTTTGGTTGCAGTTGCTACAGTAAATATAATTGGTAATGTTGATGTACCAATAATGCATGCATAGAGTCACGCCTCTTTCCCGCAAGGGTAGGCAGAGACTACTTTGTTCCACTTGCTACGATTCTGACATACCTTTTTCGCTTCAACCACATTCATCAATCTCTTGATACATGCTCCAATCAATTTTCACTATACTCTTTATTTTACCAAATAATATTTTTAAGTTATTCTAGTGCTTTGTCCAAACATTCATGTTATTACAGATTGGAAGTAGCCATTCATAAAATCTAGGGCTGGTGGCAAACCAATTCCTGTAGAACACTGTTTACCGCTGTGCAAACACATTCATTAATTAATGAAATTTTTGAATAACCTCAGTCTTAAAGCACAATGGTGGTGATTTTGAACATTTAAGAAGAGATAGCTTTCTTATTTGGATTGTGAGAATAAATTAATATTTTATAATCACACAAAAAAATATATTGTTTGAATATTAGTGTTTGGATGCAGTTTTGGTCCTATCTCACAATACAACCGATTATTAGAAAATACGTGGGTAATTTCAAATAAGAAAAAATTCGTTGGCAGTTTTTTATAAGCCAACCCCAAAATAAAACAAAGTGATAATGGAATTCATGCAGGATCAGATTCCAGTTCTAGAATTACGGCCTTCTGAAAGTCTTTCTTTAGAGGATACCAGCCGGAAACGGTTATCTGATTATTTACTAAATTAGTCGTTTTTCCAATGAGCTTACGTTGAATCATGTTCGGAATCGGAACTGTCGAAAAATGATTCACGCGAGAAAGACATCATTGGAATTTTATTCATCGGTACGAGTAACAATGATGAATAACACTAATTGCCACGAGATGTTGCGGACCTACAAAGAGATTTTAAGCTCCATAGCACACTTACCATCTGTTCGTTTGATGTTGATGTTAATCCCAGACTGGATCTTCACAGTTCCGTCATCCATTTTTGCACTGGTTTAGGCACCACGAACACCATAGAACATTATTTCGCAACGTACCCGTGTTCAAATATAGTCTAACACATCAGGGAATTACACATGAGAACCGGTGAAAATTACAAATAAATTTCTACACCCAGATTGACAGTTATATCGAGCAGTTAGCTACACACTTCAGACTGAACCGTTTAAAATTTGTTTCACTACAACAGTCAAATCAATCACAGTACTTCTAATGTCTAGCTATCGTAATTGATTTGAAAATAGTGAAGAGCAATTTTATTAAAAAAGAAAAAGACTACAGTTATTTAAATTATTTCGGTTATAACAGAGAATTCCAAAATTATCACACAGAACACCAATGCGTCGAAAATTGCTAATTGTTGCCAGTGTTTCCACAGATTGCCATATCGTAAAGTAAATCAGTCACTTATTGCATTATGCAAAACAAGGAAATATTTATTTATACATATTTCGTCTCAAGTTGTAAATAATATACAATATCAATTATGATTAAGTATTCTTTTAAAATTTAAAAAAATATATATTGAAAATTTATCGATACAATTTAACACATTCCTTACTATTAACCATAGACAACATTCAATATTGGCGATATTGCCATCAAACTCCAAAAAACTTCGGTATTAATTTAATCGGATTTTTTAAACACGTCGTTCTGTAAAAATGAATACTTTAAAATGATGAGGTATTTCATTTACAAAAAAAAATACAATCCTTGTTTTATTTAAGTTCCATCCATGTTCCATCAGTCAGTTAGTCTATGGCACAGTGTTGCCATGTAAGCAAATTTTAGCGAAAGTGGACGACTTTTTAGTTTATTTTTGGCGCTTAATCCAGTAACTTTTTTGTGATTACTTTTAGGAAGGGCGACTATAACTATATAAATATAAACAAAAACGATATAAATTTACTTTGTTTCATCTCAATCTTTGAAAAATTAATAGTAAGTGAACCAACGTCGTTATCTGTATTCCATTCTTTTATGATCAAAACTGAAGATAATTGTTACCTATACATTGCGTATTAGATTATTTCGAAGGCTAGGTTGATTAAATTTCAGACCATTTGCAGTTTTTTTTTTTCAAATATTCTATCCAACTGGCGTCTGAATCTATAAAAATACAGTTTCACTATTAGAGCTATGTATTCACTATATTATATGAAAATATGTATGTATGTAAACTTGTAAACTCTTTACGGTGCAAGATAAACATGCAATACATACAAACAAAAAATACACTTGACAAACACAGGTACGTGCACAAAGGCGGATTTATTTCCAGGCAACCTTTGAGTGGATGAGAGGAGATATTAGGAACGAAAGAGCAAGTAAAAATTACAAATACTGAGAACCACAATTCATAACTTTACCGAATATAATACGTAAACTCATAAATTCCCCCCCCCCCCCCCTCCAGATAATAAACTATTGTATTCTACTTACAATATGTATCAATCATACTAATATTTAAAAATGCGAAACTTTGTGAGGATGGATGTGACGATGTGTGTGTATGTTTGTTCCTTCTCCACGCTGAAACGGCTGGATGGATTTGAATAAAATTAGGAACGGAGATAGCTGGTACCGTAGATTAAAACATAGGCTACTTTTTATCACGGAAAACTTCATAGTTCTTGCAGGATAGCGATAAACATGTCAAAAGTCGCAGCTGCCTGGAGTTGCAACGCAAATTATTGCAGAATTGCTATCTACATCACTTCTTAAGTCTAAATCTACGTAGACGAAGTCGCGGGCAGAAGCTAGTTAAATGTAATACCTAAAATAAATAAAGAACACAGTAAAGAACGGAATATTTACAACTTAATTAAGTAGATGGTGTGGGACACATCTTCAAACCTACCCTGAACGACTATGAAGGGTCTAGGGAGAAATGTTTTACTTTTATAGTCTGGCAGATAAATCACTGCAGCCAGATGACACGTTCAGTGTTGTCAGTTTTTGGCGAATATTAAATAGTGATGTGAGTTAGTGAGTGAATGAAAGAATGAACGATATAATGAAATTCATTTTCGTCGTTTATGTTGAAATAGTGAATTTTCAAAGCGAATTTTAATAAAATTATTTGTTCAATAAAGTTTAAGAATAATACAGAAGATAACATCGATCATGTGCTGCTGTGAAGAGTGGTTTAAAGTGAACGGCCTGAAGCTAAACTCAGATAAAACAAGTATTGTCATTTTCAGTCCACGCCCCCCTAAAAATAGTCTCAGCATTCTCCTAAGCAATAATCAAACAGTAGAGACAGCTAAACATGTGAAATTGCTGGGTTTTCAAATAGATAGTTCACTGACATGGAACCAACATATTGACTTAACATGTTCAAAGATGGCCAAGGGCATATTTGCGCTACGACAATTGAAACCGCTAGTATCCCAAAAAAGTCTTAAGGAAAGCTACTATGCATACGTCCATTCTATTATTTCGTATGGCATCACCATTTGGGGTTGTTCCTCGGATAATGAACGGGTGCTAAAAATGCAAAAACAAGCTCTCAGGATACTGGTGGGCGCCGCATATAAGGACTCTTGTAGAGATCACTTCCATCAACAAGACATATTGACATCTGTGTCGGTGTACATATTTGAAGTCATACTATATGTTAGGACTCACCTTAACTTATTTAAAATAAGAGCCAATCACAATCCTAGGGTTACTAAAGACTGCCTCAATATTGTTGCTGAAGGTCCGATTAGATTAAAACTGTCAAAGAGAACCCCGCGAGCCATGGCTCGCATCCTGTACAACAAGCTACCCTACGCAGTGAAAGCCATAAAGAGCGATGCCGTGTTCCGTCTCCGAGTAAGGGCACTACTGCGGGACAGGACGATATATACCGTTAAAGAATATCTTTCCAATGATTATAGTACATTTGATAAAGAATAAACATCCTTCCCTGATAAAATTAGTAGATAATAATTTATTAAGAAATAATAATAATAGGAATTTAATAATGAGCTTAATAAAATTCTCTTATAAAATCGATTAACAGTAATGCAATTGAATTTATTTAATTTGATCTAATTTATTTTTTTATGATTTATGCTAGATCTACAATGACGAGTCATGCCTGTTCTTTTTGATATCTGTATGTTGTGCAAAGTGTTAATTGTGTAACAGCTATGATAATAAACATTTCTGATTTCTGATTTCAGATAAGGTTTAAGGTTTTTTGTATGTTTTCTAGTTAGTAGTAGTGTAAGAGCGCGATTTGGAAGCATGTCAAATCAGTTACCAGTTTTCAACTCATTCCCCATTTTGCCATAAATGAAACAACTATGATCTCATTAATTTTTTTTTCTATCTCTTTACTTTACTTAAAAACTTAAATTATTCCGAATCAGCGGACCAAGCCTTTAAAGTTTTGAGTTTGGTTGCAGTTCGAAGTGGAAATGCAAAAGTCGTTTTTGTTCATTAATATTAACCTTGAACCCATCAAAAGTATCGCGTTTTATTTAAAATATACTAAACTAAGGATGTGACATTCATAAAATATTTCGTTCGTTCAATAATCAAATCATTCATTACGTGACCTTAGTCGAGCACTAGTGAAATAAATGTGGTATCATTATTTCGTAAAATGACATTTTAAAAGTGTCATCTGGCTGCAGTGGTTTAGCTACCAGACCACTTTTATAGCCACTTGCTTGCTATAATTTTGTATTAGTGAGGTGGTAACACTGTTGATGAGGTAGCAACGCTGTCAGTCACAGTCAATTCAATTCAATTCAATACTAATCTTGTAATCTGTGAATTCAATGTGTAAAGCAACAATTTAGCACAAGGACTTTTTGCGGCAATTTTATTACAAAATTTGGAAAATATTATAATAGTAGGATGGAAATCGAGCACAAATTGTCGCATAAAGCTAAGAAACGTATCAAAGAAGTGAAGAGGAAAGCTCGACCTGGTGAGTAATAAATTGATATAAGTACTTAGGTTTCATTAAGAACAGTTCATGGTATTAAAACCACCGTGTTATTTTACAGTTCTTTGTGCGAACCTGTTTTCTTTATTTATGATTGAATACTCACTTAATAATGCTATATTTTATTCCCAATTCTTTGGTTGTAATATTTCTAGAATGATCTTCAGGATAGCGTGCCTTACGTCCTATTCCCATCCTTTTCGACAGTCCTAATTAGTTTGACCTTGATCTCTAGAGCATTCAGTCTACCCCCCTTCAGCATACTATTGTAAAATAATAGTTTGTCCACAAATGTCCCAATTCTTACTACTTAACTATTGGTATGCAAATTTCTGTGGTAGATTATAAAAAAGTCTGTAACTTAGGTAGTATTAAACTCGTATTTGTAGTTTTTTTTTTCTTATCTGCATAATGCATATCAGTCTTATCAAGCCTACTGTTGCTTGAATCCCTATTTCATCTATATTTATTTGGTTTGAAGCCACTGATGTTTTTATATTGATGATACTGATGAAAAGTTTTTTTTTATTGTGTTCATTTATCAAAGAAAAGACATGCATTTCGATTTCAGGTACTAATAACCTAAATTTATGTACCCACAGAGTTAGCAGACAAATACCAGTGGATTGCCTGCAAGTATGCTGCGAACTTCCAAGAATTTCTGAAATGTAATGACAATGTAGACAGAATTAGCGAGACTGAGGTCTCACCACAAGAATTTATAGACAAATATGAGAAGATATATAAACCTGTAGTAATAACCAATGTACAGACCAACTGGAAAGCGAACCAAAAGTGGACATTAGATAGGCTAGCCAAAAAGTATCGGAACCAAAAATTCAAATGCGGAGAAGACAATGAGGGTTATAGTGTTAAGATGAAAATGAAGTATTACGTAGAGTATGCAAGGACAACGACTGATGATAGTCCGCTTTATATTTTTGATAGCAGTTTTGGGGAGCATTTGAGGAGGAAAAAGCTCCTGGAAGATTATGAGATTCCCAGATACTTCAGGGATGATTTGTTCAAGTATTGCGGGGAGGAAAGGAGGCCGCCGTACCGCTGGTTTGTGATGGGGCCGCAGAGGTCCGGTACCGGCATCCACATTGACCCGCTGGGCACAAGTGCCTGGAACGCTTTAGTGTTTGGCCACAAGAGATGGTGTCTGTTCCCCACACATACCCCAAGAGAGATGATAAAGGTGACAGGAGCTATGGGAGGCAAGCAAAGAGATGAAGCTATAACATGGTTCAAGCTAATATACCCCAAAACCCAGCTAGATACCTGGCCGAAAGAATTCAAGCCTGTGAGTTAATGTTTTGCTTAAATGTAATTTTTTGATTTATCATATATATGTTATAGTCATAACTATGAGGTTATCGAAAGTGGTCCATTTTTACTGCCATACCCTTTGTATTTATGGACCAGGTGAAAGAGAAGGTAGAAGTCATGTCGTATCAGGAAGTCAAAGAGAAGGCTCTGGAAAGGACCACATGGAAATTGCTCCACCGACAAGAGCCTAGCTCTTAAGTTTAAGAAGAAGAGAGACCCATTGTATTTATTTATCTGTTTTCTCTATCCATTGAAGAGTATACTCATGTCTTGCTTGTGAAAATACATTCAATGAAACAACATGAATTTATATTGTACCTATTGATTTCAGGTTGAAATACTTCAAAAGCCTGGTGAAACAGTCTTTGTGCCTGGGGGCTGGTGGCATGTTGTGCTCAACATGGACGACACTGTGGCAGTCACACAAAACTTTTGCAGCCGCACAAACTTCCCCGTAGTCTGGCACAAGACTGTGCGTGGGCGTCCCAAATTGTCTAAGAAGTGGGTCAAAGTCCTAGAAGCTAAAGAGCCTGACTTGTATAAGATTGCCAGTAGCATGGATCTCAATCAGGGTACCGGAGTGGCCTCGGACAGCTCATCCAATAGCAGTTCATCCAGCAGCGACAGTGACAGCAGTTCCTCCAACAGTTCCAGCGAGGAAGACAGCGGTCAAGAAAGCATTTCAGCCCACAAAAAGAAGAAACGAAGGAAAATGTGAACACCGCAACGCCTTATTAATATTAACCTTGTAGGAAACCATGAGCACCAATGAGCCAGGTCATCCATTATTTAGTGAATGTTAGTTGTAAGCCTGCCTTTGTTTTGTATTACTAGATGTATTTAACTAATATGTTTACTGGTTGTTTTCATTATTATTATGAACAATGATATACCATTTTGTTAACAGAAGCGATATAATTAATATTCTTTATGAATAAAGTATTAATGCCGTACCTATGATATTATGTATCTTTTTATTAATATACTCATACCCAACCCCAACCCACAACAGTAGCTTGAGCTCTATTAATAAAATCTTAAAATTAAGTGAAATTCAGTCTGCTGGTAAAATATTTATTATGATTTTTCTGTTGTCAAGACTATTAGCTCAAATACTACTGACATAAAATTTCAATCCATGTTTAATAATTCAATACACTCCTGTATCTCTTAGTAATCAGTGTCTTGTATTTGCTATTTATTCACAAACTAGCTTCTGCCCGCGACTTCGTCTGCGTAGAATTATAAATATTCCTCTTGAATCACAATCACTATCTATTAAAAAAAAACCGCATCAAAATCCGTTGCGTAGTTTTTAAGATTTAAGCATACATAGGGACAGATAGACAGACAGCTGAACTGAAAGCGACATTGTTTTTGTTTTAGGGTGCGACCAAACCGCCGCGTATACGCAGTGACGTGTCGTGTGCGTCACATTTTCTCACCGTTTCTTCATAAATTTTGTTGCGATTCCGTAACGTCACCGTTTTTTAAGCGGCGGTGTGGTCGAATGTCCTCCAATACACGGAGGAGGCCTATGCCATGAGGCACGCCGAATTACGCGACAATTTAATAAATAAACGACAATAACAACAACAACAACATGTACTTACTGAAATTGTAGCGAATTCGGAATAAAAAGGCTTATAAATATAAATAAACGTCACCGTTTTTTAAGCGGCGGTGTGGTCGCACCCTAATACTATGTAGTGATAGTGATTGTGATTATTAATTTTAATCGACACTATGGAACATCGAAGTCGATACCTTTTTCAAGCCCTATGAAATGTCAAATCGTAATCTGGCAGGTTGAGGTTGATTCTAGTCTATGGTTTTCGGCAGCCATTTGTTATCCTTGCCAAAGCTCTTGTAAAATTTCGGATCAAAATGCTAAGATCAGTAACTGGGAACTTGGCCAATGTGCTGAAAAGATCCTTGATCCCATCAGTGAGGGTCAGTGCAGTTGCCCAAGTGCGTAACGCGCACGGAGCAGTCGAAGAGTCGGACGAAGAATTTGATTGCAGGTTAGTTTTTCATTGACGTGAATATTGAGTTATGTAACTGAAAACTCGGAAAATCTTGTTGTTATCCTGTAAATTACCCGCTACGAAGTATTAGAAGCTTTAATTTAACAGCTGTAGCCTTGAAATTGTCAGTCTGCTTGTTATTTTACCACTTCGTCCTTGGTTTCCATTGCAGATAAGAATCCATTACGACTGATGTTATGTCAGTCATTTTCCTCATGTTTATAATTATTTTATTACTAATAACGGACTAATGAATGATGGTTTTTGTCGACGTAACATAGTAGAAAGGTGGTTCTCTTAGTATTCCATTTATTATCATGATAATTAGTAACTTAACATTGGATTAGATAAGGAGTAGCAAGTAGCATGTACTTTTAGTATAAAACGTAGTGGAAATCCCTTTGTGCTATCTGGGTGCTGCTTGCGGTGTTAGTGCTCGACAAATTACATATCTCCTATCCAGTGGGTTTGTCTGTGGCACTGAGAATTTTTAAATATTTAGTGATCCTTTTTTTTTGTATAAAAAAATTGTTTAAAAATCTACTAAAAACACCAACATGATTGGAACTTAGCAGACTGACCTGACAGACATACCTACAGCTACAATACATAAGGTCAAATGCCAAGCCTGGTTCTTTTGTCTTAAGGCATTATTCCATTCCATGTGTGAAAAAAATGCACTATATGTATGGAAATTAAATAAATTAATAAAAAACCAAATTGAACAAACATACCAAGAGACACCCAACGAGGCTGGCATAGTCACACAGGTGCACTTAAGCCTCATAAAAATGTTAGATAAAAAAATAAACAAACAAAAAATGAAGAGATTGATGAATGTGGATGAAGCGAAAGAGGTATGTCAGGATCGTAGCAAGTGGAACAAAGTAGTCTCTGCTTACCCCTGTGGGAAAGAGGCGTGACAGTATGTATGTACGTAAATGAAAATAAAAAAAAAGCAATATGAACAAAGATTTTGATCTTTAGTTTTTACTCAAATTCATGGTGGCAAAATTTTCACATATCATGACTGAGTTTTCTGGAGCGAGAGTACTAAGCCGGTAATAAAAATATATATATTTTTTTTTTTTTCAGATATGAAGCATTCTTCAACAGGACTGATATTGATGGGTGGGAAATCCGCAAGGGGATGAATGACCTGTGCGGCATGGACCTCGTGCCTGACCCAAAGATCATCAAGGCCGCCCTACATGCTTGCAGGCGCGTCAACGACTATGCACTCGCCGTTAGGTTCATTGAGGCTTGCAAAGACAAGTGCGGCCCCAAAGTTGGCGAGATCTACCCATACATCATCCAGGAAATTAAGCCGACCCTCACAGAACTGGGCATTGATACCCCCGAAGAACTTGGTTATGACAAACCAGAGCTAGCTTTAGAGAGTGTTTATGAGATGTGAGACCGCACTTATCAAATTAAGCTGTAGGGAAATTTGTATAATAGTTTTGTTGTCGACTTTTACTTTAATAAAAATCTGTGAAGCCTTGCTTCACTGCGAGTATTGTTGGTCCACCATATTTAATCGACATGCTTATGGTCTAATGTATAAAGCATTAGAGGAATATGTTTGTTGTTTCATTTTTATACTAATGTTTTTATATCCCCTTTGTTTTTCAATTATTGTCTTAGTAACTCAAATTGATAATAAACATTATGCAGTCATCTGAATTATTGTAGCTTTGTTGTAGAAGTTGATAGTAGTTAGAAAACTTTATTAGTAATATGAATAAAGAGCAAATTATGTTGTTCATCCTTTTTATGTATGAGATATGTGTTTTGCAATTGCAAGTTGCAACAATGAAAATATATGTATGCATGTATGTATGTAAGCTCTTTAATTCTGCAAAATAAACAAACAGATACATGCACAATAGGCGGACGTGGATGGATGTGACAATGTGAGTGTGTTTGTTCCTTCTTCACATTGAAACAACTGGACGGATTTGGAACTGAGATATTATAGCTGGTACCCTAGATTAACACAGGCTACTTTTTATCCCGGAAAATTGCATAGTTCTCGCGGGATAGCGATAAATATGTCAAAGGTCGTAGCTGCTTAGTCGCGGCGTTAATAATTATTGCAGAACTAGCTGTTGCCAGCAACTTCGTCTGCAAAGAAATGCTAGAATACTGTAATTCCGTCTGGGGAGGAGCAGCGAGGAGTCATCTTATCTGTCTGGAAAGAGCCCAAAGATCTCTTTTGAAAGTAGCGTTGCGAAAGCCTTTTCGATACAGTACTAAAGAGCTAACAATGCAAATGTACTAACGGTTCGTCAATTGTTTGTCAGAAAAATATTACAAGCGTACTGTAAAAGACATAACAAAAACTTTGACGCCTATACGGGAAGGAGACGACGCTGGAAAATCCCCAAATGTAACACCAAATTTGCCAAGCGTTTCTATCCATTCATCTCACCACTTATCATGAAAACGTTTTGTAAAGCATACCATGAAAACAGACCTCCGCATAAGCGACTTTTAACGGAGTGGCTCATGCAGCACGATTATCGAGAGACCGAAATGCTCATGGCTGTAGTGCAATAGGAGGGAAATGTGTAAGCAATATCTGCACAATTGGCCGTAGACAGAGTAAGTACCACAAATACACCCCCACACACACACACACACACACACACACACACACACACACACAAACAAACATACACACACCCACTCAAATACACACACATACACATTCAAGAACACCTAGGTGTACTAGAGTAGGTGCACGTAAGCACATTGCATTGGAATAGTAGGAGAATGCTAGAATATAAGTTAGGATAAGCTGTATATTATATTGTTTTGATTAACTCTGTGTAGTTTAGTTAGTAATATTGCTCAGTCTAGTTTCTCAACTGGATCCTGTCACACAGGGACTCCTAGCTCAGGATCCAGAGTCGAAGATACACTGATTGTTATATTTTTATATAATAAAAATTTTCATTTTCAAAAAAGAATTCGTTTATCGCTATCCCGCGGGAACTACGCAATTTTCCGGGATAAAAAGTAGCCTATGTGCTATTCCAGACTTTTCTTTATCTATGTGCCGAATTTCATTCAGATCAGTAGGTCCGTTCTGGCGTGATTGAGTAACAAACATCTATCCATCCATACTTTCGTATTTATAATATTAGTTAGATTAATATTAGTTAGACTATCAACATCAGTTCTTAAGTCTAATTCTACGCGAATGAAATCGCGCGCAGAAGTAGTGATTAATATGATCCGACACAACTACATACGTCCATACTGGTCTGGAACAAAGAAATAACAGAATGGGATTGGGCGAAAATCCTGAAAACTACGAATCTTGTTAAAGGCGATGTGACTAGAACAAGATGTATTCCATCCTAGCCCTCTAGTCTGGCAACGCATCTGCAATTCTCTAGTGATACGGGTGTCCATGGATGCTTGTTTGCCTTCCTTGTTGTATAAAAAAAACCGTCACTATTTTGATTCCCCTTTCTTCCTATACCACCAGTGCCGGTCCTATTAAAAATATAAGGTGGAGCAAGAACCAAAAGTGGCGCCCCTCTAAATAAAAAAAATACGGGAGTGATTCGCGCGGCTCGCGCGCTCTGCTGAGCGAGCGTCGTTTTGTCTCACGTTTTGGTTGATTTTGCCCCCCCCCCCCCCCCTGATGGCGCCCGGTGCGGTTGCACCGCTCGCATCGCTCTAGGACCGGCCCTGTATACCACTATACGCTCACAATCATGCTAAATATGTATCTTGCACAATATACAAAAATACTATTAAACTACAAGTTCTGCTTAGTTTTTTTTTTATTTTATTTTTATGTGAATAGGAAGGCAAACGAGCAAGTGGGTCACCTGATGGTAAGCGATCACCACTGCCCATAGACACCCGCAACCCCGGAGAGATTGCAGATGCGTTGCCAACCTAGAGGACTTAGATCAGCGGTCGTCACACTTAACTGGCCAAGGGCCACATATGACAGTGTGAGTTCCAGGGCCGGGCCGCAGAGTATGTGAAGGCGCTCCAAGAGACTCTGACTATTGAAGCAATTTACTTTACCGCGGGCCGCAATTTGACGACCACGGACTTAGTGAAATGCCTCTTGTTGTTGTTTGGGACTAGGTCAATTGATGTCAAATGTAAAACCACGGCGTTACGTAAATACTTTAATGATTGTAATATTCACACAGTCATACTTTATTTACATTCACTAATCCTTGTACTTAACAACAAAATTGTGCTTTCAACTTCATCAGCACAGATCGGAATTTTCACGGCAAAATATAAGACAGTCTAACACTAGCTTGATTGCAACAGACTTATGTTTTGCCGTCAAAATTCCGATCTGTTCATCAGTATATCAGTAGAGAACAAAACACAATCGATCTACGTTTTGGTATAAATTAATAAACAAAAAAATAAAATAAACAACTCTCAATATTCAAAACCAAATAAATTACTTAGTTAATAATATTCGTTTCCTGTCTTCGCAGAATCCAGCGAATAAATAAGATAGAGCTCTCTCACTTTGTACTCTTCTATGCACCTACATATCCTGGATAGTCACATAGCTAACGTTTAACGGATCTTTGGAAACTATGCCTAATTATAAAAACCCTATATTTTAATTCGAAACGTCCGACTGAAAAAGCGTCATCTTTGTACAGTTATATCTACTTTGTATAAACAATTTAAACGCTGATAGAGACCCTATTTCTGTGGTAACCCTGCGGCAGGATATTTTCCGGTGTCACGTGACTATGCAGGCAAGTTACTCTAGTCATTCATCTAAGTAAATTATCATTTATTTTACAAAACTTTGTACACTGAAACTTCTTTTAAATATATTATTTTACACGGGCGTCTCATCACATCAACATTTTGTTACATTAGGTATAATTTAAATAATCATAAGACTAGAATAGTTTACAATTTGGTTCACTGCAGACTAGAATGAAATAAATTAGTGTAACAAATAAATAGGAAATAAATAAAGAAAACAAACAACAATGTTAGCAACAATGTACTTAACTTAAATTAAATAATGTAAAAGGAATGTTTGTTCTTATATTCAATAAACCAAGTCTCCTCAGTATATATAGTAATGGCGACTAGCAGTCACTTAACTACGAAAAATAAAAGCAAATTGTAAAAATATACTCAATTATTGCACAAATCTCATCCAAATAAGAGCCTATTCACACTTCAACCATCAATAGAAAACATCTAGCGATTTGTAGAAACTCTGAAAGGCATTTAACTAAATGATTTGTAAATAAATAATTTTCATAAATAAAATAAATTATGGCAACAAAACGACGAAATAATTAAATTCGAGCCGACAGCACGTTTCATCTACTATTCGAATTATGTCTATAAACACCGATAAGTGCCCTCTAAAAAGGACGCTGGAAGGCTTAACAGATTCATTATTTAACTGGGACGATAGAAAATTTTGTATTTCACTATAAATTTACTAAAATACGAAATAACAACACCAGATGTGTCCCAGCTATATCTTCAGTCGCGAATTACAGCAGCCAACACCTACAGATAGGCGTATTAGTTACCTACTCTGTTAGTTCGTAATCAACTGTCTACTGTAATAATCGTAGTGAGATATTACAATATACTGCAAATATTCGGCTAACTTGGAATTATTATTGCTTATATTTTTGATCACATTGCGTGTTTATTCGGGAGAATTACGCGTTAAGAAAGTTTCTTATTTCCAGAACTCATGGTTGCTACGACCGGTGGAAAAAAACTTATGATGCGGGTACGCGGTGTTTCCTACTTGTACCAAGGCATTGTGAAAACGTTAAGTTTCAAAACATTAACATTTTTACGTCAGTTTTAGATAATACAAGGTACGTTATCATCCGAATTTAAATCCACCAAACAAACTAATCAGATCAATGCAGGAGATCATTCAATTTAAATTTTAAATATATATCTGGCTAAATATATGTTAAAGAGAGGCATTATAAGGCGGCTATGGGTCGTGGTCCAACTAGTTTGTCCACCTGGTTCTCGACGAAGCTCTGCCCAAGGCCAGGCCCCTGTTTTGTTTGCCCTACAGGCAAATGAAGATACCTACCTAACAAAGTCTATTTATTGAAGCGAGATACTAAAATGACATTACCTGTGTTGCCTGTTTTTTGCAATTCAAAAATAGTGTTGTGCCACCACTATCGAAAGTTAACGATAAATTAAATTTAGTATAGATTTTTGTATGTATAAGCTAGTGTAATAAACTTTTAAATTTGCTTGATTATGACAATCGTATTTTTTTCTTAAAACATAACATGACCAAACCTGTTGTATCCAGACCACAAACATTGTCGATGGTTTCGAGTACACCACTAAACAATAAAAGCTGGTATCATTTTTTCTCAACTTGACATGTGCAATCGTCAATTTAGTATCTAGTATGAAAAAATAGACTATAACTTACCTATTTTTGTATTAAAATAATAATCGGTGATTCGAAATAATGGCAGCATTTTTTCCAGGTGGACCAAATCAGGTGGACCACGACCCATAGCCTTACGCATAGCCTGCATTTAGGCCATGTGTGTTCCCTTATACGTTGTCTACAGCACATATGGCTTTTCCCATGTTAACTGACACAAGTTATCTGCAGGTCTTATAATCAGGCTGCTTGTAGGTTGTCTGCTAGTGTTGTAAAAAACTCGAGTTGTGGAGTCCTAATTTTGTAGACTCGACTTACTTAATAACTCTGTGAACTCGAAGAATCCGAGTCCCTAGCCGTTCAGGTTTTAACTGTAATTTTTAGTATGGATCTAACAGCGAGCGAACCTAAACTGAATCGGAATTGAATCGCATTAAGACGTCATAGTAAGGACCCTGTAATTATCTTTATCTATGGCTCCATATTTACTCACGCTCGACACGGCTCGGGTCTCTGATTGTTCGAGTTCACCGAGTCCTCTATTAAGTGAGTCAAGTCTACAAAATTATTAACTCGAGTCTTTTACAACACTATTGTCTGCAGTTCTTATAATGAGGCTGGTTGTAGGTTGTCTGCAGGTCTTAAAATCAGGCTTCTTGTGGGTTGTCTGCAGGTCTTATAATCAGGCTGCTTGTAGGTTGTCTGCAGGTCTTATAATCCAGCTGCTTGTAGTTTGTCTGCAGGTCTTATAATCCGGCTGCTTGTGGGTTGTCTGTAGGTCTTATAATCCGGCTGCTTGTAGTTTGTCTGCAGGTCTTATAATCCGGCTGCTTATAGGTTGTCTGCAGGTCTTATAATCAGGCTGCTTGTAGGTTGTCTGCAGGTCTTATAATCAGGCTTCTTGTGGATTGTCTGCAGGTCTTATAATCAGGCTGCTTGTAGGTTGTCTGCAGGTCTTATAATCCAGCTGCTTGTAGTTTGTCTGCAGGTCTTATAATCCGGCTGCTTGTGGGTTGTATGCAGGTCTTATAATCCGGCTACTTGTAGTTTGTCTGCAGGTCTTATAATCCGGCTGCTTATAGGTTGTCTGCAGATCTTATAATTAGGCTGCTTGTGGGTTGTCTGCAGGTCTTATAATCAGGCTGCTTGTAGGTTGTCTGCAGGTCTTATGGCTGCTTGTAGGTTGTCTGCAGCTCATAGCCGGGCTATGCCTTAGATTAGTTTGCACGTCATGCGACCAGGCTTGTAAGTGGTCTGCAGGTTGTGAGCTACGTGTCCTCGTCATCGTCGGCGTCGGGCGCCAGCAGTGTCATCAGCTAGGAGTCCGCGACTACAGCATCGCGCTCCGCTTTCACTTGTTGCTGCAATAATAGAAATTCGTATTAAATAAATTACTCGTATGTGGATAGCCTAGTAGTTAGTGAACTTGACTATGAAGCTAGAGGTCCCGGGTTCGAATCCCGGTAGGGGCAGACAGTTGTATGATGAATACGAATGAATGTGTGTCAGAGTCATGCATGTTGTATTTAAGTTACTACATTATATAAGTATGTTTATCCGTTGCCTGGTACCAGGGGCGTAGCGTGCCTTGGTGGGGCCCCGTATAAAAAATTATTTGGGGGCCCTTATGAAGGGTAAAGATTTCTCACATTTATCTTTGCTTACGCACGTCGGGGGCCCCCGTGGCCCGGGGGCCCCGTATAATTGATACGGCAGATACGGCGGTAGCTACGCCCCTGCCTGGTACCCATAGCACAAGCTTTGCTTAGTGTGGGGCTCAAGTGACCGCAATTCGAATCTCGTGTTGAAATTTTTTTTTCTTTTTGTTTTCATTTTGCGCGAGTGTGCGTGTGTGTAGTTTTCACTTCTGCCGGCACTCCCGGAGTGCTACCCGGTGTTTTTTTTCAGGTGTATAGTCACATTAAGTTGTGGCATTTGCAGTGAAAGTTCGACGGTGGTACGCGATTGTTAGTACCATGGCCTTGCTGATCACGCTGGCGTCCTTGAGGCTGAGCACCTGCAGGACCTGGTCGCCGCCCTGCAGCATGACCTGCGCCACGCCGCCGTTCATGCTGAGCGCCTCCAGGCCCTCGCCGCCCGCCTCCACCTGCCCAATGCAACCGCCCAGCGTCACCCACCAGAAATATCAACCCCCTTATTCATAAACGCTCTATAGGCTTCTGATAACTTAACAATCGTTTGTACAATTGAAAGAAAGAAAGAAACAAAGGTCTGATGGTCCAGAAGGACATCGAAAAAGGGTTTCTACTCAACATATGTTGCCACACAAAAGTGCAGCAACGATGATTTACAGTGAAGCCCATATTTAAAAAGATTGTAAATTGTAAAGGTCAGTGACAGATAAGGACAAACGATTGCTAAGTTAGCAGAAGCCTACAGAGCGTTTATGAATAAGGGGGTACGTGTTCACACTAGTTCATTGCTGGTTCTACAAACTTAGGTGGAACAAAAGCTATAGTAGGCGGCAAATAAGTCAAACTTGGAGGGGATATGCGCAGTATGAAAAACAACATCATTTTCATACTGCGCATATCCCCTCCACGTTTTACTTATTTGCCGCCTACTATCTCATTTTTAATTGTTTTCTCTTTTTTTCCATTTTGTGACAATTGGTCTAAGTTTTTTTAACCCTTTAACCGCCGTGGTTTTAAATATAAGACACAACATTCAGCTCACTACGCCGTAGTCTTATCTTAATCTTATAAATCAGACGATATGTATATTTTTTGACACTCGGCGATACTGGCATGTTCAGTATAATCTTTTCGGGGGCAAAAGGTTAGTAAAAAAATAAAAATATCAAGTAAAAGCTACACGAAGACTATCAAAATAAATAATAAAATAATACACACCTCATGCAGGCAACGTGAGTGTAGAAGCGACACACACTATACAACTTGTTGGGCACTTTAACCTTTCAACCATCGTGGTCTTAAATATAAGACATAAAATATCCAGCTCATTTCGCATACCTTCTCACTTAGCAACATAGCAATCAACCAAAAAATTTACTAACTAGTTCTATATTCGAGAGCATCAAATCCCGGTCACTTTTCATAAAACTTGTATACCTACTTATTGTACAAGTGAACTGGTTTTATTGCTCCCGAGTAGATTGACTTCCGCTAAGTAACGCGAGAGGGTTCACTCTTTTATTTTATAGGAAGCTGGATGAAATGAAACTGATCGTTTTATTTACTACGTATTTCATCCTCACGAAAAATGCAGTGCAAAGATCAGCTAAGGCAACTCGTCGTCAGTGCTTCATGTAGCATGAAAACAGTCACTACTAATAATTTCAGCGAATAAAACACACCATACAGGACAGCATTTATTGAGCATCAACAAAGCTAAATACAAGGTAACACTTTTGATAAAAATCTATGTATAAATACCTACATCCTGTTACAACACCTACTGAAAAAACTCTGAAACCTCAACTAATTTATATTATTCTGTTGGCTAAGTAATTTATATTAGCCTACGGTTCATTTTTAAATCCGTATATTATTGCCAAAGATGTGTTAACTGTAGCATTTGTAAAATTTAGACTGGGCACGATAATAGGAAATTAAAAATAAATCCAACCTGCATCAAAATAGTGTAAGCTACTCATAATTTTGAACAACTGTTTTCAGCGGATGGTGTAACACGTTATATTTTATTTGAAATTAATTTGCCAATTGCATCCCTCCTTAGCGACAAACAAGCTAACATGCTAATCATTTAGGTACCGACACAGCCGTGAACTAATGTTTGCAAATATATATATATTTTTAATTTATTCTGGCTATAGGCTACAAACCCATTCAACCAAAGATGTCGCATACATATCAGAGCCTTTGGCTTTAAATTGATTCAAAAGTGTTACCAGCTACAACACAATATAAAAACATCTACATCACATAACAAAATAAAAATTCAAACTAATACTTTAACAGGTCGCCACGCTAACACAGTCACTGCCGGCAACGCATATTAAGCGTTTTAGCCAGTCATAAACTAGTAGCCGTTTGAACGCACATGTGCGTTCGGGGCATCTGTCAGCCGGCAGCGAATGGGTTAAGCGTTGACAATCACAAGCACAATAAAAAAAATGGCAGACGATATTATGCTATAATCAATGACTCCAGGCTAAAATACAGAGATGAAATAATTATCGTATTCATCTGTCCCAACCTTAGTAATAATAATAACGCAGGTATTTCGCTATTTTGACTAACGCATTAATTGCCAGCAACGCATATTAGCGTTATAGTAACTTTCGCCCACGGCCGCTGTCATAGTTTAGCAGTGATTTAGCATGCACATGAGCGTTCGCGGCATCTGACGAGGTCTCCGGTTTGACACCTAGCAGTGAATGCGTTGACACCACGTTGACGCCAGTTACCTTAGTAACAAGGCCGATAAACGCATCCCAATGTTACCCCCTTATTCATAAACGCTCTACAGGCCTCTGCTAACTTAGCAATCGTTTGTCCTTATCTGTCACATTGACATTTACCTTTCACAGATAAGAACAAAGGATAGCTAAGCTAGTAGAAGCCTATAGAGCGTTTATGAAGGGGGTTAGTCTCTGGAACTTGGTTATTTTCTATCATCTCTGTACTCTACTCTATTATTTGGCTTTATAATGACTTCATGGTGTTGTGACACACAAACCTAAGTAAAATCGTTGGGAATTAAATACATTAAAAAATGAAAACTTCAATTACAAACTACTACAGTTCATGCATGTTTGTAGGTGTGGGTAAAAGTTAACTCCTATGCATACACACTATCAGTGTGCGTTTCGCAAGTACCACACACACAAACACACATACACAGACACATACATAAACAAAGCGTCTACAACACAAAAGAACGTAGCAATCGTAGAAGTAACTACAAACGCATCATGCCAACACACAATATACTAATAACAAAAATATTGGGTCTCTAGTAGTCAAAGACTGAGGCTTTGGTAATAAAATATACATAAACTGGGAAGAGCGGAGTGGATTGGTGCATCATAACATAATTAATGAACAAACGTAGCGAGAAAACCTCATGTGACTACTGGCTACACAGTATTGCCTAATCCCCTTATTCATAAACGCGCTATAGGCTTCTGCTACCTTAATACCTATTGTCCTTATCTGTGAAAGGTAAATGCCAAAGTGACAGATAAGGATAAATGATTGCTAAGTTAGCAGAAGCCTACAGAGCGTTTATAAATAAGGGGGTAACTCTTTATTGAACAAAAAAAAATGTATACAACAGATATATAAAAGCGAAAATCTGTCTTGGAGGCGGTTGGAGGGGATTAGCCTTCGAACGGTTAACGTCAAAATAGATAATTTCTAGAAATAAATCGTCATTTCTAAAAAAAGATTGCCATGGTCAACAATAAGTTTTTAATGATTCACGGTTAAGTTCATTCGAAATATTATAAACGGGATGTGAACCGCGATTACCTTTATTGAGCTCCCGATATTTCGATACAGTGATCATGATGCATACAACTGTATCGAAATATCGGGAGCTCAATAAAGGCAATCGCGGTTCACATCCCGTTTATAATATTTCGCATGGTCAACAATTTGTTGATTCAACTAATTCTTTAAAATAACACCAGTTCATTCAAATAAATCCGTGATCAGAAATCAAAGGACCTCGACTATATTAGACATATCGATATGGGATTTAGGGTCGATTTTTCAATCCTCAGATAAGCACTTAACTGACAGATACTCATAGAGTTGTTCGTCGGATAGGACCTATCTGATGATTGAAAAAAAAACGGCCCTTATTAAAATACTATTATGTCTAATTTCATATTGCTCTGGCTACTTATAGTTTTCGTATGAGGCTTTCTCCCCACATCCGTATCAAACAAAAATAAAAACATAAACACCAATACAAAACTGATCAAACCGCAAACGGGGTATAATTTACATACGTTTTGATTCAGTTTGACTAGTGTAGTTTCATCTCCACTCCCTTCTATGCTCCATGTCTGCCAACACAAGAAAACAGTAGAAACATGGGTATTGGCTAATACAATACATTAGGTATTTAATTGTTTTATATTATGCACATACAACAGGTCCTGCAATCAACAAACAGATATAACCCAACCACAGAGATATTTAAAAACTAAAAATTTCACAAACAATCATAATCACACATTACTCCAACGTTTTTTGGTATTGGGTGTTACATTAATAATAATAATAGTAAATCAACACAATAAAATTTTATAATTTCACCAACAAAACAATAAAATTGCGCAAAGAAAACACAAGCACTGCGTGCAAAATTTATGAACATAAAAAATAATATAATACTCAACATGCAACCGGTAGTTGCTACCGACAAATACATCATTATGGTACACAATATGTAATGGTTTTATAGTTTAATAAAACCTGCACACTAGGTGTCTAAAGGAATAACGACAATATAAAGTATTTATATTTTTTTAACTATTATAAAGTCTTTTTTTAAACCTTTTTAAATCACGAGAGCCAAGAAATTTAATTTTTAGTATATTTATCAGGGAAATAAAATGTATTTATTACTAATACTTTTAAATTCGAATGCGCCATAGAAAAATACTTCCAACTTTCGGTCATCTTTTGACTAGTAAGTTATTGGCACTTCTCAGACAATTAATTTATAATTTATAATAACTAACAAAAAACTAGAATGAAAAGATACACATTATCTTTTTGAGAAATCAACTACCCAAGTTTGTTACTTCTTTGGCACTCGAATACCTTAATTAGCTCGGAATATGTTAAGTAGTAAATAAAGTATAACTACGTAAATAAACTCTCATCTCTGCCTTATAAAAAATCTATTTACTATCGCGAGATCTTATAAAAGTGGATATCACAACGCCTATCCAATATATTATGTATATTCCTATAATAAGTAAAATGGCACGAATACTATTGTACTTGTTTCTTTGGATACTTTTCAAAAATCACTTCTAAAATTTATACTAGTGAATACAATTTATACATGCATTTTATTGGACTATTTTGAATATTTAATAAATTATTATAAATCACAAGAAAACCTATCACAAATGGGGTTTCTTTTAACTTTTATAGAATAGTGCCTCTTATGATCATTTACATTAAAATTTAACTGTTTTCTGGGCAGCCGTGCGAAATTATGTATCAAAATGTTGTATTGTAGCCACCAAAGTGCTCAAACATTATCGGAATACGGTCTTAAATCCAAAGCCTTGTTCCCTATCAATGGTCTAGTTCTACATACCAATTACAGGAAAAAGCTGATGTAAACACTTAAGACGATAGAGCGAGAGATTCTTTCTTTCTTTCTAAAGTAATTAGTATTATTTTTAATTAGACTTTTGCTGCTACTATATATCCCATGCCGTCTATACAACGGCATTAAATAGCTTTAATTTTTAAAAGACTGACATGCCCAAAATGACAGTTATCTATGAACTGACATGAAAATGTTCAACAATTAGAAAATCAAAGTTTTAATGGTGTCACGGTAAACAATCGAATATAAATTATGTAATTTCGCGTAAGTTTATGAAGTCAATTAAGTTATCCGTATTATAAAAATAAATATAAGTTCATGTGCATAGCCTATGCTCGAACATCAAATAATTATAATTTATTTTATTTTATGAACAAGTATTGAGCACTGTTACAGCAGAAATTGCTCTACAATAATCTCGTAACATGACTGCCTAACGCACTATCGCAGAGTTTGTGATCAGTCAAAGAAACATGCATTGAGTTGGAGAATAAAAAATTAGGACATCAGAAACAATAACTTAATAATTTTAAGCAAAAATCAGACATAATGTGATGAGATCTTTCTCTCTGCTGTATTGTAAATACCCAACAATTACCGACACCGGCTCGCAGTGGGTATTGGCTAGTCGGACGACGTCTCGGTAACATACATATTATGCCCTTGACTGCACAGCAGCCGGCTCCAGCTGTATGGCTAGCGCGCGGGACAGAACAGATCTCCCGTCTCTTTCCATAAAAAGACGGGTATAGTATGAATCTTTCCAGGTGAATTTTTCTCTTCGAGCCCTAATCCTTCAAACGAAGACCATTGTCTCTATTATCGCAAAGCCGCAAGCTACCGTACGCACGTGCCACTACGACGTTCATATTGAAAAACAAACGGTATCGTCATAATATTAAGGTTCAAATTTAATGTCACTGATATTCTAGATATTATTTTTAATTTGAACCCTAATACTATGATTATACCGTTTGTTTTTCAATATGAATGTTGTAGTGGCACGTGCGTACGGTAGCTTGCGGATTCATACTATAGGTATGTCACACTCTCTTGGTATCTCGTGTACGGGGGGGCTACGCGGGCTCGCACTTGAGGCTGACCTGCACGAGCGGCGCGACGCAGACGCCGTCCTGCTGCTGCATGGAGGCCACCATGCTCTGGTACACGGAGGCCGACACCGGCACCGTGATCACGCCCGACACCGACACCGGGTAACCTGCAACAAACACCACAATACTTAACAACTAACTCCCTTATTCGTAAACGCTTTATAGGCTTCTGCTAACTTAGCAATCGTTTCGTCCTTATCTGTGAAAGGGCCATTCAAGTATTACGTAAGCAGATTTTTTACAATTATTTATCCCCTCCCCTTTCCCCTTGTCAGCGAAAGTAAACAAACCTCTTCCCCCCCTCCCATGCTTACGTAATCATTGGTACTTGTATGCATTTTTCTTTTAAGGCTCCTTACAAGCTCAAAGAGCGAATTTAGCTAAATTCTTAATTTTTCTTCAAAGACTATGGCGTATGTGTTCATAATGTCAGTAATATTATTAATGTACAAGATAGTTCACTTCTTAAACTACGATACTGCTGTAATCGGCGCTGAATGAGGGTGCGGCGTCAGTCCGCCGTGATATATAGGTGATATTTAAAAATGTATACTGAATTTAATTCAAGACCGATACTAATGTTTTTTTTTTTCTGAGTCAAAATAGAGTTGAGCATTGCTAAATAATTATTTTTAGAGCAGAATATCAACACTGTTTTCGAGAATCAAATAAAATGTAACCCTCTTTTTCATCAAAAAACTAGCTAACATTGAGTAGCTATTCTATCTATTAATTAAGATGAATCTTCAAGTTTTTCACGATGACTTTTTAGTTCAAGATATACTGAATTGAATTGAGTTCACTTTAGGCGAGAATGAGATTCCGTTTCACTTCGAAATTGAGAATGAAACTTCACCTTTTAGAGCAAAATTTTAAAAGCCCTCCCAAGGAAACACCTTTTTTTAGATTTCACGCCAAAAAATCAATAATTTAGCACAGCAGTATCTTAGTTTAAGAAGTGAACTATCTTGTACATGAATAATATTACTGAAATTATGAACACATACGCCATAGTCTTTGAAGAAAAATTAAGAATTTAGCGAAATACGCGCGTTGAGCTTGTAAGGACCCTTAATGTATACTGTTTTTTATAAATTTGTGGGTGGCCATTTGTGTAAAAAAGTAAATAATAACTGCTGACATAATCACGATATCGACCCCCCCCCCACACCTACCATGTCATCAAAAATAAGCAAAGCAAAGCCCCCCTTCCCCCTCACCTCTTCAAGCGCTTACGTAATACTTGAACGCCCCCAAAAGTAAATGTCAAAGTGACAGATAAAAACAAACGATTGCCAAGTTAGCAGAAGCCTACAGAACAGTGTTTATTAATAAGGGGGTTACATTATAGAGCGCGGCTGCGGGGCGCGGGGTAGGCGACCGCGGGGGCCGAGAGGTGCCGGCGACAAGCGCACGTCTCGGCCCCCGCGGTCGGCCCACCCCGCGCGTCTGCACCGCAAGGGCGAGGACTCGTTTAAGAGGGTGCATCCGTGCTGAGCTCGCAACGTCGCATTTTTGGTGATTTTTTGCGATTATTTCACAGAAATTGAATGAAAGTTTCAAATATCCGTCTGTAGTGCACTTCGTTTTGAGTGTATTAATGTGTCCAATGCAATAATTGATCGTGATGGACTTATATTTTCGTATTAAAGGGATAAAATAATATATCTCGTTTTCATGTTCTCGTCCAATTTCTGTGAAATAATCGCAAAAAATCACCAAAAATGCGACGTTGCCAGCTCAGTAGGGATGCATGCTCTTAAGCGGTCGGTTTATACATATTTGGTGTCACGAATTCAGCCTAAAGCTACTCCGCAATTCAAAACTGACATCATGCTGTCGCTAAGCGAACAGCACGATACGAACTAACACCCTTATTCATAAACGCTCTATAGGCCTCTGCTAACTTAGCAATCGTTTGTCCTTATCTGTCATATTGACATTTACCTTTCACAAATAAGGTCAAACGATTACTAATTTAACAAAAGCCTATAGAGCTTATGTATCACATACAATTTATTGCAAATAAAGAAACTGAAACTGAAACTGAGCGTTTATGAATAAGGGGGTTACTTTGTAAGCTTCAAAGTATAACGTCTCGCGTCGGTGTCTGTCAGGTCAGGCGTACCGTGTCCGTCCTCGCCGGTGAGTATGATCTGTCCGTCGTGGTTGAGCGTGGCCTCGGCCACGGCGTTGAGGTCCACGGTCACGGACTCCCCGTCCAACGTCTGCACCATGCTGGACCCGCCCTCCCCGCTGTGGATCTGGAAACGAACACTCAATCCACTTAGTTTGAATGAAGACCTGGATGGATCAACTTTTTCTTGTCACTCGTTGCTATGGTTACATTCTCCTGGATCACTCTTTGAACCGTAAGTTTATGGATTTACATTTTGTAAAACATGTATTTTTGCGGTAGTTCTAGGCCTAATTTAATGGGCATCTAGTAAGCATGTTAGTGTAAAGAGACACAACATTTCTTCTAACATCTGTACTACTTTTGTTCCCTGGCTGATGGGACAGAATAACAACAAGAAATTGTTGATTCAGCCACCTAACTCAATCTAGTTAGTTTGAATGAAGACCTACACTCAATCCAGTTAGTTTGAATAAAGATATTCACTCAATCCAGTTAGTTTGAATGAAGAGCTACACTCAATCCAGTTAGTTTGAATGAAGACCTACACTCAATCCAATTAGTTTGAATGAAGATCTTCACTCAATCCAGTTAGTTTGAATGAAGAACTACACTCAATCCAGTTAGTTTGAATGAAGACCTACACTCAATCCAGTTAGTTTGAATAAAGATATTCACTCAATCCAGTTAGTTTGAAAGAAGAGCTACACTCAATCCAGTTAGTTTGAATGAAGAACTACACTCAATCCAGTTAGTTTGAATGAAGACCTACACTCAATCCAGTTAGTTTGAATAAAGATATTCACTCAATCCAGTTAGTTTGAAATAAGAGCTACACTCAATCCAGTTAGTTTGAATGAAGACCTACACTCAATCCAATTAGTTTGAATGAAGACCTATACACAATCCAGTGAGTTTGAATGAAGACCTACACTCAATCAAATTAGTTTGAATGAAGAACTACACTCAATCCAGTTAGTTTGAATGAAGAACTACACTCAATCCAGTTAGTTTGAATGAAGACCTACACTCAATCCAGTGAGTTTGAATGAAGACCTACACTCAATCCAATTAGTTTGAATGAAGAACTACACTCAATCCAGTTAGCTTGAATGAAGAACTACACTCAATCCAGTTAGTTTGAATGAAGAGCTACACTCAATCCAGTTAGTTTGATTGAATGAAGAATGAAGACACTCAAGTATTTACTAGTGCTAGTGCTAGTCTCGTGGTTTTGTACGATGGGTGTTGTGTAGATATAGATACGTAGTATTTACCAGTGCTAGTAACGCGGTATTGCACTATCCCCGAAATGTATGAATGCAGAAAACGTCAGAATAAAATTGGTTTTTATTGTTCTCAAGTTAATCTGACAAGAACTTTGTGGTAATGGTTTAAAAATGTGTGTGTGTGTGTGCGTGTGTGTGTGGGCGTGTGGGCGTACCACTTGCGCGGTGGTCCCGTCGGGCAACGTGATGATGGGATGCGAGGGGTCGAGCTGCACGAGCGACACCGAGCCGTCGGGGTTGGTGATCGTCTGCAGCACCGCCGGCGCGTACTGCGACATCTGCACACACAAATTTAACACTTTTTTTAATGGAATAAGGTAAGCGAACGAGCTTGCAGGCCACCTGATGGTAAGCGATCACCGCCGCCCATGAGAACCGGCAACCCCAAGAGAATTGCCGGTCCGTTGCCGGCCTAAGGGAACAAGTAAACTCTTACATGTTTAGTCGACCAAAAAAGCGACATAAAGTTCCTCCATCAGAAAAAACAAAAAAAGCTGATTGTCAGTGTGAGTGAAAATAGACTTTGATGTTGATATAAATAAAGTCCTTTACATCAACAATACAATAGTAATACATCGGTAACACAACAGACTAGGGATCTTCAAACAACAAACGTATTCTCTTCTTAAAGGGGCGGCAACGCATTCTTTACGCTCCTATGTTGAGTTTGTCTATGGGCAGCTGTGATAGCTTTCCATTAGGTGACCCAGTCGTTTGCCCCCTATCATATAAAAAACCAGTATGATGACGTCTTTGTCCGTTTCGTAATAATAAATAGAGACGGAACCATAGATAACTGACACTTAAAATAACTGGAACTTAATAGTGACGAAACAGGCCCTTAAAATATCAAAATATTATTGAGTAATAAAAAATAGTGGCAGCATTTTTTCCGGGTGGACAAATTTGGTGGACCACGGGTAAAGTCCCTAAACGTAACAATATTTTTAAAGGTGTCAAAAAAATCCATGGGACTCGAACCCGCACGCTCAGTACGTAAACAGCATTAACCCATTAAGTAACAAAATAAAAAAAAGTCAATATTCAAACCCCATCATAATTTTGAAGTCCCAAAAATTATATTAAAAAAAATCTGGGCGCTATTTTATAAAGCTACAAGTTAAAATTTACAAGCGGAAGTCTCTATAGTCTGGCAGATACACCACTGCAGCCAGATGACACTTTCAGTGTTGTCAGTTTTTGGCAAATATTAAATAGTGATGTGACTTAGTGAGTGAATGAAAGAATGAACGATGTAATGAAATTAATTTGCGTCATAAATGAGAATTTTCAAAGCTTATTTTAATAAAATGGTTTGTTCAATAAGGTTTTTTTAGATGTTTTCTAGTTAGTAGTGTAAGAGCGCGATTTGGAAATGTGCGGAAGCATGTCAAATCAGTTACCAGTTTTCAACTCATTTTTCATTTTCCCATAAATAAAACAACAATTAACACATTAATATTTTTTTCTACTTTTTTTTTGTACTTTTACCTAAAAACTTAAATTATTCCGAATCAGTTTCACTGCTGCTGTCACTATTTACGTGTATTACAAAGTCATCGCACATTTTATCTACTATGTTAATATGAACCTTGAATGCCTCAAAAGTATCGCGCTTATTTTGAAATATACTAAACTACGAATGTGACATTCATAAAATAGTTCGTTCGTTCAATAATCAAATCATTCATTACGTGACCTTAGTCGAGCACTAGTGAAATAAATGTGGTATCATTATTTCGTAAAATGACATTTGGAAGTGTCATCTGGCTGCAGTGGTTTAGCTGCCAGACTATATCTAACACATAGGGTCAGAAAGTTTCCGCTTATAAATTGACAATATTTCAAATTTCTTTATATTCATAAATCAAAAACCATTTCGAGAGAAACACTTGTAGAACACAATAAAAATATTTTTTGGAAAAATGAGCAAAATATGTAAAACAGGAAATGACGTCCAGCGGCCGGTCCAATACTGCCATTATAAAAAACCTTGTCTTCCGGGTTTCCCTTTGACATTTACAATTTTCACAACACAACACTACTGACAGCTGACGGTTAACTCATTCGCACACCACTCGGCTTTGTTGCCGTCGGGAACACTAGATAACTTTGCCGGGCAATAATGATAATATTTTTGCAAGTTTTCATTTAAAATCATATTATTTGTGAAGTATTAATGACATGAATGTGTATTGTTTGTGTGTAATAATGATAAAAATGACATGTAATAACAATAATTATTACGAATAAATGAGTATGAGTATGTATGAGTATTCTGTTTGAGTTTGTCAGCTCGTTTTGACGTTCATCGACAGTGACAACTGCATTCACTGTCAAAGTATGTAAGCACAGGTTTTGGCGGTCAATTAATGTAATTATTTCAACGTTTTTTTAAGTGTACGAAACAAAGCAGTGACGTCATTTCGCTAATACTTGACGTTTGTTACTTAAGTCCTTTCTGCTTGAGCAACGATTTAAATGGATTTTTCCACGAAAATACAAGATTTTCGCGAATATAAAAAAATATGGGTGTCTTAACTTCGTGCGCTCTTTCCAGCCAGACAATAAAAAGTAGCTCTTCAAAAATTGAAATATTGTCAATTGTAACTGGTAGCTTTATAAAATAGGGCCCCGTAGTGTCTATAAAGTCGGTTTACGGACGATAGTTTTACGTGATAAGTTGATATCGTCATAAAGAAACATTGATGAAAATTGCTAGCTCTGACGCCACGCGGAACGTGACACTTTTTCGTGCGTGCAGCCGGTGTTCATCGATTTATAAGACGTTATCACATCAAAAATAAATACACAACAGTAGTCTCAAATCATGTATAGTATAGTGACTATACCATACTATCATTGTATAGTATAGTCCATATAGTTAATTAAAGGGTATGGGTATGTATAGCGGTGTGTGTACATCGACGTCTGTGAGCGTCATCTGGTCGATGCAGACGTTCTGCGCGTTGAGCACGGCGGGCGCGGCGCGGGGCGCGGCGGGCGAGCCGCGCGAGCTGCCCGAGCTCACCGAGGGCATGCACGCCGATATCTACCATAGTTACCATCCCAGCAGCACAATGAACGGGAACGATTAGTTAATACAGGGTCTCTGACACGGGACATTTGAGCAGGTATTTCGGTGCAAACCTTGGCTAATCGGTGATATGAAGTAATTTGGTGATAGTTACTTTATGGTCTAATAGCGGGGTTACTGGATATCTTTACGGCTTGTAAGTTTCCAATAGGTGGCTGTCATTCAACATGCTATCGTGCAGCAAGTATCCGAACGCATCAGTCAACATTAAGAAAAAAAAACTTAAAAACCTATCACCGATTAACCAAGGTTTATTTATTTATTCAAAATTCATCAATATCAACTGGCTTCATATCATACGTTTTACAAGCCTCATAATTAGTTACACTTAACAAATCGTTGGACTTAGGCCCACTTGCAGAGTCCAGAGTTAAAAAATTTAATCGCTAACTCGGAGTTAAGTTTGACAGTTACATACATTTTCCCCCTTATTCATAAACGCTCTATAGGCTTCTGCTATCTTAGTAATCGTTTGTCCTTGTCTGCGAAAGTTAAATATCATAGTGACAGATAAGGACAAACGATTGCTAAGTTAACAGAAGCCTACAGAGCATCTATGAATAAGGGTTTGACACTACTTAGCCCCAGGTTAGCATCTGTCGTGCAAGAGCCTTATTCAGGTGTTAGTGTGTGATGAGTGTAGGTGATGGACTCACGGGCTGCGTGGGCTTGGAGTCGTCATCCTCGGTGAAGGCTGGCAGCAGATCCTCGCGGCCGTGATACTTGTAGCAGTTGATCACTATCTGACGCAGCGCGTGCGTCCACGACATCTGCACACGATCATTTCGGTTACAAGCTTATTTTGAGGACTGGTTTTTTTTTTTTGTCAAAGGCCATGGCAGAGTAAGGGAACATCTTGTGCCTTAATAGCTTTTCGGCTTGATTTTTGTTTCTGATGATAGGTCACGACGTTAGTAAGTGCTATACAAAATTTCAGCATTCTCTTCTTATTTTTGAAGAAAAAAAGGAAAAATGAATTTTCATTAATATCTCCGATTTATGGAACGAATAATTTGCATAATAATACACTTAGCTAAGACACATAATATGTCACTATAAGCCGCATAACATTCCATATATAAAAAAATATATATATATTTTTATTTTTGTTACTTCACTTAACTACATAGGAGTGGCGGGGCGTTAAGTATATTAGAAGGCAAGCCGAAGGGAATTTAACTAGCCTTTTCTTCTATTCTGCACAATAAAGTGTCCAACTGCTTTAAAATAGGCAAGCCAGCGGGAATCGAGTTCTATGGACGCCACGCCACTGCTACATAGTGTAAAACAAAGTCGCTTTCTCTGTCCCTATGTCCCTATGTATTGTTAAATCTTTAAAACTACACAACGGATTTTGATGCGGTTTTTTTTAATAGATAGAGTGAATCAAGAGGAAGGTTTATATGTATAATACATGCATAATATACCGTGCGAAGCCGGGGCGGGTCGCTAGTCTAACTAATATTATAAATGCGAAAGTATGGATGGATAGATGGATGGATGGATGGATGGATGGATGGATGGATGGATGGATGGATGTTTGTTTGTTTGTTACTCAATCACGCCAGAACGGCCCAACAGATCTGGATGAAATTTGGCACATAGATAGAGAAAAGTCTGAAATAGCACATAGGCTACATTTTATCCCGGAAAATTGCGTAGTTCCCGCGGGATAGCGATAAACGAATTCTTTGCAGACGAAGTCGCTGGCAACAGCTAGTATCTTATAAGATAGAGACACCTCCAATTTTTTCACTTATCATAGCGATTTTAATTAACTATAACATATATTTATTTCAAGCTTCTAGCATTGGTGTATCGTATAACTACTTTAACGGCCATTTTTGAGAAAAATATGTTATTTTCAGGTCAGGATATGTTATTACCTTCTGCTTCTCGTCCTCGGAGCGCGCGTCCATGCGCACGTTGGCCCACGGCAGGTCCTTGGGCCACCACGGCGGCCGCGTGGACTCGCGGCCCCAGCCCGGCTTGCCTCGCACTACACAACACCAACCAACATTACATACATACATAGGGTCTTTTCATCCTTCTGTCCTATTTGGTAAGCAAAATTATAACCTCAATGTGTCATTTTTTGTAAAGAATAAGGTGTATTATGTTAACAAATAAACCTGAGGCAATATTTTGTACATAATTTTGCTGATATTTTATCTCCAGTTCCTTTATTTACGATGAAATAGTTAAAAAATAACAAAATGAGACGTTTCAACGTTAGAATTTTGTTTACCAAAGAGGACAGTTAAGAATGAAAATGCCTTACGTACCGTCACGCCCCTTTCCCACAGGGGTAGACAAGAGACTACTTTGTCCCACTTGCTACGACCCTGATATACCTGTTCCGCTTCAACCACATTCATCAATCTTTTATACATGTTCGTTAGTTTAGGGTGCTCCTTAAGAATTTGTCAAAAGGTCCCCAATTTTGTCATTTGGATCGTCAGTCTAGTCTAGGCCTTCCCCTCCCAAAAAACCCATTCACTCCCTATATAAATCTGTTTATTTAATCTTCGGCATCCACCCTCTCTACACCAAACTAAAACTTTATTCGGCTAATTGACAATATTTCAAAGGGTCTGGCCGGAAGGTAATAGTAAAATCGCCCCTGGCTGAATTTGAAATATTGTTATGCACGTTTGTTTGTTTTATTAAAAGATATAATTTTACTGAATATTAAGACTTAAATGCTTACGGTTAGCGAAAAAATAAAAAAAATAAAAATTCAGTTTTTTTTTTTTTTTTTAGCCAAACTACGTTACCAATTAATTTGCCCTTCGGATATTTTGTACATATATTTAAGATACATTTATAGAAAAAAAATAAAAGTTCTAGCGTTTTTCAAAATACACAATTTTGGCTAATTAGTTTTTATTTTTTTATTTTTTTTACTTGCAAGTTGGCGACACCTTCCATATTTTGATATAATATACGCAATTTTATATTCTATTACATATATTTTTTTCAAAATTATTCATTTGGATCAACAAAGTGAAAAAAAGATTTTTGTTTAAAAGGGTGGTAAAAAGTTCTACCATATTGTTCAATCGTTCAAACATTCGTTCATAGTGTTAGTAACAATTATTGTATTACCAATGTTAGTAACATGACATAAAAACAGAAAATACGGATAAATCAGAAGAAAAAATAGATTTAAATTGATTATTTAAAAAAATATATTTTGTAGTTGCAATTTTTTACTTATTTTGAAAAATTAAAAATAATTGATAACAATAATAATATAGCTCTTTTTATTTCGGATTCACTACAATTTCAGTAGACCAGGTAAGTTTTTTTTTTCAAAAATTCAAATTATTTATTTGTAAGAATACAGTATATTAATTAATTATCAATTATTTTATTATTTGTATATAATTAAATATACAGGATGTATCAGATACCCTCTAACAATAATCCACTGGGGTATATAACCATAGCTATAGAAGCTAAAAAAATATTTAGAAAAAAATTGGAGTAATTTTTTTTTTCTATTGGAATGATTACATATATTGTATATAATGATTACCATAGCTACAAAAGTAAAAAAAAAAAATTAAAAAAAAATTAGAGTAAAAAGTTTTTTATATTTTCTATGGGAATGGTAGTATTAACTGCAATTATTCCTATAAAAAACATTTAAAAAAATTTACTCCAATTTTTTTTAAATATTTTTTTTAGCTAATAATAATAATAATAATAATAATAACTTTATTTTCACCACAGAAGTTACAAATGCATAACATTTTACAAAGCACACATTGATACATAGGATGGGTAGATGACATTTTATGCTGTAAGTGAAACGGCGGCGCTCGCACTAGACTCTGGGTCTGTATCGCGAGTGCCAAGGAAGTACACAAAATACAGGAATAATACAAATAATAAAAGAGAAGAAAAGAAATAGCTAGAAAGGAGTGTGTTCGTGTGTGTGTGTGTGTGTGTGTGTGTGTGTGTGTGTGTGTGTGTGTGTATGTGAACGTGTGTATGTGTGTGTGTGTGTGTGTGTGTGCGTGTGTGTGTGTGTATGTGTGGCTACACTTTACCATTAGTAAGAGCTTATAAGGAGATCCTCAGTATCTTGATAGTTTATATTTGCTAGACATATTTCGATAGCATTTTTTAATTTAGCAGCAGACATATCTTTTGTGTTGTTTACAGTTTTGCATATTTTGTTGTAAGCGTTTAAATGGGAATAGGGAGGCATATGTTTGGCAAAAGTAGACCTAATGGATGGCAGAGGGATGCTATATACACGTCGAGCGGCAAGGCTAGGAAAATCCTGACTACAGATTACTTTTCGATGGGTGGCTACGGCTACTTTTGTAATGTACAATTGTCTGACCCTTAATACCATTGATTCTTTATAAAGATTGTCAGTGGGAAACCTATATGGCTTGCTAAGCATAACTTTAAGTACAGCACGTTGGGCAATTTCTAAGCTCTTGATATTAGATTTTACAATACCACCCCAGGCTGATATACAATACAATAGTGCTGATTGACATAATGCTTTATAGACCAGTATTAAAATATGTTTAGGTGCAGAATTTCTTAAAGACTTCATTAAAAAGATCGTTTTTCTTATCTTTTTTGATAGGTTAGAGACGTGTTCCTTGAATGAGAGATTTTTGTCAAACAGAATACCTAAGTATTTAATTGTGTCAGTTTGATCTATAGGAGAGCACTTACAAGATAGTTGATTAGATTGGTCTGATAGAACAGGCGAACAGGAATGGATGGTGAGTTTACGAGTAACACTGGGTCTTGTTGCAAGTGTTTTGTGAAACGTTACATACTTTGTTTTGTTTTTGTTTAAAGTTAAAAGATTTTCAGTCAACCAGTTTGACAATTTAGTCAAACCTATTTCGGCTGTATTGAATGCATCGTCCCAGGAATTGCCATGGAAAAGAACAACCGTGTCATCTGCGTAACAAATTATGTCAGCTCCCAGAAGGGGCACATTAAGGATATCATTAATGTAGATTAAAAATAAGGTGGGGCCCAGTATACTGCCCTGCGGAACTCCATAGAGCACTGGAAGATGTTCACTCAAAGAAGAACCCACCCTGACACAATGACGACGATCAGTTAGATAACTATGAAACCAAACGTAGGAAACACCTCTAATGCCCATACTATCTAGCTTTTTCATTAATAAAGGAACTGAGACAGTATCAAAAGCTTTAGCTAGATCTAAAAAGACACCGAGGCCATATTTATTCGTGTCCAAATATTTAGCAACTAATGATGTTAAAAGCACAACGGCATCTTCAGTTGATTTCTTCTGCCTAAATCCAAATTGAGACCCAGAGATGAGGGCATGACGTTCAAGATACTTTACTAGGCGAGTATTTACAACTTTTTCCAGTAATTTAGAAAATACACTTAGTAGAGTAATAGGTCTGTAATTGGAAGGCAACGTTTTATCACCGTCTTTGTGGATGGGGGATATAACTCCTAGCTTCCACTCGTTTGGAAATATACCAGAAGCAAGGCTTAGATTGAAAATGTGAGTTAACGGTTCTACTATTGATGGTTCAATTAATTTGATTAAGAGTGGCGTATAACCATCTAGACCTGGCGCACTACCTACTTTGAGTTGTTTAATAAAATCTGAAACTTCGGCCACATCAGTAGGACCTAAGAAGAAAGAGTTGATCGGTCCAGAATTTGTTGTGTATTCGGCTACGAGATCGCCTTCGGATTTATTTAATTTTGTGAGTGTCTCATCGGCTAGTGTTTTACCAACGCTAGAAAAGTATTGATTGCACTTATTCAGTGCATCAATAGGATTCTTGGAGTTTATTAATTTGGAAGAATTATTTTGAGGCTTGGAGATATTACACACTTCTTTAATGCTTTCCCATAGTTTCTTTGGATTGTTTATGCTATCGGATAACTGTTTGGCTTCATAATCTCGCTTAAGTTTTTGTGTCAGATTGTTAAGAAAATTACGATAGCGTTTATAGGTTACCTGGATGATTAGATTCGAGGGATTTTTTTTAGCTTGAAGGTGGAGTGAGTCGCGATTTCTCTGACATTTTATTATTCCTGGGGTAATCCAAGGTTTAATATTAAATTTGGAACGGGCTACTACAACTTCTGAGGTGTGATGTGAGGTCACATTATTTAAGGTGTTAATAAAGAGATTTGCTGCCTCATTTACGTTGTCATTATTTAGTACTGAGGACCAATCTATTGTTTCCATTTCTAGTAACACTTCACTGTAATTTATAATAGTTTTAGTTCTTCTATGAGTATTGACTTTAGGACGTATGCAGGGTAGCGCTAGAATACATATGTCGTGGTCGGTTATATCTGTGCAAGTAATTAAACCTATTCCAGACATGCCACCACGTACAAAAATGTGATCTAGGCAGGCGTTTAGCTTCTGTAGCTATTGTTATATACCCCAGTTGATTATTGTTAGGGGCTATCTGATACACCCTGTAGAAGATAAAAAAATATTTAAAAAAAATTGGAGTAATTTTTTTTTAATATTTTCTATAGGAGTGGTAGTATTAACTGTAATCATTCCTATAGAAAAAAAAAATACTCCAATTTTTTTCTAATTTTTTTTTAGCTTCTATAGCTATGGTTATATACCCCAGTGGATTATTGTTAGGGGGTATCTGATACATCCTGTATATTTAATTATATACAAATAATAAAATAATTGATAATTAATTAATATACTGTATTCTTACAAATAAATAATTTGAATTTTCGAAAAAAAAAAAAAAACTTACCTGGTCTACTGAAATTGTAGTGAATCCGAAATAAAAAGAGCTATATTATTATTGTTATCAATTATTTTTAATTTTTCAAAATAAGTAAAAAATTGCAACTACAAAATATATTTTTTTTAATAATCAATTTAAATCTATTTTTTCTTCTGATTTATTCGTATTTTCTGTTTTTATGTCATGTTACTAACATTGCTAATAAGATAATTGTTACTAACACTATGAACGAATGTTTGAACGATTGAACAATATGGAAGAACTTTTTACCACCCTTTTAAACAAAAATCTTTTTTTCACTTTGTTGATCCAAATGAATAATTTTGAAAAAAATATATGTAATAGAATATAAAATTGCGTATATTATATCAAAATATGGTAGGTGTCGCCAACTTGCAAGTAAAAAAAATAAAAAAATAAAAACTAAAACAGCCAAAATTGTGTATTTTGAAAAACGCTAGAACTTTTATTTTTTTTTCTTTATAGAAAAAGATATTTTGTACATATATTTAAGATACATTTATATGTATCTTAAATATATGTACAAAATATCCGAAGGGCAAATTAATCGGTAACGTAGTTTGGCTAAAAAAAAAAAAAAAACTGAATTTTTATTTTTTTTATTTTTTCGCTAACCGTAAGCATTTAAGTCTTAATATTCAGTAAAATTATATCTTTTAATAAAACAAACAAACGTGCATAACAATATTTCAAATTCAGCCAGGGGCGATTTTACTATTACCTTCCGGCCAGACCCTTTCTTTATATTCATAAAAATCAAAAACCATTTCGAGAGAAACACTTGCAGAACACAAAAAAAATATTTTTGGATTTTTTCGTACAGTATTTTTTGGAAAAATGAGCAAAATATGTAAAACAGGAAATGACGTCCAGCGGCCGGTCCAATACTGCCATTATAAAAAACCTTGTCTTCCAGGTTTCCCTTTGACATTTGCAACTTTCACAACACAAACACTACTGAAAGCTGACGGTTAATTCATTCGCACACCGCTCGGCTTTGTTGCCATCGGAAACACCTAGATAACTGTTTAACGAATATAAAAAAATATGGGTGTCTTAAATTTGTGCGCTCTTTCCAGCCAGACAATAAAAAGTAGCACTTGAAAAATTGAAATATTGTCAATTGCCTACTCAAACTGTCTCCAACTTATTTCTCTGTCTTATCGGTTGTCTGGTAGAGATCGCTATTAAGCGATAAGACCACCTATTATATACTTCGTTCTTTGTTCCTGTACTGATTTGTGATGTTCAATAAAGAGTATTGTAATGTAGCGTGTATGTGCGTATCGGTGGTCACTCACCCATGGAGTACTTGAGCATGAGCGGTATGAAGGCGCGCAGCTGCGCCTGCGTCATCTTCTCGACGGGCGTGGGGATGCCGTCTATGATGAGCGGCGGCAGCTCGAACAGGGACGGGTCGTCCTGCGGCGGCGGCGGCGCCTGCCCCGCGCCCACACCGAACTGCGGCTCGTTATTATGTTTATCGCACTAACGATTACCTTAAACTATACCCTACCACCAATAAACAACTTTACTGTAGACCGACCGCTTAACGGACGCGGGGTAGACGAACGCGGGGGCCTCTCTCTGTGCGGGCGGCAGGCGCACTCCCCGCCCGCACCGCTCTCGGTCCCCGCGGTCGTCCTACCCCGCGCTCCTGTACCCGCGCGGCCGAGAACTCGGTTAATCGGTCGGTCTATAGACTCCTAATCGCTAGCAAAAGTTCCTCAATAAACATCCGATCGGCATTGTCTGTGTTGTGTGTGTGTGTACATCAATTTATACAGATAACATTAACATATTCGTTCAAATTAACACATTATTTCGTGGCAATAATGTTTGTAAATTGCAAACGATCGTGAGAAGCAATGACGCGACGACGTTTGTTCACAAACGTTTGAGACTACGGTGCGAAAGAGACATACACATTGTTATCAAAGCGCGGTCAAATCACGATTGAACCAAAACTCTGCACAATAGACGCGTCGTGCAGACTTTTGCTTCGGACTGTTTTTAAGCGTGATTGGGAGTCTAGTTGTTTATTGTAAGTCAATGCCTATGACAGGACTTCCCGAACAGAACATGAACCCAACCGACGTAAAGCCCCATTTAGATACATGCATTGATTGCATGCAAGTTTCATTACATTGCGGGTTGCCGGGGTAAACCGAATTCAACCGATCTGTCAAACTTCGCAATGTAACTATAATGGCATATAATTCTTGCATATGTCTAAACGGGCCTTTATTCACCAACAATTGTAGCGATGGTGAAACGGGCCACAGAGGCGTAGACAAATGTCAGGGGCGTTGCATTCCCGAAAACGCGTAGGCAAATTAACTGTTCCGAATTACCATTAAGTACATTAAAAAAAAATGCGCGTTTCTTATTTTTGTTGAAACCTTATCCCTAAGGCATGAAAATATTATTTTTGGTTCGGGGAGGCGCGCCGAAATAAAAGTTGGAAAACCCTGCGTTATTTTAAAATGTTCACTTTCGTAATAGTTTTTCAGGCAGTTGTCATAAGAATAAATAATAACAGAGTAGAACGGTATCTCTTTTGACCGCGGCCAAAACGCCGCCATTTATATACCTACTTCCCCCCTCACGTCGTTACACCCCTCTGTCGTCCAGGCGTGTTGCTAAGGTTGCTTACTGTTAAATATTATACTTACGTCTAAAGATATCGCTAAAATATAAGTTTTTATTTACTTTGAAATCATTATTTTTACGGTCGGTTTCAATAACGAAGGGTTGTGTGACAGATCCATAGAATGTAACTGTTAGCGTTCACGAAAGTTTTGACAGCAAAATAAATACTATATTAAATTACTTAGAAATAAATCAATACTCGGTACTGTCCGCGTTTACTTAATTTTCACGTACAATTTTTCAATATATGTCACTATTGACGAGACGTTGCTAGGTTACGTTCTATGGTTATTAAAACTAGAGAGGTGACTATGTATAATTGGGTGATCGGTTAAAATCGCGTATAATCGAAAATCCAAAGACAACCTACAAAAATATGAAGTGAGTATTTTACATTCTTTCACACTCGCTACACAATACCAATCGATTTTATTGGTAATAAATAGATTCCTTAGAACTTAAATTACATAATGAAGTAAAATAATATTTTATTCAACCTATTTTGTTGAAAAAACACAACTTGGCAAAAAGCGTAAAATAGGAATTATAATTATTACATTTTAGGAGATTGACTTAGGTATTATTATATCGAAATAGCATTTATTTATAAATTAATATGCAGTCGTTATTTTAATGGAATCGATTGTTATTAGTACTAAGATATAATCGATAATCGTTTTATGTGAAAGGTGTCACAAGGAAGCCTCACCTCTAGATTTGTCAATGTTAATGTCACATACAACCCTTCCTTATTGAAACCGAGTGTAGTTTTACAAAATATGACATTTATAAATCATTAGGTGCGTTTTCAAGATGAAGGTACGGAAGTACGGAACGCGCATACAGACAAACGCGCGTGCAGCGACGCCGGCCGTGTCAGCCTAACTGAGTAGCTCGCTTAGCGGGTACTCTAACATCGCGACCTTGAGTCCGGCCGGAGCGGGAGTTTCCGTTCTACAATGTTCTTATTTATTGTAATGCAGCCGCCCTGGTTACCTGCTGCGCCAGCGCGTTCTCGAGCTCCTCCATGATCATGCAGCGCAGGTTGCGCACGACGTCCTCGAGCGGCTTGGCGCCGAACACGCGGTACGAGGTGTTGGGCTTGCCCGGCGTCGCCACCAGCACCACCGCCTGCTGGCCCACGCGCGTCGCGAACTCTTCTATCGTTTGCTGACAAAACAATACAGTTCCTTAACCTCTCGACCGCACAGTCATCGATGTATACTATCGAGTGAATTAAAAATTTAACTTAAAGATTTTTTATGAGTTACTTTTACGGTCCTATTTTCAGTTTCGTTTAGAAATTTCATCGATATATGACCAACATTCTAGTCGAAGCTAGCGTTGAAAATTTCCGAGAAACGCCCAGTTTCCTTCCGAACGGCATGTTTTTTCGGATTTTTACAGAATAAAACCATAAAATTTTCCACAATTTTTTTTCCGAAAAAACGATTTAATCAGGTTTTAATCGGTTATTTTTCTTAGGTGGGTAGGTGAATGATAATAGACTTACTTTGACATTGACGTTGTCACAGTTGTGTCATTTTACACTTTGTGGTTTTTTTCGTAAAAACGGAAAAAAACGAAAATTTCATAAATTTCCGAAAAAGCCATTTGAATTTTTTCCGAAATTTTCAACGCTACCTGTCACAGTCATCGATATACACTATCGAATGAATCAACAATTTTACTTCTTAATTTTTCACTTTTACGGTTTTATTTTTAGTGTCGTTTAGAAATTTCATCGATATATGACTACAATTGAAACAAAAACCATATTTCCATACTAGGCGGTTTGTTCCGTGGCGTCATTCGTTCGTAGCGTGGCGGTTAAGAGGTTAAGGGGGTTGCTCTTCCATACAAATCTTCCGTGCAGCTGCATTTCGTCCACAGGCTTAATTTTAATGCGGTTTTTTGAGGATAGTTAGATATGGATAAATTGTGTGCGCAAATTACAAAAAGGTGTGCATTTATCATACCTAAATTGCAGTACGATGCAGTAAATTTCGATGCATTTTACAATAGTGTGAGTAGCTAGTGTCAAATAAAAATAGTTGTAAAAACCAATCGACTATTTCGAACAGTCACGTGACCACTAATGTGGCTCAGTGGTTATGACTCAAAGAACTGAATAGTAAGTGACCAAGTTCAAATCCCGGGGCCGCATTTGATTTTTTTATATTTTCTAAACATTTTTTTTAATAATTTACGAATTTAAAGTGAGTAAGACCATCTCATTGAGATGTAGGAAACTTTAAGTTAAATTCAATATTTTTCTTGTCAAACCAAATCAAAGAAGCTAGGTACTACCTAAGTGGTTTTAAAACAACCACAAACTTAGCAGGTTGATTTAGGGCAATTTATGCCCATTATCAAACCTAAACTTGGCAAAGCTTTCATACCTAGTAAGTACTTTAGTATTAGGATCACACGTGCTTATTACTTTGGCATAGATGGTGGCGCCTCGCAGTCATATTGCCACTTTATAACATGTTTTGCCTTATGTACTAAGAAAAGGTACTCAACTACAGAAATTACACCTATTAAAATAAAAAAGTTCTTCTAGTTAATTACACGAATGCTTCTCACGAGAATCGAACCCTAAACCTCTGCATCAAAACACAGCCATACACCACGGCAATGATTTTAAAATCCGACAGGTGCTAAATACAAAATAGGCCGAGTAAATAGGTTTTCTCAATTATAGAACATTAAAAAAAAACATGCGAGTCAAAAACCTGGCTAGACGGGTAATTAAAAAAACAATGACATGAAATTGTCATAAACTAATGATTGGCAGAACGTGGTGTCTCTAAATAAAAATAATCATTTTATTCGAAATAAATTGAAGTCAATTGGAAGTAAAAGATGTTACGAGCTACGATATTGTACGCAGCGTAGGCATTTATTTGGACGTACAGGTATGTACTTATCAATTAATCATAATATTTTTTAAGATACAATACTTCAACGTTTGTGTCAGATTGGCACAAAATATTATGTAAACGCAATTGAAGTGCACAGTCCCGGTGTCTGCATGTAATCAAATCTTGGAAGTGAATTTTGCCCCACTTCTAATTGATCAGATTGACGTGAAATCTGGCATAAGTACTTGTAAGTCAGACTTGTAAGAAGTACTACAGTAATCTTGAAGTGAAATTCTGGTATCGTTCCCGCTGTTGGAAACTCATCAACAGAAAGAGTAACAACCATCCATGCATTACGTTTACGTCTAATTATAACTTTTAGAACTCAGAGGAATCTGTAGTGCTCTAATCGAACTTGCTATTGACCAGGTTTTTTAGGGTTCCGTACCCAAAGGGTGAAAACGGGACTCTAATTACCTACTAAGATTCCACTGTCCGTCTGTCTGTCTGTATGTACCGTCTGTCTGTCACCAGGCTATATAGTATCTCATGAACCGTGATAGATGAAATTTTCAGATGATGTATTTCTGTGGCAGCTATAACAACAAATACTAAAACAATATATTTTTGTCCATCTCTCTATGTAAGTAAAGTAACCAATGTAAAATAAATAAATAAATAAATATCATGGGACAAATTACACCAATTGACCCAGTCCCAAAATAAGCACAAGGCTTGTACTATGGGTACCAGGCAACGGATAAACATACTTATATAATGTAGGTCAATACATACTTAAATACATACAACCCAAATGACCTCACACTGCTTACATTTTGCTTAGAAGCCACGCCGTCTGTCTGTTTGTCTGTCTGTCTGTCTGTCTGTGTCACCAAGCTGTATCTCATGAACCGTGATATGGCTGTCAGCTATCATGATTGTCTAGCGACAGTTGAAATTTTTACAAATTACGTTTCTCTGTTGCCGCTCTAACATCAAATACTAAAAACAGAATATTTTTGTGAGTCTAAGTATGTAAATAAAAAAATATAAAATTACCTCATAAAGAGTACATCTTGGTTAGGAGGCAGGGCTCTGCTAACACTGGATTTTATATTTACTTGCCGAATTTGTACGAATCCCTCGGTACGAGAGTCCAACCCACACTTGGCCAGTCTTTGGTGTTCGGAACACAAAGGAGCTTATCTATTACCAAGTTCATGCTGTACCATGGTTTATTTTATGGCCACATTGTTCAAATTCGTCCGTCTATGGCTGTCTATATGTCCGTCTGTCCTAACTTTATAGTTTTTTTACACATATTAGGTAGTTATATTTTACTCATTTTCATGCTGGTCTGGAATGTACCAGTTGCTTTGCTTCTCGCGCAGATGGTAAATGCAAGAATCTTAGGAATCATATTATTATTATAGGCGATACGGCAATCCGTCACTAGCTTGATTCCGCTTTCCACCTATACGCCCACAATCATGCTTGTTCTTGATGGACTTAAGGTTTTGTAACCTTAGGCTCTGTCTACCTCGTAAGGGATAGACGTGATTTGTGTATGTATGTACATATTTTACAGAGTATCCGACCGGCGTCCGAATACCGAATTTGCCGTCAAAATGATAATTAAAAACTATACGTACGTATGTATACATTATAGAAAGGTATAAGAAAGGTAAGTAAAATAAACAAATAGAAAAAAAGGAACCACTGTAGAAGCACTTATTTTGTCTGTCTGTCTTTCCGTCTGTCCATTCTTCTGGACCATTTTGTGACAATTTATTTATCTGTAGGTTTTTATTTTTAGCTTTGTATGTTTATATAGGTACTTACTTTTGTTTTTTAACTACTTTTGTGATTGTCATAAATAAACTTTTTCTTTATTTCTTTCTGTCTGCCTGTCTGTCTATCTGTTCGTCTGTTTGTCTGTATGTATGTATGTCTGTCTGTCTGTCTGTTCGTTTGTCTGTTTGTCTATGCGTTTATCTGTTTGTCCAACCATCCATCCGGCAGTCCATCCGTTCGTTTGACTGTCTGTCTTCTATGCGTCCGACGATCCATCCGGCTGTCTGTTTGTCTGTGCATCCGAACAACCGTCCGTCCATCCGTCCATCTGCTTGTTAATCTGTGCGTCTAATCATCCGTCCGTCCGTCCGTCTGTCTGTCTGTCTGTTTGTATGTGCGTCCAATCATCCGTCCGTTCGTCCGTTCATATGTCTGTCTGTGCGTCCGACCATCTGTTTGTATGTAAATCTGTCTGTCTGTTTGTCTGTCATTATAAATATTATTCATCCATTCGTCCGCCCATTCATCTGTATCCTTTTGTAGTACTGACTGTAGAATATTTTTTCAGATTCACATTGGATTCGGAAGGTGTTTAATTTTTGTCTCTAGTAACAGGAAATAAGTGAAGCAAACATCCACTGGACGCGAGCGTATCTTACTTGCTATTATTGTGCAAGAAGGGCAAAAAGTTTACTGCTGGTGTGATGATAAAAAAAAATTGTTGGTTCTAAAAACACATGAAGCATTCTGTAGATTTTTATTGGCGTAATTTTTAATAACATAACATAATGAGATAAAAATAACTAGGGAAAATATCAAGACCGTGAAATGCCAGATGTCCAACAGCGGAGTTTTGTCAACCCTGTTCTGAAGACTTTTTTCGTCTTTTTTCGTTTTTTGTTTTTTGTATGCATGTAAAAAATATTATTTTGTGGACAATAAATAATAAGTGGCTAATTTCCATTACATGCAATTCAGTTATGAAACTTATGAATAATCTGTCGTGTAAAATTTTATTTATTGAATATGTTACGTCGATACCTTGGGGCTAAATTGTCGTATAAGCCAAAAGTCGAATTTTCAGGAGAGCCAAAAAACCAAAAAGAAAATTAAAAATAAATTGTAACTCTTTTGTTTTAACTGTTATAAAGAAGCTTCGTAGGACGAAAGTTCTTAAAATTATGAGTAGAACAATATGGATTCATAAAATTTAAGATAGAACCCATAAAAAAGAAAATAGATGGCTTATACGCTTCTTAAAACCAAAACAGCATGTCGTTTATGACCGAAATAATAGTTGTTGTTTGGCTACTTAGGGCGTAAAAGTCAGCTATTACGATTTATTGAAAAAACCAAAGGTGTAAGTCACCGGTTTTCTTTTTTTGGTTAGGTACTTTACTGTAAAAAAATAAATGACGTATAAACACCTCAAACTACTTTTCTGCGATAATGATGATAAGGTGGTATAAACCAAATCAGTTTGAAAATCGTATTTGACTTTCAAAGTCCATTAAAATTAAAAACGTTTGAGGGTTCGGTAGAACAAAAAAATCTTATAGAAAAAATATATATATTGGTGATGGTAAGAAATCAATGCCAACGAAAAAAAAACACAAATATCGTTGTTATTATTAGAAATATTGTTCAAGTACCACATTAAAAGATAAAAATGAACAGTAAAAAAAAGAATAGATCATTAAATACTTCTAATCTCTTTACATTTAAATCAATCTTTTTTAAAAAAAATATGTATTTAACGCTCATTTTATTCCGAATTTATTTTTTGTTGGCGTTTATTGCCATGAAATGAAACGCTACTGTAGGCCGCACACCAAACTTTATTCTGTTATTTGAAATAATTCAGGTCGTATTCACCAAATTGGTTTGGTGGTGGCTTATACATCCTATAAATAAAACTTGATTGCAGGTAGTATGATAAACTGTTAAATTTTCAGAAATCGTTAAGGTCGTATACGCCAAGTTTGATAAGTAATGTCCTTTATGCCAATTACAGATTTTGATTTAGGATCAATAATACCTTTGCATTTTTCACACTGAGTAGCTGGCTTTAACTCATTTTTTTAAAATTTCCTGTTTAGTGCAACAGAAAATTGAGGGTTTATTTGATATTTTTTTGGGATTTGGAGAATTTTAAATATACACGTCGATAGAGAAAAAAAAAACTGAGCTAAACTGCATTCAAATCTCATTTTCGTCAAAATGGCTTATACGACAATTGAGCCCCAAGGTAGCGACGTGATCTACAGTCACCAGCATAAATATGTGATCACTTTTGTACCTTGTCACTTTAAAGTCATGTTTGAAAAACCATACGAAATCATGTAACGACTGAAAGCGACAAGGTACAAAAATGATCACTTATTTATGCTGGTGACTGTACAATTTCGTGGCATCTTTTAATAAATTATTAAATATTTTGAGTTTCGTATTGAGAGACTCGTGTATTTGGAAATGCTTGTATTTTTCGTCTTATTTCCCTAGGTATTGACTATACGTGGGACTGCCTATACAACGGGTCCCATTTCGTACCTTCTAAAAATAGTATGATCATTTGTTCATAGGTATTATGTATATACTATCAATCAACAGGCTAGCAACCCATCGCTCATTTTGATTCTCCTTTCCACCTATACGCCCACAATCATACTAAACGTGGCCTTTAGGTCTTGTTACCTTAGGCTTTGTCTACACCGTAAGGGATAAAGACGTGATTTAATTATGTATGTATGTACTATCAATAAAAGAGCCCTGCAGGAAAACTTGAGGAAAAAGTAGTTTCAGTAGTTAATTCTCACAGTATCTTGGTATGGTTTTTGTATGAGCATAACTCTCTCAGAATTATAATTAGTTAGGCATAATTATCAATAACTAGTCAGTGTGTGTTATTTCAAAGAAGTTATCGCGTTTAAAAAACGTAATAGAAATAGACACATATAAATTTGATCATTACTGGAAGCATGTAATTCTGAGGGAGTTATGCCCGAATGAAAAAAATAGGTATCAAGAGACTTGAATCTCCATCAAACTAAAATTTCGTGAAATTTGACTGAAAACGCTTTTACTCCAAGTTTCCTCCGGGTCGGGTTCCTATATTTCTAACCTACAGTAGAACGTTTTCACGAATAACGCGGTCAACAGCACAGTGAATTTTCTTGTCAGTTCAATCAAAATGAAACTTCACTAAGACATTTGCAGTGAAAAAGTTCAACAATGTGTCTGGACTTGATTTGTCACTACCCAGGAATAAGTACATACTTAGTACGGATAAAACTATTCGTATACCTGTTACAGCGTGTCAAATGTTTATGAATACTGAATAGAATAGTGATACAAATTATTTCAAAAGTGACATCTCACTGGTATTTGGTTTCAAATCAAATTGAAAGTTTTATTTGAAAAATATATCTTTTTTTTAAATACCAGCGCTTTGATAAATTAGCCCTTGTGTGTGCATACCACATGTTGCGTGGCGCATTTACTTATGAGTCGAATGATTTCGTTCGTAGTAGCCATTACGCCATAGGTACTATGGCAGCGTGCACGTTTTTTCGACTTTAGATATCAAACACAAAGTCGAATATCTACCTACTATACCAATTAGAAAAATATAGGGCCTTACCCGTGGCCCACCTAATTTGTCCACCCGGAAAACCAATACCCAGCGTCCAATACCCAGAAAAAAGGAGCTCCGCCCCAGAGCGGAGAATTTCACTGCTCCGTAAGGTCGACCGCGGGGTTCCTATTTCTATTCAGTTTGCCCTTCGGGCATTTGAAAATACCTAATGAACCTAACTTAATTTTACTATCTCAAATGAGAATTCTTATTTTTATTGACCCGAAATTCCTAATGGCACAACCAGTTGCGCACAACATATATGTAGAGTAGGCTCATGAGGAAAGCGCTGATATAATACGCGTCGAGCTGCAATTTTATTTTTTCGCGTGTGGACTAGACACCGTAGTACTCTGCTTTATCCCACTCTAGGTAACGCTAATCAAAACCATCGACGGATGAAGTTGGACTTTTGTGGAAGTAAGTATTATAGTAAGTAAAAGCGAGTTCAGATGGATTAGATTTGTTTTGGAGTTGTCATTATTTTATTTGACGTACCTACCTATTGCAAAGTCATCATAATTATCTAATATTATTTTTTCCTTTTATGCGCTATACGATGAATTATTATAAATATGAATTATGATGACATAAGGACATAACTTAAAAAAGGCAGCTCACAACTCTGGAACAAAATTATCTAACCAAACCCCTAACTAAACCCTTAGGCCAAGAAGCATTCAGACGTAGTCCCTACCCGCTATGCGTAATTATTTCCTTTGTCTGAACCTATACTGCAATGCATTTTGGTGAAAGGATCCGAATGGCTAGCACGAGTGACTTCGTCTCATCGCTGCAACCAGGCTCATTCTCAAGTTACCTATTTACGAAAGGCGCGCCTGACTCGAAACCTTACGGCGCTAGCTGTTTAGATGCCCCAGACGAAACGCTTATAAGTTATAATGCATAAGAGTATTAATAAATGTCAGACGATGGTGATGATGATGTCTCTACGTGTGAACGAATATCAAATATGAATCGCAGGTTCCTACATACTGATAGGTACTTTGAAGATACTAGCAATGACGGCATATGAATTTGCCGCTAGAGGCGCTATTGTAAATGAGGTATTATACAGAAACGTAAAATTAGTAGTACCTACAAGTTGCATATTCCGGCTTTACATAACGGATTTTTAGTGTTATTAAGATTGTTTCCTTCCGATTATTATCGCAGACATACCTACGACAGGTTTATTAAAAGAGAAAAGAAGAGTTATGAAAATTAGGAGCCAAATTAAGCAGGCAAATAAAATGGCAGCTAATTTAGAAGATAAGATAGGACTGTGCAACACTGTGGGTAATAAATAGCTTGCTATTAAATATTAATTAAAAGAAATCCTGAATAATGTGATATACCTTACTCTACAGTGGCGCCAACTAGTGAGTACAAATACGATAGCCCTCATTCTAACAAAGTACAAAAAAATTGACTCCCTGGTATTCAAAAAGGGTTAAAGGTGGCATTGATTCACATATTTGCATCTGCTAGACTCATATGTAATATTTATAACTAGCTGAGCTAGTAAAAAATATTTCGCCTTAAAGTCAGTTTTTGTCTGAGATGGCGCTGCATACGAAAAATTAAAGTTTTTTTGTGCATTTTTCATATTTTTGATTAGATATTCAGCTATTCGTGGAAGAGAGAAAGCCAACAAATCAATAATCATAAAAATCCGTGCAGCTATTCCAAAGTTATCAATAGTTAAAATAACACGACTTACTCTTGTACGTATAGATTTGTAAAATTTCTGGTAAAAGTAAAGTTGATATAAAAACGTAAATATAACGTGAAAAGTTACGCTAACAGCTTAGCAAGGTGTTGCAATATTTTTCCACCCGCCAGTGCCTCCTATTTGCATGTGTGTGTAAGACCTAGTATCTGTATAAGGCCGTTAATGACACCAGCGTTTGTGCAGCTATTCTCCGAATTGGTGCATAATTACCATTTGAGTGTAGTCTCAAAAAATCGGCCGTATTGAATTGTGTGCGCAAATTAATTGATAATCTATAAATGTATTAAGAATTTTCTAAAAACTACAAAAAACCGACAAAATTGATTATAGCGCCATCTAACGGGACTTTTACAATGAGCTAACGCGAGCATCCGCCTTAACCTTATCGCCGTGTAAAATGCACCTTCATTTGACAAGATAAAGTTGACATTTGCTAGTGACACTAGAGCTACTTGGCGGTGAATACGTTAAGGGCGTCTCGGAGTCGAGTTTTTTTTTATTATTTTTTTATGTGAAATGGAAGGCAAACGAGCAAGTGGGTAACCTGATGGTAAGCGATCACCACTGACCATAGACACCCGCAACCCCGGAGGGATTGCAGATGCGTTGCCAACCTAGAGGACTTAGATGAAATGCCTCTTGTGCCTGTAATTTCTCCGGCTGTCTTACTCTCCACACCGGAACACAGCAGTGCAAGCACTGCTGCTTAACGGCAGGATTAGCGAGTAAGATGGTGGTAGCGATCCGGATGAACCTTGCACAAGGCCCTACCACCCGCAAAGACCCCGAGTTAAAAGCCTAGCCCTACCAAAGCAGTTTGAAGTTATCTTACGAAGCTCTTCGGTTCATGGTTTCAACTCCCCTCGCCGTGGCTTTTTGCTGCTACCACCTAGTCGCTCTACCTTAGAGCTGCTAGGTTATTACGTAACTCGCTCGCAATCGCCATCGTGTTCATTTTGACAGTTCTTGTATGAATGTGACAGCTAGCTGATTCCGATGCCAATTTTCAGACCATACATGAACTGTCAAAACGAAACACGATGGTGATCGCGAGCGAGTTACGTAAGAAGCCTGCAGGTCAGTCAGGTCAGGCACATGTGATAAAAGTATACATATAACGAATATCAAGCACAGCTACAGTTCAGTTAAAGCTCATCAGTAACTTTAATATTCCCGCTCTGGGTAAGTTTCTTATTATATTGTACAAACCCTCAGTTTCCTCAAGAGTCTGTTTTGGTGTCGCTTCCGGACAGACGGGTTTGTTTCAAAGGAGTGCGGCCGTTTACGCTTCTTGGAGGAAGCTATGGCGGCGGCCGCTGCCATGCCAACCGGACCTGCCGACAAATATTTGCTATCATACACGTTTTGTATTCAGTACCCAAGTAAAATAAAGCAGCAGGTAGGAGGTAGGAGGGCATTATACGACTTGTAAAAGAGTTCTAAGCTGAGCTATGATTGACTCCAGCTAGCTTATTACGTAACTCGCTCGCGATCACCATCGTCTTGATTTTGACAGTTCTTGTATGAATGTGACAGCTAGCTCATTCCGGTGTCAATTGTCAGCCAATACAGAACAGTCAAAATCAAGACGATGGTGATCGCGAGCGAGTTACGTAATAAGCTAGCTGGCTCCTATTTCACCAACACGACAATTGACTATTCGAAATGCAATGCGTAGTCAATATTTATGAAGCCAACCGGCGTAGATTCTCATCGAATTTTGTAATGTAAAGAGAATTGTCACTTGTCACTGACAAGTGTCGTTTGGTGAAATAGGGCCCAGGGGATCTAGATCCATAAGTTCTAAATTCAAAGTTCGCATCATACCGCCCCTCCTCTCTAGTGCAAATGAATCGGCACTATACAAACTTCGCATTTCTTACTTTGGAGTACAGTATTTTTTCTTTTTGAGGAAATATTTGGTAAAATCCAGTTAAACATAGAACCTGACTGACGGTTGCATTGCAAATAATCTAGCGTTGAAAATGCCGGAAAAGATCAAATGATTTTTACGGGAATTTATGAAATTTTCGTTTTTTTTCGGATTTTTTACGAAAAAAAAAAACGTAATGACACAACTGTGACAACTGAACTCAATGGCAAAGTAAGTCTATAATCATTCACCTATCGACCAGTATTAAGAAAAATAACGTATTGAAACACGTTTAAATCGTTTTATTCGTTTTTTTCGGAAAAATTGGAGCGGAAAAAAAAACAAGCCGTTTAGAAAGAAACGGATTTTTTTCCGGAAATTTTCAACGCTAAAATAATCTGATGTAACATCAACGGTTACGACGACAGTCACCTGCGGCGGCCAGCTGCTTCGTGACCTCGTCGCTGAGCGCGTTCTTGATGATGTCCGCGCCGTCATCGTACGCGGAGCCGGCCGGCGACGACGCGCACTCGTCCTCGTCATCGGACGCGCCGCTCAGCCCGCAGCCGTCCACCTGCGACATGTCCTGCAGAACAACCCACACCGAACAACGGCTTACTACTTGTGTAAGAGCGTTCATCCCTACTGAGCTGGCAACGTCGCATTTTTTGTGTGTTTTTGACGATTATTTCACGGAAATTGAATGAAAGTTTCAAATGTGCGTCTGTAGTGCACTTTGTTTTTAGTGTATTGATGCGTCTAATGCAATAATTGATCGTGATGGACTTTTATTTTCTTATTAAACGAGATATAGTATTTTATCCCTTTAATACGCAATTAAAAGTCCATCACGATTTATCATTGCATTGGGCACATTAATACACAAAAAACGAAGTGCACTACAGACGAACATTTGAAACTTTCATTCAATTTCTGTGAAATAATCGTAAAAAACACAAAAAATGCGACGTTGCCAGCTCAGTGCACCCTCTTAACGAGCTCGCTCGTGTCGCCGCCGATACGAAGGTGCACTACGCAGAGTAAGGCTGGAATAATCTATGTTGCAATCATATTCATCTCATCTCTCCAGCCTATATACATCTAAACTCTAAACTGTAACGTCTAGTTGCTGGTCATAGGCCTCCTCTCAGAATTATATTATATTTTTATTTTTTATAAGCAAATAAATTTACTGGACGCGTAACTTTTTTGTAGCAGGCAAAAGGCTATGTCAAACGGCTGGCGCAGTATGGCAAAATACAGGAAAACTTTCCAAGCGCTGTATATTCTTTAAAAAAAATATGAGGTGCAGAAGATCCACCATAGTATCTTTATGACTTTACTAGCTGTTGCCAGCGACTTCTTCTGCAAAGAATTCGTTTATCGCTATCCCGCGGGAACTACGCAATTTTCCGGGACAAAAAGCAGCCTATGTGCTATTCCAGACTTTTTTCTATCTACGTGCCGAATTTCATCCAGATCCGTTGGGCCGTTCTGGCGTGATTGAGTAACAAACAAACAAACATCCATCCATCTATCCATCCATACTTTCGCATTTATAATATTAGTTAGAAGTTAGATGACACTGAAAGATGTTACAACTCTTTGTAGGTATATGTTTAATGAATACTATTATTAGAGGTAATGTTTATTAGGTAGGATGTATGAGGTAATCTTCAAAACAACATCCAATTTTAAAAATTCTGTCACCAGTAGAATCCTTCATTAACACTGAGTGAGATAGACAACTTTTTCAATCAATCAATCAATCAATCAATCATTTATTCACCAGAACATATGGTATTTACATGGATGGTATTTTAAGTATCAGTCCCTTAATATATTCAGCCATTTGAGGCGCGTGAAGTGTTTTGACCCAACATTAAGTGGTCAAATTCTAGATAAATAAATTTAATTACTACTCCCATTAGATCATAAAAAAAAAATTATCACAACAAAGCGCAAAATTCCTGCGGGAAGCCCATAGTTATAGACATCAGTTACTAAGAATAAAATTTCAATTTCTAAACAGGTGTTAATACTGTTAATACATACAAAAGTCAACCCCATTCATAACCTCACCTCCTCGGCCATGTCCATAGATTCCGTGCTAACCGCAGAGTTCATGATGTAGTCCTCCTCTGCCGTCTCAACCAGGACCATTGGTGCCCGCTTCAGGTGAGAGCGCTGGACACGCCTTTGATCACACCGGGCTTATGTACTGCACAAAAAAAATTGCATTGTAAAAAAACTGGTACCGTAAGCTTGGCTTTTGGGTAACAGAGGGTAACTTTGGCCCATATGATAACCACATTTTGATAAAAAGCATAACAGTGCCATAATTTCATCACAATAATAAAATCTGGACCAAGATTAATGCCAAAGGCCAAACTAATCCAAAATGTAACTCAAACTGTAGAACCCTATCTCAATAAGGTGATGTATCATTTGAGATTGAGTGATGGCGGCCTGTCAATTGTGACAAGGGTTCTATGGTGGTATGTGAATACATTTCTCTTACTGTATATTTCACTGTAAGAATTTATCTTCTTACAGCTAGATTCAAGCTGAAACTGATTATTGATGGACTTTCAAATTCCTCAACAAAACAGGTCAAAACTGACTAATTCCTAACATTTCCCAGAAAATTATGTGGTTGTACATAATCATAAACTTCAAAACTTGTGTAGCAGAGAATCAACAACTGTTAATATCTTCCCCATTAAGTTCCCTAAGAAAGCAGTTTTCTTATTGGAAATTGTAGATAAATAGTATAATAAATCATACCTATAATAAAGTAAGCTTGATTCTGGTTGAATTTCTACATAGACCTAACAAATTCATCTTTTGAAAGTTTTGTGCTAAATTTATCAAGAACTTTAAACCTTCCATTCACATCTGAAACATTACCAAAGAGCCATTTCATCCAGACTCATTTACCAATCTATTGTGTACTCAGCTAGCTAGAGAACGAAAAATCAATACTTAAGCTCGTCATGCTAATACATGAATAGATTAATCAAAGCCTACGTGCAAATTAACCGGCTGAAAGAAAATTCGATCTATTGCCGACTTGATAGACTTTGTCGCAAGCTGTAAGAAAAACGATGCTCCTATTTACTGCTATTCAATTGTAATATGTTGTCAAGCTGTGTAGCAATATGACGCATTTAATTTCAGCTTATGTTTTGTTTAGGTTCGATGCATGGTGGTCGCGACAGGTCAAAATTGAAGACGAATGACAATCTCTTTTGCGGCGGCGTAAAGGATAAGCCCAAATGAATGGCCATCATGAAGGCAACTCGCGCCGTTGGAGCAGGCTCAGATAGAATATAAAGACTACGGCTGCGTACGCACCTGCGTGATTTGAAAGACATTTCACAATCCTATTAGAAGCCTCACAAACTCACTGTGATGTAACCGTTTTAAAACAACACTTTTTAGGACTTTTTCACTCAACCGGAGCCCGTTTTCACCAAATACGTGCCGTGCACAAGAGACCCCGAATACTTCGAATCCTCCATTAATATCGATCGGTAAAAGCGAGTGGACCGCATCGACTTCATAACTTCGGGTCGCCATTTTGTACGAGTCTGCGCGGTGAGAATTTCCTTTCGCATTCGCATGGAAAGGGAAATCACCCCTCGGCCCGAGGGGGGATCGGGCTTTCAGCGGAGAATGATAAGGAAGAAGGGCATGATTTAAAACAAATTACTCACCAGAATGCCACGACAAATTTATTTTATATTTAAATACGCCCAGCGCACAGGGCGATTAGGAAAAATTCCAAGTTTATTTTCGAAAACATCTATCACGTCATGCAAAGCAGCGCCCACTATCGAGGTTTTTCGTAAGTAATTTGACGTTTGCTTGTAAACATTTTCAGCGATTTTGCAATCAACAATCAGCTGAACAGCTGATATTTATTAGGCATCATTCATAGGCATAATAAAGCCAAAATAATAAAGAAGAATAGTAAAAGCTGTGTTTTGTGTTTAAATATATAAAAGGTATGTAATTTATAATGTATTAACTACTTCAAATTAAGATGTGATTGCTTTGTTCCACTGGAAATTTCATAACAATCAATATTTATAACCAAAAAATATTATTATGAAATTCTTTGATGATGTTTTTTGAAAAAATATTCAATTAAAGTGTTTAGTATAAATAATCTGCTATTTTGATTCATATAAAGATGTCTCTTGTGTGTCACGCCAGGTCACATGTATTATTTCAGAATAATAAAAAAAACATCACCATGCCATGCCGTGCCGTACCTATAAATAAAACTGGCTTGATGTCTCCTTTCTTATCTTTGTTGCTTGTTACTTTGCCTGCCCATCCTTTCATTCGTACATTATGTATACTAGACTAGATATTATCAATTCAAAGATTTTATACCTACCTATATTATCAATTGCTTATTTTACTTCGTTATATCTTTACAAGCAATTCAACAAGAGGTCAGTTACTTATACATATATTTATAGTGAAAGCTTCCCCAACATGTTTGCAACTAGTCTATGGTTTTTCTTATTTGGATAGATTTTATTTGAAACATGCTATTTGTATATTGACTGACTTCAATTATTATGATTATGTGATTATGACTAAGAGTTTTCAATGATTCACGGTTAAGTTCATTCAAAATATTATAAAGGGGATCGAACAACTGCTCCCGCAACTGCATCGAGATATTGGGTGCTCAATAAAGGTAATCGCGGTTCACATCCCGTTTATATAATATTTCAAATGGTTATGACTGTTTGTTAACATTTTTTTTTAACAGTTAAGTTTACTTATTTAAAAGCTGTGGTACTATTGTGATTCCTCTTTCCACCTATATGCCCGTGGCCTTTTGGTCTTTCTACCACAGGCTCTGTCTACCCCGTAAGGGATATAGATGTGATATGTGTATCTATGTATTTATTTAAAAGCCACTGTAGTCTTGTGGTTTGACCTGTGGCCTCTCAAGCACAGGGTCGTGGGTCGTGGGTTCGAGCCTGGGCTTGCATATCTGAGTTTTTCGGAATTTATGTGCGATATTATATTACATTTGAAATTTACTACAAGCTCTCTTGGTGAAGGAAAACATCATGAGTAATTCCGCACACATCTGCAAAGCAATTCAATGGTGTGTGTGAAGTTCCCAATCCGCACTGGGCCCGCGTGGGAACTGTACGTAGCCCAAACCATAGAATAGATAATAACACGGTAGAAGGGAATCTCTTTTGACCGCGTCCAAAACGCCGCCATTTATATACCTACTTCCCCCTTCACGTCGTTACGCCCCTCTGTCGTCCAGGCATATTGCTAGGGTTGCTTACCGTTAAATATTATACTTACGTCTAAAGATAATATAAAAGAAAGAAAGAAAGAAAGGAAAAGGTTTATTTGGTGCAATATATATCGCTAAAATATAAGTTTTTATTTACTTTAAAATCATTATTTTAGCGAGCGAGAAAAGGTCAACGACCGGTGGCGGGGCTATTGAAGATTTGACGAAAAGATGCGAAAGCAATAAAATGCTGTAGGTACCTACTTTAAACCATTGGGTGAAACAATTGGCTACACAAAAAGAACTGTTCAATATATTTTTGATTAATTAGGTACGAAAACGAAACAATATTTAGAAAATATTACTTACCACTCATCATCTTTGGGCAAACTAAAATAACTTAAGTGTGGCATCGTTTTTGCATTATTCATACACCCAAATACACCACAATAACTTGACACCATTGTAATTATTGTTTCCAAGATGAGTACCTACCTACGGGACGGAACGCGCAAAAATGCCAAACGCGCGTGCGGCGACGCAGGCCGTGGCAGGCAGCCTGACTGAGCCGCTCGTTTAACAAGTACTGTAAATCGTGACCTTGAGTCCGGCCGCGAGCGGGAGATTCCGTTCTACTATGTTCTTACTTATTCTATGCCCAAACCCTCATTCTGAGATGGGGCCTGTGCCCAGCAGTGGGATGTATTATAGGTTGGAGATGTATTATGGCTTGATGATAATTGACAACATTTCATTTTTATAACACCTGAAAATGTATATATGGTTCGAAAGCATTTTGCCTCCTGATCACTGCAATATGTTTATATAATTTTAATATCGCTTATTATAAAAAATAAAAATTAATTAAAAATATGTCCTATTTTTACCAAAACTACCACAGGATAGGTGAAACACCTTTGCCTTTTTCACGAGAAAAAATAAGCGACCACAATTTTGTATATGACAACTTCAAAGTACAAGGGGGGCAACTCTGAAATTCTATTTTTGAAGTTCGTTGCATACCTTCTCGCTCACTCTCAAGTTAATGACTATATTAGAATGAGCGGAACAGCCCGAAGCGAACCTCGAAAATCGAATATCGGAGAATAAGGCCTGACATTGACAATTTGAAATTGACGTCAGATTTTTTTCTATACAGAAAAGACAAAAGGATAAGTGTCTATTCTGTGATAGTATCGGAGTTACGCCCTTTTAGAATAAGCAAAAATTAATTAATTAATTATAAATTAAATACAAACCCTAGCGAAAAAATAAACTGTCAGCATGTTCATCTTTTCAAACAGAATACAGAGAACCATTAAAATTATAGGCTCAGAAATATGAAATGTTGTCAATTCAAAAGTATAAAAAAACTGAAACATTCTATCAAAGGCCCAGTCCCACAACGACAGGGCTTGATAACATGCTATAATTTCCAAAAGGGCCGGTGTGATTTTTGAACTTCACACACCATCATCTTCATCTACATATTAAAATATCACCATATTTATTGTTTTATCAATCCATAATATTAAATTGGGGACCTGAGGTTGTAAACAAAAATCACAACATAATTCAATAAACTCTATAATTTCATATTGCATCACTTAGCATAGCGCTTACACCTAAATGACTAATTAAACATACATTAACATGTATTAGTTAGGATTTATAATAAAATTAAGGGAATCACATCATTAAGTAGTCTGTAACTGGCCACTTCATCGCGGCCTCTTGAACTCACTGGACTCTTCGGAAGAACCTGTCAAACAAAAAAGATTAAAGGTTAAAACTGGCAACTTTTTTTTTCATCTTCCGCTATTCAATGAGGTGGGCAAGCATGAAAAATCATAGCAAAATCAAACAAAATGTGCTTCTGTTATTTTAAATGGGAACAGGTGAGATGTAAAATTATATATCCACTTTTCTCAGGATTTTTTTTGTTTTTGTCATCCTAAATAATGTTTGCTTTTAAATACAAGAAAATTAGTAAACTTGAATATTTTTGAGTCACCAATGACATACAAAGTGAGGTCTGGGACCTACAAGCTGAAAAACATACTTGTTAAGGTGGAAATTGAACACATTCATAAAAAACCTCCTCTTTTTTTTGAAGTAGGTTAAAAAAGGAATAAATGTCTTCTTTCTTTCTATAACTAATTCAGTAAAAATAGCTCAAAACGTGGCAAAATATATGGAGAACATTTATCTATTGGGATGGATACCTTATGGGGTGAAGTCAAAATTTATCAACTCTCCCCCCTCCTCCGGGGTGCGCGTCCCCCCCCCAGGCCCCCCGAAATGTCCCGAAACGCGGTTTTTTGAACTTTTTGAGAAAACTGTTCGCGATACAGAAAAAGTGTGTAGGAATGAAATAATTTACAATAAATTTACTATAAATCTACCATACACATAAAAGCGGTATCTCTTATGGTTTTGACGCAAGAAGACGCTGAAAATCATATTTTTTTGTTTTTTTACAATAAATTTTATTAAAACTTCAGTTTTCTCAGAAAATACTCATTTTACAACTAAAAAATGTATGACTTAAATAAACAATGGAATATTCCCTTTAAAAAGAGGTATAATTTATTTATATATCAGTTAAATTGACCATTTTATGATAGTTTAAATATTTAATTTGTCATGAACAATTTTTTTTACTTGAAGATTAGGTATGTTTAAAATGTTTTTTATATAAGTAGTTTAGAGTTAATTATAAACCACGCTAGTGTAATTTTGTTTATTTTTTCTTCAGTTATCCGCAAATAATAAGTATATTCATTAATTTCCAAAAAGGTACTAAGATGTTTATTTAATATAATCAACTATTTATTTAAGTCCCACTAAGTAAGTACACTTTAAGTACACTTTCATTTAAGTAACTTACATTGAAATTGAAGAGAGACATTGAAATAAACAATTGTCAACACTCTTATTATCTGGGGGCACGGTAGTGCCCCAGCTAAGATAGCCAAGTGAAGCGCAAGAAGGGCACCAGCTACCTTTTCTCGAACCGCTTTGTCGTTATTTTGTACCCTCATAACTTGGTTTTGGATTTTACGAGATAACTAAAATTCTCGGGATATGATGTGAATAGTGGACTTATTACAAGTGTAAAGTTTCAGTTGCATAGCTCTTATATTTAAAATTTTATTGATATCTAAAAAACTAGTGGTCGTCACTAGTGATCATCATATTAAATTCCTAGAATGCTCAAATTTGGTTTGTAAGCTAGATTAGTATACAATCAACAGCAAAAATCTAAAATGTGGAACTTTAACTCTTCCTTCAATCGGTCAAACAAACTAGCGAATGGATATTTTGTACGAAACTTCGCAAATTTTGATGCCAGCGGTCTGAAAATTGATAAAGGGAGTTGTTAAAAATAATAATCTGTATATTTCAGAATTTTCAGTAAATTAAACTGAATTAGTGGATGAAATTAAGCGCGTGCAAATGTGGTGTTTTCTGAAGGCACTTGTCATAAGCCAACTTACAAACTTTTTACGTTCTAACTCTACAAGTGTTTAAGAGTTTGTGAAGTCTACAATTTAGTAAAAATAATGTCGTTAATAAGGCCGCCTATTGTTACCTTATTACTTCTGTATACCTTTTTCTGTTTTGATTGTTATATGTGGTGTTCAATAAAGAGTTATTGTATTGTATTGTATTGTCGTTGGCCGTTTTGCTACCGTCATATAGGCGTACCTAAGGTAAAAAAATCACTGTTCATTACTTTCCTGTTAATTACAATAGTTTTTTAAACATGAAATTACCGTGAGACTCAATCAATAATATGTGACAACAAATAATAATAATAAAATAATAATAATAATAATACTTTATTTACTTTATTTGTAATATGTGATCGTTTCGCTGCCGCCGGGGCAAGCGGTCCAGGAATAAGGACTACGAACTAGTCTGGAATATGTCGAGCATCACTCGACTTTTATACGTGAGTTATTCGTTTGTGTGATTATAATTATCATTACAATAGTTCTTATAGTTACGAATTTCGACTTTCTAGGACGTAAATTTGTTGACCACCAGTGAGTGAGTCAGTGACGAAATCAGAGTTTTTTAGATATCTACAAAATTTAAAATATAAGAGCTTGTAATAAATCCACTATTCACTTCACATCATATCCCGAGAATTTTAGTTATCTGGTACAGTCCAAAACCAAGTTATGAGAGTACAAAATAACGACAAAGCGGTTCGAGGAAAGGTAACTAGTGCACTTCTTGCGCTTCCCTTGGCTATCTTAGCTGGGGCACTACCTTGCCCCCAGATAATAAGAGTGTTAACATTGTTTATTTTAATGTAAGTACTTAAATAAACCTGCACTGCGACCGCCAGAAAGGCCGTATATGTTTCCTCCAACGCGCTGCTTGCGGCGGTGAGGGAGTGGGACGCTAGCCCGCTCCATGAGCGCTGGAGGACCTGCCATAAGCCAGTCATCGCGGGAGCGGGGTAACCCGCGATGTTGCCCGACAGATTAATATTTCATTTATGTCTAATTTTTAATTTTGGTTTTATTTTTATTTTCATTTATTGTACATTTATTGGACCTGGTCTGGAAAAAAAATCATTTCATTTCATTTCATTTCATTTCATAAAAGGGTATACTTAAATAATTAGTTGATTATATTAAATAAACATCTTAGAACCTTTTTGGAAATGAATGAATTTATTCCCACTAATTATTTGCAGATAACTGAGAATAAATAAACAAAATTACACTAGCATGGATTATAATTAACTCTAAACTATATAAAAAACATTTTAAACATACCTAATCTTCAAGTAAAAAAAATTGTTCATGACAAATTAAATATTTAAACTATCATAAAATGGTCAACTTAACTAATATATAAATAAGTGATACCTCATTTTAAAGGGAATATTCCATTGTTTATTTAAGTCCTACATTTTTTAGTTGTAAAATGAGTATTTTCTGAGAAAACTGAAGTTTTAATAAAAAATATTGTAAAAAAACAAAAAATTATGATTTTCTGCGTCTTCTTGCGTCAAAACCATAAGAGATACCGCTTTTATGTGTATGGTAGATTTATAGTAAATTTATTGTAAATTATTTCATTCCTACACACTTTTTCTGTATCGCGAACAGTTTTCTCAAAAACTTCAAAAAACCGTGTTTCGGGACACTTTGGGGGGCGTGGTGGGGGGACGCGCCCCCCGGAGGAGGGGGGAGAGTTGATAAATTTTAACTTCACCCCATAAGGTATCCATCCCAATAGATAAATGTTCTCCATATATTTTGCCAGATTTCCCATACAATGGATTCTTATTTGCTTGAGCTAAACGGCCTGGACTTAAGTATCTGTATTTAGTCTGCTTTAGAAAATCGATAAAAAAATGGCCAGTTATTGTCTGAAAAATTTGCATCATGATAGCATGGGTGTCTTGCCAATTGCCCTCAATGACATAAAAAGTCAGGGGTAAGTTTAGGCCCTTTCACCACTCTCTGTTAAGTCCCAGTTATCTTAACTCTCAGTTATCTATGATGACGTCTCTGTCTGTTTCATAGTAATAAATAGAGGAATCATAGATAACTGACAGTTAAGATACCTGGATCTTAACAGAGTGGTGGAACAGGCCCTTAGTCACCAAAACGCTCTTAACTGTTCGTAGTGTTCGTTCCACAACAAGGTCCACATATGTTTAGTTAAAAGTCATGGCTAGAATGGCTACTGTATTCACAGTTTAAGGCGCTGTCAACAGCAAATGACCTGGAGCAGCGCCACTCTTCACACATACGGTTCGCGTGCCTGTTAGTGAAAGAGAAGAAACTATTCCGGCAGCTTGGCGCGCGCCTAAAATCTTGCAAATAAGACACAAATAATAAGAAATAAAAAAAAGTATGGATTATTTGTGAAATATGACTCGTTAGCCGTTTAGGTATAGATATGTTGACATCATGTTTTTAATTGCAGAACCATACGTCGAAAAAATAAAAACATAGAACCGTTTAATGATGATTTTAAGACCAATCTTTGCAATTATTGTCTATCGAGCCGATTTTGTTCAATTATGTATCGAGTCCGTCCAGCGTATTTGAAATATGATGAGAATTATCATTATATTTTTTTTGTATTTTTTTGTGTGCAGTTTTTCTTAAAAAAGCTTTTAAATAACATCAATTTCAACAAAATTAGGTGTTGTCAGCCTCAACCATTTTGTCCATTTGTACTGGTTTTCATTTTATACAAGCGATACTTATTTCAAAATGCACCCCACGCCGTGTCGTTGACCTCGTATCGCAGATCGAGAGGGCCACTCCCGCGCACCCTTAGCTAGCCACCCTAGATCGCGAGTGAATGAACTCTCACCCTATGCGTGACAAGTGCGTCCCTTGACTTTGTATGCCCTATTGATTTTAAAAAAGTATTGTAGAAAAGTGTGACTATTTTGCGAACTGCGGAAGCTCGTATGGATAGGTTTTATTTATGCACAGTAAAAATATGGGCTTAAGCATAATATGTGAGCCCACAAGAAAAATATCCAATTTTATCGGTGATTTTCGTTAGATACCTATGCAAAACTTCAATTGGGAGCCTAGGTATATTCGCGAAATAAATACCAGTTGTAACTCTTAACTACTGGGGAAAATAATCTTAACCTGTTATTTTTAACAATGTGGAAATACTTTTACATGACTAGGTACCTTTTTGTATTTTTAATAAGCCGTGGTAGCCTAGTGGTTTGACCTGTGGCCTCTCAAGCAGAGGGTTGCGGGTTTGAATCCCGGGCTCGCACCTCTGAGTTTTTCTGAATTTATGTGCGAAATTACATTTGAAATTTACCATGAGCTTTTCGTCAAATCTTGGGATTAGGTTGTCAAAACGGACTCCAGCCTCACCGAGCCGTCGCAAATACCGGGAAAAACGCTAGGAAGATGAATATAAAATTTTTAGGACTCCAAACTTACGATGACGTTTGAACCATGACTTTTTTCTTAGTTTGTAACTTAGGTACCTATAAGGTTTAATGCAATCACGAAGTAAATGATTGACGCGTTTATCGTAAGGCCTACTGGGACTACTACATTTTAGTGATTTTTGTAACGCGTTTATGTTAGTGCAATGAGCACTCTGCTCATTGCTCATGCTTGGCTCACCCGAGCTGCGATGGCACGCGCGGCCACGCCAGCCGGGGTCGCAGACGCAGGCGCCGCCGAGGCAGGCGCCGTGCCGGCAGCCGCGCGCGCACTCGTTGCCGCGCCGCCCCACCTCGCAGTGGTTGCCGCCGAGCCCCGCGGGGCAGCGGCACTTGTTCACCCCCTTGCAGCGACCGCCGTTCAGACAGGGGATCACGCATTTTGCTGTGGGGTCGGAGATACGGTTCAGTAGATTATGGGGATAAGAATGTGCTATAAATCGGGATTAAAAGTCAAATAGGTTTGCGGGAACGAGCTTATATTAATATGCTCCATAATACAGAATGACGAATGGTTAGAACTGTTACTTTTAAATACTTACAAAATTCGCATCTAAGGCCGTAATATCCTTTAGGACATTCGCACGTATCCTTTTGTATGCATTTGCCTCCGTTCAAGCACTTTTGTGCACATATACCTGCAACAAACCACAGTATTACTTTCCAGCTCTATTGATAGAATAAAGACGAGTTTTTCTGTGTAATTTCAGTAGCCAGCCACGATGAGTCGTCCAGCGATCCTGCAGCACGTTCGACGCGCACATTCTGCTACATGGAAGAAGAATCCACATGTAGGTGATCACTAACCAATCATTGAAAGTGTTTTATTAAAAAAAAAAGCGACGGGTAGCTCTCCGGGAATGCCGGCAGAAGTGAAAACAGCAGCTTAGATTAGAATTAATGTTGTAACCTCCATGATGCTCAATACGCGTACCGTACTGGCCGCTTACAAAAAAAAACGTACGTATTATCTCTATTGACAGACCTCTAACAATGTGCTGACGCCCTAGTACGTTTGCTCCACGACTCAACAAAAAAAAACTTAAAAAATCGAACGCGATTCATTCGTATTTCAAAATATCTCTTAGGGGATCCTGTTATCCTGGTACTTAAACTCTCCCTCCGTCTTACGTCTGTCGCGAAATCGTTATTTTTTACCCATCCAAAAAGCGCTCAGCGCCGCTAAAGAAAGTTTTCACTTCAAAAACTTAAACTTCTGTGCTAAGTGCTCTTAGGAAATGCATAATAAAAAAATGCTCATCTCACTAACGTCGATCTAACGTTACATTAATCACGTACGTATTCGTAATAACTAAGTAAATTAATTTGCATCATCATCTTCAGCCTATCAATGCTGGGCATCTCCGTTTTACCAAAGATCTCTTGGCAATATTTTTTGTGTGTAATATACATATAATATAGTCCTTTTTATTCCGAATTCGCTGCAATTTCAGTAGGTACAATTATCGCGTAATTCGGTGTGCCTCATGGCATAGGCCTCCTCCATGTATTGGATTTTTTGTGTGTAGTTGGACAAAATCATCCGCGTGGACCACGCAGGCGAGCTCGGAGCTGACCGCATATACGCCGGCCAGATGGCCGTCCTCGGGAACACGGCTGAGGGGCCCACCATCAAGCACATGTGGGAGCAGGAGGTGAAGCATCGCGAGCGTTTCGAGCAGCTCATCAACGAGTACAGAGTGCGACCGACCGTGCTCACTCCACTATGGAACGTCGCTGGGTTCGCCCTTGGCGCTGGTGAGTCGAGCATTAATGGTCAGAAATTTTGTATAGGGTTTGCTTTTTTTGTCGTGTGGATAAAAAAATAGTGCAATTTTTGAAATTCGATGCCACAAGCGCAGACAGGACGACATGTTTTCAAATACCGCGTTTATGTAATACTAGCTGTTGCCCGCGACTTCGTCTGCAAAGAATTTGTTTATTGCTATCCCGCGGGAATATTCCGGGATAAAAAGTAGCCTATCTGCTATTCCAGACTTTTCTCTATCTATGTGCCGAATTTCATCCAGATTCGTCGGGCCGTCTGGCGTGATTGAGTAACAAACAAACAACTATCCATCCAAACTTTCGCATTTATAATATTAGTTAGATTATTTAAGTTTATAATTTTAATTCGTATAATAATAATAATTTGACGTAAGCTCAAGTTTTTGATACTGGTTCCAGGCACAGCGTTGCTCGGCAAAGAAGCGGCGATGGCGTGCACGGTGGCCGTAGAGACCGTGATCGTGGAGCACTACAACGACCAGCTGCGGACCCTGATGGAGGACCCCAACGTGGACCCTCAGATCCTCGCCACCATCACCAAGTTCCGGGATGAGGAACAGGTACAGAGGGATAACTAGTACAACCAATCCTATCCTACTAATATTATAAATTCGAAAGTTTGTGAGTGACGATGTGACGATGTGAGTGTGTATGTTTGTTCCTTCTTCACGCTTAAAGACTGGACGGATTTGGATAAAATTTGGAACGAAGATAGCTGGTACCCTAGATTGAAACATTGGCTACTTTTTATCTCGACAAATTGCATAGTTCCCGCGGGATAGCGATAAACATGTCAATTGCTAATTCTACGTAGACGAAGTCGCGGGCGGAAGCTAGTGATATTATAAACCCTAGATGCACCGCCACGTATAAAATGTCCGCTAAAACTTGTCCTAAAAGTACATTCCAAAGATAATGCAAGACGCAAATGCCAAATGATATTTCAACCACATTTTAAAATATTCGGAATACGACTGTGTAACACAAACATTACCGTTTTGTTTCAAATGCACGTGTTGGGAATATAAATATACATTATTAAAATTTAAACTGACTGCACGTCGTAAATCATATTGACAGCTCCTATATGGCGACTACGGGTCAGAGAGTGCTTACACAGCTGTCTAAGCACTCTCTGCTCGGAAAGAGTTTTGAGCGCTTGTGGTATATCTAAGGGTTTCTAATATCATTGGGTACAACGTATTTTAACCAGTAGAGACATTCCCCCTTATTCAATTAATTCAATTCAATTTTTGGAAATATGGCTCCATCAAATTTTTGATGATTCTGCCAATATTGAGGTTACATAAGACACGGCCAATAGACTTTAGTCCTGTTGTACGGTAGTCCTCCTTATTCATAAACGCTCTATAGGCTTCTGCTAACTTAGCAATCGTTTGTCCTTATCCGTCACTTCGACATTTACCTTTCACAGATAAGGACAAACGATTACTAAAGTCAGCAGAGGCCTATAGAGCGTTTATGAATAAGGGGGTAAGACTTTAGATAAAAATATAATATTCATATTAACACATGGAAAAATCCAAAAAGTAAAGCTAATGGCCGGAAATATGTAGAATCAATCCGTGATGGGTGATTTTACCCCTACAGCACCCGTACCAGGTGGGAAAGTCTTTGGTATTTCTTCATTTGTACCAGTTGTCATATCATTTACTAAGCGAATATTGTCGCTAAGCGCCATCTGTTTGAATGATGTGTCTCTACGACACGATTACAAATGTGGAACATCTGCTCGCCAAGGACGAGAGATGGCGCTGTTTTTCGATGATGGTTGAGACAGAGGTAGGCAGAGACTACTTTGTTCCACTTGCTACGATCCTGACCTACCTCTTTCGCTTCATCCACATTCATCAATCTCTTCATATGTGCTCGTCGGTTTTGGGTACTCTTGACCTGGGGCCGTACCATGACGTCTTAATGCGTTTCAGTTTAGGTCCGCTCGCTGTCAGATTCATACTAAAAGTGACAGCTAAAGCTTGAACTGCGTCGGAATTAGGACGTCATGGTAAGGCCCCTGACTTTTTTCCAAAACGTCCCCAATTTGATCACGGTACGTCCGTCTAGGCCTTCCCCTCCCAACACACCCATTCACACTCCCCATATAAATCTGTTTGGTTAATCTTCTTTCATCCATCCTTTCTATGTGACCAAACCAACTAAGCATACTTTTTTCTATCCTAGTCGCTATAGTATATTCATGTATGTTAATTTCCAGGAGCATCACGACACAGGGATTAATCACGGGGCGGAGCAGGCGCCGTTCTACAAGGCCCTCACCGAGGTCATAAAAACTGGGTGCAAAGCTGCCATAGCTATCTCTAAGAGGATTTAACTCGTCCGCTTTATAAGAGGTATTCACAGTTTTTTAATAGCGAGCCGTTAATTACCGATTACTCTGTTCTTCCGTCCTTTTCTGATTGAACCAGGAGGAAAGGGGCGAAGCGATGAGTATGCTAAATAGGAATAGGACAAAGCTTTTTCAAATAAAGGTTTTGTTCAGGTCGGGTTAAGATTCAATTAGTTTGTTCAAATAAAAGATTTATTTTCATATATGTATTTTCTGTAGTCTTCTTAGAAGTAATTATGATTTTTAACTAATTCTGATGAATTAGCAGATTAGCACAACAATCATTATAAATTGATCGCTAAATGTTTTTCATGTTAGATCTTCATTCATAATCTATTGACAAAGTTTGTTGAAATAATAGTTTATTGTTTGCATAAATGCTTCTCTCGAATGAAGGACGAAAAAAAAACAGAAATTAATAACATAAGTTAGTCAAGAAATGATCACATACATAGTTCTTAGTTATTAAGCCAGATTTATTTACAGGGCATTTAGGCTGCAGTATAGTTTACACGAATTTTGTTTTAATATAAAGGTAATTTTAATTGTCGTTTTATTAAGCTGGTTAAAATTAACCCTTAGGTCCCTGCTGACGTCAGAATTATCATGCCTCGAATCGAACTGTTGTCAAAAATCGACGAAAAACTTTGCCCCATTCACCCCAGTCGACTCGTAAACGTTGCCCCATTTACCCCAGCCAACTAGAGAACATTGCTTCATTCTCCCCAAACGACTAGTGAACGTTGCCTCACCACAAGCGACTTGAGAATGCTGCCCCGTTCACCCCAATCGACTAGTAAACGTTGCCCCATTTACCCCAGCCGGCTAGAAAACATAGCCTCATTCTCCTCAAACGACTAGTGAACGTTGCCTCACCACAAGCGACTTGTGAATACTGTCACATTCACCCCAGTCGATCAGTGAACATTGCCCCATTCACCCCAGTCGACTCTTAAGGCTCCTTACAAGCTCAAAGAGCGAATTTAGCTAAATTCTTAATTTTTCTTCAAAGACTATGGCGTATGTGTTCATAATGCCAGTAATATTATTAATGTACAAGATAGTTCACTTCTTAAACTACGATACTGCTGTAATCGGCGCTGAATGAGGGTGCGGCGTCAGTCCGCCGTGATATATAGGTGATATTTAAAAATTTATACTGAATTTAATTCAAGACCGATACTAATGTTTTTTTTTTTCTGAGTCAAAATAGAGTTGAGCATTGCTAAATAATTATTTTTAGAGCAGAATATCAACACTGTTTTCGAGAATCAAATAAAATGTAACCCTCTTTTTCATCAAAAAACTAGCTAACATTGAGTAGCTATTCTATCTATTAATTAAGATGAATCTTCAAGTTTTTCACGATGACTTTTTAGTTCAAGATATACTGAATTGAATTGAGTTCACTTTAGGCGAGAATGAGATTCCGTTTCACTTCGAAATTGAGAATGAAACTTCACCTTTTAGAGCAAAATTTTATAAGCCCTCCCAAGGAAACACCTTTTTTTAGATTTCACGCCAAAAAATCAATAATTTAGCACAGCAGTATCTTAGTTTAAGAAGTGAACTATCTTGTACATTAATAATATTACTGAAATTATGAACACATACGCCATAGTCTTTGAAGAAAAATTAAGAATTTAGCGAAATACGCGCGTTGAGCTTGTAAGGACCCTTAAACGTTGCCCCATGTACCCCTGTCGTCTAGTAGGTTTCAATAAAAATACATGTCAAGATTGTTTACCTTTTTTTTAATACCTAAACGAATGGAGTATAGTAAACGTTGCCCCATCAACCCCAGTTGCCTAGTAAATTAGCCTCAAGAATCCCCAGTGGACTAGTAAAGCTATAGGCTTATTGTCTAACTCGCTCGCAATCGCCATCGTGTTCATTTTGACAGTTTATGTATTGGCTGACAATAGGCATCGGAATCAGCTAGCTGTCACATTCATACAAGAACTGTCAAAATGAATACGATGGCGATTGCGAGCGAGTTAGACAATAAGCCTACTGGTAGCGTGGTCAACTCACCTCCTTCGCAATGCAGCCCCTGGTACCCCTGGGGGCAGGAGCAGACGCCGGGCGCGGTGCAGTTGCCCCCGTTCATGCACTGCGGGTAGCACAGCGCCGTGCGGCAGTGCTGGCCCATGTACCCCTCGGGGCATTGGCAGATCTTCTCGTGGTTGCACCACCCCTGGTTGGCGCACTTTTTGTCGCACTCCGGATCCGGCCCTGTTGGTGACAAATGTTTGGCAAACGTGATTAGTTCCAGCCCCGGAAATAGATTTAGTTGACAGCTAGGGGTCAGTGGGGGGTCGCGGGGGCAGGCAGAGGGTATAGTCAACGTCAAAAGTAGCTCATCACTTTGGTGCTTTATCGTAGTAAGGTATAGTATGAATCTTCCCAGGTGAATTTTTCGCTTCGAGCCCTGATCTTTAAAAAAAAAGCCATTGTCTCTATTATCGCAAAACCGCAAGCTACCGTACGCACGTGCCACTACAACATTCATATTGAAAAACAATCGGTATCGTCATAGTATTAAGGTTCAAATTTAATGTCACTGATATTCTAGATATTATTTTTAATTTGAACCGTAATACTATGATGATACCGTTTGTTTTTCAATATGAAATAAAAATATAGTAGCACGTGCTAACTCGGCAGCTTGCGGCTTTGCGATAATAGAGACAATGGCCTTTGTTTGAAAAATTAGGGCTCGAAGTGAAAAATTCACCTGGGAAGATTCATACTATACACCGACAGTTGAATGTGTCACAGTTGTCACAGCGACAAGGCTCTAAAATTATGGCGTCATCTTCACGCTGCCTATCCTTGCGCCTTCCACTGCACGCCACTGTCTGTCAACTTGACAGATGTTTATATCACACACGGCTCGTTACTCTCTCGACAGTGAAGAGGTGAAAGATAGATGCAGATTACGTTGAAAATAAAAAGATGAAAATAAAAGGGCCTTTAAAAACATAGATGGCGCTAGATTAGCATTCTACTCGTACATTATTTACTCTGTGCTATTTATATTGGCCGTTCTGTTCCTATATTAAACTTCAACACATTTTTTAATAACTCTAATTAGTTCACCATAGCCATTTGAGTAAGTATTTTATTGTGTAAGTGTTTTGTATTCATTTTGTAAACTTACATTGTCTATACTAATATTATATTAAATAAATAAGTCATATTTGACAGCTGTTAACAGTTGTAGTTCTTATCGCACTCCGTTGAATATAGTGTTGACATACTACTATTAAAATTTATACCTTCTAGTTTTAATAAAGCAAGGAACAAAGGTTTTAGTATAGCGATCAGTTTAAAAAAGCCCCACATTTATTAAAGCTGGCAGTCAAGAACAAGTATGATGACATAAATGACAAAAAAAAAAGCAAGCAAGTACCAACCTAAAAACGCATATTCTGTGAGCAGAGGCACCGCGTTCGACCAATCAGCGCGCTCGGCGATAGTCCGGGAAAGAAGGCATGGGGTTATTGGCCAATCATCGGAGACTTAGGACATAGTATCAAAAAAATGCACCAATTGACATTGCTTAGTTAGTTATGATATGCGCGATGATGGATGGCGCTACGGACGTAACAAATATAGCAGACCAGCGGTTACTTTTCTATTGTGTAATGTATGAACAAAAATACATATGTACTTATTAATACGTATGAATCTTCCCAGGTGAATTTTTCGCTTCGAGCCCTAATCATTCAAACAAAGGCCACTGTCTCTATTATTGCAAAACCGCAAGCTACCGTACGCACGTGCGGCACGTGCCACTACAACATTCATATTGAAAAACAAACGGTATCGTCATACTATTAAGGTTCAAATTAAATGTCACTGATATTCTAGATATTATTTTTAATTTGAACCTTAATACTATGACGATACCGTTTGTTTTTCAATATGAATGTTGTAGTAGCTTGCGGTTTTGCGATAATAGAGACAGTGGCCTTTGTTTGAAAGATTAGGGCTCGAAGCGAAAAATTCACCTGGAAAGATTCATACTATAATTTGCAATTAATATGAAAATTATGTTGAATTTCAATAATCAAGGAAATGTGATGTTGATGCCCGAATCGTGTCGCATAAGCTAGCGATTGAGCTTCACACACTTCATTCTTGTACGACTCCCGAAGTGTCTAACCTAGGTAACCTTTCCAAACTTCAAATCCCTCAGTTCACCGTTTAGAACAAAGCAATGTCAAACAAATAAAATATGTCATTTAAATTTGTTATGTCTGTGTAAGCGCGCAGTTACTCGCGAACTCTCAATAAGAGGCCGTAAAACGCCACAATACGCACAATACGTCGTTAAAATGTCAATTGCCGCATTGTTCGAACGAACAACGGCGGATGGACGCCGCGCCGGCCATAAATGTATTATTGGTGTACGAATGCGGATTGGAATAGACTCTTTGGAAGCTAGGACGCGAACTAACTCTTAAATACTCATAAGTACACGAGAGAACGTTAACTCTGTATTTTTTTGTGGCGAATAAAGTTTTCTTTCTATCTTTCTTTCCTTTTCTAATTAGGTAGATGCTATCTCGTTACGGTATTATTTAAATTTAATTGAACAAAGGTGAAAATCCATAAGTATTGTAGGTACTGTTTGATACACACATGTAAGTAGGTACTACTAGAAAGTTAACCCTTTTGTAGGTAACGGCAACATATTTGCCGTCACAGAGAAAACAAAAACGCATCTATTTAGAAATGGTTACGGTACAAAATCAAATGTTTTGGTATAACTATCAAATGGCTAAAGGGTTAACAAAATAGGTACAGTGCAGTCTCCCCGCCCGCTTTCCCCGCCCCCGTTCTACAGAACTCCCGGTAATGTCAGCGCATCTGTACGTTTTTAATTTCATGAAAGAATGGTGCTTCTTTAATCCAGGAAAATTCCCAAAGTACCCCATTTAGGGTCACTTGCACGGACCGGGGTTAACGACTTAACCCCGTGTTAGATGCTAACCCGGGGCTAAGTAGTGTCAAAATGTATGGAACTGTCAAACCTAACCCCGTATTAGCGATTTAATTTTTTAACTCTGGACTGTGCAAGGGTCTTAGAAATCCTCCTAGAAAATCCCCATTTTTCCCAAATTTTTATTGCTATCCGGTGTCGGTAATAGATTTTGAATTTTAGGTTCTCAGCGATTTGACCAGATGATTTGACGAATTCCATAGACCGACAGAAACTACAAAAAAAAAAATACTTTACCACCGAATGACATTCAAATTTGTATGGCGACTAAAAATCTCCTATACACCGACCGCTTAACGAGTCCTCGCGGGCGCGGGGCAGGACGACCGCGGGGAGCTCTCTCGGTGCGGGCGGGGAGTGCGCTAAACGCGCCACCCCGCGCGTCACCGCAAGGGCTAGGACTCATTTAGGCGGTTAGTCTACATATTATACCTAGTAGCTACTTCATAACAGCTCTTCTGTAGTGTGTCGTAAGCAACGCAAACACAACGAATAATACATTATGGCGGGTACGAGGCGATTTCACGTAGATGCAAAAATTAATAAGCTCTCATGATATTGAAAAGTGAGTAAATGTTAAATAAAGAATGTAGTCAAGCGATGCGTCTGCGATCTTGTGGCTGCTGGGACGGGAAATAAATACTACAAAAACTGGCCAAGTGCGAGTCGGACTCGCACACTAACACTATAAAATCCAGTGTTAGCAGAGCCCTGCTCTTAAGCAAAATGTATGCAGTGTGAGGTCATTTTATATTGGTTACTGGCAGATTGACGAACGTAATTTACAGCGGCAACAGAAATACATAATTTGTGAAAATTTCAACTGTCTAACTATCACGGTTCATGAGATACAGCCTGGTGACAGACGGACGGACAGCAAAGTCTTAGTAATAGGGTTCCGTTTTTACCCTTTGGGTATGGAACCCTAAAAGCAATAAACAGTTGGAATGTTAAATGTTGATTAGATAAGTGCTTTCTTATCAGACTTATTGGCAATATTGAAAAATATTCGTCATTTATAGCTGATAACTAAACTAGTCGGCAATCATAAAATTGGTCATTTATTTTACTGTCCGAGATACGGCCGATGGTGTGATGTGATTCGTAAACATATAGGAGCTGTCATTTTTAGTTGTTAATCTGACAGCGAGCGAACCTAAACTGAATTGTATTAAGACGTCATGGTAAGGCCCCAGTCCACAAAAAGAGCATATATGTATTAAAAACTAGCTTGCTGGAGACTCCATCTGCGTAGAATTCGTTTATAGAATTCGCTCGGGAATTCGGGACGAAAACTATATATATACCAGATTTCAACAAAACCAGTTCAGCCGTGCGACAGAGTTACTTTCGCATTTATAATATTAGTATGGAATTATGAATGAAAATATTCAAAGTTATTTGTTCGAGAACTCAAGTCAAGTGTGTCAAGTCTTCTAAAAGCAACCAACATTATCGTCCCGACAGCCACAAGTGCGCAGGCGCGTAAGTGTTAAAAATGCGTTGGCGATACTATACCTGTCCTTTCTAAATACACACCTCTCTGTGCGCATTCCTTCTTAAGGTTTAATCTGAGAGGGGTGCCTTTTAAGGGGATGCCACGACCGTTCTTCAGTACGAGGCCTATCTCGAAAGTTGCCACTCCGTAGTTGTTGGCCATGCACGGCAGGAATATACTGAATTCTGTGGACAAATGTGTACATAATTAGTGAGGTAAATAAAATACATACATGAATCTGAGTCTAGTGTAAGTTTTCGCGTATAAAAATGTCTCGAACGCGTTCACGTAAACGTCTCAATTACTATGGAATAATTGGCAGCGCCACTTGCGGATCGAAACGGCAACAAACTGTTCTCATAGTATTTGTTTTAACGCAAACGCGTTCGAGACGTATTTTGTGACCGAAAACTTACGCTAAGCATACAGGTCTTTATCCCTTACGTAGTAGGTAGACAGAGCCACGTTTAGCATTATTTGTGGGCGTGTAGGTGGAAAGGGGAATCAGAATAGTGATGGGTTGCTAGTTGCTAGCCGCATCGCGTATAAAGGTGCGACCAAACCGCCGCGTATACACAGTGACGTGTCGTATGCGTCACGTTTTCTCACCGTTTCTTCATACATTTTGTTGCGATTCCGTAACGTCACCGTTTTTTAAGCGGCGGTGTGGTCGCACCTTACCATGGTTGATTCCTACGATTTGCGCCTATTTTCTCGATGGGCTTTTACCATCCGCGCGGGAAGAGCAACTTGTAGATACCAGCATAGAAGGTGTTAGTAGGAAAAGCTTAACATAAAACTGCCGAAAGATAGACAAATTGTTAACATTATAAGGTCATTGTTAATTACAATAACGAAGTCCTTCCGGGGAGTTCAATGCCCGTGGTCCAAAAAGTTTGTCCAACCCGGAAAAAATGCTGTCATTATTTTGATACTAATATTTTACTACAGAAATAGGTAAGTAGTTTAGTTTATCTTCAGTTGCCCGAAGGGTAAAATACCCAGAAAAAAGAGCTCCATCGCAAACCAGTTGGTCAAACTACAGTTGGACCACGGTTAGGGAATGTTCCAGAAGCGTTAGCCTTGGTGCTGCGCGACAACGAGAACAAACATTCGTATTAACCTAACCTAACCACTAGAGTGGTTGCTAACCTATTCAGTTCCGTTACCCTTATGACCTAACTATTAGGGTCACGGATTTTACCCCTCTCAGACGAGCTTATTCGTTGTTAAGGCAAGGAAATCCAGCCAACCAGCTCATGATTATGACCCCCACGAAAAACCGATGTTATATACCCCGAGGAGGTAATTACCCCTAGGTTAGGGACCCAGTCATTAAACTATGCGTTCATCCGACGCCCGGATTGCCTAATGGTTAGAGAACCTGACTATGAAGCTTGAGGTCCCGGGTTCGATCCCCGGTCGGGGCAGATATTTGTATGAAAAATACGAATGTTTGTTCTCGAGTCTTGGATGTTTAATATGTATTTATCTATATAAGTACGTTTATCCGTTGTCTAGTGCCCATATCACAAGCTTTGCTTAGTTTGGGACTAGGTCAATTGTCACAAGAAATTTATTTATTTATTTATCCGTTTGTACACTCGCGGCCTTTAATTGTTGAGCCACGATAGAACGTTGTCGCAAAATTACAATGTCAAAATATTGAAATTTGTTTGTCGACATGACATTACTCACTATGAAAGCGTTCTAGGTATGCTCAACAATTAAAGTCCTCGAGTGTACTATATAAAAAAACTTCATTTAATTTAGAATGAGAAACCACAATAACATTATATTGCGTCTGATCAACTAGTTCTTACCTAGCAAATAGTACAGTGCAATAGTTTCGCAGCAGCAAAATAAAATTGTTTTAATGTAACTTTATTTGCTTGTCGTCAATTGTTACTCTAGTACAAATTGTAAAGAGATTACAGTTCACGAGCCGCATTATAATGTTGTTGTGGTTTCTCATCCTAAATTAAATGAAGTATAGATATGCAACAACTTCAAGGAATAAGTTACCTTTAGGTCGTTTTGGCACCCGCCCTTGAGTCTTGATCGAGAGTACCGGCGGCTTCAGCAGCTTGGGATCCGAGCTGGTCAGTATGTCGAAGTGGTAGTGGTACTTCTTGGCCTTGGACTTCCACGTGAAGTTGACGTAGCCCACTTCCGAGGGTATGGTGGGCAGCTTGTGCGAGAAGTGCGGGTCGAGGATGAACAGCGGGATGTGGCCGTTCATTATGGCGTGCACTCGCATGGATATGCCTGGAAAATTTATTTGATTGTGTTGAATTAACGCGATATACCGGATTAATCAATTTGCGAATCTCTGAGGATTTTAATCAAGCGCGGCGAAGGCGAACACACTTCATCACTTCTGCGAAGACACACAACGCTGATAATCTATTTTTCATGTTTGCGTTTTTTTGTTTCTTATGTTAGAAACTTAGTTCATTAAGTGGTAAAAGTGACGTCACGCGACTGGTCTTTAAAATATCCACCTCTTGCAGCGCCGGGTCTCTTTCCCCCTCGACCGTCGGCCTGGAAGCATCTTAGTCACCGTGTTTTGTGAGCTATCTGGTGTAGCTTCTTCTTTCTATTATTGCGTGAGAATTGTTTACTTCACCATGCTGAAGACTTGTTTAGAATTATATTACAGCCTTTGTTCCCTGTTTATGAGTTATTTGTACAACCGTTCTAATAAATTCGTTACTAAAATCGAGTGTTTTAATAAAATAAGAGCAAATAAGTTAAAACTTTTTTATAAAATTGTGTGTATGCTCTTATATACCCCCTTGCAAAAAAACGGGCACCCATGGTTTTGAATTTTATGTGCATAAAAGCTTACTTTATAAGCTTTAATGCCTAAAAATTTGAAAAACCATAGGTGCCCGATTTTTTTGCAAGGGGGTGTAAGTAATTGAGTGTCTTGCAAAAATGAATAAATGACTTGTTTCTTCTTTCTTTCACTACGTGTGAGTGAATAGAACTAATTTTAGTTTCCGCAAGTGTTTTGTATACGGTTCAAGCTGATCTGAGGCCCGTCACAGAGTTCTTGACGTTCGATTTATGAGCTTCGAGAGTAGCCTCTTACCAGCCAGCCCGAAGACCTATACCTAGTTCTACAGTAGCTAAGTAAGTAAGGGGGTGTGTCTCACCGCTGAACATGCGCACTTGCCGCTCGTCGATCCACAGCGAGATGTCGGAGTCGGCCTCCTTCGGGTCCCGTCGGGTGTCGCCGAGCGCCAGCGACATCGCCAGCGCCACGCCCGCGCACAGCCGCGCGCCCAGCCCCGCCGCGCCCCACATGCTGCAAACAAACACCACTTATAAGTGCCGGGACGGAATTACAACACACCGGATAACTCACGCATAAAAGCCGAAGGATTGCTCCGACAATTGTTTCGGACTATTTCGTAGCCCTTTATCAGGAAGCGCTCGCCCCGGCGGCAGCGAAACGAACACTGCGCGCCAACGCTCTGCTTGCGCGGCTACTCGGCGCAACTGACATCGGCGCACAACTACCCTCATTTTTATCGTCAGTTGGAAAACTGTTTTAAATATTGACCAAACGGCGAGTGTGAGCGAACCTTTACAAAGTGACGTGATCAGTGTTGTGTAATGCCCTACTTTAGACTATAAAACCACAAAATTTCATAATACCTTATTCACTGATACCCCTAAGTTTCAAATTACAATGGGCTCATAATACCTAAAAATTCCTAACAATTTGACATTTTAGATATTTTTAGGTACTTTAATATTGAGGTCATGGTAATTTGAAAATTAGAGGTATTAGGAAATTCACATCCCAAACTGGGTATCTACTGTCTAGCGCGAGAGCTTTATCTCTGGTCTGGAAGGCCTTAATATCAACTCGTTCCATGACCGCATTCAGCTAAGAGCTGCTCGAATTGTCAATGACCGGAAACTCTAGTCCAGCGGTCGTCACACTTTACTGGCCAGGGGCCACATATGACAGTGTGAGTTCCAGGGCCGAGCCGCAGAGTATGTGAAGGCGCTCCAAGAGACTTTGCACACTTATACATATTTATATATTCAGCTTATTTCGTTTTTTGAAACAATTTATTTACTTTGCCGCGGGCCGCAATTTGACGACCACGGCTCTAGTCTCTCGCCGGCTGAACCTGCTGTCTCCTTTTTTTTAAATTTTGGATTATTTTGAAAAATCTAAAAAATATAATATACTGAACTCAAATGGTTCACTTTGATATATTTAACAATAACAATAAATAATAACTGTTTGCATAGCTGATTGCATTGCATTAATTAACAGCGAACTCTTTAAAAACTGTCAACATAACAAGCCCACAAACTTGAAAACCGCGTGAAATCGAATCATGCCCACAAATAACAATTGGAACGTAAACAACGAACCGTTAAACTGGCGTATAATTTGTCTGTCAACCGTACAGAATCGGTGCCCACAAAAAGTGGAAAAAAGGTAAAATTATCACGTTTAATATAATTGATTGGGACCGTTTGGACGTGCTGCCCGAGGGGGCGGCGTGGGAACCCCGGACGGTGAAAAAAGTCGGGCAAGAACGATACGAACAAGGCGGGCTTAAGGTTCCGTAGGGCGTGGGGCTGATCTCAGATAAAATGGACCAATTGTCTAAGGGGCTGATTAATATAAGGATGGCGAGTTTCTAAAGTTAGTTATTGAAGTACAAACAGTTAAATATAGCAGCAAAATCTTGATAAATTAGATTCAGAGAGCCCTATTACAAGTTTTCCATCGTAACTAAAAAATTTGGCAGCGCCACCAACGGCATGTTAATCCTACTAATATTATAAATACAACAAACTAAACCTACTAATCTAACTAATATTATAAATGCGAAAGTTTGAATGGATGGATGGATGTTTGTTTGTTACTCAATCACGCCAGAACGGCCCAACGAATCTGGATGAAATTCGGCACATATAAGTCTGGAATTGCACATAGGCTACTTTTTATCCCGGAAAATTGCGTAGTTCAGGCGGGATAGCGATAAACGAATTCTTTGCAGACGAAGTCGCGGGCAACAGCTAGTCTCATTATATATGTAGTACTTACCTGTTGATAGGCGTAAACGCGCGCTTATTGCATCGCTGGAGACGCTGACAATTTATCCATAGAAATCCAGACGTTAACGGAACGCACAGTAAGATGCATCTTTCTTTATTCAATGTGCGACTCTTGGGTGTGGGAAATGGTCCTATGTTTTACTGCGGGCCCCTAAAAGCGTACAACTTCATTAAATATAAGCTGTCAGAATGTAATGTCTACTAGTTTTTTCCCGCTCCCGCTGTCAAATTATACTTACAAAAGGTGTTAACAAAAAAAGGAGCACCAATAGTCTGTACGGGGCGCTCAACCATTTCATCTAGTTATGTTTCTATCTCTTTACGTGCTTGTTATACGATTTGGATGCCTCGTTTTTTTACAATGCTCCAGGTATTTTATGGCTTGAACGATTTGTTGTTGCTTGTTTTCGCAGCTTTGATTATAGTTGCATGAATGTATAACTGTATAAATGCGTGAACTTGACCAAGGAAGTGTAACTACCATTTATTGACTTTTGACCATCAATAATATTTGAGATTGTTACTTAGGTTGGTAAAGGAATGCCTCGGTCGAATAAATGTTAGTCTTGTTTATTATTTTCAACTTGTAACCACCACTTTGATTTATATTACGATACGAACCTACCTATCAGATTTGTTGCCATACTGTTGTTGAATGTTAATGATTGTTTTTTGTTTTGGTTTCTTTATCTCATTGTTGTAAAAAAGATGCTTCCGAAATTAGGGTCAGTTGTGTTTACGTTTAAAGTTGACGCAGATTCGAGAAGCATTTGGGTCCGATTTCATAAAGCGTCAGTCGTTTTTTTGTACCTAATAAAGCCAGTGTCCCATCGTCCGGACCTCAAAGTCATCCAACTGTTTGTCCGACATGATCTTTTGCTTTGTTTTGACGATGTGATGATGTCGATATTCCATTCCACGGCTAGAGAGCTGTGTGGGTTGAATTGAATACTTGCTTTGCATAAACCTAAGTACCTACCTGTTACTTTAGTTCATCGGTTATCTAAATTTCATCGAAATCTTAGCTTAGAGCCGTTTGCAGAAAGCTTTTAGAGGTTAGTATAATTTTTCGTTTCAAAAAACGTCGCAACGCAATGGCGTTGAATTGAAGTGTCAAATACCTACTATGGGATGAGTTTGTTGCCGTAACGTGCCTCTAGGCTAGGAGCGCAACCAATTTTCTCAAAACTAAGTAAGTTCACATGAGACGGTTGCGCGAACGGTTTCGAGACTTTCGAGACATTTTTACCCGGATGCGCCAGAGGGAAGGTTATGTTTTTCGAGTGCATTTACCCGACTGCGCCAGAGGGAGGGTTATGTTGTTCGAGTACCTATACCTATTGTATGTGGATTTCTTTGGCACGCTCTAGAGCCTAAACGGTTTCTCGCATTCGAGCTTGAGAGGTATCATTAGAGTACGTTAGTCGTGAGAGTGACACTGGTTACATCAAAATCATAAAAATTGAGTCAGTCGGTTTTTTTTTAATAATTAATAAAAGCTTTTTATATCAAAAACTTACACTAGCTCTACGTATAGGTAATGACAATGTGGCGCCAGGCTTTATCGTACATAATATAATATTAATTGAACGCGCACTTGGCAGCGATAACCCGCAATTAGCACGGCGTTACGACTCGTAAATAACTGTAATCTGTGCGCGGAGATCAGACTCGTACTTATCCACTTATTTTGTATCATACGGATGCTAATGTTTAATGTTTTGCAATGAAATATTCTTCTTCTTATTTGTGGCGTCTCAAGTCGTTATAGTGACGACAACTTCGCCAATGTCAAAGTAAAAAAAATATATGGTCAAAAATCTTGTGACAAAATGTCGGCAACGTTGTACGGTAATACGGTCAAAAAAACCCCTCCCACCTGTCGGGCTCTTAGCGAGCGGTCAAGATATCCCTTAGAAACTGCCAGGAAATCATTAACCGATGCCCAGGGTGCACCGGACCAAGCACTGCTCTTTCCCCCGGACGGATCCAAAAATGAATCGCAGTTCTTGATCACACGTTGAGGTAACCCGACTCGCACCCCCAATGAAATTTTGCTAGTGTTTGTTGTTTATTGCATTTGAATTTTGTCATTATAGTATATATAAGTTTTTAGAGTTCAACATACCTATATAGGTATGTGCTGAGCAGCACATTGTTCGCTTATCTGCCAAGAACTTTTTTTTAGGAACGCGTCAAGGGCTTAAGTTGAAATTAATACCTACTTATGAATTAAGTAAGCATGTCGTTATTTAAGGTTGTGGTGATAAATTTTAAGTTAATCGCACCACTAAAATTGGGTACTTAATATTATTATAATTTCGTTTCTTGCGACCCATTTTTCTTGGCTATGATGGTCTTTCCGAAAGCGCAGTGGTAGTGTGGTAGTTTCAAAAAGATATGGACACAATTGTGGACAGTTCTAAAGATGGGCAGTAGTGACCACGCTTTGGAAATACCAAAAGGATGTGGTTTTCACGCACTCACTTTGGAAAATACGTTAACGAGTACGTTCCAAATTAGAACAGTTATTATTTGCCGTTAAGTAAATAGATGTTTTCAGTGTGTATGTACCTATTATTGTTATGAACAAGCTCATTTCAATGATCTAGCTAGACTGTAGCATTAGCATCTCGCTTAAATATTTTCGAATTACGACCGTGCCTTTAGTTTTTTGCGAGCAAAATGGTAAAATGTGTCCCGTCCCCCCCCCCGTATCTGCTAAAATAAAAAAAATATATGATGTAGATTACTATGCAAACTTCCACCGAAAATTGGTTTGAACGAGATCTAGTAAGTAGTTTTATTTTATTTAATATTTGCCTGTCTATATAAGTATATAAATAAAATTACTTCACATTGCGTACATTTTGCCTAAGAGTAGGGCTCTGCTAAGACTGGATTTTATAATAACTTTGCGAATGGCGAATTTGTACGGAACCCTCAATGCGCGAGTCCGACTCGCACTTGGCCGGTTTTTTTTTTTAATTTTTAAATTGGTTAATAATAGTGTATTATGCATTAAGGACGTTCTGTGTTTTTGTCATTTATTGTTGTTGTTTGTGGTGTTCAATAAAGAGTATTTGTATTGTATTGTATTGTATTGTTGATGACGATTTGCTTCAAGGTTATTTTTAATTGCGGACGATTTGATCCCTGGACACTTTTAACTGCGGACGATTTGCTCCCCGGCCTCCTTTCCCTGCGGTCCTTCTCATTAACGGACATTATGCCTAGCAGACTAAATGCAACAAACAGGACGTTTTGCTCTCAGTACGACCTGCTCAGAATTGATCTAATTTTATCTTTACCTTTACTTTAGATTTAATCTAATCTCATCTGTCTTGCGGGAATTTAATATTGTGCGTGCATGTAACTCAGTGTTAGTCAATTGTATTTGTTTTAAGTAAGTATGTTTATTTTAATCAAGTAATTAGAGGCTTGCTAGTTTTTACCCGACTGCGCCAGAAGGGTTATGTTTTTTAAATCTTATAGAAAAAGTTAAAATCGATTTAGTAGTGCCAAATGTATGGAACTGTCAATCTTTAATTCAGATTTAGTGACTGAATTCTTACTGAATTAGATTTTTTCCCTTCAAGACGGCTTTTGTATGTATTTAAATTCTATAATAAAACAAGCTTAAGCCATTTTAATCAGGTGTTACTAAAAAACTCGCATTTTGATGACCACGCAATTAACTAGAACAATCGAATCATTATCTCCTTGGGCAATCAAATAAATTTGTATTTTTACTATCTAACCTCTTCGGGTCCATGACCTAAACATATTATGATTATGAATGACCTAAGATTGTTATTGAAATTATTCGGAACGTAAAATTTATTTTTAGATAAAGAATTTGGGACCGTTTTTATGCATAACATTTCAATAAATTGAAGTACATTTATAGTTTCTACATGTGTTTTATTTAGGCAAATTTAATTTAAACCACTTAATAGCTACGGTTCTTAGTGATATCGAGATTATGTCTACTCTAATCTAGACTAGGTAGGTATTTACTTAGATTATGCTAATTTTTGTACAGTCACGTGATTAATCTAGACGACTCTGAAATGGGGGTCTAAGATCAGCCTAAGGCTAGTTGGATTTGGATATAGGACTGCGATAAAAAGTTGTCTATTCGAAATATTATAAACGGGATATGAACTGCGATTACCTTTATTGAGCTCTTGATATCCCGCGGTTCATATCCCGTTTATAATATTTCGAATGAACTTAACCGTGAATCATTGAAAACTCTTAAAGTTGTCTATGTTTTAATCTAGGGTACCAGCTATATTCGTTCCAAATTTTATTCAAATCCGTCCAGTCGTTACAGCGCGAAGAAGGAACAAACATACGCACGCACACACTCACAAACTTTCGCCTTTGTAATATTAGTGTGATTAGTATGATATTTCCTTCACCCTGTGGCTAAAACCTTATGCTAGTCTCTGAAAAAAACAAAAGTAATGAACGAAGAACGAAGCGCCCCGAATCCGCGTGGCAACAGACAGTTAATTCTCTACATGTAAAATAATGAACGGCATGTGTAGCTTGCACTCGCTGCAAAGTCGTCGGTTATAACAAGCTATAAATAAACTACACAGTTCACAACGATTTAATTGAATGCGCGGCAAATTGGACGTTCGGACACTCGCATGATTAGCGCGTGGATATGGAGTTAAAAAAAAAACTAAAGCAATTTTGGAATAGGTCCTTTTTTGGTCAATTTAACTTGATGAAAGTAGGTTGTGTACAGGCTAACGAGATTGTTTATCGTTTTAATCGACTCACGTTTGAACAACTAATTCGTTTGACAACCCTTTTACTACTAAACCGCCAAGTAAAAAAAGTCTAAAAACATTTTTGCGTGGCTCATTTTAAGTAGGCTACGTTTCATTTTATTGAATCAGGCGTTACTTGACGGAGGTTCATTTCAATGCGCAGAAGGCATTTAGCTGCTCCGCTACTTACGTGCAAGATAGACAAGCCAGTGCGAAATAGTGTATGTTTTACATACAATCCCTCCTTCCTCTACTGCCACATAAAACATAAATCCCACAAACTTAACTATCCCCTACATCTACACCATACAGAACTCTGACGCCTTTTGTTTTTTGTAGGTTACCTACGTTTGTTTTAATACTGTTCCAAAAAGTTTGTTACCAAAAATAAAGTGTTGTCAAATGAATTGGTTGTCGAACGATCGATACATATGTCTAACGTTTGTCGGCCAAATGTTAGTGACACATACCACTTTCGAGACGTATGTATATACATTAATCAAGATTTTATTCTTTACGTGGTAGACAGAGCCTAAAGTAACAAGTCTTGAAGGCCACGTTTAGCATGATTGTGGGCGTACACTTACATTTCATATTTCACATTTCATATTTATTCAAATTACTTACTTAGGTGGGAAAGGGAATCAAAATAGTGATGGGTTAGCCACATCGCCTATAACATGATTCCTAAGACACGTATATCCTTTTCGACGCCATCGATTCGTATATAAGCATCGCAGGTTGAACGCCAGCGACCCATACATTATACGTTTATTAGATACTTTAATGCAAAAGCAACCTTCGGTCAATTGAGTTTAGGTTCAACTTAAGGCATCGCAATAAAGAAGTCTGGCGTACGGGTGACGTCTCATGTATTTGATATGGCGGCGAAAAGGTTAAAGATGTAGTGCAAAATGATTTTACATGACATTTCGATGAGTCTCATGCGGTTCTCAACTTTAACATCATTTGAATAAGGTTCTTATTTATAAAACAGCTGCATTGTATACACGGCTGTATAATAACATGTCACAAAAGTGGAAAACCGGATAAAATTCAACGAAATGTCATGGAAAAACTTTATGCGCTACAACTGTTAGAGATGTTTATTCCGATTGCAAATTTGAAACTAAAAGTTCTAATTAACGCGTCAAATTTTTCGCGTATCATCGGAACGGCAGTCCGAGTCCTTGCCGCAAATAAAAATAAAATGCGCGGGCGCATCCTGCGATAACGGTGCGAACGACCCGCTGCGGTTTCGCGAACTAATGTCTAACCCGGGCCAGGGACGCGCACCGCCCATTATTACCATATTTCCTCTACACTTTGATATTATTTCTGAGTTTAGCCCGGTTCACTAATTTTTCACCGACATACGTTTCATCGAATCGTTTGACAAACACTTCGTTCGACAACTCTTTATTTCTAGTGAAATACCTACCTATTAACCTTTTGGAAAACTTTTAAAATAAACTTAACCAACCTGACCTAATGTAAACCACGCGCAGGTTTTTCGAGTTTTTAAATAGTTGACGTTTCAGCAGATATTAGATTATTAAAGGGCTGTTGGTAAATTTGGCATAAACGTTTGTCGGTCAAATCGGATACCGTTTAGGCCATCCTAGCATTAACTGCTTAAAATTTATGTATGTATGTATAACTCTTTATTGTACATAAAGCACATTAATTTTACAGGTAATGAGATAAACAGATGTACAAAGGTAAAAAAATATTGGTATTGTGAAAAAATCTTGGTAACTAGTTAAAGCTTTTGTTTCACTTGCATAGTTGATTAAGTTAGGTGTGTGTGTTTGTATCTTGCAAGACAGTTGCAATTTGTAGTGGTCGGATTGACTTGAAGTATACACATCATGTAGGGTAGTCACAGCAATTATAGTCAGCAAAAGTTTTTTCTTATTTTCAAAAACTTGTGACTTGCGCTCAATTTCGTCGAAGTCAGATGAAAACGGGAAAATGGTTCGAATTCTTTCTTAATTGTGACGAGAGGTGTATTTCGTTTATCTTTACACTGTATACCTATTTGCCACTGCACGGAGGGGCGAGGCAAATCGCAGTCAAGGGCATAAATATATGTACGTTACCAAAGAGGTTTTTTTTTTTTGTTAATTCTCCCTCTTTCATTTTCGGGGGAAGGCAAAGGAAACTCCGTCCATTCAGCCTGGTCTGTGACCAAAGACGTAAAAAAAAATATACACCATTATGCCACAAACAATAAGGTCGGTGATACATTTGACATGTTGGCTGTAACGATATTTATACCCTCAACTGTTTACGTCAAATAACGTCTGCATTAACTATACCTATACCTATTTCAAAATTCATTCACGTGTTTTTATGTTGCTTATTTTTATTGGTGGTTATTGGCTGTCATATTTTTTGCAGTGGAAAGAGCTTCAACATATAAGTAAATATATCTTAAGTGCTTCGTTGATTTCTTAGAAAGTTGTATAGATTGCGACACCATTCATTGTTCTGGGGTAGGTACCTACAATAATTACATTAAGTAGGTGCTTCAACAATGAGTCCTTAGTTTCATCCTCATTAAAAGCAACCAAGCAACGCAACAGCTAGAAATGCGAATAGTAAGTACTGCCAAAGTATGAACGGGAATCATTAATTTTTTCCCTTAAACGGAAAAAAGAGCCATATACTTACTTCATTATTCAGTATATTTAGTATATAATAAAACGATGCACGTGTATATAGGTACACGATGTGCTAAAAATGACTTTTTCAACAACACTACCAAACATGCGTCCGAGCCGCGTCGGTACGTAGTTTGTTAAACGGGCTATTAAACGATAAAAGGTGCTGCACCTCTGGCGCACTTGTTAAGCTAACCAACCGTGGCTGGAACAGGTACTAGGGGAAAAGGAAAAAAACGGCTGACGACCGCTGCCGCGCCGGACTAAGGACCGGTATTGGTGCGCGACTGGCGCGTTTTCTCGACGACATTGTGGTCCTAGCAGGACATTGCGGATCATTCAGGGCTACTCCAAAACTCGATTTTCTAAGTTCGTATCTACTATCCCTCTCACTCTCAGATTAATGACTATGAATGTGAGCGGAAAACGGCGAATATCGAATTTCTTAGTATAAGGCCAAGCCTCATTTACTCACCTACTCTGAAGTTACAAATCCGAACTTAACGCATATATGTTCCACACACTAATAGCATTTATTATTAAAATTACGGTGTGATATGAACTTCGAGTTTTAGAGTAGCCCCTCATATCCTAAACCTTTTCGCCGCCACGTCAAAAATAAGACACGTCACGTCACTCATACGCCAGACTTCTCTATTGCGGTGCCTTAAGGTTGAACCTAAACCCAATCGAACGAAGGTTGCTTTTGCATTGAAGTAATGGACGTATATATAGGTCGTTGGCGTTGAACATGCGGTGCTGAAAAATATGTGTCGTTAGCGTTGAAAAGGTTAACGCGACCGTGTTTGAGACGTTTATATCGTGTCGAATACCTACTAGTTTAGAGCAGTAGTTCCCAAAGTGGTCCAGGTGGACCCCCAGGGGTCCACGGAAGACTCGATGGGGGTCTACGTTGGGCGTGACCAAAAATGGGGGTCCACAATCGCAAGCGGGGGTGCATGAAAATTTAATAAAATTTGTGAGAATTGATTGGTTCTTGTGCTGTGAGTCATTGTAGATTTCAAGAAAGTCAAGTACTTAGGATGGAGTCATAGCAGCACAAAAATATAATTTAATTGAGAATTTGTTTAGTCGACTTTATTTTCAAATAATTAACCCTATCAAGAAATCAATTCTAACCATTTTTTTCGAAAACTGTTAATTTATCGTTGAAACTCAGCAACAACGCAAGTCTCCATAGATTATAGAGCTAATCTTAATTTTTTTTTTCGAGATGTAGTTTAGAAATTAGTGGTAATGTAGGGGTCCACCGGATCCAGCAAAATTTTGGTCTATGGAACAAAAGAGTTTGGGAACTTCTGGTTTAGAGGCTGCATTTATTGCCGGTAAATGGGTATTTTAGACCCAGAGTGACGTTAAATTTAAATTCTCTTCCACACACTACCCTATTATGTGGTACGTAACGTGGTTTTATTTTTATGAAACTTAATTCATCGAGAGTATCGAGACCTATATACTTTGCTAAGTTTCATCATAATTGGTTCAGACGTTTTTGAGATGTTGGATTTAAAAATGTAAATGTCACCAGATATTTAAGTCTAAAAAGCCACTAAGCACTTACCTTCTCTTTACGATATTAAATGTAAGTAAGTAATTTTATGAGGAAACTAGTGATAGGTACCTATTTGCATCGATAAACACGCTCACAGCCAATAAACATTAATCATCGTTAAAGTAAACAAATAGTACCTAACTTTGCGAAATATACGAGAAGAAGTCTTTGTACATATATGTACCTACTTACCTCGGATCAATTTACTCACGCTTATGGAACTCTATCCGATATCTTGTCGTCGTATCAGCTATATCAATTTGGGTATCACGAGCGAGCAGAAATTATATATACTAAAAACCTGCAACGTTTCTAATTGATACTGCCCACCGATCCAGTATAAAGTATATACTTACATATTCTATTTAAATTTATAATGTTTTGGTCGAAGAGGAATCAAGATTTCAAGATTTGTTTGTTGTGTATAAAAAAAAAACAACTTGTTTTCCGTATTGTCTTAACTCTTAAGTCGCCCATGAACAGCCAGCCTTGTCTAAGCCGTGCAGCGAGTACCTTAACATATGATCCCATACTTAGAACCCTATTAATAACGCCTGCTGTTTGCCCAGCCCGATACCACTGTTTGCCTTCACGCCTTAATCGCCGCCCGACCCTTTCACACCTTTTTTTTAGAAAAAAACTTCGGTAACTGAATAATAACTTAGTACAGCAATATCAATCGTAATCGCGTTTTAGGCGTAATACCGGGTCAATGATAACTGATTAGGTTACCGGAGTAAGTTGTTGTTATGACAAATTAAGTAGGTATTACGCATCGATGATAAATAAGTCTTGTCCGTGAATGCTTCCTTCGGAGAATCTCAAATGCAGAATGCATCCACGCTAAATGCCAAATGGTTCGCGACTCGCCGCGATCGAGTCCGAAGTGTAAAACGATTGAAGGCGCTCTCGAAATCCTCGAATCGATCAAACAATTAACTCTAAAGTGGGATCAATGATCTTATTTACCCGATAGAATTTCGCGATCGCCAGCGGCACCCGGCGCAACTCACCCGTTCTTTGTCCTTACGATCAAATATTTAAGTCCACTCCACACATAATCACCGTTTTATGGCACTTGCGAACACTTCGAAACAGAACGTTATTTTGTCCAGCGCGCGTGTGTTATCCCGGCGCGTTCAACGCAGACTGCAGTATTTTGGGTTAACCCACGAGCACTCCACTTTATTACACGTTATTAAACTCGAAGGATTTTAGACTCTGTGCACTGAATTTGTCATAACCATGTGTTAAGGACGTGGTGACGGGCGCGATGGCTTTTGGCGATCTTTGTCCGCGTAAGGCAGGAGCCATGGCCAGGAGCGGCCAGTTTTTGTAGGGCTTTGTGTTTCCGAGTCAATAGGGCATTATGACGGTATGATTTAGTTACCTGCTACCGGCCCTTATGGTCAGCGACAACAGTTTTTTAATCATGATACTTATATGTATCTTTTGTTCGCTCTATTTTTGGATATTAGGAAACAATGGGCGCCAATGCTAAGGGTTTCAAAAGGCGCCCTCAACTTTAAGTGTCTAAATAAGAACTCTCCGTTTGCGTCTAGGTTCTTTGTTTGGGGTCAGATCTTTAGCGCGGCTTGTAAGGCTATAAGGTTAACACAGGTAAAAATCTGTGGAATAGACCGTGGGAAGCGAATGCAGAATCTGCACTTTCGTCTCTGCTGCGGCATTTCGTTTGATGACCAAATAAAGTACCTAATAAAAAAATAACGAAGGCCAATTCTGGGTGCGCACCCAGTAAGAGCCACTTGCAGCAAAAAAATCTTCTGATTAAGTTTGTTTGACGATTACTATATATTGACTACACGAAGCCTAAAACGCTTAAAACTAGTTTTTCTACTGCAAGGCGGCTTAACCATTAGAACGCCAACGTAACGGTCTACCGAGAGTAAAAGTGTATGAAAATCAAAGGTGTATGAAAGGCAAAGGCCATAAAATTTGAAACTAGGCACAGCTTTAGCTAAGCTTGGCATTCAAAAGGTTAAACATGAAACGATAATGCTGAGGCCCGATTTTTGAAAGCACATTTGTGAAAATACTACTCGAAAGTGGTGAAAAATTGTGCTGAATTTGAAATACGAGTAGCTTAGAAGATACTTACGGCTCTCATGTGGATTAGGCAAAAATTTGATTAGAGCCGTAGTTTTGAAGATATTAAACAGATTTGCAACACTTTCGAGTGATACATACATACATACATACATATCGTCACGCCTCTTTCCCACAGGGGTAGGCAGAGACTACTCCGACTACTACCACTACTTTCGAGTGATGTTCTTTCAAAAATCTAATCAAAGCCTTATTAGAGACATTCAGTTATCTCTATCGCATTAGCAGCGCGCAAGCCTTATTGTGTCTCACTCGAAATATCACTACTCATATAGGTACGTGCCGGCACGTAAGTCTAACATGACGAGTCACGTGGAGGGGATCTGCGCACCCACCGGGATACCGTATTTTATACTTTTGCGCATACAAGGTCAGATTAGACTTACGTGCCGGCACATACCATATTCAGAATAAAAGCGCGAAGTAGGTAGGTATAGGGAGAGCCAGAGATGCCGGGGGGCCCAGAGGCATTGGCAAGCCGTGATTCGGACACGCTAGGCTCACCGTAGTTTGTCGTTACACTAAAGTGCACCCGGCCTACCAAACCGAAATGACTCAATCATTTGGTTGGATCCATAAGCCGCGTGTGGACAAATTACACCAGTACTAAACTAAGCAAGTTTTTACGATGGGTACTTACTATTATAGGTAGGCAACAGATAGACATACTTAAATACATATAACCAACATCCATGACTCGGGTACCTCAGATCACAGAAAGAAATATTTCTATGGGTAAGTACCATCAGCCAAATATGTGGTCTACCACCCTAAGGTTAAAAATCCTTTGCACGTCACAATATATAACGTCGATAAGACAGGCTGTCAACTTGAAAGTTCGACTTTAGCGACATTTTTGTTTGATAGGAAGTTGGATGAAAAGTGGTAGACCACTTCTTTGGTCGACCGTACCTTACCTACAGCCACTCATATTCTTCATACAGTGCCTGCCCTTACCGGGATTCGAACCGCGGACCTCTAGCTTTATAGTCAGGGTTACAAACCATAGACTCCGTCCATCTGATCGTTACGCCAAAATAACAAAAATATGGCAAATAAATGCATGAAACAGCCAGATGTTTGGATTGGAGGAAGGTGACGTCAGAGAGTACCTATTACATTTAATATTCGGCGGCGTCTGGCGGGCTGGTAAACCGATATGGGCGATGATATAGCGAATCAAGAGAATATACACCGATATGCGCTGTTTTTAAACCGTCAATAAAAGTTATAAATAAATAATAAATAAATAAATATTAGGAACAATTCACACAAATTGACCTAGTCCCAAAGTAAGCGCTAGTAAGGCTTGTGTTATGGGTACTAGACAACGATATACACATACTTATTATATAGATAGAAAACATCCATAACTCAGGAACAAATATTCGTACTCATCACACAAATATATGCTCTTACCAGGATTCGAACCCAGGACGCTTGCTTCGTAGGCAGGGTCACTACCAACTAGGCCAACCGCGTCGTTAAAATTGAGTCTTTGAATTTAAAAAAAATATCGATTTTTTTTATGTTTTTTAAAACTTTATAGCATATTATATAATATCTAATTCAAAGAAATCTTAAAATATTTTTTTTTAATTAATTATAAGCAATTCAAAATTGATGAAATTTGAAATATGACCACTTGACCGGGAACGGCCCATGATTGGTCGCCATGGCTGTGACGTCACAATGTTAAAGCAATTTCACGACAGTACTGGGTTAACGGCTGATTTCACTAAAAATATCCGAAATTTAATACAAAAAATATCTGCTGAAGATTTTTTTATGAAATAAGGTGGCAAACGAGCACGAGTATCACCTTATAGTAAGGAAATTTTTGTTTTAGTCATGTGTAGGTAGGTAATAAAAGCTTAATCGTGATAATGTTTCTGATTTATGTGAACTGGATTGATTTTACTGGACCTGAGATTTCACAATAAAGTACCTAAGTACAGTGAAAGATACTGAATCGCTTACCTACCACTGTGGAATTTTAACATACACCCTGCCAGAGATATTATTGCTAAATTGTACCTATTAGGTAGGTTACGTGAATCAGTTTCTTCGACCGTAGGTACGTAAATTTTAATGGCTAGATTTTGTGGTTGATAGGTATTTCTAGTTTTTTTTATAATCCCGTGGGATTGAATTATATATTCAATGGGAATTTTTGCGGGTGTAAGAGCCTAACCTTGTTCTAGGTAGGTACGTTCGGATCGCTAGGTACGGTTAACGGCAAAGATATCTTTACACTTTAGTACCTTGAAGTTTCATATGAAGTTGTCAAAGTGCTTGGAGCGACAAGGCACTAAAGTGTAAAGATATCTTTGACGTCGACTGTACCAGCATCTTAGTAATCCTGCCGCCAAGCAGCAATGCTTGCGCTGATGTGTTCCGGGTGAGGAGAGTAAAACAGCCCGATTTTGGCATAATTTTTTAAATCCAAGATGACGGATGACATTTTGACACTATTGACACTAAAATATTGATGGGTGTCGTTTTTGAGTAATTTGGTGCTTCTGAGCCTGATTTTGACATACTTTTTTGGATTCAAGATGGCGGATGACATTTTGACACTTTGACACTAAAAATGTTTATGGGTGTCGTTTCGAGTAATTTGGTGGCTCTGAGCCCGGTTTTGGCATAATTTTTTGGATCCAAGATGGTGAATGACATTTTGACACTATTGACACTAAAAATGTTTATGGGGGTCGTTTTCGAGTAACATTTTACATTTTTTTGTGTTTTTTGTGTCAGTAATGTCAAAATGTCATCCGCCATCTTGGATCCAAAAAGGTATGCCAAAACCGGGCTGAGAAGAACCAAAATACTCGAAAACGACACCCATAAACATTTTTAGTGTCAAAATGTCATCCGCCATCTTGGATCCAAAAAAGTATGTCAAAATCTGGCTCAGAGCCACAAAATTACTCGAAAACGACACCCATAAACATTTTTAGTGGCATAAGTGTCAAAATGTCATCCGCCATCTTGGATCCAAAAAATTATGCCAAAATCGGGCTCAGAGCCACAAAATTACTCGAAAACGACACCCATAAACATTTTTAGTGTCAAAATGTCATCCGCCATCTTGGATCCAAAAAATTATGTCAAAATCTGGCTCAGAACCACAAAATTACTCGAAAACGACACCCATAAACATTTTTAGTGTCATAGTGTCAAAATGTCATCCGCCATCTTTGTGCTCGAAATTCCGGGTTTTCTTATGAAATTCCCCTGGGATAAAATCAACGGGATTTTGAACTGAAATCCCACGACTTATTTACTTATTCATATAAATAGTTACTACCAAAGTGTACCTACTCATCACTATTTCTCATCTAATTTTATTGTTTTAAATCCCGGTACCGTGGAAAGTTGGGATAGAAGCATGATAGAAGTATAGATAGTGCCATCCACAAAGACTCGTAGATGTATTAAAATTAACCTTTAACTACAAATTAATAAGAACCACGGTGGATGGCATCCATCGTGAATGACACCTACTATAGCCGGTACGTAAATCCAGATTATAAATTATAAAGTTCGTGTATGGCAAATTTTATCGAAATCTGTTTAGCCGTTTTAGCGTGAAAGAGTCACGAACCAATACGCTCTCACAAACAATAGCATTTTACAATAATAGTAGGATAATAACAGAATAGAGTAGATTAAAGTCAAAAAACGGTATCACCCGTATACTAACTACGAGTGGCAACTAACATTGTGACGTCACACGCGGCTCGGCCTTGTTCGGGGACTGTCGGTGTGTTTTCGGTGCGGTACTCGACGATCAATTTTCAAATCGGTATAACTCGTTAATTATAGCGAATAAAAAAAAACTAAAAATACTTTTCTTACAAAACTTATATATGATCTTTCCATTTATGACAAAAAAAAATTTGATTCAAAAACTCAATTGTAAATGTTATAATTGTATACCTGCAGTGACACAAACACCGATTCACGGTCCGACCACACCGGTGCGTCAAAGACGTTGACGGTGCGTATACGCAACAAAATGTATGAAGAAACGGTGAGAAAACGTGACGCCTACGCAACACGTCACTGCGTATACGCGGCGGTATGGTCGGACCTTTAAATGTGTGAATTTGTAAGGCATTGTGTTCATTTATTTTCTCAAGCATGCTCGGAAATGTACGCGTTAATGTCGCGAAATGAAGCCAAGAAGTTTCACATTTACGGCCTAGGCCAAGAAGTAATGTGGCGCGGTCGGCGGGTGCGCTCGGCGCGGCGCGGCGGCGCGGGGCGGGGCGCGGGGAACATGGCGCGAGCAATAGTTTGTTCAAACGGCATGTTTCAAAAATTAAAAATGCGGCTAATTAAACAATTTTTTCTCAAGCATGCTCGGAAATGTACGCATTAATGTCGCGAAATGAAGCCAAGAAGTTTCACATTTACGGCCTAGGCCAAGAAGTAATGTGGTGCAGTCGAAATGAAGCCAAGAAGTTTCACATTTACGGCTGTCAACGACGACCGCTGACAGCACAGGGATCGGTCCTATCGACGGCTCCGTGGGAATGAAACGAGCGCAGTGGACTGTATTCGATTTATTTTTCAGAGGCTTCTTCGGTCCGGTCAGATCGCAAGGGTCGTGGGTTCGCTGGGGCTGGTCGGTCCGGTAGGCGCTTCTGGGTCGGTGGTTTTCTTCTTTGGGAGGTTCTTCGGGAGGCTTCTTAGGCTGGAGACTTCTTCTGCTTACTGCTGCTGACTACAATTTCGTCGGATTTGGGGCTCGGTTATATCCCCGTCTACGGGGGGCGCAACTAGCGTCGTCTTGCGCTATCGTAATGTGCGGTTTCAGCCAATCACAGCGCAGGATTCGGTCAACCAATCAGGTGGCCGGATTCGTGTCGTGTCGTGATTGGTTATATTTCTGGCCTTGTCATTGGCTGCTTAATTATCGGCTTTTGATTTTACATTTCGATTTAGCCCGCAGTATTGAATTATATAGAATTTATACAATAGAAAATGGGACTAAATGCTGCGGGGTCGGGATTTTCGGGTGATTATTATTTATTTTTATTTACAATCTTAACCTATATATATTTTTTAAACTAATACATTTTCCTAATTACAATAATCATTTTTAATTATTAATGGCCGGTTTCTGTGGCTGTCCGCAACATTCTCCCCCCGCCGCATCCGTAGGGGAGGCTTCGGTGGCAATCGGTAGGACAGCCAGTCTCGTCGTTGGCCGTCGGAATACGCCGCCTTTGGTGCGTACGTCTGCGCTTCGGATGCCGCCATCGGGTCCCGGAAAAACTGCCTCGACGACGCCTCGGGGCCACACGTTTCGTGGCAGGTTCGCGTCGACGACTATCACTACGTCGCCGACTCGCAGGGGTGGCTCGCCTCCGCTTGGAGAGTTGCGGGGGGCGAGCATCGGGAGGTACTCCCGGACCCAGCGGGCCCAGAAGTGATCAGCCAAGGCCTGGCTAGCGCGCCAGGTTCGGCGGTCGGCGTCGTCGCAGGCTCCGGTGAGTGGAGCTCGCGCTGGTCCGCCGATCAAAAAGTGGTTCGGCGTCAGCGCCTCCTCGTCGTGTGGGTCCACCGACACGTGTGTCAGAGGCCGAGAGTTTACGGTTTGCTCGGCCTCTGCTAGCAGGGTGTGCAGGACCTCTTCCTTCGGTGAGCGGGAGGCGAGGGTGGCAGCCAGGGCGGTTTTAACTGACCGCACCAGTCTCTCCCACGCCCCGCCCTGGTTCGGGGCTCCAGGGGGAATGAAGCGCCACTCGGTGCGGTGACCCATCGCGTAGTCACGCAGTTCTGGCAGCCATTCCTCATAGGCTGCGCGCAACTCGTTGTCGGCTCCTTTGAAGTTCGTTCCGTTGTCACTGTATATGATGTGGGGCCATCCGCGTCGGGCCGCCATGCGCCTTAGCGCCATGATGGCGGAATCGGTGCTCAGGCTGGCAGCTACCTCCAAATGTACGGCGCGGGTTGTTAAGCATGTGAACAGCGCCACCCAGCGCTTTTCATGTCTTCGGCCGATCGTGACAGTGATCGGACCGAAGTAATCCACGCCAGTGTTCGTAAATGGCCGCTGGTATGGCTCAATCCTGGCTCTTGGTAGATCCCCCATCGCGGGGGGTCGCGGTGTAGCGCGCCGTACGGCGCACATCCGACATTCGCGTGCCACCTTCCTGACTGTGGGCCGCAGGTGTAGTACCCACAGTCGTTGCCGGATGTCATTCACCACTCGTTCGTTGCTGGAATGTGCAGCGTTGCGGTGCGCCTTTTCTATCAATAGGCGTACAAAGGGATGGCGGCCGTCCAGGATTACAGGCCTCTTGTCCAGGTTCGGTACGGGCGCGGCGTTTATGCGGCCGCGCATCCGTATTAGGCCGTTCTCCACTACCGGATCGAGGGAAAAGAGGCGGCTCTTCTTTGGCAGCCTCCCCCCGTTTCTTAACACAGCTATCTCATTGGAAAATGAGTCATTTTGGCACCTTCTGTACCAGAGTTCTTCGGCGCGGGTTAACAGTTCGACACTTAATTCACTTTTCACTTTCTGGCACTTTTGTATGAACAATAACACTTGTGCCGTTGCTCGTACTAATTTTTCCAAATTTGAAAATCGTTCGATATTTGGCAATGCTGCACTTATGTCCGCACTAATGTTCGTCATGTACACTTCACTTTCGATTTCTTCGGGCTCGCTCGGTTCCTGCGGCCACTGGTCCTCGCGCAGTCGCAGGAAATCGGGGCCGGTGTACCACCGGTCGTCGCAGGCTACTACGCGGGCGCCGTTTGCTCGCGTAGCATCGTCGGCGGGGTTCTCCCGCGTCGGGACCCAGCGCCATTGTGTCGGCTGGGTTAATTCGGCGATTTCGCCGAGTCGGTGCGCTACAAATGGCGTGTAGCGTTTCGCGTCGTGTCTTATCCATTGTAGAACGGTTCTTGAGTCGGACCAATAATTTGTCTGGTCGATCGAGATCCGCTGCTCGCGGATAATCGTGGCGGCCAAACGAGCTCCGATGACGGCCGCTTGCAGTTCCATCCTCGGGATACTTTGGGGTTTCAGGGGCGCGACCTTGGCCTTGCCCGCGACCAAAGTCACTGTGACCGCCCCCTCCTCGTCGGTCGTTCGCAGGTACGCGGCGGCGGCGTAGGCGCTTTCGCTCGCGTCTACGAAAACGTGTAGCGCGTGGCGACCCTCTTTGTAGCTACGCCGTAGTCGTAGCGCGGCTACTGTCGATAAGCCGCGTGCCCACTCGATGAACGCGTCGCCTTCTTCCGTAGCGAGCGGCGCGTCCCATTCTACTTGCTTCTGCCACGTTCGCTGGAGGATGATCTTCGCCGTAATCGTGTAAGTCGACAGCAGCCCGAGCGGGTCATATATGGACATAACCGCGCTCAGGGCCTCCCTTTTTGTTGGCGCGCGTGTTCCATCGCGCACCTCTTTCGGCACCCGGTTCATGGCAGTGTTGAAGCCGAGTGAGTCTGTAGTCGGGTCCCACATAAGGCCTAATATCTTCGGCCCGTTGTCAGGGCCCAGCGGCGCGGGCTTGTCCGCGCGTAGCTTCGGGTCTGTAGCTGCTCGTAGCGCTTCGCTATTCGTGTTCCAACTTCTAAGAATGAAGCCGGCTCGTTGGTGGACTTCAGTGACGGCTGAAGCTACATGAACTGCTTCGTCTTCGGTTGCGTAGCTGTCGACGTAATCATCCATATAATGGCTGTTCTTTATAGGATACAGCGCCTCGGGAAACTCGGTCGCATGTCGCTCGGCGTTATAGTTCCTCACGCTGTGGGCCAGGAACGGGGAACTCGACGCTCCAAATATCATCGAGCTCATTTTAAATATTTTCGGCGGTCCTTCAGCGCCCGGCTCCTTCCACAGGAACATCTGTGCGGGTTGATCGGCGGGTCGTATCTTCACTCGCAGGAACATTTCTTGAATGTCGGCCGTCACTGCATATCGGCCCTCCCGGAACCGAAAGAGTATGCCCGGGAGGGATTGTAATAGGTCCGGGCCCTCCAGCAGGAAGTCGTTCAGACATTTGCCTCCGCTTCGACTAGCGGCGTCGAAAACCAGTCGCAGCTTTCCTGGTTTGTTAATGTTGCGTACTGCGAAGTGTGGCAGCACCCAAGCTCGTTGGTCGTTTATTTCTTCGCCCTGGATTTCTTCTGCGTAGCCCTTTTCCAATAAGTTTCTTATTTGAGCGGCGTATTCGTCAGCAAACTTCGGATCTCTTTTCATTTTCCTTTCGACGCCACGTAAACGCTGTAACGCTGTGTTGTAACTCGCTGGTGTTTTCACTTCATCGGTTTTCCATGGCAGGCCCACTTCATAATTCTTGCCGTTGAACTTCACAGTGTTTTTGAAGATTTGTTGCGCGCGCTCGTCCGCCGGGCGTTGTTTGACCGCCAGCGAAACCCCGAGCGCGTCGATGGCGAAGTGCTTCTCCACTAGTCGCTCCGTCTCGTGCATGGCATTTACGTTATAAACGTAAAGAACGTTGTCTGTCCCGCCGCTCGCTCGTATGGCCCGTGGTACTGAGCCATAGATGACCCAGCCGAGCTCGGTGCGTACCGCCGCTGGCTGAGTTCGCTTGCCCGTTCGTGCTTCGCTGGCAATCATGAGGTGCCAGTTATCGGCGCCTATCAGTAGGCGTGGCGTAGCTGCTTCGTATACTGCATCGTTTAGCCCCTGTAGATGATTATACTTGGTAATTTCTTCATCCAGGCTTTGTTTGTGAATCTTCAGATTTTTCACTGTTCGGGCAGCAATATGGAATTCGTTGCCGCGTCCTTGAACCGCGAAGTTAACGCGGCGGCTGTGCGGCAGTTCGGTGGTGCTAGCAATGCCTCGCATCTTCATCGGCGCCGCGGTACCAGTAACGCCGATTTCACGTGCCAGTTCTTCGTCGATGAGTGTAACAGTCGACCCATCGTCAAGCAGAGCGAATGTATCTGAAGTCCCGTTAGGTCCACTCACTTTTACTTTCACCATTTTCAACAGTACTTTTTCACTATCAGAAACACTTGTCGTTGTCGACACCACTTCATTATCGGAGGACGACGCCTGCCCAGCCGTGGGCGGCATCGTCGATTTCGGCGCAGAGGGTGACGCCCGGCGGCGTCGCGGCGACGTCTCTCTGCGTGCTTCGGAGTGTGATGACGTCTTCGGTATTCGGTTCGGGTTCGCGTGCAGCAGTGGGTGATGCACATGTCGGCAGCCGTTGACCTCGCAGGTTCGGGCGCGGCAGGTTTCACGGCGGTGCTGCCGGTCCATGCACCGGAAGCAGACCTTGTTATCGCGGGCCCACTCCCAGCGCTGGTTCACGTCCATTTCGGTTATGCGTCTGCATCGAGGTGTTTCGTGTTCGCCCCCGCAGCACAGGCAGCGGCGCCTGTCTTCAGCTTCCACAGTGTAGATGGGCGCCCGCGGCGTGGCCCAAGGGGCGGAGCCACGCGGCGGAGGGCGGGGCGACGGCTTCGCGGTGTCCCTCCGAGGTAGTGTCGTTGTTGCTGCTGCTCCCGCGGAGGTAAAGGTGTAGCGCAAGGCTCGGTCTGCCTCTCGCATCAAAAATTTTGATAATGCGCAGATCTCGGGCTCCATGGACATCTGCTCCGATGCGTAGTCGCAGAATCTCGATCGTAGGTGTGGCGACATCTTCTCTATTGTTTCGCGTGCCAACAGGGGGTTGTATAGGTAGCCGCGGTTCTCGACTGTCGATAGCACGGAGACGATGTTTTGTAGTTTTACGGCAAACGTATTGAGGTCGGTTGCCGATGATCCAAGGCGCGGCAGCTTCTTCAGATCGTCGAGCGCCTTGTCGACCAGAACTTCGGGGCGTCCGTAGCACTGGCGCAGCGTCCGCATGATGTGCTCTGGGTCCGTTGCTGTGTGTAGCAGCGCCGCGACGGTCTCGCGCGGTGTTCCACGTAGGCATGAACGCAGCCGCGCTACGTTCTCAGTGGGCGTGAAGTTGTACGCCTTCGTTGATTCTTCGTAGGCTGCCTGGAATGGTAGCCATTCGCCGGCCGCTCCGGAAAATGTAGGCAGCTCGTAGACCTGCCGCGGCGGCGGGCGCATTCGCGTCATCTTTTCTAGCGCTTCTGCCAGTTTATCAATGCCCCGTCGACTGCTAGCGCTGCGGTCGCGGGCTGGCGTCGGTGAGCGCTTCCTCGGCTCCGACTGTGGTTGATGAGTGTTCGTTCGGGGCCTTGATTCGTGCTTCGGTTTCTGGGGCGTCTCAAAATCCGCTGCGGTGCGCCGGAACCATTCGTCCACCTTTTCGTTGGGTTCGAGGACGCTTCTGGCGGCGACGGCATCCTCAGCTTCGATCACTGCGATTTGCTTCGCCAATTTTGATTTTATTAACTGCTTCTGCAATTCCAGCTCCTTTTGTTGGATGCGCAGTAGCTGTTCTTCGGCTTCTTGTTCGGCAAGACGAATCCTTGCCGCTGACGCATTGGAACAACGCGACGGGGCCGGCGATCTTGCGCGTGCTTGATCCATTTGCGGCTGGCTCGGTGGGTCCTTGTAGGTAACAGAAGGTCGGATCGGTCGGTCTTGCTCGATGATTCTGGCCCAATCAGAGTGCTCCGGTATCGGAGTGGCTTCGCGAGGGGGCGGGTTGCGGGAGGGCATCGCCCCTCCCCCCGATCGGGCGAGCGTGTCGAAGTACTCGGCGCCGGGTGGGGGCGGCAAATCCTGGGTGCCCCTCTCTCCTTTCCCCGCCCGGGTTGGCGGGGGGAAGTACACGTCGCGGTGCGTTGCTCCTGCGGCGGCGGCGGCTCGCCCCGGGTTCAGCACCATCGACGCCTCACCGTGCGGTTGCACCAGGGGTGAGGTTGTATCGAGGTTGACGATACGCTCCAGCCGGCGTTGCCAAAGCATATCCTCGGTCGGTTCTTCGGTCGCGGTAGTTGCAGCTCGCGGCGCGGTGGTCATCGGCTGACTCATCGCGGCTCGGTCGGCGTCGGGGGCTTGCGGGTCGGGGTTCGGTGCAAGCCGTTGCTCCTCTTCTCGGTCGCCTTGAGATCGTGTTACCACCATCGTCGGATGCAGTTCTTCGGTTTCGGCTCGGCGCAGTCCGTGATCCGGTTCGAAGGACCAAACTCTGTCAACGACGACCGCTGACAGCACAGGGATCGGTCCTATCGACGGCTCCGTGGGAATGAAACGAGCGCAGTGGACTGTATTCGATTTATTTTTCAGAGGCTTCTTCGGTCCGGTCAGATCGCAAGGGTCGTGGGTTCGCTGGGGCTGGTCGGTCCGGTAGGCGCTTCTGGGTCGGTGGTTTTCTTCTTTGGGAGGTTCTTCGGGAGGCTTCTTAGGCTGGAGACTTCTTCTGCTTACTGCTGCTGACTACAATTTCGTCGGATTTGGGGCTCGGTTATATCCCCGTCTACGGGGGGCGCAACTAGCGTCGTCTTGCGCTATCGTAATGTGCGGTTTCAGCCAATCACAGCGCAGGATTCGGTCAACCAATCAGGTGGCCGGATTCGTGTCGTGTCGTGATTGGTTATATTTCTGGCCTTGTCATTGGCTGCTTAATTATCGGCTTTTGATTTTACATTTCGATTTAGCCCGCAGTATTGAATTATATAGAATTTATACAATAGAAAATGGGACTAAATGCTGCGGGGTCGGGATTTTCGGGTGATTATTATTTATTTTTATTTACAATCTTAACCTATATATATTTTTTAAACTAATACATTTTCCTAATTACAATAATCATTTTTAATTATTAATGGCCGGTTTCTGTGGCTGTCCGCAACAACGGCCTAGGCCAAGAAGTAATGTGGTGCAGTCGAAATGAAGCCAAGAAGTTTCACATTTACGGCCTAGGCCAAGAAGTAATGTGGTGCAGTCGAAATGAAGCCAAGAAGTTTCACATTTACGGCCTAGGCCAAGAAGTAATGTGGCGCGGTCGGAGGGTGCGCTCGGCGCGGCGCGGCGGCGCGGCGCGGGGCGCGGGGAACATGGCGCGAGCAATAGTTTGTTCAAATGGCACGTTTCAAAAATTAAAAATGCGGCTAATTAAACAATTTTTACTTGATTTCCTCGCATTGCTTGAGAAAAGCACTATACAATCCTCGGCCGGAAACAGGGATTGCAGGACTCGCTTTATCCAGCCTCGTCTACGACTCGGCCTTGTACCCCAATCTCGTCCTGCAATCCCTTACTTCACGGCCTCTGCTGTAATGTACTATTACTTGATTTCCTCGCATCGCTTGAGAAAAGCACTATACAATCCTCGGCCGGAAACAGGGATTGCAGGACTCGCTTTATCCGGCCTCGTCTACGACTCGGCCGTGTACCCCAATCTCGTCCTGCAATCCCTTACTTCACGGCCTCTGCAGTAATGTACTATTATTGCCCTAATGACATCCACATGTGCCGCGTCTTATGCAAATAAAAATTATTGATTATGGAACTTGGCTATGCTAACTCATTACCATCTTACTGACTTTTTGAGCCTTTTTCTTGTCTTGAATCCCTAGGGCGGTAAGTAACGCCGGCGCCCGCGACGCCGGCTCGCGGTTTTGCTGTCCTATAATTTTATTTATTTACTCGCTAATGTGATGTAAAACATTGTTTCACGAGCGGTACAGGAATTACGAACCTCGACTCAGAAAGCCCTGTCTTCGGGCTTCTATTAGAGCCTCGCTTGATCCCTGTCTTCGACTTCGGGCTTCTACTAGACTAGAGCCTCGAAATTCCTTACTTATCGCCCTTAACACACAATGTATTATTTTGATTACAGTAACGGTTACAGCTCGCAGATGAGTACCCGGGTTTACAGATCGCATTGATCTCTTTACATGAAAATGATTTTTGATGTTTTAACCCCTTCTGACCCACGGCACAAATACGCCGCCCAACTGGTTCCAAGGTGAGGCTCCCTCCGCCATAACTCTTTTTGTTCAGGATTGTTACAAAACTTAAAGTTGAGAAAATTACAGTTTCAGAGAAAAAAAAGCCTGTGTTATGGGTACATACAATTTCACCATGAAACAACTAGATGTGCCATGGGGAAATTAAGTTCCCAACGGCTCAAGTCGGCTCAACCAATTGAGCAGCGCAGTTGTGTACCCGTACAAACTTAGTGTGACCTTGGACTGTACCATCCATAAGAACCTTTCAGGTTCTTGATTAAAAAGGCGAGGTTAAAAAAATAAACAAATCCTTATAATTTCTTAAAATTTATTTTCTATGCAACATAAAAAAATATTCATCATAGTTACACAATAAATTACCGTTACTTAATGCACAACTAAAATGTAAATTATTATCGTGATGCACACAAGGTCAGTTTCATTCGTCAATTGAATATAAAAAAAAAATACAATTTGTCATGATTTTTAGTTAACACTTGTTATACCAAACGCAACCTAAACTAATAAAATCCAGTATCCTGCATTACAAAGCATGCTCAGCGATTTCTATACGTGTATACGCCACTACCTTAGAACATGAACATACCGACATTTTCAATATAGGGAAAGAAAACACACTAATTATACATCAGCATTTGTTTACATTTTCGAAATGACCTTTCTCCACATATTTTCTTTCCAGATGACATAATCGTCTACCGACAGTGACGTATACATACTTTGAGGATACTCAGAATAAAACTCGTCACGTTACTTGCGAAGAACATTGATCTATTTGACATCTGTCACCCTTGGATGCTGCAGATCAGCTCAAAGCATGACAGTCACCAAATGTATCCGCCAGCCTTAAAAAGTAAGGTGCAGCGATGTTTTCTCTAAAATCCTCATCCTTACTTAACACTGATCGTCACACAACAATTAATATCTACCAGAAATATAGTTTAACGGAGTACATTTTTTACTGCTATAAAAAAAACATCAGCTAATTCGATAACATTTCCAGCCCAGCTTTAACTTGTATTTAAACTGTTTTATTTCGTTTACAATAAATTTCTAGCGATCATATACACTGACAAATCAAAGTACCTACACAGTACGTATCTATACACCAAAACTGATTTAACTATATTAGCCCAATAATACAAAACGTTATTTAGAAAATAAACTACATTCTAGAATTAGGTAAGTATGTAATGAACGATAAATATGTGATGACAACAGCGACGCTGTCGGTAAATAAATGCAGACTTGTGCTTCGTGTACTTGCATTGTTGTGATCACACTCGGGCCCCGCTTCACTACCGCGAGGCTCTTTATTTTCAGAGGAAACACGAACACATAATAATGGTATATTATTTTCGGTTCAAGGCAGTGAAAAATTCACCGTAAATTTGGTGGGTTCCTTCAACAATCAACGTCTCCAATGTCATTAGCCATTGTGATCCGTAACAAATATTTATTAAGGCAAAGAATTTTTCAATGATCAACAGCGCGGTATAAAAAGCGACGAAACAGACGCGAATCGAACAAGGCTCTCTTACTAATAATTAATATTAATATATATTAAATTCTTACTAGACAATAGACATGATAAAGACTCCTTAACAAACAACTTAAAGGGGTTATGATAACAGTGCCTTCAAATATAATATAATGCAATGTTCAAGGTACCAATGTTCCAGTAAGCTCAAAATGAGAACAGCGTTGCAGACCTGTACACCGTGAGAATCGAAATCTACCAGAAAATACGATACGTCAAAAATTTAAAATAAAATATTCACATAAAAAAAATTGTTTATTGCACACGACGCAGTCTCAAGTTTTTAAAACGTACAGATCTTATCCGACTGGCGCAGCAAAGAAAACTACGTAAATAAAGAGAAATCTGAAAAAAAACAACATGGTTTTACCGCGTGGAATGTATTACTTAGGACCCGACACCTTTCAGGCGAAGAAGAAAATATAACACTAGTACACATATAAATTAATAATAAATATGCGTCGGCAATGTCGGCCATTTTGTCGCCTATAAAGGCGGCAAGATGGCGGGCACCGCAGCGCGTTCGTGCTAGACAGTATTTGTGACGTGTAATGCAAAGAATAAATATTTAATACAGTATAGATGCGACAAGCGAATGCAATGTCTGCCTAACATTAGTTAACACGAGACCTAGCCTTATACCTAAACACGATACACGTCTCGGCCTCGACGGGCGCGGCGCACAATCCAACCGATGGAACTCGTATGCAATTTCATAAATACTTATTTTATTTGTGAAATTATGACAATAACGCACTAACCTCGCTGTTAAGTCTCAGTCATCGTTTCCATCTAGCAGTAGCAGACCAACATACCTCTCAAAAATGTCACAATACTACAGGACTCACCGGTGGACATTGCACTTTTGAGTAAGCAAGCACATTTGACTCTCCCCTCCTACCAGATCCGCCCCTGGGTTGAATTGAAGTGCCCGAGACCGTGTTTCAAATTCAAAATTGACAACCTATCGCCTTATCTCATTGGATTGCAAGCCCCATCGAGGTCGAGACACGGAAACATCAACTGGGATAACTGGGGGTGCGAACAAATATCCTATGACGAATATTAGAGGAATACCAAATAAGCCTTAATACATATAAATTTAGGATGCGAATCACGCATCTAGTGATATATATACATCTAGTTTAAACTGTGAACGGGGTATTTGGGAGATAAAAATGTTATTCGTTTACCAGTCAACGCACATTTCAATCGATTCAAAGGGACTCAATATCTAAGAATATCTGTTTCACTACTAGAGGATGCTTAAGGAAGCGATCGATTATCTCGAATGCCGCGCCATCCCTTTCTAAAAAGGTTAGTTAGAAAGGGTGAAAGTGTTATCAGAGATAATCGGTCGTCTCAAGCCGTACGGGGTGAGACTCGTAATTAACCACCGTCACAACACCGAACCAAGCACCAAAACCCGCCGGTGGCCAAGCTGCGATGTACAAAAATATAGTACCCTTTACATATAGTAAAATATATCATCCATCGATACTAGCAGTCGTGTGCATTACCTTTCTAGAATTCTAATATGCGATAAAACAATTATTATTTCAGTAATAGCTGTCTGATACACAAATCAAGAGTTTTTACTTGAAATAATGCAAATTAAAATGAACACAAAATATTTACTTTGCTACTCCGCTACTTACGTGCAAGTTAACCAAGCCTGTGCGAAATATGTACGTTTTGCATGCAAGCCCTCCCACCACTACTACCACACAAAACGCACACAAATCCCACAAACTTAATTAATCCTACAACACAAACACTGACGCGCGTTTCGATCCCTCTACGGACACGCCTCTTTCGTCCTCTTGCACGTAAGTAGTGGAGTAGCAAGGTAAATATTTTGTGTTCATTGAAATGGACCTCCGCAAAGTAACGCCTGATTCAATAAAATATTTAATGCAAATTATTTTATTAACTAAATAGCTGCCTTTATCATGAAGTTTTCGCGGTATCATAATATGAAATTACTACCAAATAAGAAAATTCCAAGTCACATATAGGTAACCACACGACTGCACATAGAAAATAGAACCCTAATCGTACATATATAATGATAGCTCTGTTAGAAAATATGTTTTTGAAGTGACGCTACTAAACAGTCATAGTTTTTCACAAAATATGCATTTTTATGGTCCGAAAGCATTGTAAAGCTACTAGCATCCTCGTCGGAACGAAAGAGACAGTTATACTCGAAAGTGATATAGAAACGGACGCGAGTAGCCGCTCAATGTAGTAAGAATCAAGTTATATTTAAGAGCGAAGAATTTTAACAATTGAACTAGGATAGATATGGTTTCGATATAAAAAATAACGCGATGGGAAAGCATGACCTACAATCTGCTCTTCGTTTGTACATTAGACTGAAAATAGTGCTTCTTAGCTCATTAGAGCCGGACCTAGACTATGTGGATTATGATTATGGAAACCCACAAGTCCCAGGGTCCGTCCTTAGCTCGCAGATGTAAGTCTATCCCCAATCCCCATGGCCACCGGTGCACAGAGCTAACATTCTTTACCGATTACCCTATTTTCTGTGACAAAAATAGCTTCTCTTAATATCAACACTCCCGCGCCGCCTTACCTTACATAATTGATATCGAGCCAAAACGTCGCCTACAAGCCGATTATTAGAAACAGTGTCAGATTATGAGGACTATTATTTAGTTTTTATTACTTAAAATCAGTCTCATAAACAAACCAATCCGTTGGAGAATCACAGACGCACGTAAATCAACGAGACGCGACACTTTAAAATAATTTACTCGTTCATTCGAGAACCGTTCCTGAATATTACAGTATTCAAAGACAGGTTGATCAAAGGAACTTATGGAAGAGACGAACTTTAACAATAATTAAACAGATGTAATAGTATTAAAATGCCTCTATGATTATTTCAAGTGTTCACATTCTTGTTATAGTCTGCCGATGGATGTGTCGTAAAAAAATCTAATGTTGCACAAATAGCCATCACTACTGACACCAGGGCCCAACTAACAAAAGTAGGCAGTTTTAACTTACACTAACTCGGCCCTTCAACTAATAAATTTCAACTAAAACGTCAAAAAACTGCACATCACACAGCCTGTGCTTAGATTCAAAATAGTGGCAGTATAGCTTTTTGAAATTTACACACATTCGTATAGAAATTATCATGAGTCGCGTCCACACCGACCGCACGCCTCGGCGTTCCGTTGTCGCTACACGCTGTTCGGTTGGTGTGCACGCGACTAAATACATTTTATACATGTAGCTGTATCTAACTACTTTACAAAGAACATACATTTTTCGCACTGAGATTCTACATCAGGTGTTAGTGTGTTAATCTGAGAGGAATTAATTCTAACACCCAAGTTATTGAAACATTAAAAATATTCGATTTCCTTTTTATATTTCTACTTTAAACACTGCTTTAGCTAGAAAAGGTGCAAGTTTCACACTTCCCACGATACTAACCGACAAATTTGGTTGGATAAAGGATTAGATCATAGATCATAATTTAAAGAGATAGGATAAAAGGCACTAAGTGTTTGTTGATTGCAACCTTTTCCACTTAATTCTTGCACATTTTCTAACTATTTTATAAAAGTCAGTTGTTCTCTGCGTATAGAACAGGAGAGGCTATTCCAATTTAATATTTAGGAATTAATGATTCTTGATACGCTCTATATTGACAGCTTAGGGCGGGTTGGATACATTTTTATTACGTTTGAAACACAATACAACCAAGAGCTGCATCGTTTTTAATAAAATGGAAGGTTTTTTCACAACATAAGCAGTCCATAAAACTTGACATGCCTCTCAAAACTTTATAATCACGAACTACCCGCCCTTAAGCACGCCTAGCGAACAAACTGCAACAAAACGACACGTTTTTTGCACAAATCACACAGGACCGTGTCAAGAACGTGTCGAATTACTGTAAAACTGCTACAACTGACGACTCAAAGCTAACATCACAAGCGTTTACACTTTACAGCTGTCAAAACGGCTACACAACTTGACAAATTGCCGCTGACGCTAAGTGCATCGTTCTATACCTTTGGATATATTTGAATCCGTTTAAAAACTGAAAGATACACCAAGCTGCCAGCGGGAACTAAGTCACGTGAGCATTCTTTAATTTAGGACCTACTTAAACTAAAATAACCTTCATTATTTTTGTCGAGAATTAGGTCCTAAACTAAAGTGATCTTAGTAGCATTTCTGTATCTTCCTTACTCTTTGGCTCTATTCTTCATAGTTCAGCTGCTGTCTATATGTGGCGTATGCGTTTAGACGTATGTGGGCGGCATGTTCCCGCGCGGCGCGGGCTCGGGCGGCGGCGGCGCGGGCGGCAGCGCGCGGGCGCCCGGCACGTACTGACCGATGAACGAACCGTCCTCAGTGAACCGACCTGCCGTCACAATACAGTCTTACTTTTTTATGAAGACAAAGGAAAACGAGCACACGAATCACCAGCTAGCTTATTACGTATCACCATCGTCTTCATTTTGACAGTTCATTATGGGCTGACAATTGGCATCGGATCAGCTATCTGTCACATTCATACAAGAACTGTCAAAATGAACACGATTTCGCTTGCGAGCGAGTTACGTAATAAACTAGCTGATGGTACGTGACCACCCATGGATAGCAGCGACACTAGAGGATAGCTACTTTTAACTCACAGGGCTGAGATAGATAGAATACATCATGTGCCAGTAATTTCACCAGTTGTCTTACTCTCCTCGCCGAAACAGCAGCGCATGGCAGCAGGATTGGCAAGTAAGTGGTAGTAATCCGGAGGACCTTGCACGAGGTTCCACTAGCAATTTGATGGCTTCATAAACAATGGACCATGCACGGCGGTCATTGGCCACGGTCAGCCATCATGTGCCATTCCATTACTACTCGTATTTATGCCCAATGCCATTTGGCCAGAATTTTAAAAGCACATATGTAAAAATACCACTCGAACATGAAAATCTATGTATTATTAATTAATACAACTACATTTCAAATTAAAGTTTTGGTTAAACGGTTAAACCTGTGATTTTCTTCTAACATATTCATATTTTAAAGTCAAACCTATTTTTATCTTATTATAGTGATGTGCTTTCAAAAATAGGGTCCTTGGACCACTGATGGCGGCGATCAGAAGCCGCCACGAGTGGCTTAGAATGGATATCATATTAGCTCGTTTTTTTATGGATTAAACCAGGATGAGAAAGGGATTGAGAAATCTGTCATTCCATATACGTCAAAATACATATGGAATGGACAGATTTTTCAATCCCTTTATCATCGCGGTTTAGTACCTAATACGTACGTCGCAAGTCAAACAGACAAAAAAAAGTTACGACAAAAAACCAAGCAGGAAAAGCAATATCCATGCTCATTTCACAAAAAAACTCAGATAATAAAACAATATTAAATAACAACAGTAATGAAATAAAAAAACAAAATCATACCTCGTAAATAAAAAAAGATACCGGTGCTCGTGCGCAGGCAAACATTGAAGGGAAAAGGACGGAAAAGGACAACTATCCTAACTATATGTAAATGCACTCAAAAACGTAAAACATATCAAACCGTGTATAGAAAAAAGTCATATATAACTTTATTAGGAATATTATTTCACTCCATCTCACTCAATTTATCCGTAATATCAATTTTTACAACCTAGCTTAAAAGTAGCGTGTACTTGACACTATAATCTAAAAATAAGTAGCGGAGATTTTGTGCAAAACTTATCGTCTTAATACTTGCATCGGAATCGTGAAGCAGCCTTTATTAAAACTATTTCTAAAATAGTACAATAAAGACCCTGAACGCCCGGATGATACCTAATCGTATAGTATAATTAAAATCCTAAACAGCTATCAAACTTTTAATATCAGATCACTGAGATTCTGTCAATTTTGGCGGGCGAATTCACTCAAACGGACCAATCAGAGCGAAGATCGGAGACGCGACGCCGATTGGTTGTACAGTACCGGACTGTTCTAAATTGGAATTAGTAAATGTGATGTGATGACACTACGTTTTTATTCTAGTTTGAACGTAGCAAGGCGAGGGTGGCGTGGGATTCGGCCGGCAGAACCACCATGACACAAGACCCTAATAAGGTCCACTTCACACAGTTGACACTATCCAAATGAATGGAGCTTCAACATGCTTGAACTGAAAACCTTATTTGACTTGACTTTATTAAATTTAAACGCAATCACATCTCAACTGTGTTCCTATAAGTCCTATCGCCATGGTCCCACCGACCAAAGAGGTTGGGGTAAGGTAAAGAGGTAGACAGGGCAGTGTTAGACGAGCGTAGCGAAGGCCCCCGAGGCGGAGTCCTGGTGGCTGGCGGCGGGCGGGCGGCGCTTGCGGCCGTACTGCCCGATGAACGAACCATCCTCGTTCATGCCCGCTGCAACGCATGCCGGGCTTAGGTACGAGCGTGCATGCCTAGCTTTATTTAAAAAATTACTGGCCATAGAGTGACAATTGTTTTTTTTTTAAGATTTGATCAATTATAAAAGCGCGCGCTACACATTATATGATTTTTTGTATGGTATTTATTTATGGTATTGGAAACACGTAATTAAAAAAAATATGAAAATTAAATGAAATGAAATTTCTTTCTTTCTTTCTATTTTTTTTCAGTTCGTTTATGTGTGCGTAACACGAATGGCGTCCTTGTCGGTACGCAGTCACGCACACTAAGACGTCTTGTCAGCACGAGCTTTACATTATTACATTATTACTTATCGATAATTTGCAATGGAGGGCTACATAAGCAAATCTTTCAGTGTCGTGGACTATACTTAAGTTGCGTGCGCTCATTTTTCTTTGTACTTCTATTCCATGAGTTTCTCTTAGTCAAATTCTATGGCGAGTCATTTTTTGCAAAAGAGCGGTTGCAGGATCTTCGGGAGGTCCTTTAAAAAGGATTTTTAAAAATAGATCCAGTAACCCTTCTTCATAACAACAAAAATAATTAAAAATAGCTCAAAAAAAACATCAAACTTCACTTAAAAAAAAAACAATCATAGCAAATCATCATGCAGCTAACTTACAGGTACTTCGAGCTTTAAATACGAGGACTAGGTATTTGACGGCGGTCTATTGCAAAATAAAAATGCTACATTCTCACATCAAAATGACTAGAAGCTGTGAAACAACCGACAAAGCACTTATCAAGGGAGTAGACTCGGCCTTTTTCCTCTATCATGACAATGGTACACTTGCGGTCTTTAATTGTTGAGCCACGATAGAACCTTGTCGCAAAATGTCAATGTCAAAATATTGAAATTTGTTTGTCGATTTGGCGTTACTTCACTATGATAGCGTTCCATGTATGCTCAACAATTGTCAATATTTCAAATTTCTTTATATTCATAAATCAAAAACCATTTCGAGAGAAACACTTGTAGAACACAAAAAATATATTTTTGGATTTTTTCGTACAGTATTTTTTGGAAAAATGAGCAAAATATCTAAAACGGGAAATGACGTCCAGCGGCCGGTCCAATACTGCCATTATAAATAACCTTGTCTTCCGGGTTTCCCTTTGACATTTACTACTTTCACAACACAAACACTACTGACAGCTGACGGTTAATTCATTCGCACACCACACGGCTTTGTTGCTATCGGGAACACTAGATAACTGTTTGCCGGGCAATAATGATAATATTTTTACAAGTTTTCATTTAAAATCATATTTTTTGTGAAGTATTCTGCTTGAGTTTGTCAGCTCGTTTTGACGTTCATTGACGTTGACAACTGCATTCACTGTCAATCTATTTGAGCACAGGTTTTGCCGGTCAATTAATGTAATTATTTCAACGTTTTTTTAAGTATAAGAAACAAAGCAGTGACGTCATTTCGCTAATACTTGACGTTTGTTACTTACGCCCTTTCTGGTCGAGCAACCATTTAAATGGCTTTTTCCACGAAAATACAAGATTTTCACGAATATAAAAAAATATGGGTGTCTTAAAATTGTGCGCTCTTTCCAGCCAGACAATAAAAAGTAGCTCTTAAAAAATTGAAATATTGTCAATTAAAGTCCTCCAGTGTACAGTCCCTTTTCATCAACTTCGTATCAAATAAAAATGTCGCCGTCGAACTTTCAAGTTGACAGACACGTCTTATCGACATTATATTTTATGACGTCCAAAGGATAATTCTTGGCTTTGTTCAGGCATGCGTTTGTAGAGCAGTAAGTGCTTTGTGTTTGTGTCAAACAACAGATCTCTAAAAAAAAAATTAAAATTTATAACCTACAGAACTATCAACAGTAAGTACCTACTGAAGTCCAAAAGCAAGCACTGTATGTTTTCTAGTATAGTATGAATCTTCCCAGGTGAATTTTTCGCTTGGAGCCCTAATCTTTCAAACAAAGGCCATTTGTCTCTATTATCGCAGAGTCGCAAGCTACCGAGTTAGGACGTGCCACTACAACATTCATATTGAAAAACAAACAGTATTGTCATAGTTCAAATTATAAATAATATCTACAATATCAGTGACATTAAATTTGAACCTTAATACTATGACGATACAGTTTGTTTTTCAATACGAATGTTGTAGTGGCACGTGCGTTTCAGTAGCTTGCGGTTTTGCGATAATATAGACAATGGCCTTTGAAAGATTAGGGCTCGAAGCGAAATATTCACCTGGGAAGATTCATACTATACCACAAATTGATTCTACCTGATCTTGTTTATCTTTTTCAACTATTTGCACTCGCTAACACTATCAGACTTCAGTAAAGCTTGCTTTTAGATTGAAAGTATCGTGAAACTATCGATAGTCCCGCAACACTAGGGCACGCTAGTGACGTGACAGGACAGTAACGTACCGGTTTCCCCCTCGCCGTACTCGGCCATGGAGTCGGTGTCGCTCTCGACGCCGGGCTTGGCGCCGCTGCTCATCGAGTGCCTCGACTTGTTGTCCAACCTTGAAAATACAATCAGAATCATGGGTTGAAAATCAGGAGTTGAAAACGTGAAATTTACATCATTATTGTGTTGTGCAAAAACTTCGCGAGGTCGACAGCCTAGTATTTCAGTGTTTCTTAATTTGTTTGTGCTCGTGCTCACAAACCACTTTCAAAATTTCTAAAAGTCCATAGACCCTAGTCAGAGCTTATTAAACAAATAGGTACATATACGTAGCCTGTTAAAATTACAACACTTATATCTTTATTTAGGCTTTGCCGTAGTCGGGTAAAAAAAAACAAAGCCTAATATTAAAGAATCACTAACAGCGTACGATAAGGGTTGACCGAGTCGCTGTGGACCTCTGGCACACATGTAACGGAGCACACTTTATGAAACCACGCATTAGTATTACACTATAGACACTATACACAATGCTGAGATGGGACCATTTTGTGTCAATTTATTTATCTGCTGTTTAATGTGTTTATTTATTTGTACATACATACATACCGTTACGCCTCTTTCCCACGGGTTAGTACAGACTACTTTGTTCCACTTGCTACGATTCTGACATACCTTTTTGGCTTCATTCACATTCATCAATCTCTTCATACATGCTCGTCGGTTTCGGGTACTATTTATTTGTTGTGTTGTTCATAAATAAACTTTTTTCTACCTTTCTTTCTTTCTATACACTAGACGCACTACCCGCCCTCACCGCTCTCTATCCCCTTTGTCGTCCTCGCCTGCGCGGGTACAGGTAAGCGGTCGGTGTATAATAGTCCATAGTGGTACGTACGGGTGCGTGTACTCGTGGAAGCCCGTGTCGGGATGGTCCCGGCGGCCGTGCGCCAGCTCGCGGTCGTGCACGTCGTACTTGCCGCCGCGGTTGCGCCGCGCCACGCACACCAGCACCAGCACCAGCAGCAGGAACGCCAGCGCCAGCATCACGCCGATGAACCAGCCCGCGGTCGCCATCTTGTCGTCCGGCATTATCAGCGGACCGTCTGAAACGACACATGAGAACATGCTAAACGCGCCCTTTAGCTTGTTACGGGCCATTCAAGTATGTATTACGTAAGCAGATTTTTTACAATTATTTACCCCCCCTAACCCTTGTCAGCTAAAGTGAGTAAACCTCTTCCAATGCTTACGTAATCCTTGGTATATGCGGTTTTTTTTTAAATATTGTTTTTTATAAATTTGTGGGTTGCCATTTGTGTAAAAAAGTAAGTATTAAACTTGGCTAAATTTGGAATGGCTTTCAAGACTTCACCCACAGATAAATTTCGAAGCGATCGTAACTAGAGCACCGGTATTACCAAAAACAAAAACGCGATTCGATGTTAACCATCAAAAAAAAAAGCAAACTCACCGTTAGTCGTATCAACTTCTTTAATATCGCTGGTGCTGAAATATTCGCCATCGTGAGCCGTGATCTTGACCTCGTACACTTGTCCCGGCTCCAGCCCGGTCAGTATCACATAGTCATCCTCGGTGACCTCGTTCGTCTGCGTCCACTTGGGATGCCCTTTGAGCTTGTACCACGCCTTAAAGTGCGTCCCTGGGTGACCATCTAAGGCTGGCAACCATCGGAGCAAGATGTGAGCTGTCCCCTCTTTAGCAGCGAGGGTGCTCGCTTCGAACGCGGGCGTGTCAGGCTGCGCGTTGACCACGGTCTTCGTCGTTTGTTCCACGTAGTACTTGTCGCCTTCGCCCGCTTTCGTCTTCGCTCTGATCTCTATCCTGTATTTGGTGTTGGGCTCTAAGCCAGCCAACTTCGCGCGGTCGAATTTCGGATCGATGAGTTTCTTCCGCTCCTGCAATGGCCCCAATGAAGTGCCTGTGACTTTCTGGTAGTAGATTTTGTAGCCGGTGAGTACACCATTCTCGTCCATAGGTTTGTCCCACTTGAGCAGCATTGCGGAGGAGCCGATGGGGTAGACTTCGAAGGATTTGACGGTTCCAGGTTTGCCTTCGGGGGTTACAAAGCTGAGGGTCTCGCTTGGGGGTCCGCTGTCATGTCCATTGTAAGCCATGATCCGGACATTATTCTTCTTGTAGGGCTTCAGGACAGTGATGAGAGCTCTGGTAGAATCCGATTTGACTTTGACCTCTCTGATCTGGTCTTCCTCTCCGTCGGTCCAGGTCTGTATCCGGTAGCCCTTGAAGTGTCCGCGGACGGATTCCGGAGGGACGGGGTTCCAGCTGAGCAGGGCTTCGGTGCCGGAGGTGACTTCCACCAGAGTGAAGTTGGAGGGGGCGAGCTGGGGCTTGTCCTCGCCGGAGTAGCCGATCACTTCTACAGGCGCCACGTTGGAGGTACCCTTGGAGTTCATAGCGACCACCTGGAGAGACAAACATTGAGTTAAGGGGAGCAACAGGGTGAAAAAATCTTGTAGGTAGAATTAGATTAGTTAAGACTGAATCATGGAGAATTTTGAAAAATAGATATTTGATTGAAGTATTGCTGTAATGTGCTGTTCCTTCAAACTAATTCCTCCGGATAGAGTATGAAAGCGATAATTTGGCAATTTTTGAGACATTCGATGACGTGATATTTGACTAGAGGTCGGCCAGCTGACTGAAAAAATCGTGACTCGTATTACAAATTCACTCACGTGATTTTGGGCATATCATCACACGAGTGAAAAAATTGACACTCGAGTCTTGTCTTCACTCGAGTGTTACTAGAGTGAAAAAAAATTCACCCGAGTGCCACTCGAGTGAGTCGGGTTTTTCGAGCGAATGACTCGAGTAAAAAAATGTCACTCGAGTCCCATCACTAAGCCACTGAGCGAGGGTGTACCTTGATCCTGTAGGGCACGAATGTGGGCGTGTTGGGCACGAGCAGCTCGCTCTGCCGCCAGTCCCGCACGGACTCCTCGCTCCACGGCGAGCCGGCGATGTCGCGCCGCCACGACACCAGGTAGTAGAACCCGGGGCCGTTGTGCTCGATCTGGGGCATTTTCTGGAACAAAGAAACACAATGTTTATGGACGACATATGGTGATAGGAAATTGTCGGGTCATAAAAAATTTGAACTGATCAAAACTGATACAAGTTTTAGGATTCGATCAGTTCTTTTACTTTTTCTGTGTGTCTACTCTTGCTTAATACCTGTGTCCTGTTAATCGTTCTAAGGTCAACTGGAAGAAATCCCTTTTAGGGATAAGTTCGCCTTTGTACATTTGTGTTGTCCTGTAAATACCTATTTAGATAAGATAAGATAAACGTTTATTACCATTAAAGATAGAAATAAAACAATTAAATAAAACAGTTTTTCATGTGTTTTATGTACAATAAAGAGTTATACATACATACATACATACATACAAGTGTAGTGCAAAATGATTTTCCATGACACTTCGTTAAATTTTATCCGATTTTCAACTTTAGTGACATTTAATTAGTCGCTTTGGGCTTAAAACCACTAAATTTCATAATACCTTATTCACTAATACGCCTGATTTTCAAATTACCACGGGCGCATAATACCTAAAATGTCAATTTTTGTCTTGTAAGTACAAAATATTTTTAGGTATTTATTACGCGCCCGTGACGTCTAAGCGAGAGTACACGCTATGCAAACCTTAAGAGTTTTAAAATTAATTCATCAAAAACAGCACTCACCGACCAAAATATGACCATGTTCGTGGGATCCCTGCCCCTTCCTTCAACATTGTCCGGATTCTTGTACGGCACGTCCGGCTGCGTCGTGCACACGTCCGAATGCCCGGACGGCGACGAGGGGCCTATCTTGTTGTGCGCTATAACCCTGAACGTGTAATTGGCCCAGGGGGTCAATCCTACGCTGTAGGACGAGTCGATGGCGGGCACGTTGTCGTGTGCGACATCCCACGTGTCGGGCGTGAATGTGGTGTTGTATTGTATGGAAAAGCGGAGGATTGGGGCGCGGTTGTCTCCCATAGGGGACCAGCGGAGTGAGGCTACTTTCTCGTGGCACTCGATACCGTCCAACACGGGGGCGTTGGGCTTGTCTGTGGATAAACAATCGTGTTATCAGGGGCCTTAAGAGCGTGTATATCTACTGAGCCGGCAACGTCATATTTTTAGTGATTTTTACGATTATTTCACAGAAATTGAACGAGTTTCAGAGGTGCGTCTGTAGCGCATTTCGTTTTTAGTGTATTAATGTGTCTAATGCAATAATTGATCGTGATGGAATTTTATTTTCTTATTAAACGAGATATATTATTTTATCCCTTTCATACGAAATAAAAGTCCATCACGATTAATCATTGTACACTCTAACTCAGCTATACTCAAAGAGTGTTCCTTGGAACCCTAGGGTTCCACGAAGCCGTCGTGGGGGCTCAGCAATAATTTCGAAGTCATTCAAAACACCTCTCATTCTGGTTTTAAGGTTCCGTCAAGTATTTCGCTTTCTAAAAGGGTTCCGTCACCAAAAACGTTAGCGAACCGCTGCTCTAACTAAAATCGAAGTGCTCTACAGACGCACATTTGAAACTTTCATTCAATTACCGTGAGAAATAATCGTAAAAAAACACCAAAAATGCGACGTTGCTAGCTCAGTAGGAATGCACCCTCAGGAGGAAAAGAGCTCCCCGATATCTGGACACTAACCTTGCACGGTCAACGTGGCTTGCGCGCGCGCCTCGTCGATCTCAGTCTTCGCTATGCACGTGTATTCGCCCGAGTCCAGCTCGCTGGTGTCCGATATGAGCAGGGAATAGTCGTTGGTGACGCGGAACCGCGGCTGGTTGTCGATGTCGATGGGTTCCCCGTTGATGAGCCACACTATCTCGAGTTTTAGAGAGTCGTCCGCGTTGGCGGTGCAACGGAACGTTGCTGAGGAGCCCGCCGCTACCTCGTAGTGCTCAGGCTTGTCGGTTATCACTGTGCGCTCTGCGAAATAAAATTGGGATGTGATTAATGTTAAGTGATAAATTCGTGATTCATATTAAGACATGAATTTATTGAATGACAAGTAACAGTCGTAACCCGGGAAACCAATTATAGAGATTGGAATGATGAAGGTATATATCAGGTCTCTCCCGTTAATCAGCCGGAGGGACCCCGGCGGCGGGCAGCATCTGGTCGGCATGGCGGCGCCAGCTCTCGCCCCCGTCCGTGGTCACGCGGTAGTGCAGGCGGCCCAGCCTCTCCGTCACGAACCCGAACACCCATTTCTTGTTTGGGTGCAAGTAGTTGCGCACTTGCACTCTGTCTCCTTCTGAGAAAACTTTTCTGATGGCTAAGTTGCCGTAATCTAATGTCGTACGAGGGAAGTTTTCTCCTAGCATGACATGGAGTGTGGTCCGAATATCTCTTCCGAACATTAACTGATACGCACTGTGACCGGATTGATTTGGGGTCCTCCTTAACTGTGTTTTAATCAGGTGTAATTTATCATTTAGAGTACCAGAATTTGACGTCATGCTCATGCTGCTTAGAGCTTTCTTTACTGTTTGTACGCAGCGTTCAGCCTGCCCATTCGAGGCAGGGTGGTAAGGAGCGGATGTTCTGTGTAAAATGCCGTTATTCTTTAGGAATTGTTCGAACTCGTTTGAAGTCAGTTGACGTCCGTTGTCAGAAACTAAGATATGTGGGAATCCAAATATGCTGAAGATTTCTTTGAGTTTGCTGATGCACCAAGAGCTCGTTGTGGTCTTGGTTGGTATAATTTCCACCCACTTTGTAAAAGAATCAATGATTATAAAAAGTTGATTTCCATTGATAGGGCCAGCAAAGTCAATGTGAATGCGTTGCCATGGTTCGGTAGGTTCTTCCCAGTGATGTATTGGTTCCTTTTTTGGTTCATTTTGTTTTAACCTGCAAGCTCTACATGTTTTAACTTTGGTTTCGATATCTTTATCAATGTTCTTCCAATAAATAAAACTGCGTGCCAAAAGCTTCATTTTAACAATCCCAAGATGTCCGACATGGAGTTCGTTGAGCAAGGCTTCGCGTAAGGTTCTGGGGATCGTAACTCGGATGCCTTTAAGAATACAGCCGTCTTGTAATGTAAATTCGTTATCGCTATAGCCGAATTGCCTTAAGCTTCTTCCTGTTTGTAGAGCGTGTAAGATCGTCTGGAGCTCCGGATCGTTCTGTGTTTCTTTGACAATATTTTGAATGTTTACTGACAGGTTATTAATTTGTTGTGTTTGGAAAACCGAATGTTGATCTATTTTATTCTCTGATGTACGTTCTGATGGAAATCTTGATAAATAATCGGCGTTGGAATTGCCTGCCGAGGTGCGATATTCAATATCGTAATCGAATCCGGACAAAAAATGTGCATAATGAAACAGCCGCATGGTGCTCATTGCTGGAAGTGTCTTATGTGGGTGAAATATACTTGTAAGGGGTTTATGATCCGTAATGAGAATAAATTTTCTTCCGTAGCAATAATGAAAGAATTTCTTTAGGCCCCAGTAGATGGCAGTAGCCTCTTTGTCGATCTGACTGTATTTTTTTTCACTTGCTGTTAGACTTCTCGAGGCGAATGCTATTGGTCTCTCGGAGCCATCGCGTAGTCGATGAGATAGAACCGCTCCGAGGCCAGAGGGTGAAGCATCCGTTGCTAAAACTAGAGTCTTTTTTGGATCAAAATGAATAAGAATTCGTTCACCTGAAATTTCGCTCTTGATAGCGTTAAAACTCTTTTCGCATTCATCAGACCAATTAAATTGTACACCCTTTTTTAATAGTTCGTTTAAAGGATTCGTAATGGTAGCAAGGTGTGGTATAAATCTGTTGTAATAGTTAGCCATTCCGAGAAGAGTGCGTAGTTCACTTACGTTGGAAGGGCGTTCTGCATTCATGAGTGCCTGTGTCTTCTCCTTGTTTTTGTGTAATCCATTGCTATCAATTGTATGACCCAGATAATTGATGCTGCGTCGAAAAAATTGGCATTTGTCTTTATTTAACCGTAAATTGTAATCTTTTATTTTCTGAAACACCTGTCTTAGGCGAACAAGTAACTGGTCTTCGGAAATACCCTGTATAATTATATCGTCAAAGAAACACTGTACTCCTTCAATTCCTTGTAATAGTTGATCCATAAATTTTTGCCACAGATTGGGGGCCGTTTTTACACCAAACATTAATCGATTAACCTTGTAAGTTCCTTTATGTGTACTTAGGGTTTGTAGTAAAGCGCTTTCTTCGTCCATCTCCATGTGTAAATAGGCCTGACTAATATCCAGGGTGCAAAAAAGTTGACCACCGTTCATTTTTGAGAGGATATCTTCGATTATTGGTATAGGATATTGTTCATCCTTGATAGCTTTGTTGAGTGTAACTTTGTAATCGGCGCAAAGTCGAATTGAACCATTAGGTTTGACAATGGGTACTATAGGTGTTCCCCATTCTGATTGATCGATTTTGGTAATTACTCCTGATGAACAAAGTCTTTCAATTTCGTCATCAACCTTTTGTCTTAATGCATAAGGTACTCGTCTCGGCTTTATGAATATAGGGTGTGTATTTGCCACTAGGCTTAGATGGCCTTTGTAATTTGGGATTTTCCCAAGATCTGATTTGAATATGGAGTCTGAGAATTCTTGTAGGAGTTCGTTTAATTTCGAGTGGTGTTGTATCTGTAGAGTTCTTATGTCGGCCAGTTCCAATTTAAACTCTTTCATCCAGCTTCTTCCAAAGATAGCGTCAACGTCTTGATCGATGATGTATAGTTTTCCGTTGAAATTTTGGCCATTGTATTTACATTTAACGTAGGTGACACCAAGCGGAATTATGATTTCTCCTGTATAAGTTTTTAATCTGATATCAGTTTTATAAATTCTGATTCCAAGGTTCAACTCTCTGTATTGTTTAAGGGACATTGACGATAAAGCTGCTCCAGTATCAAATTCCATCTTTACTGTCTTTGAATTTATTTCCAAAGTAATCGTGTATTTGTCCGATGATTCTGTTCGCAGTAAATGAATGTCGCATAAACTCTCAATTGAGTCGTTCGAGGTATTGAGCTTGATTTGTTTGTTTATGTTGTTTTCGTAGTTTCTGTCGTTCGAAAGGTCCGTATCTCTAATTTGTATTTGGTTGCTTTGTTGGTTGCGTTGCAAGCAAACTTTATGTAAATGGCCTCTACGATTGCATCGTTGGCAGATATTAGAGATATGTTCACATTCGTTGGCTCTGTGGTCACTCTGACCACATCTGTAGCATTTGCCTTTGAGGTCTTTTATAGTGACAATGCCCGGTCGGCTAGTCGATGGCACGTTGTAGTGTTGTTGCCGCGTAGAAGTAATTTTGTTCATGGAATCACTCTTGATATTTTCAAAATTCGTTAAAAGTTTATTTTCGTTTTTACCCAATTCAATTGCTGTGGCTATACGAATAAGTTCCGAAAAAGTAGAGGTTTTGTTGTTCTGAAGGATTTTTGTGCGAATGTCTTCATCCTGTATACCTCTTATAAATTGCAAGCATAGGAAATTTTCAGATATGGATTTTTCGCAACCATGACATCGAAACTCGCAATTCAAAGTTAGCTTTTTTAATTCAGTTGCATATTGTGCTATAGTTTCATCCGTATTTTGTTTTCTTGTAATAAATTTATGTTGTAGTACCCAAATGCTAGGTTTAGGGTCTAAAAATTCTTCAAGTGTCTGTGTTAGTTGTTCAAATTGCATTGTCATAGGGTTTTCTGGTGAACACAGCACATATATCTGTTCATGGAGGTGGGGCGGTAAGGTGGATAGAAACGTATAGGTCTTCGTTTTCGAATCAGATATATTGTTCAAAGCTAGATATAGTTCCAGACGTTTAACGAAATTATTCATGGATTCGCCTTCATTGTACGGTTGAAATTGAAATTTTGGGATAGATTGGTGCAATTGACTTACGGAAGGAGGTATATTGACGTTGCTTGATGCACTTAAGAAGACTTGCGAGTCAATATTATTTTTGTAAGACAATAATTTTAGTTTCAATTGTATTGTAGTTTCCTCAAAATCTTGCCTGTATTCCACTTCACTATTAATATTCTCGTCTTCCGTTTCCAACTCAATGTTTGATTGTAATTCTTGAAATTTGTTCAAGTTGTCCGTCAAATATTGTAAACGTACGTTGATTTCGTCAATGTTGAAGTTGGTCTGGTTCAATATTAGGTTTTGCGTTCTTGTAAGTGCACCGCGCAGCACTGCCCGCGCCCGGCGGGCCTTTGATACATCGAATGTATTCATAGGTTCATAAAATCTCGTCGCCAGTGATAAATTCGTGATTCATATTAAGACATGAATTTATTGAATGACAAGTAACAGTCGTAACCCGGGAAACCAATTATAGAGATTGGAATGATGAAGGTATATATCATTAAGCTTTGCTTGTCGCGTCTTTTTCTGTCGCTTTTTTTATACGAAAAGGAAGGTAAACGAGCAACTGGGTTACCTGATCGTAAATAATAATAATAATATAATAATAATATATTTATTTTAGACCAACATATGGATCATTGAGTTAGTTACAATTCAAAAACTTATTCTAGTGTTAGTAATCAATTAGGTACAAAATTATCAAATTCTCAATTAACTCAATTCTCAATCAAATTGCCAATTTCATTAATTATACATGTCAAATAAATTAATTAAATGAAATTAGCAATAGCAATCATCACTGCCCATGGATACCCGCAACACCGAAATATTGCAGATGAGTTACCAACCTAGAGGGCTAAGATGAAATGCCTCTTGTGCCTGTAATTTCCCCGGCTGTCTTACTCTCCACACAGGAACACAACAGTGGTGTAAGCACTGCTGCTTGGCTTGACGTTCGTGAGAGAGGGAGAAACATTTTCAATAGGCACTTACTTTTGACAGTGAGCGAGCCGAAGGCGGACTTCTCCCCGAACTTGTTCTTCGCGTAACACCGGTACGCGCCCGCGTTCGTGTAGCTCACGTTGCGTATCACCAGGTCGCCTTCCGTCGTTATGTTGAAGCTGGGGAAGCGTTTATAAGCTCAGATGTATGATCCAACAAATAAGGGCCACTTGCACGGACCAGCAGGGTTGATAAAAATCATGATTATTATAAAAAAATCATAATAATCCGATTAATTTGATTTAAATCGGATCTATTTGATTAAAATCAGATTTTTTTGATTTTTTCATTTTCTTGTTTTTTTTTTATTAATTAAATAGCCAGTTCAGTTATATAATAAAACAAAAACAACGTGAAATAAACCCACACAGCAACTTTTTTTCTTCCAGACATCTTTTTGTTGTATTCACTCTTTCACTAGTCAATTACGAATGACCGGGCGAAAAGCGAAATGTTTTAGTTTCGGGGAATCCTGGAACCGTTTCGGTACCATGCGTCACGTACTATAGTTTCGGGGTTTCCCCGAAACTGTTACGCTATGACTCGCTTGCACATGTGTGCGTGCCGTAGTGGTCCGGGGGATTCCCTAAACAATTTTGGGCCGATTTGGTTGTAGTAAAAATTTAATGATTTAAATCAATGATTTTTTTGAAAAAATCCCTCGATTAAAATCACGATTTAAATCACTGATCGATCAAGTGATTTAAATCATATTAACCCTGCGGACCAGGGTTAACAACTCAACCCCGTGTTAGATGCTAACCCGGGGCTAAGTAGTGCCAAAATGTATGGAACTGTCAAACCTAACCCCAAGTTAGCGATTTAATTTTTAACTCTGGACTGTGCAAGTGGGCCTAAGTGGTCCAAATTCCTATCGTTAGTCGCTAAGTCGAACTTTCAAGTTGACAGCCACGTCTTATCGACAGTATATTATGACGTGCAAAGAATTTTTAACTTTTAAGGTGGAAGATCACGTTATTCGGCTGATGGTACAATTTATTAAGGAAATAGGCAAGATTTTAGTAATCTGGTGCTGCTAAGTAAGGGTACCTTGCTTTACAATACCGTTATTTAGCTTCTGTACTTTTTCTTCCGTGATTTATTAGTTTAAAATAACGAAAGATTAGTCTGTAGCCTCTAGGAAGTCGAAGTGGGCGGGCCATATTTGCCGTAGGTCGGATGGAAGATGGGGAAAGAAGTTGTTGGAGTGGAGACCACGAAAGGGGTTCAGGAATGTGGGGAGACAGCCAGCAAGGTGGACGGATGATCTGGTGCGAGCGGCCGGGAAGGACTGGATGCGGAAAACTCGGGACCGTACAGAATGGTCTAAAATGGAAGAGACCTTTACTCAGCATTGGGTAGATCAAGGTTGAAGAAGAAGAGAAGAAGAAGAAGTCTGTCAATTATTTCTCCAGCAGAAAATAAAATTGGTTTCCTCTGAAACGTCTAATTATGACAGCTGTCAGAATTGCACGGAACGAAATGTCAGAGTTTAGTATGTACTCACTTGCCGCCGGTGAGCTCGACGTCTTCCCGCATCCACTTGACGATGGGCCGCGGCGCGCCGAACACGCGACAACGCATCACCGCCTCAGAGCCGTCCACCTTGGTCAAGTTCTCGGGGCCCTCTTTGATCTCCGGCGGGATCGCTGGGGGTTGTAAGAATAAGAATAAGAATCATTTATTTGCTAGAATACATTATCAGTTACATGTCCAAATAAAAATAACGTACTCTTGACTTCTCTAATACTGGCACTCCACCTGGCGTATTGATCCAAATATTTGCGTGAGTAAGGGGATGCACTATATTGTTTCTAGCGTATGCGACGAAGACGCCAATAGTGCAACGCGAACACAACGCCAAGTGGAGTGCCAGTATTAGGTCGTAACCAGTTACGAGTATTATACTATTTTGATGAAAGCACACGTGTATGTATTCAGGAAAGAACACACCAAATTGGTTCAATCGTCATCATAATATTGTACACGTCGGTCTTTAATTGTTGAGCCACGATAGAACATTGCCGCAAAATGTCAATGTCAAAATATTATTGAAATTTGTTTGTCGGCAGGGCGTTACTTCACTATGACAGCGTTCCATGTATGCTCAACAACAACAACAACAAAAAGTCCTCGAGTATACATAGAAATGAAATAATCTGGAGTTTAAATCTTTCTATAGATGCTGTTGTTACAGATGTCAATGAATTATCATATTAAACGAGGGACTCCATCAATGTTAAATCTTATGCTAACTTTGACACTTGCCATTGACTAATAACATTTTGTATTAATATAATAATAAATTAATACTATTATTCATTGGCACTTCGTTAATAGCCTTGGTTTTCTTATTTACCCGATGGCCAAATCAAATATGAACAATACTGTGTGTGTTCATATCAATGCACATTACGAAACGTAACGTAATGAATCACAAGTCTGACCTAAAATATACTTACAGCAAGACTATCACTCGAGTTTCTGGAGAGATCGATCCAGCCTCCTGACTCACCGGGAATACCTCCGGACCGAAAATATGCCCTCGTGCGAAATGACTCAGCACTTGTTCCGTTACGAATACAACGAACAACCACTGGGTCTTTGAAACCGAATAGTTTTCAGTAGACATTGTCTTCTACGTGACACCACAACACAACGTTATCACCTTTGAAAATCGTTTAAACATACACACAGATATAACTCACGTGTTTATCCCTTACGGGGTAGACAGAGCCTGAGGTGCCGCTAACCGGGGTGACTGATAATTTTGAGACTACTGATGCGGTGAATCAAATGTTTGGCATGTAGACGCAAAGGCGATCAATGAAGACATCGTATGGAAGCAATAACGCAAATAAAAATCAATGATTTCGTTCGATTGACTTTCATTGTTTTTAAAACGGGGAGACGTTCCTCAGACCAAGACCGTGATCGATGTCACTCCCTTTGTTATAATGAAATTGATTAATGAAATATTAAAATATGTGCTCAACGATATTTCAGTATTTAATTTACAGGCCTTCAAACCCCAGGTTTGATTAGGAATCTTGCTATCGTTCCCCGTACTAGCATAGTACCTCTTCAAGGTAGCTTCACAGTACTCTGTTTATCTAGTCTAGTCATAGACCCCTCGCTAAGTAAACCGTCGTAGGCGCAAGTAACAATATCCGCTGGATTCCGCAGAGTGAGGTGTGGGCGTGTGAAAGAAGGATGCGGCCAATAGACCAGCGCCGGCGCTTCCGACGCCGAGGGGGGACGATGGTGGCCGATTTTAGATTACGCCTCCAGAGGACATATTGCCAACACCACAGATATCAGATACGATGACATTTTAAGCCGGGAACTCATCTGCGAGCTGTAGCCGTAACCGTTGCACGTGATGCATGAGTACCCGGCTTAGCGTAACTCGCTCGCAATCGCCATCGTGTTCATTTTGACAGTTCTTGTATGAATGTGAAAGCTAGCTGATTCTGATGCCAATCGTCAGCCCATACATGAACTGTCAAAATGGACACGATTACGAGCGAGTTACGTAATAAGCTAGCTGGCTTGGCTTTCAATTCAAATCAAAATTCCCGAGAATCATTTCAACACTTTTGAAATCTGATACAACCACGTTAAGGCGAAGGGATAGGCAAAAGCTCATAAATTGGTTGTTTTTGTGCATGTTTTATGGCGATAATACACAATTTGGGGTTTTGAAAACTGCACATTCTATAAAACATGCCTTGACTTAGAATTCACCGGCGAAAACATATTCCTTTATGTCGTAGTTAGTACAAAAATTCGTTTGCCCTAAGAGTCTCGAACATATTTTGTACAAGTTTTGCTCGGGTGAAACAAATCTGTTTGCTACCAATCTCGACGAGGTTACTCTAGTAGGTCATAATTAAAATTCCACGGTGCGTTTGCTTCAATTAGCCAACAAATAAGGCTTTAGAGAGTAGTACTGCCCTGAGCCTATGAAAAGGGCGAACGCAATATTTGCCCGCACATTCAATCAGGCGCTTTTCAATGTACAAAAAAATTCGTAAACCAAAAAAATGTTAAAAAGATAATACAATGAAATAAATTATTAAGATAAAACCAAAAATGTTAATAAAAAATAATAAAAAAATAATTTGGATAAGATGTATGAAAATAATAAGAAAAAAGCAACGTTGCATGTTCGCTCGGTGGCGGCAGTGCGTCAGCGACGCGACGTTGCCAAATTCGCTTCGCGTTTTTTCATATTGGTTTGGCTAAGCATGTTGTTTGAGTCACAGAATAGGCACGAAACAGTGCTTCAAAACGTCGTACTCGTTCGCGTCGAACGTATAATACCTTAACAGTGATTAAACTTAAAAGTGATTATTTTCAATCCGTTTTTTTTGGAACTTAGTGGCAGGTTGGTTTATACTTACTTGCTGTTTAGCGAACAAGCATGGGAAATAGGATTTTGGTAGGAATTACTGCATGAAAATTTTTGATATTTAAGCTAGTAGTACTCTAATGTATAGTCTATCATTAGAAAGAAGAAAAAAAAGATATCTGAAGGTCGAAGTGGTCCCCAAACATGGATCCGTTATCAAAATAAAAAAGACCGCCATATTGAAATCTTTAGTTTTTCGACCGATTAATTTCAAAATCGATATCTGAGGATCCGAGTTGTCTCCAAACACGTATCCGTTATCAAAAATGACAAAAGTGGCCGCCATTTTGAAATCTTTAAGTTTTGAGCCGATTATTTTCAAAATCGATATCTGAGGGTCCGAGTGGTCGTCAAACACAAATCTGCTACCGAAAATGAAAAAACTGGCCGCCATTTTGAATTCTTTACTTTTTGGACCAATTGTTTTCAAAATCGATATCTGAGGATCCGAGTGATCCCAAAACATGAATCCGTTTTTAAAAATGAAAAAAGTGGGCGCCATTTTGAAATCTTTAAGTTTTGGACCGAATATTTTCAAAATCGATATCTAAGGGTCCGAGTGGTCGTGAAACATAAATCTGCTATCAAAAATGAAAAAACTGGCCGCCATTTTGAAATCTTTAGTTTACCGACCGAATGATTTCAAAATCGATATCTGAGAATCCGAGTTGTCTCCAAACACGTATCCGTTATCAAAAATGACAAAAGTGGCCGCCATTTTGAAATCTTTAGTTTTTGGACCGATTATTTTCAAAACCCATATCTGAGGGTCCGAGAGCTCCCCAAACATAAATCCGTTATCAAAAATGAAAAAAGTGGCCGCCATTTTGAAATCTTTAAGTTTTGGGCCGATTATTTTCAAAACTGATATCTGAGGGTCCGAGAGGTCCCCAAACATAAATCCGTTATCAAAAATGAAAAAAGTGGCCGCCATTTTGAAATCTTTAAGTTTTGGGCCGATTATTTTCAAAATCGATATCTGAGGGTCCGAGTGGTTGTCAAACACAAATCTGCTACCGAAAATGAAAAAACTGGCCACCATTTTGAATTCTTTACTTTCTAGACCAATTGTTTTCAAAATCGATATCTGAGGATCCGAGTGGTCCCCAAACATGAATCCGTTTTTAAAAATGAAAAAAGTGGCCGCCATTTTGAAATCTTTAAGTTTTGGACCGAATATTTTCAAAATCGATATCTAAGGGTCCGAGTGGTCGTGAAACATAAATCTGCTATCAAAAATGAAAAAACTGGCCGCCATTTTGAAATTTTTAGTTTACCGACCGAATGATTTCAAAATCGATCTGAGAATCCGAGTTGTCTAACACGTATCCGTTATCAAAAATGACAAAAGTGGCCGCCATTTTGAAATCTTTAGTTTTTGGACCGATAATTTTCAAAACCGATATCTGAGGGTCCGAGAGCTCCCCAAACATAAATCCGTTATCAAAAATGAAAAAAGTGGCCGCCATTTTGAAATCTTTAAGTTTTGGGCCGATTATTTTCAAAACTGACATCTGAGGGTCCGAGAGGTCCCCAAACATAAATCCGTTATCAAAAATGAAAAAAGTGGCCGCCATTTTGAAATCTTTAAGTTTTGGGCCGATTATTTTCAAAATCGATATCTGAGGGTCCGAGTGGTTGTCAAACACAAATCTGCTACCGAAAATGAAAAAACTGGCCACCATTTTGAATTCTTTACTTTCTAGACCAATTGTTTTCAAAATCGATATCTGAGGATCCGAGTGGTCCCCAAACATGAATCCGTTTTTAAAAATGAAAAAAGTGGCCGCCATTTTGAAATCTTTAAGTTTTGGACCGAATATTTTCAAAATCGATATCTAAGGGTCCGAGTGGTCGTGAAACATAAATCTGCTATCAAAAATGAAAAAACTGGCCGCCATTTTGAAATTTTTAGTTTACCGACCGAATGATTTCAAAATCGATATCTGAGAATCCGAGTTGTCTCCAAACACGTATCCGTTATCAAAAATGACAAAAGTGGCCGCCATTTTGAAATCTTTAGTTTTTGGACCGATAATTTTCAAAACCGATATCTGAGGGTCCGAGAGCTCCCCAAATATAAATCCGTTATCAAAAATGAAAAAAGTGGCCGCCATTTTGAAATCTTTAAGTTTTGGGCCGATTATTTTTAAAATCGATATCTGAGGGTCCGAGTGGTTGTCAAACACAAATCTGCTACCGAAAATGAAAAAACTGGCCACCATTTTGAATTCTTTACTTTCTAGACCAATTGTTTTCAAAATCGATATCTGAGGATCCGAGTGGTCCCCAAACATGAATCCGTTTTTAAAAATGAAAAAAGTGGCCGCCATTTTGAAATCTTTAAGTTTTGGACCGAATATTTTCAAAATCGATATCTAAGGGTCCGAGTGGTCGTGAAACACAAATCTGCTATCAAAAATGAAAAAACTGGCCGCCATTTTGAAATCTTTAGTTTACCGACCGATTGATTTCAAAATCGATATCTGAGAATCCGAGTTGTCTCCAAACACGTATCCGCTATCAAAAATGACAAAAGTGGCCGCCATTTTGAAATTTTTAGTTTTTGGACCGATTATTTTCAAAACCGATATCTGAGGGTCCGAGAGCTCCCCAAACATAAATCCGTTATCAAAAATGAAAAAAGTGGCCGCCATTTTGAAATCTTTAAGTTTTGGGCCGATTATTTTCAAAACTGATATCTGAGGGTCCGAGAAGTGGCCGCCATTTTGAAATCTTTAAGTTTTGGGCCGATTATTTTCAAAATCGATATCTGAGGGTCCGAGTGGTTGTCAAACACAAATCTGCTACCGAAAATATAAAAACTGGCCACCATTTTGAATTCTTTACTTTCTAGACCAATTGTTTTCAAAATCGATATCTGAGGATCCGAGTGGTCCCCAAACATGAATCCGTTTTTAAAAATGAAAAAAGTGGCCGCCATTTTGAAATCTTTAAGTTTTAGACCGATTATTTTTAAAATCGATATCTGAGGGTCCGAGTGGTCATCAAACACAAATCTGCTATCGAAAATTAAAAAAACAGGCCGCCATTTTGAATTCTGTACTTTTTGGACCAAATGTTTTCAAAATCGATATCTGAGGATCCGAGTGGTCCAGTTTTTTTCATTTTCGATAGCAGATTTGTGTTTGACGACCACTCGGATCCTCAGATATCGATTTTGAAAATAATCGGTCCAAAACTCAAAGAATTCAAAATGGTGGCCACCTTTTTCATTTTTGATAACGGATTTATGTTTGGGGACCTCTCGGACCCTCAAATATCGGTTTTGAAAATAATCATTGGAAAAACCATACCTTATTCTGTACCTTTCCCGCACTCGTTCAAGTTTTACTTTATTCTGCAATAATAATTTACGTTGCGACTCTAGACAGACTCTGGATACCTTTGACGTCACGTTCATCAAAATCCCGCGGAAACTGCAATTTTCTGGGATAAAAAGTAGCCTGTTTTAATTTAGGGTACCAACTGTCTTCGTTCCCAATTTCATCCAAATCCGTCCAGTTGTTGTAGCTTGAAGAAGAAACAAACATACATACACACTCACTCACATCGTCACAAACTTTCTCATGTATTATATCACATACATACATAAATAACGTCTCTATCCCTTGCGGAGCAGACAGAGCCCAAGGTAACAAGACCTTAAAGGCCACGTTACGAATGCCGAAATGTTATTTTTTATTATTATTTTTGCAAAATCTGATTTGAACATTATGCTGTGTCTGTGTAGGCAATCGGAAAACTAAAGCAAGCGCCATCTACTAACATCACAGTGCAATATTTCAATCCATCAGCCCGCGCCCATTCGCATCGAGTTCACGCGTCGATTATTTAACAGATGTCGCGTTGATCGGACTGCTTGCCACGTCACAAACGGGCAAGGTCATTTGCCTATCCCTTCGCCTTAAGTGTAAACCAACTCGTTGAAAGTTATATTCGTACGTCAATTGCTCCACTAATGTTAAAGGAAGCAAGAGAATTGAGTTTACAATCATTTTAGCTTTCATACGAGTTCATTACGGGAAGTAACCTAGTTACGAGTTATGAAACTATTTCTAGCATTTAACTACCCTTACGCGCCGAGAGGTCAATGGGCAGGGTCGTAAAAACCACATCAAGAATGGACCATTTAACCACAGCAAGCTATGGCGTAAATAAGTAATACCTAAGCTTTTATACACTACGTCGTTCGTTGACGCGTATCGCTATTTCACAAATACTATACGACATCATTATGGTTTACATCGAATAATGAAAATTACTTTATGATATGAAAATAGATATATATATATAGTATAATAATAAATAACTACGCTAGGTCAGAATAGATCGCTGCGGTTGTTGTTGGCAACAGAAATACATCATCTGTGAAAATTTACAGCCTGGTGACAAACAAACGGACAGCGGAACGAAACTAATAGGGTTTCCGTTTTTAACCTTTGGGTACTGAACCCTAAAAAAGACGAGTAGTCTATCTAGCTAGCCGTGCTGAGGGAATGTTTTGTAAACAGCGCGAAAGCCTAGGTCTCTACCGCAACATAATTAGCACCACGCGGTCAACGAACTCGCTTCTCATACTTGTTGAACTTAGTAGTTGTTACAAGCTAGATTCGCGATTTTGTTAAGAAGTGCTTAATCTAATCTATACATATAAAAAAGAAATGTTCGTTTGTCTCGATAAAACTTTAGAATGGCCGTACGATTTGAATAAATATGGTTTTGAAACATCAATTGCGTCAGTCCAGGAAAGGATTGAACGGGGAAAAAAATTAAAAAGAAACGAACGGGGGCGAAACCGCGGGTAAAAGCTAGTCGTCGATAAAAATTGATAAGTACAATTTTAAATTGTAAAGAATCGACAGCATTCTAGTAGCTACTCGTTGAAATATAATCCTGATTTATAGCTTAACACTAAAATAACCCTCTTCTGGCTTGGCCGTAGTCGGGCAATGAAGGTCTAAGATTTCACTTTTGATTAAAACGAGATGCAACTGTGCATCGAAAAATAAACTCCCCATTTGTTGCTTTCAATAGTTATTTAGAGAGAACGCTGTTACAGTCACTCAATGAAAATTTTCAAGTCATTATCGTGATTTCTTCAAACAATTTCACTTTACTGCCATTGATTTTCCCTATACAAACCACATTGCATCGTCAATCGTCACTCGACAGCGGGTGTTGTATAATAGAGCAGTAAACCGCTTTGTCCCTACAATTAAAACGCTAAAAAACGTGCTGAGTCACCGCGCAATATCCGCAACCCACCCTTACGTGGATCAAGCGATTAAGCTCGGTTCAATCCACCCCTATGTAGGGTTACCACGCGTCCCGTAACAACCGGAATACTATGAGCTTCATCTACGATGTTTAACTAGACGGTAGGTACCCCTGTAGGCTTATTGTCTAATTCGCTCGAAATTGCCATCGTATTAATTTTGACAGTTCATGTATGGGCTGACAATTGGCATCGGAATCAGCTAGCTGTCACATTCATACAAGAACTGTTAATATGAACACGATGGCGATTGCGAGCGAGTTAGACAATAAGCCTACTGTTCTGTGAAACAACATGAAAGTGGCTTTTGGCTAATTAAACCGATGAAGTACAAAGGTTAGTCTTACAAAACTCTGCTTATCAGTTCGATTCTTTTAAAAACCTTTCCATCAGTGGTATATTGAAATTTGCTAACCTTATTTTACAGCATTTCCGTATCAAATGCAACCCAGGGGCAAAGGAAAACTCATGACGATTCTACAATTGTACAATGATTTTCAACCCGAACCCTACAGAATATTTAGCACTACTTTGTGGGGTAAAAAACCGTCAACGGGGTAATCTAAACGTGGTTTCACTGAAACCAGTGTCGTGTTAGAATTAGAAAGAATCTAACAAAATATTATCATAATACACTCGATTATTCATGTCATGAAGAACATATCGCTGCTCAACCATCCTGCTCAGACGCGACATCTTTTCATAACTGTATCCTACTCGCACAGCTTTCAAGCAAGGAATGTCCGAACTAGACCCCAGCGAGTTGCGGCCCCTATCTACCCTTGCACACTGCAGTCTCCCCAGCCGTGGGCGCACCCGCGCATTCTTCCCCAGACGCCATTGCCCAGGTAGCACGAATAGCACGCGACCCATGGACAGCTGCAACCGTTTTTTTTGTTCCTTTGTGAGCATACAGAACTTACAACAGGAGACGGTAAAGCCTTTACCAAAATTATGGCACAAATCGACCACATTATTTGGATAATGTTTAGTTGTTTGACAGTTTTGACGACCGGATAGCCTAGTGGTTAGTGATCCTGACTATGAAGCTAGAAGTCCCGGGTTCGAATCCCGGTAGGGGCAAACAGTTGTATGATGAATACGAATGTTTGTGCTCGAGTCATGGATGTTGTATACATGTATTTAAGTATGTATTTATCTACATTATATAAGTATGTTTATCCGTTGCTTAGTTTAGGACTGGGACAATTGGTGTAATTTGTCCCATGTTTGTTGAGTTATTTATTTATTTGTTTAGTTTTCGTTTTTACCCACGACGGAACGGAGAAGGTATATGCGTTAAGGGTGAGAGGTTGTAAGTGAAAAGAAGAGTGTGTTTTTATGTCTAATTTTCGTTAATATACTGTCCTAAAGATTTGCGATGTAAAAGAAAGACAGATACGCGCATGTTAGAGCGAGAGTAGGTAAATAGCTAGACAAAGCCATTTTGTTCGCGCGCCGTTAGCCAGTATGAAGCTATTGACACTCTTAAATAAAAGGGATAACGCTTATTTTTCTTAGACACGCTTCGACAACTTTTTTTTTGTTTCGTCTCAGTTATTTCAAAACAGATCTAATCTAAGCCTCAGATCTAAGACTCAGGGACGCTTTGGGCTTAAAACCACAAAATTTCATAATACCTACCTTATTCACTAATACGCCTAATTTTCATATTACCATGGGCGCATAATACCTAAAATGTCAAATTTTCTCTTGTACCTAAATACCAGTGGCGCGGCGTCAAGTATATCAGAAGGAGCCGAAGGGAACTTAACTAGCCTTTTCCTCTATAATTCTGCACAATAATTTGCCCAACTGCCTTAAAATAGGCAAGCCGGTGGGAATCGAGTTAAATGGACGCCACGCCACTGCTAAATACAAGATATTTTTAGGTATTATGCGCCCATGGTAATTTGAAAATTAGGCGTATTAGTGAATAAGGTACATATTATGAAATTTAGTGGTTCTAAGCCCAAAGCTAACTAAAGGCAACTCCTGTAATAACTAAGTACTTGATGTTTGCGTGTGTCGGAAGAATTGAAGGTGTCATCCAATCGGTTGATATATCGGCAAACTTTAGGGAGACGGTTTAGACAGGGAGCTGCGTTATGTAATTTACTTAAGTTTTATTTTATCGAATGCTTTTCTACATTCCAAATAAAAAAAAATGTGTATTGGTATGTATTGCTACAAAATTACCAATGGAAAAAAAAAATTCAACAAATAATAAAAATTTCATCGAATAAGAATTTCCGCCCGCTTCCTTTGTGATAATTTTTTTCAGTTTCTCTGAAGTAAGTTCCTATATGTTATGCATTGTTGGAGAGCTAAGAAAACGTTTATGTTTTTAAAATAATCTGAAAGCCGAGTTTCATAACGTTTTTTTTTTGTTTTTAAGACATTTTAGTGGAAAAAAAATCTCAAAAAAAATTGAAATAATATCGTTTTTCGTCTCGCATTTTTAATTTGGCCCGATAATTGTTGTTTTAATAGTGATAAATAACCAGTTTTTAATCGTTTTTATAAATCAGAAGAAAAATGAGATTTCAACTGATACTTATATATTTCATTTTTGGAAAAGCTAAAAAACATGACAACTCAAAAATGGTAACCCTCAGTCACCCCTGTCACCTCCTAACGAATATACGTCGAATTACCAATAACCCTGTATACATTTTCAGGTGTTATAAAAATTAAATGCTGTCAATTCTGAGTCACGCAGCTGTTTCGCGAGGCGGCTCGCTCAGGACCCGGCTCATCAAGTTTCTCGGTACGTAATATTCGAAAAGTAGTCCTCAATTGAGCATATTTATTCAGCTTTTACAGGCAAACGCTCCCCTATGAGAGTATGAATACTGAATACATAAACCGTAGTTCACGGTAAACAGGCAGGGATTCGCGAGCGAGTGCCTCCACGGGGATTGTAAACAAACAAACGGTCTTAGCCGACGTTTCCATTAGCGGGGGACGTTCGGTAATACGAACTGACACTCATAATGTTTGGACGCCCAACCTACGACAGAAGATGGTATATAAGCTTACCTCACTGCCAAATTTTTAAGTAAGTAATCACCGATACAAGAAACGCTCAAAGTAAAAAAACTCTGACCCCCCAATTCATAAACGCTCTATGGGCTTAGCAGTCGTTTGTCCTTATCTGTCACTTTGCCATTTCCCTTTCACAGACAAGGACAAACGATTACTAAGTTAGCAGAAGCCTATATAGCGTTTATGAATAAAGGGGTAAGCCTTTTAGTTACATGAAAAGAAGCTATCATTAATATTTTGAATGTCGCTGCGTCCTCTGCGCTTCATAAATAAAACATAATTAGAATACAATTGAAAACGTATTGCTAATGATAATGATAATGTATAAGAGGTTAAGTACCAACTACCAACTCTATACGTAAGTAACTTAGGTATTTTGCACAATAAATTAATCACTATCTATAACTAAATGATTGGGATATTTAATAACACTCTTTTTGCATCGGAGGCGAAATAACAACAGACGCCGACCACGTTTTTAAAGCGACTAGCGACTAGTGCCTTCAGTAAAGAAAATCACACACTTTTACAAATTTTCGGCATTTTTGTTGTTATTCATGATGAGAAAGTCTATTTGTTGATTTACAAATGCTACGTTGTGTTTAAAATACGGATTCTGTATTTTTTAACATTTAAATATTTAGGAGCAGTAGGGAATGCAAGCCAAAAAACACCATTCGGTTGAACTTTATTTAAATACCGAACTTTTGCTGATACCTAAACGACCTAACGCTACGTTGCAAACGTGTTCATATTTATTTTTTTCAAATTTTTTGACAGCCGTTTAAGAGGAGTAGGCTTTAGAACGTACTTATTTACAGCATTTGAGGGCACTAGTCGCCTTAATTAGAAATATCTATGTGTATTGTATTTGTACGATAGAGTTGTTTGAGTGGTATGAGGGTTGTGTGCCGCATGTGCTTGCTAAAAGGTAGCTCTCGTAACGATTGCTTCGTGGTTGTATGAGCGCAGCACGTTTGTTATCTCAATAAAACTCGATTTGTGAATGACAACGTGAACGCACCAATTTACTGACGGGTTTATTTGTAGTCACGTATATTTCCGGGAGTCCGTGACTTCTGTTCTGGCGTGTGTAACATTATTAAGTTAGTTACATTTTATTTCGGTTTGTTCTGTGCGATTCTACGTGCCCATCACCTAAATAGCCTAACTAAATTTTCTTATTTTAAAATTGGCGTTGTTATTTGATTATGGCAGCCGCTCATAGAAAAGCAAAGAGATTTAGCGACGCCTAAATAAAATTAGGAATTTTAGCGGCCGCTGTAGAATCGGGTTCACTATTTACTTTGTGAGGCCAGCCGCATAAATACGGAATTTTCATACGGTTTCCGTACGGAATGACGTCAGCGAACGGGACATCGCTATATAACGGAACGGGACAGGGCTACGAAGTGACGTCATTCCGTACGGAAACCGTATGAAAATTCCGTATGTATGTGGCCGGCCTTAGAGAAAAAAAAAGATGTAACTCGCAGGTCTCTTAGTAATCCCGTACGAGTACATTTTAATCAGTTAGGCATAACATAAACTTTTACAATGAACCACGGTTCCTCTTTGTTGTGTTGATTGTATTGCCTAACAATTTCAATGTTCGCCTAAACTAAACATTGCACTATTTGAAAACGCGAATAAACAATTATCCAAATCATTTCCCGTGACATATTTTCGGTCCATCACCTATACAACTATACTATACACAAACTTCTTTCTCGAATACTGAAACGCAACAAATTTTACACAAAAATGTCTCTGCTTTTGTATTTGTGTCAGCATCAAAAAAAGTAGATACATAATCGACGAGCTCATAATGATGTACGACTCTATCGCAAAAGTAATAAGAGGGTGTGTAGATAATTTTGAGCTCTAACTGTTTATCAACTTCTGATACCGACTGTGCCAAAACCAAAATGGCGCTGAATCAGTTAGATTAAAAATATAAAAAGAAATACTCACACTGCACGTTGATGAAGACATCCTTATAGACGTAACCGATAGAGTTGGTAGCGTTGCATCCGTAATTGCCAGTATCCTTCTTCGTGAGGTCGGTGATAATGATAGAATCATCAGATATCTGCCTCCGTGGGTTCGGTTCAGCCTGCTCGATGGGCTTGCCGTTGTGGACCCACTTGATCTGAGGGTTGGGGGTGCCGTCAGCTTTGCAGCGGATGACGGCTGTCTCGCCTTCCGCCAGGTTCTGGAACTCGGGCTCTTCGGTGAAGAAGGGCGCAGCTGTGGAATTGTGAAGATGGTTAGACAGTTGTCAAGAGGCTGACAAGACCTAATTTTGTTGAAATTGTAGTTATTTAAGCATTTTTTAAAGAAAAACTACACACAAAAATGACATTCTGAGAGGAGGCCTGTGCCCAGCAGTGGGACGGAAAATAGGCTGATGATGATGATGATGAGATAGAGCAATTTAAATATGAACTAAACTTGGCACTGGATTGGTTACAGGGCCAATATATGTATGATGACATTAATGCAGTTAAGACGAAAATAGATCGTAAAATATTATATGAACGTTGGCATGTCGTCGTAAGTCTAACTTATACTATTAACATTTTATTCCGACATTAAAAGTGCTGTTTCATATCAAAATCGAAAAATAAACACAAAACAAGCAAAACATTCTCTCATCGTAACCACAGACGGCAATCAACTCATAAAAATTATAAATTAACGCTCAACATTCATCCACCAGCCTTTGTTTGAAATTTACCCATCTACTGTTTATATTCATCGAGACATCCACGAATTGGACTTAAGTGTCCAAAATAGAGGTGTAATGGGGCTTGGTCGAAAATACCTGTGAAATGGGAGTGTTATTGAAGCCTGGCGCCGGCGGAAGGGCGCTTACCGCTCGGAAATAAGGGGATAAGAGGCAAACTGGTATAACTATATACTAGATATATAAGTACACGTGTATATAGACTAGGTGTCTGTCCGGAACGCAATCCACGTACTCAATTACTTTCGAGAGATTGCATCCCCTGAAAGGTTCGGCTAGCTCATTTTGTCGCGGCTAGGATTGTCGTTGTTTGCATCTCTTTTAACTAGTTCGATGGGAAAGAGAGGTACTGAGAAATAAATGAAGATATGTTGGTTTGGGATATTAGTATGCGGCGGGACGATTGCGGTACCTGTTGTATCGATTGGTTTGGAAAGTAATGTTTGCTTTATGTATCTACAGGAATCGTTACCTACCTACTTTATTATAATATGTAAGGTCTTTTCATTCTTAACTGTCCTATTTGGTAAACAAAATTCTAACCTCAATGTACAAATTTTTGCAAAGAATAAGGTGTATTAAGTTATCAAATAAACTTGAGGCAATATTTTGTACATAATTTTTATGATATTTTATCTCCAGTTCCTTTATTTACGATGAAATAGATTAAAAATAACAAAATGAGACGTTTTAGGTAAAAAAAAATCTAACCTAAAAACGTCTCATTTTTGTTATTTTTTTACTATTTCATTACCAAATAGGACAGTTAAGAATGAAAAGACCTTACATATAAATACGACTGTGGTATTGTCTAATGTTTGTGAACAAAATTATTTAACTACAATTTAAACACTTATAATACAACTAGCGGTTGCCTGCGACGTATTCGCTCGCTATCCCGCGGGAACTATGCTACATTCCGGGATAAAAACTATCCTATGTCCTTTCCCGGGACTGTAACTATCACTATACCATTCAATACAATCGGTTTAGCCGTTTTGCCATGAAAGAGCAACAAACATTAAAACTTAGAAACTTTCGTCTTTATAATATTAGTAAGATAAGATTTGAAGCTATAATAATCAGAAATAAGGTGATCATAGGATTGACATCAGTAATATCATATAAGCTTCATTTTCATTGACGGAACCCTCAAAGGGGACGCGTTATGGCCATCCCATCACCATTATCCAACGTGACTTGTACGAAATAGGTTAGCATCAATAAGGCCGAATTCTTCGGAGTCCCGAGCTATTATATAGCGGTCGGATATAGGGCAAATATGCGCTTTATTATACCCAGAGTTAACGTTACAGGGTTACCGACATGGGTATTGGGGCCTTTAAGTAGCGAAAAGGATGGTGTTCCATATAAAACCCCAATGGGTTTTAAGAGACGAACACATATGCAAATACAATGTTTTTGAGAATTTTAGAGTAAGTAAATACGTTTTATGGTTGTTTATAAGAAATAAATATATAAATAAATCAAGTCTTTTCCCTTACGGCGTAGACAAAGCCTAAGGTAACAAGACCTAAAGGCCACGTTTTGCATGATTGTGGGCGTATAGGTGGAAAGAGGAATCTAAATAGTGATAGGATAGGATATCCTACTAATATTATAAATGCGAAAGTTTGTGAGGATGGATGGATTGATGGATGGATGTGACAATGTGAGTGTGTATGTTTGTTGCTTCTTCACGCTGAAACGACTGGACAGATTTGGATGAAATTTGGAACGGAGATATCTGGTGCTGTTACCCTAGATTAACATAGGCGACCGAATAGCCTAGTGGTTAGAGAACCTGACTATGAAGCTCGAGGTCCCGGGTTCGATCCCCGGTCGGGGCAGATATTTGTATGAAAAATACGAATGTCTGTTCTCGAGTCTTGGATGTTTAATATGTATTTAAGTATGTATTTATCTATATAAGTATGTTTATCCGTTGTCTAGTACCCATATCACAAGCTTTGCTTAGTTTGGGACTAGGTCAATTGGTGTCAATTGTCCCAAGATATTTATTTATTTATTTATAGAGGTTACTTTTTATCCCGGAAAATTGCATAGTTCCTGCGGGATAGCGATAAACAGGTCAAAGGTCGCAGCTGCCTAATGTAAGTCTAATTCTACGGGGACGAAGTCGCGGACAGAAGCTAGTAGGACATGTAAATAAGAACACAATATTCGTCATTAACCACGTAACCCACTATACCAAATATAGTATGCAAGCAATTACATACGTAAACGTAACGGAAATGATTCGGAAGTCACATCCACTCTACTGACACGGATGCCGCGAGTTCTGACGACGAATTCGAAGTAAGTACCCAACGAGCTACGTCTTGTCAGCCATTCATTATGATTTACAGAGGTGGCTGTCGCGATAAATCGCCGGCAAAAATTTGCGAGATCGCGATACTTGCTCCTTATTTCTTATTACTTAAATATGCTCTGAATTAAGGAACAAGCGGCCTTGATTTTGAATAATGAGATTACTTTCATGGCTCAGATCCCGGCCGTTTCTTTCAGAATTATTTTTTTGTTACTTTAATTAATCTGACACTCTTTTAGATATCGCTGGTAGGTAAAAAAGCGACGGGTAGCACTTCGGGAGTGACGGCAGAAGTGAAAACAGCAGCTTAGATTAGATTTTCATGTTGTAACCTAGCTCAAGACGCGTACCGTACTGGTCGCTTACAAAAAAAAACGTATGTATTATCTATATTGACAGACCTCTAACAATGTGCTGATGCCCTAGTACTTTTGCTCCACGACTCAACAAAAAAACACTTCAAAAATCGAACGCGATTCATTCGTATTTCAAAATAAGCTCTTAGAGTTAGAGGATCTGAAATACTGGTACTTATACTCTCCCTCCGTCTTACGCCTGACGCGAGTTTAACATTTTTTACCCATCTCAAAAAGTGCTCGACGCCGCTAAAGTTTTCACTTCAAAAATTAACTTATCTCGTACATTAGTTACTATATAATACCGGTCCTTCATTACAGCGTAGCATTAAAAACATAAAAGCCTCTTGTCTATCTACTCCATCTAATCCAGGTAACAATAATTAATAGTTAAATAACTCCGAAATGAAATGAACACCCTAAAACCAACTGAACTAAATTAGTTTAATTGATATGATACAAAAACCCATTAGGTTAGGAACGAATTTAACACGGCAACACGCGCTAAGGCAATTCGATACGGACATTTATTTGGACTAAGGGGAAGCGATGTCCCTATACTATCCTTTATTGGGTCGGGTCACCCACATTGTTAGTTTTGGACACGTTTTGGCACGCGATACGCGTGAAAAATTGTTCATAAAAGACTGCACAGTTTTATTATGTTTCGGCGAAACAGTAAATAAAATAAGCAATTTAATCTTTGCGAAGATTTAGGCGACTAATGTCGGTAAGGAGAAATGACGAAGTATAAAAATGTCGAAATGATGTTTATTGCCAAGAAATAAAAAAGTCGAAAATGAAAATTGACGGAGTATAAAAATGTCGAGATGAAAAAAAAGACGAAGTATAAAAATGTCGAGATTTTACTTATTGCGACTAAATACTTTTTGCTAACATACCACTCACCGGTCGCCTTAGAATAGATCAAACTTGTGTATTAATAAAATATATAGAGGCTGGTGTAGGTACAGTCTCGAGGTTTAGCCTAAACAGAGACAGAAGGAATGCGCAAAACTATCAACACAGGAAATCACACTGACAATAATTGTGGCGGATGTATTTTATTAGGCAGGTACACATGCTAATAAGCAGAAAGATATAACCGTCTTAAAACACGTTTTGACGAGCAGTCACAGCAAGAAATAAATCTGTAAACAATTTTTTTGTAAAATACAGTGAAACCTGGTTATATGGAACCTGTATAAATGGAAAACCTCTATAGCTGCAACCATATGCTCAGTCCCGGTCCCTTCACAATGAATTACCTCTATTATTAAAAAAAAGGGCCCTCTGTAAACGGTTTTAAAAATTTAGACATTTGCTCAATTTTTACCTCTATACTTGGCATAGGCCTTAACCAAAACCTCTGCATTTGAAATAGCATTCGGCCTCCATTATTGGAATTACCGGACTTCTTTAAATGGAATTCAGATTTTAGAAGTTTTCTCATTTTTACCTCTGTAATTGGAATAGGGCGTATCTAAAACCTATATATTTGAAATAGGGTACAATCAATAGGTGCATTTGTATAGCTAATGAAATGATAATCTTATTTGGAGAGTTCCCTACTTTAATTAAAAACATTTTGCACTTAGTTCATCTTTGTTATATTTGTGGTTTCTCACTTTTAACGTAAAGGTGAAGGGGTAAACGCCCTGGAAAGGACCACGTCGAAATTGCTCCACCGACAAGAGCCTAGCTCTTAAGTTTAAGATGATGACTTTTTAATGTCAATAATTTTGGATAAAAGGTATTTTTATTTTTATTTGAAACTTGCTCGGTCTGTCCCGTACAAGAGAAGACATTTGGACACCGAAATCTTTTTAAGCGCTGTACGTGCCTGAGAGCGGATACTCGAACTCGAGTCGATTGTTACTTGTTCGTTACGATTCGATGATTCCAACAATTTCACTTTACATTGTTGTAGAAAAATGTGTCACGCCTTTTTAATTACGGACTGCCCTGAAATGTCCTACAAATTGGGCATTGTCATATGTGACCATGACCCGAAAAGTTTAGGGAGTGGACCGAGACTAACCTGAATAGCATTTAAAATAAACGTCAAATGATGTTGCTACAAGGAGTATTTATTAGGCCTCCTTAAGACCCGCAAGTTGACGTATTGAGTTTATTTAAGTTATGTATACACTAGAACAAGGGTCTTCAACCTCTTTGAAGTCAAGGGCCTAGTATACTCTGATATTAGTTCCGTGGGCCGCAACATAATAAAAAACATTTCATTCTAAACTAAAAGGAGATAAAGAGTTATTGTATTGTATTGTATTGTAGGTAAAGAAGGTAAAGTAGGTGAATGTGAATTTAATTTTGTCAATACAATGTCGCGCCGCCATGAATGCAACCGCGGGCCGCATGTTGAAGACCCTTGAGTGCAAATTTTAAACGCTGATTTACAGTGGGACCCAGATAAAATTAAAATCTAAACACAAAAACAAACATACACTGTGGCGACACGAACGCCAGTGGAAAGCACTTAACAAACAAGCTGACAAATATACGGATGTATGTATGGCAACACTCGAGAGCTTCGCTTGAGAGCTACGATGCCATACACAATCACACACAGATATTGACGTTAAACTCAAAACACCCTTTTTGAGTCAGGGGTTAAAAAATGTTAAAAAGCATCTCACCTTTGATCTGAAGGTTGATGGAGTAGGTCTGCGCGGTGCCGACACCGTTGCTGACCTCGCAAGTGTACGAGCCCTGGTCGTCGTAACCCACGCGTCGGATGACCAGCGTCTTGCCGTAGTTGTCCTGCGTGAGACGGTGCGAGGAGAGGATGGTGGTGCCGTTCTTCTTCCACACAACCTGCGGCAGCGGCCTGAGGGGAAGATGTTGCGTTACAACCAACATTTCCGATGTTCGTGTAGTACCGTCTCTCTAACTCCTAAATTAATGGTAACGGCACGAAACAAACTTCGAACATCGAATTTCACATGACCTGAGAAAAACGATTGATGTTTCTGTGAAATTAACGAGCGAATAAATACCACGAAGCAATACACTGACTAGAAAGAGAAGAAAGTTACGTCAATTAAATCAAAGCAATCCACTATCCGTCCAACTCGTATCCTAATCGCATTACACGAACTGGCACTATCACGATTCGATATAGTAGGGGCTTTAGACTGAAAAACATGGTCTAAGCTGAGCACCGAGCTAAGCTCAGGCACTCAATAAAGCTGAGATGTACAAGAGGATTATACCCGATCACCAGAAATAGGGTTTCCTAATTGACAACATTTCATATTTCTGAGCCTATAATTTTAATGGTTCTCTGTATTCTGTTTGAAAAGATGAACATGCTGACAGTTTAATTTTTTCGCTAGGGTTTGTATTTAATTTATAATAAATTTATTAATTTTTGCTTATTCTAAAAGGGCGTAACTCCGATACTATCACAGAATAGACACTTATCCTTTTGTCTTTTCTGTATAGAAAAAAATCTGACGTCAATTTCAAATTGTCAATGTCAGGCCTTATTCTCCGATATTCGATTTTCGAGGTTCGCTTCGTGCTGTTCCGCTCATACTAATATAGTCATTAACTTGAGAGTGAGAGAGAAGGTATTCAACGAACTTCAAAAATAGAATTTCAGAGTTGCCCCCCTTGTACTTTGAAGTTGTCATATCCAAAATTATGGTCGCTTATTTTTTCTCGTGAAAAAGGCAAAGGTGTTTCACCTATCCTGTGGTAGTTTTGGTAAAATTAGGACATATTTTTAATTAATTTTTATTTTTTATAATAAGCGATATTAAAATTATATAAACATATTGCAGTGATCAGGAGGCAAAATGCTTTCGAACCATATATACATTTTCAGGTGTTATAAAAATGAAATGTTGTCAATTCAACTGTATGATTTTCTGTTTACATTTTTCGATATTTTCGGCGGCTATGACCCAATAAGTCATAATTTTGCGGGTGGTAGGGTCTTGTGCAAGGTCCGTCCGGATCGCTACCACCATCTTACTCGCTAATCCTGCCGCTGAGCAGCAGTGCTTGCGCTGCTGTGTTCCGGTGTGGAGAGTAAGACAGCCGGGGAAATGACGGGCACAAAAGGCATTTCATCTAAGTCCTCTAGGTTGGCAACGCATCTGCAATCCCTCCGGGGTTACGGGTGTCTATGGGCAGTGGTGATCGCTTACCATCAGGTGACCCACTTGCTCGTTTGCCTTCCTATTCACCAAAAAAAAAAACAGAGCTAGGATGACAATTTCTATCGAATTGAAGAAAAAATAAATACCTACTTGACATAAATGGGACTACTTACGTTCCACCATAGATGCAATAGAGTTCGACCTTCCTCCCCCGTAGCGCGACCTCGTTCCTTCTCGTAGTGTACTGTCGCACAGGCTCGTGTTTGTTCAGCGTCGGCGATATCCCCGTCTGCTGCACATCTAGATACACCTTGTTGCCGAGCTTATATTCGTTCCTGAACAAAGACTTAGCAGCGCAAGTGTACGCAAAGTCGGAACTGGCGTCGAATCGAGTCACGTTCGAGAACCAAAGGTTACCCTCCGGGTCGAGAGTCATGCGGGAGTTGTTGATAGTTTTGAGCTGGCCCTGATCGCCTTGCAACATCCAGTATACGTTGGGTTTGGGCCAACCGTCCGGCGGGTGGCAGGCGAGTTTGAACGGCAAGCCCTCCTGTGCCTTCTCCGTTTTCTGGGCACCATCGGTTTCCTTGAACGAGTTCAGCTCGGCTTTTCTGACGAAGACCGAGTTTGAGGTGGCGGTGCCCCATTCGTTGTACGCGAAGCATTGGTACTGGCCGAGGTCCTCGTCTTTGGGGTTGCTGACGACTAAAGAGCCACGGCCCGGCTGCTGCGAGATTCGGTTGTCGTAACTCGTGTATTCGAACGGTTTGCCGTTCTTTATCCATCGGTATCTGTTGCGGACAAAGATTTCAAATTAGACAAGTCGATTTGTACAGTGGCGACTATCAGGGGCTAGCACACAAGCTTTTACCACAGGTAAAACGTGATTGGGTTTGGGAGGGATATGCTTTGTCATCGATAAAAACTATAGCGCGCTAGCTACACCCACAGCGGTTTGAATTATTTGACAAGAAATATTATTTTCCGTGACAGTATACAGTTATTATTAGGTACTCGAAAACCTTTAGATTCAAGTAAAATAGCGGAAGATAGGTGCCGTTCTTACATTACTCGAATAACGGATTTACTTCTACAGCAATGGATATCTAATTATTAGGTATTTTACAATGCAAAAACTTGCTTGTAATTTGAACAATAATATCGTGAGTTCAACCAATTACGTGGCACCTATCCCACATTGTAGGTGTGACGAGATCCTGCTGAGCATTTGCAACAATAAGTTTATATTTGTTTAGTTACACGTCAGTACCTGGCAGAAGCACAGATATAATGATTTAAGAGTCTTTCGACAACCAGGTTTTATACCAACTGCTAAAGTAGCGTCCTGGATGATCAAGAAAAAAAATCAAAAATATATCGTACACCAAATATAACGATGGCGTAATCTCCTGTAAATAAAATAGCAATCATCGGTAGATGTTACAAATAATGACCGGAAGCTGATATTGTTAACTTAAGTTACTTACCTAAAACCGAATGCCGAGGGCAATATTTATTATTCTAAGAAAATATGCAATTATTATTACATCCTGTCGGCTATTTTGTTACTAAATAAATGCGAAAAACCTGCCTGCTTTTGTTTTTCATTTAACCGAGAACAGCTAACATTTGTGTTTCAATCCAAATGGAACATAAACCAGCTTAAAATTCAATTTAGACTGTTTTACGATCATCTGGTACTAAAAAGAGATGAAGTCATGAAGCCCTAGCCGCGATTTATAAGTCCTTATTGACCTACAAATATTCAGCGCGAGTGGGTTTGATGGGTCAGGCTATAAATAAAATGTAGGGAGATCTCCAGTATGAACGCGTAGTATATTAGTACTTTATTAAACGTTGACGTGTTCCTTAGTCAGTCACTGTGTCATATGCATATTCCATATTAGTTATATTACGCATAGCATCCAGAACCAGAAACATCATCTAGAAATGACGTGGAAACTAGGAGCACCAACACTTCTTTTTTTGCTATACGTAGGTGTAGGTATTCACCTATATTTGTCTTGAGACTCTTCATAATTCAAGTAGTTTAGTTACTATTTTTGTCTTTATTTTTAATGCTTTTTGCTAACTTCATTTTACCGTACTTGCATCGTCATCCATCCTAAACTGTATAACTACCAAACTTCAAATCAATCCAATCACTGGAACTGGAACATAAATATACTACAAGTTCAATAAAATCCTCTAAATAAAAAGTAGGAAAGCATCGGTTGGCCAAACCCTGTGTCATATGAAAGAAAATGATAAATACAAAAATAATCGAGTAATATGCTAGAAATAAGTTATCTTCATCTTTATTTATGTCGTCTTATTCGTTCATCGGGAGTAGAAGAATCGGCGTTCTGTTCGTTTCATGACTGATAGGCATCTGTCTTTGAATGAAACTAATGAGTCAAGTTGTTCCTTGAAATAGTCAAATTATTAGGTCAGACCACGCTCAGACAATAACGAATGTCAAATCAAAACTTGCGTGGGAAGTCATACAACACAAGCAGCAACCTCATTTCGTAATATACTAGCTATTGCCGGCAAATTCGTCTGCACCCCGCAATAACTTAGCATTTTCTCAAGATTTGGTAGGAATAGTGTAGCATAGGAATAGTCTACATACATAAAAAACTAAATTATCCTGACTAAAATTTAAAACTGCTCAGATTTTCTTCAGATTCCAATAACGACATCAAATAACTCAAAATACGGAATTATTTCTTTAACTTCAATCGGTGCTTAATTTATTGAATTAATTGTGTGGTTACAAACAGTCTTCCTTCTTCGTAAACTGGACACAATTACAGTTGAAATTCTCGTTAGCTCGTCGTGATTTTCTGAATAAATTAAACGTCAATGAATCACACGTGATAAAAGCTATTGTTTATATTAATAAATGGATTGCTAATAGTAAGTATCAGTATGCGGACGGGATACGGCAATCGCTAATGACATCATTCGGACCTCTGGAGATGACTGCACGTGCTGACACACCGGTTCAAATAACATCATCGAAATGAGCAAAATTTTAATATATTTTATGAGTAATAGCTTCTGCCCGGGACTTCGTCCGCGTAGAATTAGACTTAAGAACATGTTGATAGTATATTCTGCAATAATTATTAATGTCGCGACTCTAGGCAGCTAGACCTTTGACATGTTTATCGCTATCCCGCGGGAATTATGCAACTTTCCGGGATAAAAAGTAGCCTATGTGTTAATCTAGGGTACCAGCTATCTCCGTTCCAAATTTTATTCAAATCCGTCCAGTCGTTCCAGCGTGAAGAAGGAACAAACATACACACTCACATCGTCACATCCATCCATCCATCCTCACAAACTTTCGCATTTGGGCATTTCTCTGTAAACTCGCACGGGTCCCATATAAATGCTGTCCTGGCATTTTTTTTTTAAATTTGCTATAAAAATGAGTTCTATCTCGAAGAAAATTAACTATTATTTTAGTTAGATAAGGAGGCCCACTGAATTTATGTGTATTTTCAGAGTTATTAGCGATTTAGCAAAAAATCATGACAGGGGACTGTTTTGAACATGACAGGGGACTGTTAAGTGGGGCACAGGACTTTTGTACTTAGAAAAAAGTCATTTTACAATAATCAATCATTTATTATTTTATGCCATCTTTGCGCACCAATAATCAACAAAACTTTCTTTAGAAAATATCAACAGAAAACATAACTTTCTTTATATTATATTCATATCAAAACTTAAGTGCTAATGCCTTAAGTGCTAGAAATATTTTGTACTTATTGAGATCTACAGTCTTATTATTATAATTTATAATACCAATCTGTAAATGCTTTTAGCAGTATTCATTGAAATATTTTCAATTATTATTATTATAATTATTAGAAAACAGTCTTATCTTTCAAATATATTCAACTGAGATCTTCAATGAATTCCTAAGGATTTTTCTTAATCAAATAAGAGTACATAATAAAGTTTAATCACAATGAACATAACATTAAGATCTCAGTTGAATATATTTGAGAGATAAATTTCAATGAATACTGCTTCAAGCATTACCTTAATCTGTAGATTGGTATTATAATAATAAGACTGTTGATCTCAGTGAGTACAAAATGTTTCTAGCACTCAGGCTACTCTTAACATTTTCAATATCTTGGTCTTAGTCTTGGTATACGGTACAATGTTCTTTCCACTTCTTTTAGGCATCTCTGTGCTCACGAGGTGTCATATTCTTTACTAACTTCCGTAAACCTATTTCTTTCTTCTTTTTGTATTTCAACTTCTCCTTTTCTCTCATTTCTTCTGTTTTCCAAGGGTCATTTTTTCTTTTTAGGTATCATTATATAGTTTCTCTGTTTCTCTCTTTTTCTGAAGAAACTCCTCTCGGGATAACTTTTTCTTTTTAGGAGCCATATCAATATCATGTGCGATTGATCAGCCTGTGTAAAATAATTTAAGTTTATCAAGGAAATAATGCGAAGCATTGATACTTTAATGATTCTTACATTAATAAAACAGACTAGCGGATAAATTTACACAAACAACACATAAAAATAATAACCAATACACAAAATACACAGTCCCCTGTTGTGTAGGACAGTCCCCTGTTGCATTTTCAGCCAGGGGACTGTTGCCAGGGGACTGTGTATTTCGGTTAAATTTCACAATGTTTACAAAACTGGTGTAAAATAGTTTTTTAAAAGCCTACCGATCAATTAAAACACAAATAATAAACCAATCAATTATAATATAGAGATGATTAAAGTATTTTACATAAATATTATTACTTACCAGAAGACTGTGTGTGGTACCGGTCCGAACGCGTGTTCACGTCACAAATGACGCTCTGACACCAAACTAAATAGCGCCTCGCAGCGGCATTTGGCGTGGTTGCCAACTTCACAACAATTGCGTTTAGTTTCACTCAAAAAAATGTTTGTAAATATTACAGTTTTTTTTTTTTTTTCTTTTAAATTTTTTGACAGGGGACTGTATAGAAATTCTGGGGACAAAGTTTACAGAACTTTACTAAATAAATAAAATAGGTAATCAGCCCTTGTTTTACGATAGTAATAAAATTTCATTATTTTACTGTACGATATACATACATACATACATACATATCGTCACGCCTCTTTCCCACAGGGGTAGGCAGAGACTACTTTGTTCCACTTGCTACGATCCTGACATACCTCTTTCGCTTCGTCCACATTCATCAATCTCTTCATACATGCTCGTCGGTTTCGGGTACTCTTGACCTGGCCTTTTTCCAAAACGTCCCTAATTTGATCATGGAACGTCCGCCTAGGCCTTCCCCTCCCAACGCACCCATTCACACTCGCCGTATAAATCTGTTTAGTTAATCTTCTTTCATCCATCCTCTCTACGTGACCAAACCAACTAAGCATACTTTTTTCTATCCTAGTCACTATATCTTCTTTCACACCAGCACGTTCCCTTATCACACTATTCCTTATTCTATCCTTCAGTGATACACCTTCCATACTTCTTAACGCTCTCATTTCTACCGCATTTATTCTACTTTCATGCTTCTTTTGCCATACCCAACTTTCGCTACCGTACATTAGTGTTGGAACGAGCACCCCTCTGTGAACAGCCAGACGCGCCTTCTTTGACACCTTCTCACTGCTCACAAAGGCGCGCAGCGCTCCATTGACTATGTTTCCTGCATTCACTCTTCTTTCAATATCTCTTTCACACTTTCCATCTGTCGTAAAAGCCGAGCCCAGATACACAAACTCTTTTACCTGTTCTACTTTCTCACCCGCAATCATAATCTCACACTCTGTCATGCTATCGTCTTTTTCGAATACCATAACTTTCGTCTTGCTTACATTAACTTTCATGCCTTTCCTTTCCAATGCCCCACATAAAATGTTAGCCATTCTTTGCAACTCCTCCTCCGACGATGCTAACGATATTAACTGCCAAATGTATTAAGTTCTACTAACTTCTTCGTAAATCGCGTTTCTAGGTGAGAATACAGTGATGGGGACAGCCAGGGGACTGTATTTTTAGAGCTTCTATCACGTCTAGAGAAAAACTTTAAATAGTTATGATTCTAAAAACAATTGGCCCGCAAAGTTTCGGGGTTAAAGTTTTATTAGAAGTAATTTTTAATTTAACAATTAAATTACTTTTTGAAAAACTTGGTCGGGACAGCCGATTGCGAGTTTACAGAGAATCGCCCATTTATAATATTAGTAGGAATAGGAATAGTCGGATAGGATGTCACACGAAAAAAACTTTACATTAGCCCGTGAGCTCCCGGTTTGTCTTGCTCTCTCGCTCACTTTTATGGGTTTGATAGTTGAATCGGTCGATGGTGCCCGAAACCCGAATGGCATTCTAAGAGCTCACGGACTGTACATTGCAGTTACAATATAAATAAAATCATTAATTGAACTTTTTTAAAGACTTGACGTTGTTGAGTTGAGTGACCACTTCAAATACTTCCCCATAGCAAACACAGCTGAGTGGTTGCAGCTTACTTTGTTTGCAGCCAGGTACCTACTTTAAATGAAAAACTTAAAATAAAGATTTATTGCCTTAAACAACGCAACGAGCTAAAACTAACAAAAGTTACCAAGTAAACGTGCATTAGCGTTTATCGAGGACATAAAGCATCATCCCTTTTTTTCATTACGCTTTACGACCGAGATAAAAATCTAGCGTTCTCTAGACCTGCAGGAAGTATTTCTAGTTGTATACGTCGACGACATTGTGTATACTTACGGTGCGTTAATCTGAGACTGTTTGCTACTTTGCTAAAAGCACTTAGCTTAACATTAGCAACCGTCAAAAGAGCCGGGGTGGGCTGACGCGACATCGAATACGAAGATGATGTGACGAAGATTAGGCGTAAATAATGTCCACAGGGACATTGGATGCTTTACTTTGCTGTGCAATGGAGAACGAACCGATATGCTTAAAAAATTCTAATTTGTTTTGAATGAAGAATCTTACTACCGTTTCCTAGTCACGTAGAAAAATTTAATCCCATTCAGGCAGTTAGATTCCGCTGCAGCGTAATGAAGTAATTTCTAAACGACACTGAAAATTAGAACACATAGAAAAATCCGAAAAGTAAAGCTATGGCTGGGAATCGAACCCAGGTCCTCGTCATTCCGTGACGCGTGCTATACCCCTACACCACCCATAGCAGGTGAGTAAGACTCCGAATTTTTCTATCTGTTACCAACTGTCACGTGACCTTGTTACTATGCGAATATTTGTCGCTAAGCGTCATCTGTTTGAATGATGTGTCTGGACGACACAATTACAAACTCCCGTGGAACATGTACTGCTCACCAGGGACGAGAGAAGGCGCTGTTTTAATTAATGTGTTGTGTTGTGTTTTTTTAGTGTTGTGTTTAAGGCGTAATGAAGTACTCAAAGTACTGCAAGCTTATTACGTACAGTCACCAGCATAAATAAGTGATCATTTTTGTACCTTGTCGCTTTCAGTCGTTACATGATTTCGTATGGTTTTTCAAACATAACTTTAAAGTGACAAGGTACAAAAGTGATCACTTATTTATGCTGTTGACTGTACCTAACTCGCTCGCGATCACCATCGTCTTCGTTTTGACAGTTCATGTATGGGCTGACAATTGGCATCGGAATCAGCTAGCCGTCACATTCATACAAGAACTGTCAAAATGAACATGGCGATTGTGAGCGAGTTACATACACACTTAATAAGCCTGCTGACCATCTACTGATTTCCGGTCAGCACATTTTTTATTTTCGAGTCGAAAGTAAAAGTTGCACAATATTTACAAAATGGCCGTGATTCAAGGATATTCCAAAAAAGTTTCGTGAGCGCTTTCAATTTAACAGTTAAAACGAAACTTTGGTGTCACATCATAAAGCTGCAGTCATCCTTGATTTAACATTTGTTTTATGTAACGTTATTGTAAATTAATGGCACCCGTGGTTTTCTGTTTTTGTTTGTGGTCGTCTAAATAGATAAATATGTTGAATAGAATGAAGAATTTGGTTTATAATTGTTCAATTCTTTATTAAAATATCCTTAAAGCTATCTAATAAAATAATAACAAACCATTTAAAAGCATTTATAAAGTGTAGGAATTCTTTTTTGCGGTATTTTGTTATTATTTTTAAGTATGGTCAATATCAATAAATACTTAAATACCTATTTATAAACCAATTTTAGTTTACATATTATACCATCGTCGACGCGCAATTCACAATAGAATCCTTCATAAATACTGATATTTTTAATATTTCCACCAATTATATTACAGTTTTTAAAAAGCTATAAATTTACTATTACTCGTTTAAATTAAACAAGCCGTTTCCTAGTTTCTATTCCATACGCAAGTAATAAATAGAGTCAAACAACATTGTCACTTACATTTTTTACGATCTCGTAAGTAAGAAGGACATATTGTCGTGTTTAATCGTCAGCATTATGTCATAGTTATTTTTACGTCCATGATATCAATGCCATTGACCTTTTACGATCTGCGTCTGCGCTGGACCAGTCGCACATCGCACGCAACTCGGTCCATGCACATGACATGACCTACTTAGAGCTTTTACTTAGCCATTCTAGAATTGCCGCAGATATTGGAAAAGAAAGCGAAGAGGTAAAAAACGGTGTCTGCATTGTTCGTTGATTCGTAGAGACTGTCATCAGGATATAATTTCTATTCAATATTATGTACTTTGTGACTTTCATACCTATTTACAGATTGATCGCACCTTCCAAAGAAGTTTTCATTGAATAAATTGAAAGTCAAGACGGGAAAATGGTGACATAAGTTGAGTCTCCCAGTCCAAACCAGAGTGCATAGGTAAGGTACTTACATAGAATCTAGAATTATAAATTAGAACTTTGTTCATATTTCAGTCAAAACAGAGGTAAAAAAAAAATTTGGAATTGGAACACAAGTACATACACTTTTATCTTAGAAAATTCTATAATTTACGATTACGAAACAAACTTAAAGGCACGCGTGGCGCATAAGTAAGTGTTGTAATTAGCATAAATCTATTGAAAAATAGTCTTATATTATAACTCATGCAGCCTATACAAAAATATACCACACCTATTGACCTCGTAAACGCCTAAACGAATAAACTACAGTAAACTTCGTAATTCATTTCAGAGTGGGTGGAAAAAAAATTGAAATTGTGTAATTACGAAGTATTTTCAGCTGAAGAACGTTATAATTTCGCTTTCACATGCCCTTGCCACAGGCCAAACCGCTTATCTAATAAAAATTCTTATTTGACGTTAAAAATAGAAAAGTACATAAAAACACGATCACAAGTACCTATTAGGCACAACACGACTTTCACGCCTTAAACGCACCTAAAAAGAGGTGTTTAGTCTGTTTTATCAAGTGACAATATAATAGTTATTTGTTATACAAGGGGGGAAAGTTGTATTTTAACTGCGAGTGTTCATTTGAAACACGAGCTAGCGAAAGGATTCTATGATTGACCACGAGCGAAGCGAGTGGTTCAAAAATAGAATCCTGAGCGTGGCGAGTGTTTCAACACACGAGGCGTAAAATAACTTTTCACCCGTGTATAACACAAAATTTTTCACCTCACTACAGCGAGGAAAATAAGAAAAAGGGTTTGTAGGTACTATCACTCATTTTAAATAACAAAATAACTAGAAAAACATGCGAATATTTAACGTTGACGGCTTAATTGAATAGTTTTGACTTATTTTTTTTTTAATTATTTGAAAAAAAGAAAACATTTATTCGTGATATAAATTACTTACAGAAAAAAACAAGTAACAGCATATATACAATGACGAAATGGTTCCACCTTAGCATAATGCTGGCCTTACAGCCAGCGCTGGTCTTCCGTTGGGACCATCAAGTGCTACTGTTAGCACAAACAGTGAACCGGCATTATAATCTTTAATATGGCTGAATGGACAATAATTTCTTTACCTATCCCACAAGGGATGAATTTTATAAAAAAATATATTTCGGATGCGTTTTGTTCGCATATTGACTTACTTGGACTGTCAGAACATTTTATCCGTTTTTACAACAAGAATGAAGGTTAATGTTGAATGCTGATATTTATGAATTAAAATAAAGTTGTAAGACTGTATTGAGTGTTTTTTACTCGATGCAATTCATTAATTTTGATATTAAAAATTCAGCACTTTTAACGTTTTACGTTTTCTTAGCTGTCATATATCACTTAAGCTTCCTTCAAATGTCAAAACCCTGTACTATATCTTTCTAATCTGTGGTCAAAACTCTTTCTCCACAAGTGAATAAAGAGCGATTTTCTCAATAGCTGTAAAACAAACTAAAAGTGCTTTCCGAGCTAGTGAGGTGAAAATAGAGTTTATAAAGTAAAAGGCAGTTGCATAATCTAACAATAACATCAGCATTTATTTATGTCTTTAAACCTCACTTAGTTCAAGTTTTCTTTAGGTTAGATTTAGATCCAGATCAGACCATCATCTAGTTAAAAATCAAAAGCCGTTATTTGCTCTATCTCCAAAAGGTCTTATATATGAATGGTGTCATGTTGTATGTAGAACAGAGTCAGCTATCCCATCAAGACGTCATTGGGATCGTCAGTACTTTCCGCAGCTAATCTGGGATTAAGTTGACTAGATTAGTCTTATTGGTACCTACTTTTAACTATCTCGCTGTAAAACGGAGCTAGACATTCATCTCAATGAGTTGTGAAATCCTACGTCCAGACATGCGGGCACCTAACGAGATTACCGCGTAAGTGCAGTGTCGGGTTACCGGCGTAGAATGCACTCGAGCCGCCTTTCTTGTAACGTTAGATCTCTAGACCTAGTTTCACCGAAGAATTAGCTAATATAATATAAGCTTGACAAATTTTAGTATCTTTAGTTTAGTTACAAAGAAGTGTCCAAAAAGTTGGGAAAGTTCTCGGATATTTTTAGAAAAATAAAACTCATAAAATAAAGGAAATTTTCATTTAGAAATGGAACGTTTCAATTCCCTTACAAACACTCACGTGATTTTTTTAAAATTTTAACTTCACTTTCGATCCGCACAGCAATACCTAAGGCACTAAGATTTGTCCGGAGATTTCTCAGCAATTTGGCACTAAGATTTGTGCGGAGATTTATCAGCAAAGCAATTTGTTCTCCATTTGCTGAGCAAATCTCTGCAAAATCGAAGGACAAATCGCTAGTGTGTAAAGCCTATTATTACGCTGCTTGAAATCAAATAAAACACGAATGTAAATGTATTATCTCCATGATATTCAACGATTACAATAAAAAAAACGTGATTTATGATCACGACATTACGATACTATCGTCAATTAGGCACACGTAAAATTGCTATAAATATCACATTTATGATGTACGGTCCTTTAAGTAAATTCATTTCTATTAATTCTTCAAGAGGATGTATTAATTTGACGGAATTAAGAGTTACGATCTTCTCTTTTAACCCGTTGCAGAAAATGTTTGTAGCCTTTAGCTTCAAACGCTTACGGTTCAATTTAGCAAGTTTTTCCCGAGCACTTTCAGTACAGGAATCATCCCGCGTTATAAAGCACTCAGCATCTCCAAGTTAACCATAATTTATGTGCTCATTGTTTAAATAATTGTGTCAACGAACTCTTGTTAGAATAAATGGCGCCCAGCCAAGCAAGCTGTGCCATACCGATTCCGGCAGCTGAATCGTGAAAGAACTCTCAGGTAACTGCAACTCGTACAAAAATTACTTTTATGTTCGCTATTGTTACGAGTTACTGGCAACTGCGGTATCTTTTGCAGTATTATAAAAGTTTTACTGCAGTTCTACTGCTTGAATAAGCCTTCCGTTGGCTTGCCAAAAAACCGGTGTACATCTCTCAAGGGTGATGTATGCATAATAAAAAATAAAAACAATTTGAAAGAATTGTTATACATACATAACAGGTTTTATGGGTTATATTTATGAATTGGGTGAATTTATGTAGAATATTCAGTTTTGCAGTTTTGCAGTTTTGAAGTTGCGGGAAACCGGTGGAGGCCTTTGTTCAACAGTGGACGTCGTTCAGGCTGATGATGATGATGATTCAGTTTTGATTGTATCGTGCGTTACAATGCAGTCTGGAGTAAAAATAGTCTCAAGGATAACTTTTTAGTCGTCGATAAGCGTCACGAATAATTCATTGACAATATTAGCACTAAAGCGTGTAATTTTCTTGGGAAAAAGTTCGATATGCCGACAATGAACCCGATACAGGCGCGATCGCAGCTAAGTTTTTTGGAGGAGTGGTGGGTTCTAGCCAGAAGTTTTATTTTAATTTTATTTTCAATAAAATACTTAATATTATTATTTTTTTGCATGTAGGAACACAGAACTGGTTTGGAACTCAAGTAACTTTAATCATATATGGGTAATCGCTTATTCCGCTGACAACCTTGGTTAATTTACATGCACCGTAATACTTGTTCCAAACTTACAAAGTTAAGTTACCTGCTATAGATGACGAGGACCCGGGTTCGATTCCCGGTCATAGCTTTACTTCTCGGATTTTTCTATGTGTTCTAATTTTCAGTGTCATACAAGAATTACAAACAAGATACTTACTTTGGTGCAGGTTCCCCTTCGGCTTCGCACTCGATTATGAACGGTTTGTCGGCCTCCCCGGGCTGTGCCACTTGAAACAGCAGCTCCTCAATCGTAGGCTGCTTCACTATCCTCGGGGGTGATGTCTCTGGCAGGAAAAAACAAATATGTATACAGACAGAACCACACAAAAAAAAATGAAAGAGCAACTAAACATTTGGATGTAAAATTGTTGCATTATTAATTTAAGCATTTAACATTAAAAATGTGCCAATTATATAGATAGTAGTACACCCATTTAATTTCTATTGTTTTATGTTCAAAGTTTGCTTGGTTAATAACTCAAGCATTTATTATTTGACAGCATTTTGAATTCCAAACAGATGTTTTGCGCAATTTTCTTTTAAATAATAGATTGAACCATGTTTATGTTTGGGGACCTGGTCAATAACAATGCAACCACATAGGTATTGTGTAAAAAAGCAGTCTGTGTGACACACTCATTTATTTGTATCACCTCACCTTATTGGGTTTGAGTATGCAATTTTGCTTATTTCCAAGTCAAAGATGGAGGATGATTATGGAATGATGAATAGAAGGCATGTAAATTTCTTCTTGGATTTTATTCATCAACATACTCCATTTATGGTTACAGTTATAGTACAGAGTAGATCACTTAATTATAATGCAAATTGTAATTGCAAACTGATAAATAAATATCTTTTATTATTATTATTTATTAATGTGAAGTTAATTTAAGTATTCAACTTTCTCTCAATTTGAATAAGCATAAAAATTTAAAATATTATTTTATGTTTACCATTTCCACCAAAGTAAAGTAAGATTTAAACTGCATTTCATAAGATAACTGATACAAATTAGATTTATTTTTTAATTATTAAGGCTCTGTAAGTAGGAGAACTTGATGTAGGTATATCAATTTATTTACAACAAAAAAAAACTAATTTAGCTGCTCTTTATTCAAAAATCTATACAGAGTTAAAAATTTTGACATTACTATATGTGCCGGCATGTAAGTCTAGCGATGATGAGTCATGTGGAGGGGATCTGCGCATCCACGGATACCGTATTTTATACTTCTGCGCATACAAGGTCATCGCTAGACTTACTTCCCGGCACTTATACATAGAACTGAAAATTTTGAAATTATGATTTATCCTTCCTATTTTCAAAATGAATATTTATTGTTTCACATGCAATTCTAGAAGTAAATAAAGCAATACACACTAGTGCTTGCGGTAGCTAAGCAACTGTATCAAACCAAGGTCAAAACAATATAGTTTTGTGTCCCACATAAGTCACAAGCCATCAATCAAACACAACTGGAACATGGCATGGTACCAGACCCTAGATTCATATAACCATAAAACAGGACCTGACTCATATTTTTAACTTCTAAAATCTTTATCAATGAAATTAGGCTCACAGGTCAACTTTCGATTGAGGTTATCAAATACAACTTCTACGAATAATTATAAGAAACTGAAGTTGTTTATTGTTTACTGTTACACTGTAAAGCAAGTCCTTATTCTGTAAGTACTGGTATCAAGATTTTGTGTAGGTATTTAAAGTAAAACAATTTTGCAAACACAAGTTAATGAGTTGTTAACAGTATAACAAGCCGAGCTTGTGTCTAAGACTTAGTTGGGAGTTGAATGCACTAAAATGCAAAACAATTGTATTGATAACAATACGTTAAGGTACGTGCTAATATGTAAATACTTACGGAGCGCCGATGTGTGCGACGCGACCGCCGCCAGACATATCAGCTTTAGCAAAGTACCCATGGTGCAGTCGGGTGTCTCGTTTATCTAACAAGAAACCAAACAAACTGTTAAGCACAACACATTTCCCCGGCACACATGTTCACCACACTCGATGACCTAATCCGAATAAAGAGCTTGCCCGTAATGACAACACCCACTAAAAATAGTAACAACAAAATCACTAAATTGCCGCCCTGTTATGACACAAGAAGCTCCTCAACAACATAATAGGCAATCACCGGGCCTTTAACCGTTCCGATTGCACTGGTTCACGAAAAACTAACGCCGGAAAATCAAATAATTTCTTTCTTTAACACGAGACGGTAAATCGATAATTGCATTCCTGTAACGATGACACAACTCGAGCACAAACTTATTATGTATCAAAGTACTACACAAATATTACCTAAATTCCTGCTCTATAATAATATCATCGCGGTAAAACTAACTGAAATAAAATAACAGATTTATAGGCGGGGCCTTTGAGATTTTAGCTGTCGTTCGTTCATAAACGGTTCAATGACTGACTGGTAATGCATAGACAAATTTTACTACTTGAAATGCGGCCATGACAAATGCTGTACCTTGCTCTAACTTCACGCATAGTAATTTTTGTATCTCGCTCTTGCAAAAGCATAGACAAGTATTTAGAGAACTTTGATGCGTTCGAATCAAGTTCTAATAACAATAAATATTAGTCTTGGTTTGATAAATATTTTTGATAAAAAATATAAATAAATTGAGAAGATGATAAAAGTTCAGATAAACATTTTACTCTTACGTAAATAAAATAATTTATATGCCCATTCAAGCTTAACTTATATGGTTAGGTTGTAGTGGTTAAACTTGTAAAAAACCGCGATATTTGAAATACGCAAGCCGCAAGAAAATTTTATTTTTACTTTTTCCAAAGCTTTTTCCACTTGAATGTCTTGTACATTTGGTCTGAGATTTGAACAAAAAGGTTGTATTCGATAAAGTTCTAAAATTTATTTCAACCTTTTCAAAAAAGTCAGATACACTGTCCGACGTTTTATTTCATCGTGAAAATTTTGTTAGGTCTAAGAAGTAAGGAAACATTTTTTTCAAACTGGAACTCAAATTATTTCAGAAATAAAATTTTAATGTCGTTTTTCCACCAGAGTCCTCTTTGACTATTTATTGATTTTGATACCAAGTCACTAAGAGTAGGTATACTATAACTAAATGAGGCTACTTTGAAACGTTGCTGACTGCGAGATCTTAAATTTTAATTATGTGTAAGTATGTAATTCATTTTTTATCTTTATTTTTTAGTATAAATTTTACCTAGCCGAACCTACTAAATGTTTTAATTTTTAGGTAATCGAGATGTTTCGTTAAAAAAACGTCATAGCTATCATGACTCCACAACCCAAAAAGATTCTACGCACACGGGTTCCTCTTGCAAATCCGATGCCAACATAGTCCTATTCAGCGATTACCTAAGCCAGGAAAGCGGTCACGACTATTCCAAAACTGGACTGTTACCATCTTCAGAAAACAGCGGTTGTGGAGAGTACTATAAGAGATACGAGCATGACGCGACCCCTGTTAAAGATGACACGGACACAGGCTCCCGCGATGTCACATCCAGCGAATCCGACGGAAAAGGAGATAGACTGCCTCTCACTGAATCACATCTTGTCCATCTCGAGAAAAATATAATCAGTAACTTTTCCCAGGAAACTAGTTCTTCCTCGAATACGCTGGATTCCAGTGTCAAATTCTTCAGAACCACAGTAGAGGAGATTTTTAATAAATTCTATACAAATATGCGTGACTTTGAACTGTACAAACAGAGATATCGAGAAATACTGAACAAGAACCGCGAGGAGTCGGTTGAAGAAATGGAAGACTTTATTAAAGACATGATTCATCACATCATGTCTTCGGAATCTTCAGTTTTTAATGAGAGTCGTTTGTGCCAAGTCACGGATAAAGGTACCAGTGCAAGTCCGATGGATAGCCCCAAGAATGGTTCGCTTTTGCATGATTTTAATTCCGTTGTCGAATCGTTCAAAAACGATAACTACTTGACCGATTCTACGGCGGATGAAAAGGGTTGCTTGGGTAAACAGGAAACGAAAAACAAAGTTAACAACGAGGACGTATTAAGAATTTTCCTCGTATCGGGAAACCCATTTGTCGAAATTAAAATGAATAATCGTAAACTTTTATCTGAAATCAATATTGATTCGCGGGGAGAGCATAAACAGAGCATTCAAGCAGTGTCTGCCGAAGATATCAAAAGGGTCGCTGCAAAAAAGTTACAGTTGGATATGTACGAGCGCCAACAATCCCAACTGAATACTAGCCGAATTTCTGATAGAGATATACCTGTTAAAATTTCTTTCGCCAAGAAAAACATACATTTAAACCAAGACTTCGATCACGAGTCAGACCAAAATGAAAAATCTTTCATATCAAAAATCTGCAGTTATCTGTGCAAGAGACTGCGCAGAACTTCAATCATCTGAAAGTCACTTGTTTTGATATAATAAAACTCTTATAAACATCGATTATTTTATTAAAGACTAGAGACACTTTTATACAAACAAAGTTATCATGATTCACTATTATCATCGTAATTATCTAGGTAATACCACTTGATTTTGGTTATGTGCTTGCAGAGTAGAATAGCGAATTCCTTTTTCATGTGTAAAAATTCTCTGATCGTCGCCAGGTCGAGCATGACAAAGGCTTCCCCGTCGATTTCTTCCTCTCTCATCTTTTCTGCTAGAACCTTGCAATCATCGGTGCTGCTGAGGTAGGCGTAAACATCGTCCACAGACCAGTCCAGGGGATTGGGAGACAATTTCAGCCTCCCTTTTATCCAAGACGCCGCCGTGTTCTTTTCAAACAACTTATTATCAGACGGCAATGGATCGTACGTTGTAAATTTCAACTTCTTCAACTCTGGTTCCTCAGAATCCGACACATCCGATATGTTCTTAGCATCTCTCGAATTCGAGCTAGTATCGTTGCTCTCATTTTCAGAGTAGCTATCATTTTGTTTTTTGTTAACGCACGTGTTGCTGTATATCGTCTCCATGTCTTTCTTGTTCCAGTGAGATTCTTTCATTTGTTGGGCGAAGTTTGGCAGTTTTGCGCCACGAGTTTTCATTTCTAGTTTGGGATAGTTGTTTTTGGGTTCCCTTTTCCTCCTCTGACCCCTCTTGTACTCTACGCTATCGGGGGAGTTGGGCCGAGTGCCGGATTCGGAAGGCGGCGTGGATCCGGCGCTGTGCTCGCTCTGAACAGACTCTCCGTCCTTGTTACTCTCTGTTTCTTGAGATGGTTGTTGCTCCTTCTCTTTCTTCTCCGGGACTGCCTTTTTCTTCTTTTTCCTTCCGTTGAGACTACCTTTTGGCCTGCCGCGACGCTCTGTGGTATTATCTAAAAAAAGAGTAATAAAATATAGAATTTCATCATTTAAAGATAGAACAAGGAATAGTGTGATAAGGGAATGTGCTGGTGTGAAAGAAGATATAGTGACTAGGATAGAAAAGAGTATGCTTAGTTGGTTTGGTCACGTAGAGTTTTATATGGGGAGTGTGAATGGGTGCGTTGGGAGGGGAAGGCCTAGAAGGACGTTCCGTGATCAAATTGGGGTCGTTTTGGAAAAAGGTCAGGTCAAGAGTACCCGAAATCGACGAGCATGTATGAAGAGATTGATGAATGTGGATGAAGCGAAAGAGGTACGTCAGGATCGTAGCAAGTGGAACAAAGTAGTCTCTGCCTACTTCCGTGGGAAAGGCGTGACGGTATGTATGTATGTATGTAAATAAAATAATTTCCTATCTCAAATATACAACACTTACGGAAAGTAGACTTGTCGACTTGCTGGCAGTTCTGCGGGCACATGTTGAAGTACTCCACCGGGCCGAAGAGGCAGGGGCACGCCTGCATTTTGACGCACACGTCACGACAGAACGACGCCACCTGGTCGGTGGTCGTCGCTATGGGCACGTACGCGTGATACGTACTGGATTTGAGTCTGCAAGTTAAAAAATAACTTTAGTATTCGAAGTTAACACAGCTGGTAAATGGTTATATTAATGGTTTAGTTTAAGCGCATAAATTCGCGAAATGTCCCTTACGCAAAACGACCCTTCACCTTGTGCAAAAAGTCCCGTTCGCAAAACGTCCCTTTCGCAAAATGACCCGTTCGCAAAACGACCCTTTCGCAAAATAGCCCTCTTATCCCATGAGAAGACTCCTAGTCAGACGGAACATTTTGCGAATGGGTCATTTCGCAGTCGGGACGTTTTGCGAAAGGAGCGTTATGCAGTAGGGACTTGCAGCGAAAGGGGCTTTCTCAGAAGGGACGTTTTGCGAAATGGGTGGGACCTTTTGAGAAAATGACGTTTTGCGAATGGGACGTTATGCGCCCAAACCATATTAATGTGCAGGTGTAAACTTACTTGGCTCTCAGCATTTCGAGCCTCATTCCCTCTTCCGGCGGCCCCTCAGTCTCCCAATCCTTGAGCAACTTGGCTGGCTTATATGACGCCGATATCGTTTTGTTCAACACCTCTTTCAGCACCAGTGACAATGGTCCAGGCCCAACATGCTTTGGAAGCTGTGACAACTTGTTCCTACTGATTGTAGGGCCTGCATAGCATTTGTAATTGAAATATATTCTCTCGCACCACTCGTCTGTAGATTTCTTTGGTTCTTCTTTAGGTGGTCTGGTGTCTTCTACTTGTTTAGGAGGCTCTTTCACAGCGTTTATATCAGGTATGTGTAGTTCATAGTTATTGCTGTCACACCAGCCCACAGGTAACAGCAAATCGCTGTTTTGCGCGTACCAAAACTTCTCCTGGATCGGAATCAGCTCCACGCAAACCAAGTGATCTACTATAGCGTCGACAGTCGCGACATGGATCTCTTCATGCTTTTTAGGGTTAACAGCCTCCAACTTCATATTAACTTCCATTCCTTTTATTGGTTCTTTATCCCCAAAGCAGTACTTGGGAGCCGGCACTGATGATGTCATGGCAAGGTATTCGTCCCAATCAAAGGCACTCTCTTTCCAAATCTTCGGAGCTTTAAAATTAAAGTTCTTTGCTCGAGCCCATCCTATTGGGAAAATGTACGGATGCATGGAATCACAGAGCCATGCTGCTTTGGAGTCCTCGTAATCGTCGGCATTGTCATCTATGACGACTAAGAAGTGCAGGTTGTTGAAGACTTTCAGAACAGTTGCGGGGCGGATCGTCATCATGTCGTTAGGGTCTAACGCTTCCAGTTTCATCCCACTGATGAAGTTATGGGGTTCGAAATTTGGATTAGGCTGAAATTAAAAGACACTTAGTCAATATCACATATTATGGTGATGTTGTATGTAGGGCAGTATGTTTTCAATAGATACCTGGAATAAATCAGCTGGTGTTGGCTCTTTAATGGATTCCTCAGCACTTTGCCTAAGTTGCGTACTCAGTTTGTTCTTACATAAGAACTTGTTGACTTTGCCTGGATATTTAAACTGCCATGGTGATCCCTGCAAATCAAAAACCAGATTATTCTCCAAATCTAGGGATTAATTAGCAAAATAAAAACATGGACATGTCTCTAAAATAACAAAGCAAGAGTTTTGTGGACAGAAAGCTCTTAGCATATATAAATTTGTGCAGCATTCCTTCACAACCAGAGCATCAGCCCGGCTAGCACGACAGCGCACAAGAGTCGCGTCGCGCGCGAGATAGATTACCCGTCCCTTTCTAGAACGAACAGTAAAAAAGAGACGGACAATCTATCTCGCGCGCGACGCAACTCTTGTGCGCTGTCGTGCTAGACGTGCTGGCTCTGGGGGAGGGGATGCTGCATGAATTTTATCTCCGATCTTCTTGAGTCCTCCCATGAGGCTGACATAGTCACCCCTGTGTACTAAACCTCTTTAAAATATAAGATTTTAAAAAAAATGTACTTCTATTCTGTTTGTTGTTGTTACATGTGGTGCAAAAATCACAAAACATATTTTTACAAAAGTTAATTTTTCTCTGGTATATTTTGCACAACTTCAGCTAATAGATTAATTAATTTCATCACTAAAAGAGGAGGAAAAAAATATTTCAGTTGTTAATAGTATGTAATTAAATTAGTATAGGTGGAAAATAATCCAGTATTCAGCAACTTGGCTTCATGGGAGTCAGTTCTACTTTTGCCACAAAAGAGAGCCAAGAGAGGCACAAGAATTGGAAAACATATAGAAATTTAGAATAGAAATAGAAATACAAGGTTCGAAGTTTTGAGGACCCTAGGACCTAATGCTTCATTGTCACAAACTCATTGTAATTGTAGTAGAGCCATCTGATATAACACTGTCTGTAATTATATTTCATACATGCTAAAATACAAACAGGGGCCTTACCATGACGTCCTAATTCCGACGCAGTTCAAGTTTTAGCTGTCACTTTTAGTATGAATCTGACAGCGAGCGGACCTAAACTGAAATGCATTAAGACGTCATGGTACGGCCCCTGGTCTACCGACCGGGCGCGGGATAGGATGACCGCGGGAACGGGGACCTCTCTCGGTGCGGGCGGGTAGTGCGCCTGCCGCCCGCACCTCTCTCAGCCCCCGCGGTCGTCCCACCCCGCGCGTCTGCACTGAGTGGGCGAGGACTCATTTAAGAGGTCGGTCTATAAGAACTGACCTTGTTGGTAACATAACCGAAAGTGTTGAGCCTCGGGTTGGAAAAGAAGATCCAGATCTGCTCCAGCTCTGGATCAGCTCCATCGTAGCGCAGCAGGAGACGTCCTCCAACATTCTCACACACCTGGAACGGTTAAATTATTTAGTTCATTGCGCGCATTAGAATCCAGAGGAGGTAATGATGATGATGATTATATGCTGTAGTCTCTCAGTAGACAAAGGGCAGTGGGGACTTCACACACCATGGTCTGGTGGTTTGGCTTCAAGAGGTCTTGCCAGTGTTTTTATGTAACTTTTTTGTTTATTTATTTATTTAATTTGGGTGTGGGACCTTGGCTCCCTTTCTCATACAAAAAGGAGGAATGAGCTTAGGACTTTTGAGGCAGATCACTAAAGAGATGCTACACAACATAGACAAACTAGGTTAGTATTTCCAAACACACTTGCAGTTTAAAAAAAAAAAGTAGTATACACACTGAAAACAAAGTACAGAAATGCATGGATACATTTTGTTAGCAAGAAGATCAATAATTAAACATGGTACAAAAGTTTGCAGGAGTATTTGGACTAATTATCCTGGTATAGCTGAATATAAATAAAAATTACAACTTACAGTGGCGCTCCAATATTTGTAAGGATCCATGATGTTCTGGACCTCCACTTTCATTCCACTCTTTATCCTATCAATTGGAGACAGTCCTTTGTTATTCAAGGCCTCCAAGCACACTGACTGCCCATCTAGCAGAGCTTTCTTCATGATATCTATTATGGAGTCTCCATATTTCTCATTGATTTCATCGGGGGGTTCAATAAGCTCATCATATTTCCCGCACCAGCCTAATGGGTGCACTTTGGTCTTGGACATGTCACACCAGAAGTCGGACTCGGCACCTATGAACTTGATCCTCAGGAGGTGGCCGCAGACCATTGTGATTTCCGCTATCCAGTATACATCTGGGTTGCTCTTATGGCAAACTTCCAGAAGCATTCCTTGCTTGATGCCATTGTACAAGCTTGCTTCCACCTAAACAATTTATATTTATCAATTTAATGATGCAAATTAAACACAGAATTGTAATTCAACAGGGAATATCCTTAAGTATTTTATTTTAAAAATTGCTTTTATTGTGTATTCTACACCTGCATTTTACACACTCAGTCATGCAATCATTGAATTTACTAAATATTTTTGGATCCAGTTTCAGACCAAACAACAGTAAACAAAAAGTAAAAAAATACCACTGTCTTAATGAATGTCTGTTTAAACCGCAAGTCTATTTAATTTAGTTCAAAAGTATAACAGGCAGGTACGAAATATTATTTTACTTAGATCAGCATTAAAACTGATTATATTTTGAGTTACTTGAATACAATGATATCTTACTTATTTTAAGTTACATTTGATTACGAAATCAGTTTTTACTCAATACAAAAGTAAGGAAAATAACACAAGATTGTATTTTCCTCAAAACATCACTGTGGTACTTACAATAAAGGAATTTTTAAAACGTTTACAATACCGACCTGCTTGCCCATTATGTTTTAGTTGGAAACGCAAATAATTCACAAAAATTATAGCCTTGCCAATAATGTGTAAATTTAGAAACACCACGAGCAAGTTGCGCTTGCTTGTTCTTACAGCATCAGTAAGTTGTGTAATTAAATCTTTTAACTAAAACATCGTGAATATCTTTCTGTAGCCTAAGGAGTCAATAATATTTTAATACATAGACTTTCAAGCTGATTTAAAGACCAATTTTTTAAAAAAAGCTAAACAATCAGCAATTAAATAAATCGGCCTGAACAGTATTTTCGCAACTTTACTCACATGAGAAAATAATTCTTCTGGGACTGCAATACTCTTGTTGGCTTCCAAATAATCGTTCCAATCGAATTCTTCCATAATTACAAATAATCATACATAATATAGGTCAATGAATGAAATTAATTCTAATTAATTACACAAAAAATAAAAGTACTGGAACGGCCGAACTTGTACGAATTTCAATGAAAATCACACAGTTCATTATTCAATAATTCTATCTCTTTTTTCCGGTATAATTTGTATTGTGCCATTTCACTTGAAGTATATTTTTTTGTACAAATCTAAAAAGACAAAGGAAATAAAACACGCAGCCACCACAGAAATAACTAATGTACAGTAGCCTGCAAAGGCCGTAGCAGGATAAGGGAAGAAATAATGCCCTTTTATGATTAAGAGCTGTTTTTTTTTTCTATAGTTACCCACATCTAGTAGTACAAAAGTGTAAACTTTTGTTGAAAAATTCCCATTAGTTCAGCCGGAAAAAAATAAAATCCGAATTGGGAGGAAAACTGACTTTTTATCCCGTCAGATGGCGCATAAGCGACTGTACCTTGTTACGACATAAGATCTGTCAAATCCAGTACATTTTTTATGAATAGATTTAAACTTTTGCATTTTATTCAAAGATGCCTCAATGTTGCGCGCTAAACTGTAAAAACAGGGGAGTTTATCTATTTCCTAATGACCCAAAGCGCAGAAAACAGTGGGAAAATGCTTTGGGTATTAAAAACTTTCAAACAAGTGATACAGCACGTTTGTGTTCACTGCATTTCAAAGACGATTCTTGTATTTCTTGTTTACTGTAGTTGGGAATAGGTGAATCGGTGTTCACGTCTTTGAAAGAATCCGAGGGTGGACAATTATATGAATGGGCTTTTTGGACATCTAAGTCAGCACCAAAGTTTTGGTTCCGATCATACGTCTAACCATACCTCTAACCAAAAAGAAAGAACTGCACATAAGCCTCAAGAATTCAAATTAAAACAGAAATACGGAACATAACCTTAAATATTTCAAGTGGTTACGTTTTTATCAAATCAGCCTTTTTACCCGCCACCGATGCATGTCTCCTTCGAAGCTCGGCTTGAAGTTCACGCACAGTCATAACAGAGTACATTTTGCCGGTTAAATTGCAGAAATAACTCAGAAAATCGCAACCAGACACTTGACACGAAACGTAAACAAGGTACAGTCGCTTGTGGCGACATCTGCCTTAAGCTTCTAGTTTGCCTCCTCATTCATGAAATATGACTTTTCTCAAAAAGTATTGAACTTTATAATTCCATCTTTTTTCATTTTCAAAATGAAAAAAGAAAAGGACATAAGTCCTGAAAAAAAATGTAGTCTCCCTCCATCTTTAACATTTCTGTAAAAAACACGTAAAACAAAACTTCAAAAAACATTTTTTTCTTTCCTGAAGGAGTGACCACTAATGCTACGGCCACATTAGCGGGATTCGGCGAAGGTTCGCCCTATCGAGGCATGTGTGGACAGACTGTTCGCTTTATCACGAATCATTCGGGCGAACTCGAACTGTGTTCGGCCTCCTGTCGGTATCTAGCACAGATCAAAGGATTTTATCTCGACAGAGTTCGTGTTCGTGCAAGTGTCTACACTTCGTACTTTGAAATTTCTGAAATGGACGTCAATTTTGATAAGTGCCATTTCAATAATTATTTACCGACATAAAATACAAAGCAAAGGCTTTCTCTATTTTTTGTTTTTTTGCGCTCTTGGTTCATTTTCCCGCCAAATTCAGAGTTGCGCGACATAGTTCGTCCGAAGTTTTTATCGCGATAATTTGGTCAAATGTGGCCACGTAGTTCGTGGTTAAACGAACTCTAACTTTTTATCGCGAAATCACGACACGAATCTTCGCCCGCTAATGTGGCCCGGGGGTAAGTGACATTTCTAAAAAAGCCTTATTTAACGATTTGTCAGTCACATTAGTTTGACGGTTAAAATCGAAAAGCGTCAGTGTCAAAATTTAAAAAATAAGTTGGTTGTATTGTGTAACATTTTATTCTTACATCATTCCAATCCAACACCGCCAAATAACTTAAAAATTAATCCTCTTTGTAAAAAAACAAAAATAAAATCAATTTTTGTTATTTACATTAATATTGGCTTGAAAATATATTTATGTCATTTGTCGCCAGTTCAACTTATGAAATAAAACTATCCTTATTTTAATCACCATCGCTATCTTTTTTCACGGTAACCTAATTCCGTGTTTCAGGAAAAGTAACAAAATCCAACCAACATATTTTTTAAATTTTGACACTGTTGCTTTTCGATTTTAACCGTCAAACTAATATGACTGACAGGGGGGCAACTCCGAAATCCGATTTTCGAAGTTCGTATCACACCGTCCCTCTCACTCTCAAATTAATAACTATTAGTGAGAGCGGAACGGCACGAAACGAACTTCGAAAATCGGATTTCGGAGTATAAGGCCAGATCGTTAAATAAGGCTTTTTTAGAAATGTCACTTAGAGTGGTCACTCCTTCAGGAATTAAAAAAATATTTTTTTAAAGTTTTGTCTTGCGTGTTGCAATATAACCCTTACTCTTCAACACGTCGTATCCACAAAACTGCTTATCCCTGTAACAAAAAGAAACATAATTAGTAGGCAGAACGATTAAAAAGAAAACAATTTTTTTTTATATAGAAACCTAGAAAAGTAAAAAAATACTTACGTTTACATCGGTCTTTCTAGCAATTTCTGCCAAAGTTTTCCCTTCATTTCTTCGTCTGCGTAGAATTAGCAATTGACGTGTTTATGGCTATCCCCCGGGAAATATGCTATTTTCCAGGATAAAAAGTAGCCTATGTTTTAATCTAGGGTACCAGTTATCTTCGTTCCAAATTTTATCCAAATCCGTCCAGTCGTTTTAGCGTGAAGAAGGAACAAACATACACACTCACTCACATCGTCACATCGTCACAAACTTTCGCATTTATAATATTAGTAGGATTATATTTGATCGTGTGACCAAATCGATATTACACTGAGAACTTATTCTTGTCAAAATGAAACAACGGTTGATATTAACAAAACCCATCCAAAACATCAGTCGAATAAGAAATATCGAATAAACGAACAGGTGTTAGAATTGTAAGATTCAGTAAAAAGCGATCTGATTATAAAATATTTCTGAGTATAAAGACCCTACCCTCTCATAAGAGTTTTTACCCTCTCATGATAACATGAGAGGGTAAAAACTCATGATATTATAATTCTAAATATTTTTTAAATTAGTATACAAAACCGCATAAATTGAAAGTTGATGGTGCCCCTCTTTTGCCCGAATTTCAATAATATGCCATAATTTAATGTTTGCCATAATGATCATTTGACATAACCCTTTTTTTCTCTGAAACCGTAATTTTTTCAGGAGCATTGTAATGGCAATCCTGTAGAACTCTATAGGTTAGGTTAGGTTTGTTTCATAACAATCCTGAATAATTAACATATAAAGAGAAAAAAGAGTTATGGCAAATGATCATTATGGCAAACAATACATTTATGGCAAATGAAATTCGGGCAAACGATAGAGAACCGAAAGTTGAACTTTGTTGTATCGAATAAGGTTTAAAAAAAGAAATGGAGTTGTTTATCACATTGATTAAATGCGTAAACTGTTAATTAGTTTCAACCACTTTGTAAAAGAACGTTTGGCCAATTGGTGCGTGCGATTGCTTATTGATCCAAAGTTCCCAGGTTCAAACCCACGTTGCTCATGAAGTTTTTGCAAATGTTCAAAAAAGCGGAGTTTTCGAGACGTTCAGTCGAACTTCAAAATTAACAATTACCATCGTATCGGGAATTATAGCCTCCCATGATCCAAATTAATAATACCGAGAAATAATAATACCAATCTTACAAATGGAAAAAAAATTAGAAAAAGATAGCCGGCATCCATTCGGCATACAAATATGTCGTCGTTTACAAAATTCTTATTTTTTCGACTTGTTAACAGCGCCATCTAGCGAGATGTTATTAAACCAACGAAGTTTAAATTTACTGTTTGTCATCGAACGGATAGTTGCACCTCATAGCATAGCATTATTTTACTGAACTGGCCAATATCATTGGAACTGGCCATGCAGTTTTGCAGCCGGCTGTACTTACTTTTTATACATGTATTCTCATTCTCATGCTATAATTTAATTAGTTATTAGTTTCTCAGTGTTTTATTAAGAGACTATCAATAATTTTACTTCTTAATATGAAAATATATCAATGTGTGTTTAAAAACAATGTTTCCTAAATACGTTTTCGGAACGGAAGACTTGGCTGTACTGCATTAGATCTCTTTGCCTTTCCTATAAGGCAAATTCAGAAAAATGTATCATTTCGTCCGTCATATTCCGACGTATCTCGTTTCGTTTCGTTCGTTTATAGTTAGTTTAGTATTTAGTAGTCTAGTCTGTGATTCCGACAAAACGTCACTGCGTCACAGTCATATCATACGCTTACGCTTTTGTAATCTCACAACAATAAAAATTTTGTAGTCCCAGATGTTGGGTTGGCTGCAGACAACAGTGACGATAGTGAACTAAAGTGACTTTTTGGTGCAGTGATCGTAAAAAAATAGTGCTAATACAAAGGAAACTCATTATGTAAATACTTTCTACTTCTACTGAACAATTTCATTGCGACATCGAAAATGAATTTCATATCTACGGGAGCCTACACTCTAGTGGACAACTCGAGCGATGAGAACTGTATGCTAGTGAACCAGACGCACAACTCGTTCATAACAAACGCTTACAACGGTATCCCTCAGACACTGATATTGAATTTGATAGCATGGGTATTCCTGATCGCATTGTTTACCGTTCTGAGACGGACGGCGTGGAATTATGGACGCATGGCGCTCGTACAGAGATCGAAGAGTCGATGGACCAACTTGTTCTATCGCCGTGGAGACGGGGACGCGCTCGTGGAGCGCCGCCACAGTGTAGATGAGGCGCTGGTTAACGACCTAGGCTTCTTCACTTGGCTGCCCGCCGTGTTCAAGGTGACGCGGGAGCAAGTGCTCGCCAAGTGCGGCCCCGACGCTGTTCACTACTTATCCTTCCAGCGGCACGCCATCACACTCATGTTTATCTTCACACTTATCTCCATCGGAATTATCCTGCCTATCAACTTCCAGGGCACGAATCTCAATGTCGACATTGGTACCTTCAGTCGAACAACACTATCCAATCTGAACGGTAAGTCAGCATGGCTTTGGGTGCATACAGTTATATGCATTCTGTTTCTACCTTTGTCTATCCTTATTATGAGGAGGTGCACGGGCCGCAAGCCCTCCCCGCCTAACATGACTGGGACAATCATGATCTCCAATATATCAAAGTCTGATAGAAATGAGGCAACCATCAGAGCCTATTTTGCTCACAACTTCCCGCACATACAGATTGTGGACCTCCGGCTAGCTTACAACATCAATCAACTGAATGATGTCCAAGAAAAGAGAGAAATGGTAAGTGAAGCCCTTATATATACTGATACATACTTCAAGAAGACTGGAAAGCGGATTACTGTAAGACCTACCCTGTGTGGACCAGAACTAGATGCCTTGGAATTCTACACCAATGAAGAGAAGAGAATGAAGGATGAAGCCAAGAGATGCCGGGCTATGGTAGTTAATGATCCTCTGGGGATTGCCTTTTTGACCTTACCCTCTTACCAGCTAGCTGAACATGTGATCAATCATTTCACCATTCACCGGGGTTGGGTTCTGTCTCATGCCACCAACCCAACTGATATAATCTGGGAAAACCTGAGTGTGCAGCCTGGCATCTGGTACCTCAAAGCTATTGTGGTCAATGTCTTCCTTTTTATTGTATTATTTTTCCTGACCACGCCAGCTCTTATTGTGAATCTATTCAACAACTTCAAGATCGAGTCTACAAACAAAATCGGCGGCGTGATATTCGAGTTCCTTCCGACGCTTCTGCTGTGGACGATGGCGGCGGTGATGCCGGCTATCGTTGCGTTTTCTGATAAATTTTTGTCCCACTGGACGAAATCGCAGCAGAACTATTCGATCATGACAAAAACTGTGTCCTATCTTCTCCTCATGACTCTTATCTTGCCGTCGCTCGGGTTCGCCAGCGCGGAGGCGCTGATGCTGTGGACGTTGGTGTACCACAAAAACGACACGATGCGCTGGGACTGCGTGTTCCTCCCTGACAAAGGCGCGTTCTTCGTCAACTACGTCATCACTTCCGGATTCATCGGTACCGCGCTGGAACTGATCCGTTTCCCGGAACTCTTCCTCTACGTGTTTTATTTGCTGCAGTCGAAATCGAAAGCGGAAAAGAGTTACGTAAAGAAAGCCATTCTTTACGAGTTTCCGTTCGGCGTGCATTACGCGTGGAGTCTCGCGATTTTCTCGATCACGATGGTGTACAGCTTGGCCTGCCCGTTGATATCGCCCTTTGGTCTTGTGTACTTTATGTTCAAGCATATTGGGGATAAGCATAATTTGTATTTTGCGTACGGGCCGAGCGACATGAGCGGGGTCGGAGGAGGGAGGATACATTCCACGGCAGTGCGGTTGATCCGATTGTCGGTGGTTCTTTTGCTGATCAACATGGCGGCTTGGGCGGCGCTGCGGGCCGGGCTGACGGACGCGCGAACTATCATATTAATAATGGCAGCGATAGTTGCATTCGGGACGTTCCTACTGCTAAGTCCATTTCCGAGCTGCACTCCTCCGGCGCCTCTGCAAGAGGAGTCGAGCATCCGCTTTCAGGAATACGTGGCGCCGGTCCTGTCGAAACCCCTTGACGCCACCCCTATTACTACTCCTACGACCCCCAATTACGGCGCCTCATCTCCTGTCAGCAACCACAGCTACAGCCCAGGGCCCATAAACATATAAACCTTAGAGAATTCAGCACCTTATCGACATACAAATATAATTATTTGTGATACTGCATATCTGCCGATAAACCCAGAAATGGTAGATGTTGATAACGTTTCGTTCACAGTGCGACTAATGGACGTAAACGTATTCATTAATGTAAATAATGCAATATTTTTATAAATAATAATACTAACAGTTTAGATATTTTTTGCTGTTATACATATGTATTAGGAGATTTAGGAGAAGAATTATATGAAATGTAACCGCCGAGTCATGCGGCCAGTCCCGCGAAGGCTCGTTATCTACACAATAATTTGTACAGGTTTTCTTTGTGATCACTCCTTGATCGATGTTCCGTCTGCTTGTCAGCTTAAAAAAGTAGAGATTAAATTTATGCTTTATGTTGTAAATAATAATAGATCTTTTCTTTATACATATATTTATTGTTATTATTTATTAAGCGTTTTTTGTCGATCTTCTGGAGTCTATAGGAAGGCTGTAGACTGACTTTCATGAAATGTTTTTTGTATTAATACCAAGTACTTACAAGATAATTTAGCATGGCAGTTGTACATAGAATCGCTAACAAGTGACAAGCAAGAGGCATTCTTTAAGTATGGTAATGATCAAACGTTACCAACTAACGTCTATCTAAAATACGTTCAAAGGCACCGTGTCTATTAAACGTGGAGATGATGAATACTGCCCGCATCCGCTTTGAAGCATTCAACCAATTCTCACACAACACAACACAACGCTCCTCACCAGTGCTTGTTACGCCCGTTGCCTTTCTACGTAATAGTTTTCATGCAATCAAAATGCTTTTATTTCCAGAAAGTACTATATTTACTTAGTAGACTATGTGTAGTTTGTGTAGGTACTCCTTTGATCAAATTGGCTATTGCGTCGTTCTAACCATTAGATAAACATGGAAACTACAAACGCTATTAAATGACCATGGGTGATAATTCATGCTAAATTTAGGCTATTCGACTATTTTTCTCCCAACTACCAACCAACTAAGGCCTCTTTTCTTACGTTAATTAATGCAACTTTTCTACAAAATGTAGGTGGTACCTACATGTTATTCAGTGATACGCAAGCAAATGTTTGTAACTCTATTCTGGATGTCAGTCATTAAACTAACATAATAGTTATGCCTACTCCAATTAGTTATCATATCATACTACTTAAAGTTACATCTGATTAAATTGTACTCTGACAGTGCTAAGCTAACTAAAACAATTGGTTGATTTTGGTAATTTCTCTGGTTGAAAAACATCCAAATAGCGGCGTTCCTAAATGTAGAGCGACACATTTTCACGATAATACTTCAGTAATGTGCAAATTTGTAGCTACAATCGTTATTCGCCAATTATCCGACAACGGGGCTTTCACAAGTTAATCATACGTAATCGATACGTTGATATGATAAATAGTTTAGTATTATAATAAAATGAATAGGTACGCAACGTGACTCATGCCGTGTCCCAAAGGACTCTGATCTTAGGCGTCGGAAGTAAAGTTTCTTAGATTGATTCAAGGTCCAAACACCTCATGGCCGTCCGAACGGTACGGCAAACTGAATGGAGAACAGGATCCTTCCTTACATTACGATTCAGTACAAGCGTAAAGACGTTTTGCGTGCCTTTTCACTGTAGGCAGCTAAATTATGTCTCTTTATACGATTTTCGGATTCCCATATTTTTTGCAACAAAATGGGCTATGTACGCATGCATTAACAAGTAGGTATGTTGCATATCGTAATGGACATTCTCGATGCATAATATCATACTATTGTATTGATCAGGTTTCACAGCGGATACTCGTTTGGTGATGTCAATCGAAAATAATGCGAGAAACCTTAGAACCTGTACTGTGTCTACGCGATCGTCCTACAATCAAACGTTGCTAACAGACGCTAATGGCCTTAAATATTAGTGATTTATGTATTTTTACAATTAATATTTTTTAAACGTCTCGTGCATGAACCTATAAAAAATAGCGTCGCTTTACAAAGAAACTGTCTCTGTGACGCATTAAAACAAAATTAAAACAAAGCCAACAAAACTTATAGTACTTCCTACCTACATCGAGCAAACAAAACAAATCCATGCACAAACAGGATGAACTCCAAAACGATTCCAGAGATCGATAGCCTCGTCAAGCCACGTGAATCATTTTTCCAACCGAATGAGTAACTGTAACGCATTATACGAAAATGCGATTATACAGTGTTGTAAGTGGACTGTTGGCTCTGCCTAATGCCTAATGCCTAACAGCAAATACGAGCTGTATCCATTCCTAAGGAGAGCTATTATATTAGTCATTATGATGTCTCGAAAACAGCGGAGAATTAAATAAACAATCTGTAAATTTTAGCGACAACAGTGATGACATCATAGTTATGTTATGTTATGTTTGTTTATACCATTCCTGCCTGACTACTATTCAGATAATGTGTGTGTTACATTACACGCTTTGTACTTTGTTTTATTTCTTTTGTAGAGAACACAAGCTATAATTTCCTTTTATTAATTATAGTAGTATCAGCCGTACTTAGCCAAAAATAATTTTAAATTCTGAATAGGTTCATGTACCTATCTAATAAAAATAATGCGTACAAATAGATAGCTGGTTGAAAATAATAAAGTTTTCGACTAGTTGTCGGAACGATTTACATGCCTACTCATTTCATTATCGTTAGTTTAATATCTATTGAATTACTATCGCTCTAAATTCGAACATTCCAACAATTCTAGAAAGACAGAAGATAAAATTAATAACTGTAGGATTTTTAAAATGCAAGAAATGCATTCGGCGATTTGGAAATAAGAGCGTCAGAAACTCTTAAAACTCCAGTTTACAGATGCAAACCGTTGCGTTATCGGTAACATTCACTTAACGTTCATTGTTGATCAAAGATTTGATAATAATCGGCCGATTCAGTTTGCTTTAATGAAACTGTACACAATCCTTCAACTTTTTTAGTTGCTTAAACCGAAAGAGCTAGGCTAAATGGTAACCATTCTCAGAATTCAAGTGCATCGTGCCAGATACGCAGTAGGTCAGACAGCACGATGTTAATTATCTCGGCTGACTTCTAACTTGTTTAAAATCAAGTTACGTAAGGTAACAGTAAGCTACTTAGCTTAGACGAGGCTTAGACCGGTGGCTGATCACAGAATGGCTCAATTTTTGTACCTGAATCAAGATTATCTGCCACGGCCACGGAACCATGGAGCGTGCCTCACAAGGCCCAACCTTCAATATTACTTGCTTTCACTCGGGCTGATTCACGCTAATAATCAGTTTCGAGTTCATTGCAGGCTGTTAAAAACTCGGAAGTTATACACGCTGGTAAATCGTCAATGTACCTAATAACTTCGCTCAATTATATTAGCGTAGTCTGAATGTGCCGTAACATTCCTTTTGCTACTGAATATTTGTGATAACACTTGCCGTTTATTATTACTAATAGTTAATTTGGAATACTATTGTTATCGCCATGAACTCCTTAGTTTTCTCTTTACTGTTAATGTAGAGCCATCGGTGGAGTTACCATCCTTACTGAAAGAACCAGTGGGTAGTCTGCACTGCAATGCTAGAGTGGAAATGTAGCAAGTCCGCGTTCTTTTCCGCAGGTAGACTGACTAAGACATGTCTAACATCAGCTTAAAATATCTAGTGCATTATAATTATAACTGGTTTTGTAGTTCAGGGAAATTGTCTTTTGTTTGGGCACAAAGTTAACGACTTGGTGCCATCACTCATTAAACGTGTGATTCGGGCTAGCAGTGCTAGCACTAAAGAGTATAATATAATCATAATATGCCTAATCAATTTTAATTTGGCAAACCTGGCGCCGCATCAATTTCATTTGTCATGACCACAGGAAAGGCGCGATCAAAATTTAGAGACAGCTATAAAATCAATTGTTTGTATTCGTAAATTTTACATAGTTTTTGACAAATCATTGATATAAGTTTTGTTGTATTTCTTGTTTTTGTCATTGCGTAGATACCTTATTCTACATTGGCTGCTGTATTTTAATTACATTCACTGATTAATTACAATTTTCTACAATTTTATTGTTTTTGCAATTAGGTAAATTAATTATGTTAACGTAGTTTTTACGAGACTGTGAGTTGCAAGTTGCAAATAGGCCAATTAGAATTTAATCCTATTATTAAATTCTAATTGGCCCTGCTACTACAGTAAATATATAAAAAACATATATTTGTGATACTAGATCGATTTACCATTTTATCTACTTGGGTGTGTATTATTTTGAAAATCGATTTTAGCGTTTTATAAATAAGATTTTTAATGTTATGGTTATGGTTTTTATTTTAACAACGAAATGTGTTTTGGCTAAAAATCGCATTAATTAACTTGTGTTTAAATTATGTAACTTTATGCCAGGCTCATAATTATTAATTAGGCACATAATTAATTTTAGTCATGATAAATGCAATAACTTAACTTTAACTTAGCACTTAGTCTAGCTAAATTTCTTTTGCACTGGTTGTTTTACATTATGTATTATGTGTACAATGCAAGCAGCTTTGAATAAACTTGTTTTTACTTAGTTTTAGTTTTATTTGACTCAAACCCAGTTAGGTACGCATCATGCTGTATTATAATATGACTTTAGTTTGCTTTGGTAATCATCAAGTAAATAATGGCCGGACAAGCCATTGTTTTGCTCGTTCTAATGCACGGCAGGACAAGGTTATGCGAAGTTGAGAAATATCTAAAAAAATATTAGTCCAATCCCTCAGTACCACTCTCCTATTAAAAGTTTACGTAGTTAAACCACAGAATAAGTAATAGTACTAACGTAAAACGTATTTGTGCACGCGAATACTAGGTATATGCCGCACTTTGCAAGGCGGAGAGGGGTGAGGGGGCTGACGTCCTACACTGCAGAAAGGCTTGGTTAGATATTTTTTGTCGCAATAAACATCTTAAATGGTTGTTATTATTACGTGCCATTGGTGGCGCTGCTTTTCATAGTATGTACGTAATAATGCTAACCTTGGCCTTTAGGTCTTGTTACTTTAGGCTCTGTCTACCCCGTAAGGGATAAAGACGTGATTTACATATGTAAGTACTTACTATTTAGTAAAGATTATAATATAATATTTTATTGAATCAGGCGTTACTTTGCGGAGGTCCATTTCAATGAAAAATAATACCAAAATAATAATAATACCAAATTGACGTAGTGTACGCGAACGCGTTCGAGTTTTCTTGCATCAAAACTTACGCCAGAGGCGCAACAAATCATTTCATATCTAGAGCTGGGCTGGATTATTGACCACTAAGTAAACTTAACCATTAAATCATCTCTGTCCACCTCCGACCCCGTTTTAGGCTGCAAAGGGATGCCTACTAGCGCAGTAAAATGCTCTAACTGCTGATGATTAACCTAATTACTCCTACTCGATACTAGATGGCGCTACGGTCGCCACTGTGCCATGGGTTGTTTCCACTACGTCTGGGCCCTATTTTATAAAGGTACAAGTTAGATATTTTATTGAATCAGGCGTTACTTTGCGGAAGTCCATTTTAATGAACACAAAATATTTACCTTGCTACTCCGCTACTTACGTGCAAGATAACCAAGCCTGTGCGAAATATATACGTTTTGCATGCAAGCCTTCCCACCACTCTCTCTCCAGCCTACATACGTCCCACTGCTGGGCACAGGCCTCCTCTCAGAATGAGAGGGCTTGGGCTATAGTTCCCACGCGGGCCCAGTGCGGATTGGGAACTTCACACACACCATTGAATTGCTTCGCAGTTGTGTGCAGGTTTCCTCACGATGTTTTCCTTCACCGAAAAGCTCATGGTAAATTTCAAATAAGATATCGCACATGAATTCCGAAAAACTCAGAGGTGCGAGCCCGGGATTCGAACCCACGACCCTCTGCTTGAGAGTCCACAGGTCAAACCACTAGGCTACCACGGCTTCCCACCACTACTGCCACACAAAACGCACACAAATCCCACAAACTTAATTAATCCTATCACCACACAAACACTGACGCGCGTTTCGATCCCTCTACGGGATCATTCTCAAAGTTAGAGCACAACCGATGCACAACGTATATATTTCGCACAGGCTTGGTTAACTGGCACGTAAGTAGCGGAGTAGCAAGGTAAATATTTTGTGTTCACTACAAGTTACAATTTACAAGAGGAAGTCTCTTTCTGACCCTGTGTTTGGACCACTTCCCAAATTGTTAACTTTTTTTTATTTATTTTAATTTTCAAAAGATCACTTGTTTCGTGCATGATCTTTTGAATTCGAAGTTCGTATAGTTATTATTATTATTAATTTCGGTAAGGCGCGCCAGTAAGGTTCGATTTTGAGCCTTGGTCAAATTAAATTATGCTTTATTCTGTAACGACGCTGCGGCGGCTTGGTCAGTGAGGACCCAGCTGCTGAAAAGGAGTGGAAAAATATGAAACAACGCATTCAAACACGGTTGTAGACAGTAAAAATTAATTTTATTGTTCATACTTTATAAATTAATAACAATGTAAAAATGGTAGATGAACATGAGATGATACAAATCATTGCTAGTGCCATTTGCAAACCAAAAATGTATGTACTAAAAAAAAATATGTTAAAACAAATTGTCAACATAAAAGTGATGATACTAAACGCTTTCTTAGTGAAAATTTTAGGTAAGACTAACAACATAATGTTACAACTAAATTAAGGCATAAAATTCTTTTTTTCTTAGCAATTCACATGCAACATTAGCAATGACTTAATGACTGTCTCAGTCTAACATAGACTAAGCTATGGTTTCTAACCACAGATAGTAACCCTGCAATAGACATTGTACTTGAAAAACATTAGAGATCATAATTCAGTGTGATGTAATTATAATTACTCAATGGTATGAAAAATTCTTGAAGATAAAACAAGGAAAAATGGTTAATTTGCTTCACCAATATTTTTTTTTATTATGGTTGGTATTAATACCTTATTTCCTCTAAATAATACCCTGTGATTTATTAAAAGTTAACAAACTATTGCAGGGCCAACATTGGTGTACTTGCCAAACATTCACAAACATTGGCAAATTGACTATCCAGTCTAGAAACCAATTAAATAATAACCTAATGATTCTTCTTGGGTTTACTGAGTTTCTCGTATTTGCTCTTGGAGGACCACCAGAGGCCGAAGGGGATGGCGAGGGAAGGCAGGGTCATGACGGCGAAGGCTGCCCAGTCCAGGATGTGGGACGAGAACTTGCGGTCAAAGTCTTTTTGGGCAACAATGGCACCTTCACCTGGAGAACTGCTGATGGCATGTTGGTACTGGAATAGAAGATAAAAAGAGATTATATGATTGGTTACTGTTTTCACTTACCTGAATGATCTACTAATTCTCAAGTTTTGCGTTTAGAAACACTAATTTTCATTTACATACTTAGTTTTTTTTTCAATAATCTAATTATAGAGTAACATAATCCTTTTATCCGTGCATAAAATAGTAAGTCAGACATAAACAATGCTAACAATCTTATCTGCCACTTCATCTAGTACTACTGTATTACTTTCATGCTTAAAGTCATTGAACTCATGTGGATGATAGAATTTGTGCCTTTGTCACATTTTTAACTGACTTAAAAAAAGGAGGTTTTTTAGTGGTATTAAGCACTAAAACATGTTATTAATATTCTTAGAAAAATAATATCTTAATTTTTTTTTATTATTTTTTTTAGATAAATATCATTGTTTATTCATAAAGTAATACAAATAATGTAAAAAAAAAACAATAAAATAATACATAAAAGAAAACAATTAGTCTAATAATTCGCCCCACGTCATACCTGGTGCAAAGGTGCCCATCACACTCACAGCATTACCAAATTATCCTTAAATTAGGTTTAGTAAAAATCTTATAAGATTCTTTCTATTAACATAAAATAAGGCAGTTTCCATCCACTAGGAAAAGGCTGCATAAAATAATTGCACATAAATGCTTTTACTTTCACCTAGTGCTGTTGTTATAATTTTGCATTTTGAACTTTATTTTGAATCAACAATCAAGTAGGTCACTTAATGGTTAGTGGGTACAGGCAGCATCATAATTATATGAAGCATCCTGAGTGACCAAAAAGTTCGGCGGACCCTACTGTTTCTATGATGTACCAAACAAAACTATATAATGCTGACTGTACCACTACCACCACCCATAGACTGGGCACAGACATATGCATTCACTATAGGTAAAGAAGTTTCAGGTTCGATTGACTGCAGTGAATGTATTATCACATCATAATGGCATAGCATGTCAAAACTCACCTCAACAGCATCTTCGCTGGGCTTGTAGGTGATCTCAGCAGCCGTGAAGTTGAAGTAGCCGTAACGGTTGGAGCGCACGGTCACCACGTGAGACACGTTCGTCTGCGGCGGGATACGGTCGATCTGCGCCGACAGCTGCCCGCCCACCACCGCGAACACCTCGGGATGGAACCCGTGGTCTACCAGCTTCACGTCCACAGCCGGCGCCGTCCCAACGTTGTACAACGTATACTTAATCAAAATGTCCATCTCCTCGACAAGGTATTTGTTTAGCACTTGCTTCGACACTAGCAGGCGAGCCGCCGCGGTCTCTTCGTCAGCCGTCACCGCCGCGGCGATGATAAGCACGAGCGACAGCAGTTTCGCAGTCATTTTGCCTGAAATAAGAAGTTTTGGTACCGTTATCGAGGAGTTCTGGAACAGTGAATTTATAACTGAAACTTCATATATTTGTCACGTATTTTATTAAGAAAGAATGTAAGCATACACGAGGCTAAAGTATAAAGCAAAATTTTCTACTATTACCTGTTATCGAGCTTATTTTCTAACAATAAATGGAAAATGAGAAAGGTTACGTTGACAGTCGAAGGTACGTGGCTGACGTTTCACTCCACGCAGTCAAACTTGTTGCCAGCTCACAAAAATACTGAGTTATAGCTACATTCAAGATAATATGAAATTCTATTGTAAAAAATATTGATTAAATAAATAATTATAATTTTGTTTTTGATTTTATGAAATTGCTTATGTTGTAAACAGTAAAAAAAATTAAGAATTAATACTGTTCTGAGCGTTGATATTCTAAAAACAGTTTGGCTGCTGATGGCTGGCTGAATTTAAAATATATTTTTTTCGTCAGTGAACGTATGCTTATAATGTGTCAAAAATACGTGTTTGTATTTTCTTGTTGGAAAGCGAATTAGCGAAATAAAATGATTTTAAGCTAAAATGTTTAACCTATTTTAAACTTTATTATTTCGTAAGTAGTGTAGTGGTAATATTATACATAGCAATAATCTAAACTATGACCGAGAAAGAAGATGTTACCAAAAAACCCGAACAAGAACCATTAGACGACGAAGCTCTAGAGAAGTAATATTTTTATTTTAGGCCCGTTGTTGTATAATTTACCATTATTTTTACGAGTCAATGTACGCTTCCAGATTAGCCGTTGAGGAACTCATGAGGGAAGCAGTTCAGGGGGCAGCTAGAGCCGAAATAGTGGGTCCTTCAGGGTGGGTAAAGGCCCCCCAACAAAAAACCAACAAGCGGTTCCTCGTTAATACGCTGCGTCACGCCGTCAACTCCAACAAGTACCACGCGCGACGCCGCACCAGTTCCCCTGTTCGAGAGCGCCACCCTGAACCTACCATTAAAAAGGACAGGTCCCGGAGAAAAAATTAAAATGGCAGACTATGATGTCGATACTCTTTTACAAACTATTTTCAATATCGACGAACAAAACGCATGGAAGCCTTCTGACAAAATTCAACTTGTGACAAAAGAATTGGAAAAGCTTAAGTCTGACACTAGAACCTTTCTGCATAATGCTGATTACAATGTGGCAGCCATACTCAGCGAGAGCAGTGAGCTGTGTGCAGAGAGCAGTGCCCTCGTCCAAGAGATGGAAGCTTGCCACCTAGAAATAGAACAGGAAACTATGGCAGACATCCTAAAGGCAATAGAAAAACAAAATAGATTAGCCAAAGAAGCAGAAACAGTTAACTTTGCTATAAACCTAATTTATGATGTTGTCCAGTGTGGGAACTACGTCAAAGAATTTGAAACTGGGAGAGAGGATCACAGCTTTAGTAGAGCTGTTGAGGCGGTTTATGATCTTCTGCAGCACATAGAGACCTCATCAGAAGGATTCAAAAGCTTGGACCTGTATGCTAGCACAAAAGAAAACGGAGAATTAATCTTAGAGAGTTTACAGCGCGACTTATACATTGTGTGGGATAGGATGATAGCGTACGCAATAAAAACTGGGACCAAAAAAACAACAGTAACCATCACACTCAATTTGGAAGAGTCACTCACAGTTATTGATGTGTTAAATGCACTGAATAAATGCAAGAAGCTAATGGATAAGGTTAAAGAAGTGGGTCTGTTCATTTTAAAAGATGTACTAGAACCAATCATCCACTATGATTGCATCGTATTTGCGGAAACTGACGAGTTGATGACAGTTACCATAAACCATAGACAGAAAAACCCACCCTATGATGCGGTTATAGCGAACTTGAGATTATTATTCCATTATCTGAGCAACAAGTTAAACATAGAGTTTGACTGCCACTCAACGTTGATGACGCTATTAGGTGAAACAATTGCTGTAGAATTCAATGACATACTACTTAAAGATTGCCTGCTTCACACGGTACCAAATAACCTAAATGATCTGCAGACTTACGGAAGAATCACTTCAGAAATAGAAGACTTCCAGCAATTCCTAGTTATAGTTAAATTCTATCCTAACGATAAATACACTCTGCTGCATTACATGAAGGATATTGATATGTTGTTTGCTAGCAAATCTAGTCAGTACTTCCTAGAAACTGCTAGAACAATTATGATGAAGGATTTAAGTGTGACAATGTCTATTGGAGTGGAGAGCATACCAGAAGACTCCGAAACACCAAGTTGTTCCACCTTAGATAAAACAACAGAAGAAGCTCTGAAAGTTTTTGAGGAAACCTTACCTAAAAGCTTGTTTTATTTCCCTCGATGTATGATCTCAAAGAGTGCTCAAGAGCTGTTGGATCTTTTGCATGTGATGATGGAGCAAGCGGTGCAGTGCTCTGATGCAGTGGCCAAGAAGCTGTACAATACCGCCAGGCTGGTGTTTGAACTGTATGAAGCGGTGGTACCATATTATCACGAGAACTATCTGCAGACCATTCCTCAGTATGTTGGTAAGTAGATAAATATCTTAGGAATTTAAAAAAAAGGTTCAAAATTTTAAAAAATCAGTCAATGCTCTGATCATTGGTAGGACTTGAAGTTATCTATGTCTATGGCTGTAAATAGAAATTAAAGATGTTATTTAGTGTAAGAGGGGAAGCCTGGAGTTGTGATAGAAGAATGATACAAATTTTTTTTTTTAATCTAAATTTTTTACGAGGCTTAAGTGCACCTGTGTGACTATGCCAGCCTCATTGGATGTCTCTTGGTTCAGGTTCATCAAACACTCCCCCGCCCACTACCAGATTATCTAGCAGCAAAGGAGTGTTTCATGAACCTGTACACTCGTACTGCATTTTCTGATGTTGGAAAACTTAATGTTATGTTAATTGCTCCATTAAACAGGCTCACATCAGTCAAGTATCTCTCTCTATTAACCTTTGTGACTTCACATTCCATCAAAAAAATTATTAAATCCTCAACCTATCGTTTACTTATCGTTTGCCTTCCTATTCACATAAAAAAAAAAAAAAAAAACCTTGCCGCAATGCGTGCACGTTGGGGATTGAGACTCATCATATTTAAAAATTTATTTAATGGCACATGACCTGACCTCACCCGAAATGCCCACACGAGTAGATCCCTGGGAAGGCTGGCACAATCAAACCAGGGCACCCGGAAAATAAACTAATAAACAATCAATTAAAAACTCAATAGCAAATCATCCGCGAACCATGTATATTTTGGCTCGTGCGGACCCCTGGTTGGTAACCACTGTTCTAGAACGAACACCGGCTTATTACGTAACTCGCTCGCGATCATCATCGTCTTCATTTTGACAGTTCACGTATGGGCATCGGAATCAGCTAGCTGTCACATTCATACAAGAACTGTCAAAATGAACACGATGGCGATTGCGAGCGAGTTAAGCCTGCAGTATAAAGAGGGATAGTCTCGCGCGCACGTGCTAGGTGTGCTAGTCTTAGGGCCTGTCCCACCACTCCTTAACTGTTATCTATGATGACGTCTCTGTCTGTTTCGTAGTAATAAATAGAGACGTAATCATAGATAACTGACAGTTAGGGAGAGGTGAGACAGGCCCTTAGTTGAGCGTCCCCGCAGCGCTGTTCCACAACAACTGCATGTACCTGGCGCACCACGCGCAGACGGTTGGCGACAAGTGGCTGGTGCTGGCGGAGGGCCGCCGCCGCCGGTACCCGCTGGCGTTCGTGGACCGCGCGCCGCCGCTGCGCGCGCTGGCCGCCCGGCAGCTAGCAGCGCATATGCAGCAACAGAGGAACCAGATATTGGACAACATACGGTCTTCCGGTAAGAATAACTTTTTGAAGTGAAAACTTTAGCGGCGCTGGGCACTTTTGGATGGGTAAAATGTAAAACTCGCGTCAGGCGTAAAACGGAGGGAGAGTTTGAGTACCAGGATATCAGATCCTTTAAGAGCTTATTTGGAAATACGAATGAATCGCGTTCGAGTTTTGAAGTGTTATTTTGTTGAGTCGTGGAGCAAAAGTACTAGGGCATCAGCACATTGTTAGAGGTCTATCAATATAGATAATACGTACGTTTATTTTTGTAAGCGGCCAATACGGTACGCGTCTTGAGCGTCATGGAGGATACAACATTAAAATCTAATCTAAGCTGCTGTTTTCACTTCTGCTGGCACTTCCGGAGTGCTATCCGTCGCGTTTTTTCGTCGCTCCGGGCCGTAAATAGCAATTTACAAATCGACGCACTTAAAAAGAGCTCCTGGCGATATACCCGCGCATGAGCGAAATACGGACCAAATTGGCGGGAGCGGTGGGGGACGCTACTATAACAGATGCGCAAACGTATCCCCTCCACTAGCCACCCCGAGGCTCTTTTTACGTGCGTTGACTTATGAAATTTCCACTTCCTAGCCAGGGGAAGATGTGAAGTTTTACGTCCTGTTGTCGTATGGCCTGTTTTACCACTCCCCTTTCCACCTAAACGTGGTCTTGTAACCTTAGGATTAAAAGCCGTAGTAGCCTAGTGGTTTGACCAGAGGCTTTTCAAGCAGAGGTTCGTCGGTTCGATACCCGGGCTCGCACCTCTGAATTTTCGGTATTTATGTGAGAAATTACATTTGAAACTTACCATGAGCTTGTCGGTGAAGGAAAACATAGTGAGGTAAATTGCACACATCTGCGAAGTAATTCAATGGTGTGTGTGAAGTTCCCAATCCGCACTGGATCGCATGGGAACTATAGCCCAAACCCTCTCATTCTAAGAGGCCTGTGCCCAGCAGTGAGACGTATATAGGAGGACTAGCTGTTGCCAGCGACTTCGTCTGCAAATAATTCGTTTATCGCTATCCCGCGGGAGCTACGCAATTTTCCGGGATAAAAAGTAGCCTATGTGCTAGTCTAGACTTTTCTCTATCTATGTGCACAATTTCATCCAAATCCGTTGGGCCGTTCTGGCGTGATTGAGTAACAAAAAAACATCCATCCATCCATCCATCCATCCATACTTTCGCATTTATAAATATTATAGTTAGATGATGATGACCTTAGGCTCGGTCTACCCCGTTCGGGATAAAGACGTGATTTACATATTTACAGATCTGAACTGCATCGTGATGAAGGACGTGCTGGGTGAGAACGCGGAGGCGGCGGTCCGCCAGTGCCTGCGACAGCTGCACCTGCTCAAGAACGTGTGGATCGGCGTCTTCCCCGCCAACGTGTTCACCAGGTTAATGACCCCCAACACTGAAACCCCCACTAATATAACCCCCTTATTCATAAACGCTCTATAGGCTTCTGCTAAACTAGTATAGTTGCCGGCAAACATCTTGAGCAAGAACGACGTGGAAGGGGTAAGTTCGCGCATGTACTTTTATACCAAAGAGACGCTAAATTCACTTCTGCGCATTCAAGGTCATGCTCAAGATGTTCGCCGGCAACTATAATCGTTTGTCCTTTTCTGCGATAGGTAGATTTCAAAGTGACATAAGGACAAACGATTGCTAAGTTAGCAGAAGCTTATAGAGCCTTTTTGAATAAGGGGTAAGTAACTGTCTGTCTGTTACGCTTTCACGCCACGCCATTGGACCGATTCATTTGGAATTTGGCATGGAGTTAGTTTTAGTCTCGGGGAAAGATAGGATAGTTTTTATCCCGGAAAATTGCAAAGTTCCCGCGGGATAGCGATAAGCGAATTCTGCGCAGACGCAGTCGCGGGCAACCTTTAGTAATGAATCTTTTCTTTTCTATCATTTTTATGTTATGGCGGTTTAGTGTGGTTGCTTTGTACAGTCGCAGAGTATCAAAGTATTATACAACAAAAATATTTTTCGTAATTCCAGGCTGATGGCAACACTGGTGAACATGTTCGCTGATGAGCTGATACACCGCGTGTGCACGGTCGAGGACATATCAATGGAGATGGCAACACAGCTCACCGACATGTACTCGCTCGTCGTGCAGAAAGCGCCGCAACTCTTCCAGGTAACAGCGGTCAATGCTTTAGTGACCAATTTGGGCAAAACGGGCGTTTTTATATGTAGCTAAAAAATAAGGGACGAAATTGAAACATTCTTGTAAACAGTCCCTATTTTATAAAGCTACTAGTTACAATTTACAAGCGGAAGTCTATTTAACACATAGGGTCAGAAAGAGACTTCCGCTTGTAAATTGTAAATTGTATCTTTATAAAATAGGGCCCAGGTTGAAGCTTTCGTGAACAGGGGCCTTACCATGACGTCTTAATTCCGTTCCGACTCAGTTCAAGTTTTAGCTGTCACTTTTAGTATGAATCTGACAGCGAGCGAACCTAAACTGAATCGCTTTAAGATTAAGACGTCATGGTAATGCCCCAGGCATAATTATAGTCCCACAATCCGTCAAGTGTCAAGGGTCTTATTTTTTTTTTTTTTTTTTTATGTGAATAGGAAGGCAAACGAGCAAGTGGGTCACCTGATGATAAGCGATCACCACTGCCCATAGACACCCGCAACCCCGGAGGGATTGCAGATGCGTTGCCAACCTAAAGGGCTAATATGAAATGCCTCTTGTGCCCGTAATTTCCCCGGCTGTCTTACTCTCCACACCGAAACACAGCAGTGCAAGCACTGCTGCTTAGCGGCAGGATTAGCGAGTAAGATGGTGGTAGCTATCCGGACGGACCTTGCACAAGGCTCTACCACCCGTAAAAGCTCTGTAGCCATTTCCCTAAAATCAAGAGTAGTTTGTTAAGTTTATCATTTAGTGGTGCTATTTTATTACTCTAATTCTGTTTTTTTTTTTTTTCTAGAAACCTAGCGACGTGGAGGAGCACGTTAAGTCGTGGATTAAACTTCAGGAACTAATCTTCGTGCTGGGTGGCTCGCTCAAAGACATTGACAATCATTGGAACGACGGCAAAGGCCCTCTTGCCGTCCACTTCAATACTGAAGAACTCCGCAGCCTCATCAAAGCCCTGTTCCAAAACACACAGTTTAGAGCCAATTTGTTGTCAAAAATTAAATAGTTCTGTTGTAAATCTATATGCAGTCATTATGATAATATTAAAATAAATATGGTGTTGATTGAATGTATTGTCTTTAATTTTTTGGATCTTTTTTTGTTCATATCGCCTTGTATGCGGGGCTTTAACAATGATAAGCGTATATCGATATACAGGCTATAAGCGTCTTTGACAGTAGCTCGAACAGCTCCACGAAGATATGTCAGATCTGAAGTCAAAAATAGTTCTGCATAACATAACCTCTTTATTTCATCACAAAATTTAAAATTGTGCGCTTTACAAAAATATATGGAGAATAACGAATTAGAATGAACGCATTAAAAGTGTTAATACGCAATAGGAATCTTAGTTTCTTAATTCCGCGGGCCTATGGAACTACCAAAAAGAAAATACCGAACCCTAAAGAAGAAGAAGAATTGCCCAGTAAATTACATTTAAAAACAGTTTAAATTATGTTGCATTTGTTTAACAACGCGTTAAAGCTTAACAATATTGAGTTTTAAAATAGTCAATTTCCTTATTTGCCTTGAATGTGCGAGTTATAAAGTTTTATGCTTCTTTCAGTATTTCAGTACACGGTTAGCAAAAGTACTGATCGACGGGTGTATGTGTGGGGATTGGCGGAGACTGGAGCCCTAGGCATCCACATGCCGAGGAGCAAGAAGCGTGGCAAGAAGAGCTACAAAAATAACTTTACTTTAGCATGGTATCCAATGAGATCCACATTCGGAGAAAGATTTGATGTAAATATTGAAATGTTTTGATTTCTTAATTTAATTGGAATTATTAAGAATTTCGTGTTAAGCATAATACTCTTTTATATTTATTTAATCTGCTGATGCATGCTAGTGATACTTAATCAGTTTTTAAAATATACTTTTAATTTTCTTTCATGCAGTAAAAAAATGATCTTGTATTGTAGGTATCAGAAGTAGCTTGTGGATACGGGTTCACAATATCGTCCGTGAAAACTAATGAGCAGCACAAAGTATTTGGAATGGGTATAAACACAGATTCACAGATTGGTTACCACGCACCCCGGATGGGGCATCCATTGGAGATGTTGCTAAGCCCAGCTCCTATCTATATACCTTACAAATCTTTGGAAACTAATGTAAGAGTTTTTTCAGATATGTAAAGAAAAACCAATGTTACGCAAAATTTTGAAAGCATGGCTGATATTATGAAGTTACATTATTATTAATTTTTCTGAGGTTGAAGATACTATAATGCATCTTTGACTATTTTAGTGGTGTTACTTCAATACTCATCTTCTTTTAGATAATTGGTCTAGCAGCAGGACGGGCACATTCTGTAGTATTAACAGACACAGAAGGTGCTTATACTTTAGGCAATAATGCATATGGGCAATGCGGTAGAAAAATAGTACACAATGAAGAATACAAGGGTAGCATGCTGACTTACAATATACGCAACCTGGGCAAAAAAAAAATAGCAAGCGTATGCTGCGGACAAGATCATACGTAAGTTTATACTCTTTAGAACTGATTATAATATTATTATTATTTAAAAGCGACGAATAAATGACTTATGACTTATGACTTAAAATAATACACTAGCACATACTACACACACATTACTATTGTAAAATAATGTGATTCTTTTGCCTACAGGTGACGGCACGTAAGTAAAACGTGGAGGGGAGATGCGCAGTATGAAAAACAACATACTGCGCATATCCCCTCCACGTTTTACTTACGTGCCGCCACCTATACTTAACCACAAACATAATAAAGCTTAAAATTCCTTAAAAACAAGACTAATCAATCTACAAATAAACAATGGATCAATTTTTGTCAATGCATCAAGTAACCCAGGTCAAAAGTATCCACTTTTTTAAGTATTCAGTATGGAAAAGTGGATAGCTACAGTCGATGGCATAAATATAGATACAGTCATCATGTCAAATATATGTACCACTGACCTTATTGTTTGTGGCATAAGGGTGTATGTGTTTAACGTCTTGGTAACATACATATATATTTATTGCCCTTGTCTCTACTTAGCAAACACCTACTATAATACTCTGTACATTATTTGTAGATCGCTCCCTAAGTTAATACTGTATGCAGAAACAAAACGGAATCCTTTTAACATTTCAGTCTGTTCGTAACAGAGTCGGGGCGCGTGTACGCGTGCGGCTGGGGCGCCGACGGGCAGACCGGGCTCGGGACGTACGACAACCAGAGCGTGCCCGCGCCTGTCAAAGGGGATATCACCAGCGAGCGCATCGTCAAGGTGGCCTCTACAGCTGACTGCGTGCTGGCACTTAGCGGTGAGACTAACTACTAGTGTACGACTGAATCAGGGGAAGTGGGAAGACTGACGAACCCACATGCAGGATGTTCCCTTGTCACGCCACGGCGCTGTTCACCGTGGAGTACATTTATCCCGTACTGAGCAAATACCCAAGCATACATGAGCCTTAAGCCAGCGATGTGACTAAAACAAGCATGGTTCAAGCTATGTTAGCGAAGCGGCCGCATTGATTCGCTTGGTCTTAAATATACTCCTGATATTTTCTTAGGAAGTTACTGGTAGAAACAACTCAGGTTGTAGCAACAAGAATACAACCGTATACAAGCCTCGGCGTAGTCATCCCTCGCAAAGCTTGCTGTTGCTTTCAATCGTTTGATTGACCGTAATTTGTTTTGATCCGCAGAGGCAGGTGAGCTGTTCGGATGGGGCAACTCGGAGTACGGGCAGGTGCCGATGGCGACGCAGCAACAGCAGGTCAACATGTCGTACGCGCTGCTCGGCCTCACGCGCGGGCTGGGGCGCATCGTAGACGTGGCCAGCGGGGGATCCTTCTGCCTCATAACCAATGGTACAAACACGTTGATATTTACTGTTGGGGAAGATTTGTACAGAATAATAACCGAGTTGATGGAATCAGATAGTAATTTACGAAATGTTTAATTTGCTGTGCCCCATGTGGAACAATTGTATGTGTATACCAACTATATTTACCATGGTTGCAATAATAAATAAATAAATAAAAATCCATGTATCCACTAAAGACATGTACAATTCAATGTGGTAGTTACCTATTCTTTACTTTTATTTGTTACTGTGCCCACAATTAATTAATTTGAATGTTTTTTCTTTCAGAACATGGTGATGTTTTTGTATGGGGCTATGGACTGCTAGGGTTAGGACCCACTGTATCCCACAGTCTCAAACCGAAACAAATACCACCAGCGTTCTTTGGCCGTAACGAATTCAATCCCGAATGCATGGTGGAAAAGGTGGCTTGTGGCATCGGGCACTTGGCAGCTATCACAAATAATGGAGATCTGTATATGTGGGGCAGGAACAGACATGGTTGCCTGGGTCTGGGTAGTGCGAAAGACCAGCATTTCCCCATGAAAGTGGCAGTTGGTGCTCATGTATTGAAGGTTGCTTGCAGTGTCGATCATACAATAGCTTTGAGCAAGCCTTTTGTGTAGTAGAATACAAATAGTATGTTGAGAGAGTCCAGTTCAAATAAACTACTGAAATTTCTTATGTTGTATTATTTATTATGTGACAATATTTAGGGTATTACAAAGACTACTTCTTTAATATTGAATGATATATAGCTATTTGTCAGGCTTACAATTTTACAGATAGGTTTGGAACAATGATTATGTACAAAAAGTCACTCAAAAGGATCTATTAATAAACTAGTTCCATTATCAAAATTACACTTGATTAGTATGGTTTTCATTTCTTTAGCAGTCGTACTGTCTGCTGCTATTAAGTTTCACTTATACATAAACCGACACACAGAAACACCGTTCTATTGAATGAAATAGCACCCAACACAAGTCTGTCACAGGCTCTTTCATTCAATACCACAAAGACTATTGTTTGCACTCGTCATGAAACGGTTCCAGGGTACGGAAGTCACGCCACGCAGGCGGCAGCAGTGACGTATGGTGCAGGTGGCAGGCACAACGCTTGCAAGGCTCACTGAACAGGTTCACGTAACTGTGCAGCCAGGTCATGAATGATCGCACTGCTAAGTCTGGTAACGTAGGCGAGTAGAAATGAAGCATTGCGGCATGAGCATTCTCAGTCACTTTCTTAAACACCTGATGCCGGGACTCTGTCCACAAGTCAAGCGTTTCACCATAACCTTTGACCATCACCCACTCCATTAGCAAACCTTTAAAAGCTACCACGGCTTTTAGAACATGGCTCAAGTTGATTTGAACCACTGCATTGCTAGCGAACGGGCGGGAGATTGTTATTTTCATATCGTTGTAGGATCTGTCTATGTTATTGATGACGTTGTCGACTTGGAGAGGAGCGACATTGTGATTGCTCTGCAGTTTGCCGCGTCGCTTTGTGTTGCCAGAGTTTATGTAAGAGCGTTTGAGAGAGTTCTGGCTCAACAACGTGTGGGCGAAGGAACTGTACTCGTGCACTTTATCCGTCCATTTGTAACTATTCACTAGCTGAGTGTAATACGCTTGTCGCTCTTGCGTCGTTTCCTGGCTGAGAAATGTAGTATTTCCCAAATTGAGAGGCGCGGTGGGCATCGGCAAGCTATTTACAGATTGTTCCAAATCCCTCAGATTAACATTTACGTTATTGAGAAGTTCCTGGAGCTCCAAAAGGAACTTTTCTTTTCCGTCTTCGCCGTGGTCGGCTCGCAAGCCGTTTGAAAGCGTTTCGAATACATGGCTGACGCTCGACCGCAATGTACGCAGCGAATTTAAAGATGTATTTAGCTGTTCGACATTTAACGTTTGATTCATTTTGGAGAGATAACTATCGCGCTCAAATTACTCGAAATTAAAACTACAATAACCACGAAACGGCATCAACCAAGCAGCAGCCATTTATATTGTCGCATGTGACAGTGACAGTGACAGATTGTTCGACGTTTGAGCTGTCAAGCCAGTTCATGCCGAGCTACAAGTAAAAACGCTCATAAAGTGCTACAACCCATACACTAGATAATTTTTCTGCTTCTACTCTAGTCTCAGCTTCTACTACAGAAAATAATAAAGACATGCACAGCAACACACAACAAAGAATACGAATACGGGTACAACGTTACGAGTTCTCTGCTTTATAATGCTACGGTCACATTAGCGGGATTCGGCGAAGGTTCGCCCTATCGCGGCAAGTGTCGCGTTATCGTGAATCATTTGGGCAAACTCGAACTGTGTTCGGGCTCCTGTCGGTATCTAGCGCAGATCAAACGAATTTATCGCGACAGAGTTCCTGTTCTTGAAAGTGTCTACACTTCACACTTTGAAATTTCTGAAATGTACGTCAATTTTGACAAATGACATTTCTATAATTATTTTTTACAGACATACAATACAAAGCAAACGTTTCCTCTATCTTTTTGTTTCTTTGCGCTCTTGCTTCATTTTCCCGCCAAATTCAGAGTTGCGCGACATAGTTTGCCCGAAGTTTTTACTATGCTACGGCCACATTAGCGGGATTCGGCGAAGGTTCGCCCTATCGCGGCATGTGTGGCCAGACAGTTCGCTTTATCACGAATCATTCGGGCGAACTCGAACAGTCATCGGGCTCCTGTCGGTATCTAGCGCAGATCAAAGGATTTTATCGCGACAGAGTTCGTGTTCGTGCAAGTGTCTACACTTCGTACTTTGAAATTTCTGAAAAGGACGTCAATTTTGACAAGTGACATTTCAATAATTATTTACAGACATACAATACAAAGCAAACGCTTCCTATATTTTTTTGTTTTTTTGCGCTCTTGGTTCATTTTCCCGCCGAATTCAGAGTTGCGCTACATAGTTTGCCCGAAGTTTTTATCGCGATAATTTGGTCTTAGTGTGGCCACGTAGTTCGTGGTTACACGAACTCGAACGTTTTATCGCGAAATCGCGACACGAATCTTCGCCCGCTAATGTGGCCCGGGGGTTAGTGATAGGCGACATCGACTAATTTGCTGATTCGAATGATTATTCATTACTAATATTATAATTCGAATTTGAAATTAGTAATATACTAATGCCGATAATCGAATAACGACTACTAATATTAGTAACTAATCGGTCGCGGTGCTCGCGTTAGTTGCTAGCTTGTTAGTTATATCAACGTCAACTCGACTGGGCTGGATGGAGGGGATTTTGAGTACACTAAATGATTTTCGAATTAGTCGACTAAGTCGAATGATTGCAATAATCGACTAATCGAATTAGTATTATTCAAAGTCGCCCGTCATTAGTTTTTATCGCGATAATTTGGTCTAAGTGTGGCCACTGGCCACGTAGTTCATGGTTACACGAACTCGAACTTTTTATCGCGACAACGCGACCCGAACTTTTGCCCGCTAATGTGGCCCTGTAGTAAGAGACAGACAACTAACTAAATTGATAATATTTCTTCCTTTTTTAATATTCCAGTTTCTAGAAAATTGGGTATGAAGGAAGCTCTAATAGCAAAATTAATACAATAGCAGGAAGTATATACATATAGTAGTTATTTAATTATGGGGAGTGCCACAGTAGACATCTCTCTCCAGGCAGACAGCCTGCATTTTAGAAGTCGGGCTCTGCTAACACTTTAATATCCACTTGCCGATTTTGCATGAAATGGACGGACTCGCACTTGGCCGGTTTTTTTAATAGTTTTGGTAAATGTAACAATTGGGATCCAATACGCATCTGTTCGCCTAGCTTTCAGGAGAGTCGTTCCAACTCTGTTTAACTCCCATTTTAGTATGCTAATGTGTGCTTTGCACGACTGCCGTCTTTGTAAAGTGCCCGATAAACGTGCTTTCATTGAGGCTTTCAAATAAACATAACGGTTTTGCGTTTAGTCTGAAATTGCCTTTATTTTGTCTGAAGATTTTTTTTAATTTTGCAGCCGTCGCGGTTTTTTTTCTGTTCGACAAAATTCAAAAATTCTGTTTTCGATGACTGAAAAACTAGCATCAATTTGCCGTCAAATAACATTTTTTTTTCCTGCCGCTACTCGAGCGGGAATTTACACTTCCTGGGGAAGACGTAAAATTATTTTACATACCTTGGGCGGTGATAATGATAGCCTCAGGTCGCATGTTTACCGCCCTCGCCTTTGGCTCGTGCGATAAATTCCTACGATCTGAGACATTCTTTATTTCACCACCCTCATGGTGTAATGTACAGTACTGTATAATGCGGTACTTATTCAAAATGTACTTGAAAATAATTTCTTAATTTTTAACCTTAGATTAATTCACAAACACCCTAAGCTTAAAATTACAAAAAGGTTTAAAATAAAACAGACATTTGACTGTAGGTTTACTGGTTTACTTCAACTATTTAGATACCTACAGTTTCGTCCATCGCTTAGGGTATCATTCCACTAGACCTTGGCGTAAAATTTTCCCAGCATGTATGTAGTACCCCAGTACTTCCACGCAGTTGCTTCTCTTTCCGTGCAAATGGTTAAAGGCTATCGAGGGAAACTATTTTGATTCCCCTTTCCACCTATACGCTCACAATCATGCTGAACGTGGCCTTTTTAGCTCTTGTTGCTTTAGGCTCCATCTACCCCGTAAGCGATAAAGACGTAATTTATGGATGTATGTAAGAAACGCTTAAATGCCTAAGTGCTCCAAAGTTTTTGTCATGCTGTTCCGCTCACATGCTCCCTTAATAAATTCATTAATAGGAGAGTGAGAGGGACGGTATGAGGGTGCGACCAAACCGCCGCGTATACGCAGTGACGTGTCGTATGCGTCACGTTTTCTCGTCGTTTCTTCATACATTTTGTTGCGATTCCGTACCGTCACCGTTATTTAAGCGGCGGTGTGGTCGCACCCTACAACTTCGAATTACGTAGTGGTCTCTCAAAAAAAAACGGATAGGGGTGCCAAAGTCCCAAACCGCCGCGTATACGCAGTGACGTGCCGTATGTGTCACGTTTTCACACTGTTTCTTCATACATATTGTTGCGATTCCGTAACGTCACCGTTTTTTAAGCGGCGGTGTGGTCGCACCTTAATGCCTAAAAATCTGAAAAACCATAGGTGCCCGATTTTTTTACAAGGGGGTGTGTAGTAGCCTCTCAAGTTTGGTGGACAGCTCGCTTTACTTCGTATCGTAGCGTATATACGGCACATTGCACAGAATTCCGTTTCGTCGTAGTTTAGTTTTACGAGTCTGCACCAACTTGGTGGATAAATATATTTCTTTAAAGACTTAATTTCTCGGTCCCCAGAGCATCTAAATTGTAGTGCGTTATAAAAACTTAGAAAGTTCAAACTTGTTTGGTGTTTTAAATTTTAATTTAAACTTGACTTTACTCCGATTAAAGCTTCAATTCTTTAGCTGCAAATGTTTAGGTCGTAGGTATTCGTAATGCAACTATTTCAAATGTCAAAAGGTGACGTGAGGTGTGTGAGTTGATGTGGGCGTCTTTAGGGATGGACATTTAAAATATACATCGATGTTTTTTCCGATGCAATGCATCGATCGGTTGCATCGATATTAATTCGATGTATTTAGAAAAATCGATGTTAAAACATCGATTGTTTTTCGCAATGAACATGTGTTTACGCAAATAACCGTAATTGTATCATAAAAAACAATGCAAATACACATTACATTCACACTTTACACTAAGTAACAAAAACTTTGTGGGCCATATTGTTTTAGGTTTTATTATTAAATTTTGACTTTGCCGGTGCCGTGGCAAAGGGAACATAACCCATTGAGCCAAACCGATAAAATATTGGTAGGTTTGTAATATTGACTGAAAGGCTGAACTGATTATTACGATTCAGGTTCCAGTCAGCCAGTGTTGTCACACTTATAGACGCTCATCTCATAGTTTGCGTATTCGATGCATCGAATAAAAAAACATCGATATATATTCGATGTTGAAGTATTAACAATACATCGGTTCAATACGATGCATCGTTACTATACATCGAGTGTTTACAATACATCGATGTATATCGTCCATCCCTAGGCGTCTTTGTGACACTTGAAACTGATAATGACAGAGCGCCATAATGGCCTAGGGCCCTACCATGATGTCGTAATTCCGACTCAGTTCAAGTGTTGCTGTCACTTTTAGTGTGAACCTAAACTGAAACGCGTTAAGACGTCATGGTAAGGCCCCAGGCCCCTATTTCACCAACGCGACAATTGTCGGCAACATGTGACAATCCTGATCACCTTAAAAACTCGACGAGAGTCTATATACGCCTGTTAGCTTCATATTGAATGTGCATTGCATTTCGGGGCCAGACCTTCAGAACAGGGACCGTATCTTTGAAAGCACATCATTCGAAAGTGGTATTAGGGTGCGACCAAACCGCCGCTTATACGCAGTGACGTGTCGTATGCGTCACGTTTTCTCACCGTTTCTTCATACATTTTGTTGCGATTCCGTAACGTCAAAGTTTTTTAAGCGGCGGTGTGGTCGCACCCTAAAACTACGCTATTGCTACAGAACTCAAATTATATTTCCGACTAGTTGACTAGATTAATTAGTGTTGTATTCTTCCAACCCACTCGTCTTTCCGCTCATTGTATGTACCTATGTCTGGTATGGTTCGGTGTTGTCGCAGCGGTTCCTATTAAGTTTTATCCTCCCCGCTTGCTTTCGCGAAGCTCAATTCTAGGCTCCACAGAAAACCAGCGTTGCTGCACTTGATGTGTAGCGACACCATACTGAGTGGAGACTTTGGGTGTCCTTTTGTGTCATCACAAATATAATATTAAGTTTAATGAACCTAATTTTATTCTAAGGTGGTGGGCCATTTGGAACAAAAATAAAATATTTTTCTTTCTTTCTTTCTATTTGAAATCCAGCATTCGTTCACCACTTTCGAGTGGCATTTTCACATCTATGCTTATAGTCATCCTAAACGTGGTCTTGTTATCTTAGCCTCTTGTCTACCCCGTAAGTAGGTATAATGTATGCTTTCAAAAATTGCGCCCAGAGCAATTTTTTGTCACTCAGGCAACAAATAGCTCACAGGGTATTCCTCTCTGTTTTTCTCGAAATAGAGTTTCAGCTTCACGGCTAAAGCAATCCGACGTTAAAGATGGTTTAGAGCTACGGATATTTTACCCGAGAGGTAAAAGCATAGGATTCGTCCATGGTATCCGGCATGGTATTGCGATGACACCAGTGGACGCTTAATTAGGTTTTCGTTTGACGTCTGCGATTACCATACATGAACACAGGGTATAATTGGGGTTGTAGGCGAGTTTTGCTGTTAACCATCGGGTAGGTTCAGCGACCTTTTAGCAACCGCACAGTGACATAATTCAATATGATCCTGTAGAAACAAAAGATGTCCTCTATCTTTCATGGGGCAAATATGTTTCGATGATATTAAATTCAATAACAGACTTGAAAGCTTCACGGTTAATAACACAAGACTTATTATCAACCGGATATAAGTAGACCGCCATTGCCTTAAACGAGTTCCCGGATATTTAGATGCAGTTGTATGCATCATCACACCATCCTTCCAATAAATATATATTAAATTTGCCATGTTTCCAAAGCAATAGAAGATTTTCATAATTGATTAATAATTGCTTGTATACATGGGAAAACATAAGGTCGAAATTAAACTGTAATTAAATATGTACATCAATCAGTACCTACGTATCACGCTTTCCTTCCTACCTATAAGAAACAATGGATTACAAATGCAGATTAAAAGTTAAAAGGTTTGTTAAGTAAATATGCGGATTGTGAACCCATTAAAGGAAACATAACACAGGAGAAACGAGTAGGTACATGTAAAAAAATGTAAATTTCTATCATCTCTAACAAGCGCGGGCCGCGTGTATCGCTCAAATGCGCCTTCCTTCGCATCCCTATGGTAATCTGGCGAGATTTACATGCCGTCCATCCACAGAAATGGAAATACAGTTTCACTTAATAGAATAATTTATATATTGAATTTGGCTAATGTATTCCATAAGTTTGCATTTCATGAATCGGATAATATGAAAAAATTAACAGGCCATCCAGTGTCTGAACGTTAAAAACGAATTCTGAGCGGTTGATGAAAGTGACAAGATGCGTCTAGTGTTCGAGCGGCGAGCGGCTCGGCGAACGGTTCGACGCGCGGCGCGGCGAGCGCAGCGTTACAAATATTCCGTTCCTTCGAAGGCAGGCCCGGGCGAGACGTTAACTTTCTCTAGGGCCGCACAGGGCGCGCGAAGATTAGAGCGAGTCTCGAGCGATCGCACCGCGAGCCTGCAGCGACCTTGAGCGCCTGCCCTACTTAGCGGCCCGGGCACATCCCTCAATTACGACTTCCGAGCCGTCTCACGCTCGCGACGTGCCCTAATCGTCTGAAAGAAACTATAGTACCGAATGATCCGAGCATAAAGAGATTCGGTGAGCCTTTTCTCGGGGCAGGGCCGGGGTCGGGCGCTCGGGCGGCGCGCACCTGGAGGCTGCGCAGCGGGGGGCGGCGGGCGGCGGCAGCGCCCAGTCCCGTGCCGAGCGCCGCTCGGGCCGGCCGTCATCCCGCAGGCCGCATGAGCGCGCCGGAGTGCTAGCGCAGCGTGCGCGGGTGTGGTATGCCCGCGCGCCGCCGCCATGGCCCCCCTGCTGGCGGCCTGGGCGCTGCTGGCCTTGCTGCCCGGTGAGTGCGCCGCGCAACAGGCGGCCGCCGCGCCCCCGCGTTTGTTTACCCGATTGAATCGATTGGCGTGACGGGGCTGAGGTGTTGTGAGTGTGCTCGAGCCGGAACGTTCCTGGCGCGAGGAGTCCAGGACCGGTAAAGGTAACGGTTACAGCGAGTGCCACCGAAGCGTCCGAGTTGGAGGCTGAATTTTTGAATGCAACCGCCGTCAGACGAGTATAGGGTTCGCCCGGAGCTAGGCGGGAGACTGGCTGTGGCACGTGGGGCTCTAGTTTCCCATCTCCACGGCTCCGTGTTACACGAACGCAATAAACCGAACAAACTCTTTTACGAGTGAATCTCGGCGCGGGCAATGATCCGCTCGTGCCACGTATGATAAGATGGAAATTTTATGTTTTTGCTCTTAGCATTTTACGACTCACCTTATTGAAGCCGTCTCGGCCCTGATTTCCTGTAACTTTCTTGTCACGTGGATAACGTTAGCATTTTTCCGATAATACGGATACTTATTGCATTCAGTCAGCTATCTGTTCAAAAAAACACCATTAGAAATAACAATACACTGTCTAAGATTATATTGTTTAAATTAAACTACACTTGTACATTAAAAAAAAGTATTAATTTATAACGAATAGGTTAACGAATGTTGCGTACACTCCTGAAAAATGTCCATCCATCAACAGAATCAGCCCTCAATAAAACACGCCTACTCATTCCGCTTAAACCGTCCTAAAAGACTCAATCACTTGACAAAATAAGTGGACCCAGGTCCGACCATCATTCACGCTACATCTCATCCCCCTAGCCATCCGTTATCTCATCCAATTCTCCCAGATATTACCCCGTCATTTCGCAAACATCGGATGAGACGCCATTTGTAATTTTCTAGCTATTTCTACGTCGCGAGCCACGAGCGTCTCTAAATTAAAGCTGATTTTCGTTCGTTGAAAATGATTAAGGCGATAATTTGATTCGTTGATTTTCAAATTAACGATGCTACGAACGACAGTGTAGAAATGGGACCTATTTATAATATACTCAAGAGCAAAAATATCGGATCGCTTTTCATAGAACTTTTTAAGAAAAGTGACCCGTTATTGTTGCTCGTCAGCATAATTTAATCAAATTTTATAGCCGCTACATATTTACCAGCTAATCAACGCAACTTAAACAATGTTTTTGAATGAAAAATCTTAAAAAAAAAAACAAATTTATATCAGTATAAAGGTGCCAATAAGCACTTTCACACAGGTAAAGATAAAAAGCATAATGAACCAAGAAAATAATCATTTTAACTTAGAATTTGTTAAGACAATCACTCCATTTACTTTATTTATTATTTTGAACGGACGCTTTTTAATCTAGGTGTGCGATGTGTACCTAAAACACTAAAATCGCCGATGTGACGCCGTTTAGAGCGTTGTACAATTTACACTGCAATCGTGGATTACTTCGGCATGTAAAGCCCCTAAATATACCTTAAACTAAATGATGGATTGTTCTACTAACACTTAAATATTCCTTCGCGTTCGTTACATAAATCGGTGAAAGTAGTGAAACTAAAGCGTACCTACTCAGAAATGAAACAAAGAAATCAGACACGATTTCCAGCGCACACCCCAATTCATTTTCAACTTTATTTTTATGCAAGCTCAACTCACAAATGAGGTAACAGGCCATTCAGAAAACCGCAAAACATCTGTCCCCACTTCAACAAAGACGTAAGCAATAAAACACAACATATCATCCTTAACAATCCATAAAGTTCCCACATTTGGTATACTCTTACCCCAAGGGGCATAACGTGCAATCTCCTCTAGCTCGCCTCAAGCACGTTCGAGATACGTTTTAACTTATATAACCGCTGAATATTCCATCATGGTTTAATGTTTAATCGATTTGCGGAGATAATCGGCGAGTACCGCGAGTATCATAGTTGGACCACTGTCGGGGTTCAAAGGGAAACTTTTAACCGCGTCAAGGAGAAGTTTGATAGCGAGCTTTTTGCGTAAGTTTCCACTCGCCCAATAATCGAGTGCGCTTTTAAACTATAAAAGTTTTGGTTAAGTAAAATTTTACTCGAGGTCGAAGATTGGAAACTTTAACGGAAACACGGAGGAAAGTGTTATTAAGTGCAGTAGTAAAATTATCTTTCAATAATGACCGTTAATCTTTGATACTATTTATCATCCTTATACTAACGTTTTTCAATCTTTACAACAGACTAATGGATGAAAGTTATTGTTGATGAATAATGATGGACCTGAAAGAAAGTACTATTTCAACATTCTCGCCGCTCTATATGCGACCTATTGAAACAAAACAGATCGACACCAACACAAGTCGACTTATTAAAATAAAATTCCGATGAACAAACCAATCACATCAATTGAAATTTCAATAAAAAAACTCACCTGGGTTGCTCACCAATCAGGGGACATTAAAACTTCATCAGTCACCGGGATTTATCCATCGCTCTGTCACGCATCGATCATCACAGCCATTAGGGATCGCCCCCCGCGTTAGTGGATATACCCCGAGGGGTAATGTAGTGGGGTAGTCATAGTCACCTTAACACGTACAGTGCGATGGGGCAAATAATAGACCGCAGTATCCTTGGGGCATTTACGTTTGTGGTAGAATGTCGTTCGGTTAGTTATAAGCTTGACTACTTTCTTGCTGTAAATAGGTGATTTGTAATTTTTTTCATTATAATTATATTGGAGGTGGAAAGACAGGTCGTCAATTTTCCGATCTAATCATCGGACGAGGCATCACTCGAAATAAGGCAATTATCTTTGGAAACTACAAAAACTGTGACTTTTCTCAGTAGAGTACAATCGCATGTTTCTTCTTTTATTTATGACAAGCTTAGATCATTGAAAATGAATATGTCAGCTTCAGAAGGCCTATTAAAAAAACACCACAAACAACCGGTACACACATACTAACAATACTTATTAGGTAGGTACAAAACAAAATGAGTTGAGAAAGCGAAGTTTATTTTACAGATGAAAGTTACTACAGTTTCTGAAATTTACGGTATGAACAATTGAAATAAACCGCACATTATTTAACCATAAACAAACCATTAAAATATTCACTGTATTCGCTATCATTCTCGACCTAGTTTAACACTCGCATATGTAAGCTCGCAAAACAGCACCAGCAAAATCTCAAATACATCGCTACAGCAAAACCTGTAGCAACAAAACAACTCGTTAACAGGCTCGCCGTTCCCCGGTGGCTCCACAAGCAGAAAACCTCGAAACGTTACCTGCCCAACTCTGATTTATTTGCCGTCCGCAAAGGCCTAATTGGTTGGCCGCTGGATCCCATACGGGCAATACGGGCACGCCGGCAAAGGCATTTTGTGCCCCCTAACGCATTCCAGTGTTATGAGGCACAGGGCACTATGTGAAGATTGAAAATTAATTAAAAGTAGTTCCCATCAGACGCCTGTTTGTGTATTACAGTAAAGTGCATAAAATTAAGTGCCTTCATTTTGTGGTAGAATTTAACTGTCGGTGATTGTGATGTGAAATTTACGCGGAAGATCGTAAATCGGCAAGCTGTTTTCTACATCAGCTCGTAATATTTCAACACAAACAGAATATTCTGGAAGTAATAAGGTTACAATCATAAAACGGAATGTTTCAATTTCGACAGTGTAAGCTTTTGTCGTGATGAAATATCGTGCCGAGCAATGCTTGACAGTCTCAGGAACTCCGGCCTTACTCTGAAATTCGGAATTTGAAGTTTGTTTCGTGCCGCTCCGCTCTCACACTAATATACATTAATATGAGAGTGAGAGAGACGGTATACTTAATACAAACTTCGAAAATAGATTTCATAGTAGCCCCTAGTTAAGTAATCACAAATATCGAATCGAAAAAAATAGACCATAGATCAGCCAGGGAAAGAAACGCTTTTTTTAAAGATTTTGGCAAAAGTCATAGCAATTGGAGGTCACCAGACGTCTTTTACAGTACAATAAAGACTTTAATAACTCTTAAATCTACAATGAATTCACAGAACTATTTGATTTAGACTATTGTCTTATCTGTGTAACTAAAACAGTTAACACAGCGCCAACGCAAATTAAAAGCAAATGGCCGACGCGGATTAAAACATCAGTGACCCTACTACCCTAGTTTTTGAACTTAACCCAAAAACAGCCGTCAAAGCCTTCAAAACAGCGCTTCTTAACCCCGTCACGTGCCGAGCTCTGTATATTTAATCTAAGGACGCATTTAAACGCTGCCAACCTCCGGGACACGTCGAATTTCACTTTCTAGCCCTCAGTCCGCTAAAGAACGTTACGTGGCGTTCCATTCCATTTTGAAAATTCGAAACATTGCTTAGAACTGGCAATTTATTTGGTTAAAATAGTCAGAAATTGCATTCTATGTTTAAAATTTGATAGCACTGGCACTTCGCTTTGTGTTTCACTTAAGTATTTATCTTTAATTAGTATTTTTAGTCATGTGTATGTAGATATCCTCGTACCCTATATTACGTGTGTATCTCTGTCGTTCTGGAAGTTAAGTGGCGCTGAGATTCCATTAGAAAAGAATAAATGCTAATGCTTTAGCTTAGCATAAGTCTCTAGTCAAGCACCCTAACTTTAACTAGTGTTCGTTCGAATGTATTTTGTAAGAGCTAAATTGAATTCGCTTTGTGGTCACGTTGCAAAAGCTCCTTGTGGGCGATACGGACCGATCGTCCATTGTTTGTGGCCGCAGCGCACTTGGACATTTCGAAAATGGAATTCGATTTCAACCAACGGCGTTTCGTATCTTGAGTGTGGCTTTCCAGCTTTCCACCAACCAGATAGGTTTATCATACATCCTTCACGAAGCTTAGTGATCTCATTAGTCAAATCCATTCCTGACTTGATACTTAGTAACTGACATTAACTAAGCTAAGTGGGGATGATACGCCTAGAGGCTAGATTTTTCTGTAATTTCATTCGAAATATTATAAACGGGATGTGAACCGCGATTACCTTTATTGAGCACCCGATATTTCGATAAAGTTGCATGCATCATGATCACGGGTAGACTGAAGAAATTGCGGGTGGTCTTTCTGTAATTTGTCTTTTAATCACTAAGATTATGTTATCTTCATCTTGCGAAGAATGAGTCTCTAAGATTCTATAGCATTATTCAAAGTGACACGGTTAGTCCCCACAGAGTGTTTTGATAGCTGTTTAGATAACATATCTTAAGGGTGAATGTGAATTCAGCTTTCAGCTGAGACTCCGTTTATAATAAAACTAGCTTATACATATAGGTTTATACATATAAACCTTCCTCTCGAATTACTCTATCTATTTAAAAAAACCGCATCAACATCAGTTGCGTAGTTTCAAACATATAAGCATACATAGGGACAGACAGACTGCGGAAAGCGACTTTGTTTTATACTACATACTAGCGATCCGCCCCGGCTTCGCACGGTATATTATGCATGTATTATACATTTAAACCTTCCTCTTGATTCACTCTATCTAATAAAAAAAACCGCATCAAAATCCGTTGCGTAGTTTTAAAGATTTAAGCATATATAGGGAAATAGGGACATAGGGACATAAAGGACAGAGAAAGCGACTTTGTTTTATACTATGTAGGTAGTGATAGTGATATGTAGTAATATAAGTACCTATTTTTTTTGTTTACCAACACAACAATTTTGAAATTAGCAAACCATTTTCATATAAAGTACTTAACAAGATGTCGCAACCGATTTACACTCGAGTTTCTGGTTGGTTATACACCAAAGTGTGTAAACCTACCTAAATAAGTTATAGTCACAAAGAGAAGCATTATATTCTCCAGTGTGCCGCGTTGTATCTTAAGCTTAAACCGGAATGAGGACTCCAAGCACCTGTAATTTTCAAGTCACGGATGTTGGGCTCGTAATTTTTTTTCGGCGACACAGAATAGTCTGCGGTGTCGGCGAGAATTTCAATTAGTCTGGGTTCAGGTTCCACCGAGATTCGGGCAAAACCGCAGCTATAACAAGAATTAAGATGTATGCTCACCGCCGTAATTTACGGCATCGCCTTGTTTTTGAACATTTGTTGTTGGGGATAAAATTGTTTTTCTTTTGATATTTCCGCGAGGGATATTTGTAATCCGTAATTGCGGTTGTTTGAGTTTATTTCGGGGACCCCGATAATGAAATAGCAAGCAGGTCATAAATATGAACGTGGGTTTGATTACTTTTTGGAAGTTCCGTGTCTTCGCGATTGCTGTTGTGTGCGATTCTTGCTTTAATCAAAAAGTCTTTACTGAAGCCTGTTACTGTGATTTTAATTTAATAATTGGAATTTGTGATTTTAAGTCTTTTTAATAAGCTGTTAATTTTCAAACGCAGATACCATTTGTAGGGCTTTAAACAATGATCTTTTAATATTTTCTGTGGTTAAACTAGGTAATTCTTTTGTTTGACTATACATACTTACAGCATATACGATATTTTATCGCCGGTAAGTCAAAAGTTATCAAACCATTTATAAAGTAGGTTGGCATAGACATTTCTGAAACGATAAGAGTTTTCAATTATTAACGGTTAAGTGCATTCGAAATAAAGAAAAAGGAAAAAAGAAGGAAAAGGAGGAAGGAGTTCAATAAAAGTAATCGCGGTTCATATCCCGTTTATAATATTTCAAATTTCTGAAACTGTCTGTTTTTTATCTCAAAAGGCCAAGGGTCCCTCCATTCTGCCAAGAATATTGTGTTGCCATATTATATACACAGGCCAGCGCACTTAATCAAAAATTTAAGGTATAAGCATAAATTACCCACCCGACAGCCCGGACAAAGAGTGAAATACTACGTCAGAGATAGCTGCGGAATAATCATGTTTTGTTTGGTTTGCCACCGTCATTTGTTTTGTCATACAACTTTGCAGGCCACCATAGAAATTCATATCTCGTGAAAAGTATTTTTTTTTAAATTATTGATTATTAATTTTTAAGTATTTTTTTGTCCTAGTTCTGCGAAAATTCAGACCTGTTTATAATAATAATTGTCCGCTACGCGGGCACGGGATTTTATTTACGTTTTAAATAAATGTATTTCTTTGACAGCTTTTTTATTGACTCTAAGTTCGTTAGTATTAGGTGACACTATGTCAACATTAAAAAAATAAACAAATGTAGCAGAGCGGCACAAGAAGTCTGTAATAATAATAAAAACCTAGCATAGAGAATCAAAATAATTATACATCATAATAATAATATTTATTTTCGAGCAACTACATGACTTCATCATACATTATTGGGTTGGGTATAATGGCTTATTCTTTATAAAAAAATCTAAAAAATAATGGAAGTTTAGTCACGAAACTTGGTTTGAGCTCGATTCATCAAGATTTATTTTTTATAAACCTGGCATTATAGAAATCACATACTAGAAACCCTAGAATAAAAAAAAAAAACTAATTAAGCGATTCCCAAGAGCAATATGGTTAGTCTCTAGCATTTTTTTATATAATGTGATTTGTAGCTTGCATAGATATCAAATCGGTAGCCAAACCTACTTATGAAAACCAAGAATGATTTGTAAATAAGCCTGATTTCTCATTTATCATTCTGATAAGCATATTACGTTTTTTTTCGATATACATAGTTGAGCATGTTCTTAAAACTAGACAATAACAACGCCAGACGTAGTTTACCGCTAATAAACTATGTACATATCTTTAACGAATTAAAAATTATAGCATACGTTGGTAAAATATACCGGATTTAGCGAACAAAAGCTTGTCAGTTCTATTGGGGTCTTAACAAAGCTTCGCTTACATGGCAACCCCACAGACTAACTAGCGGCTTGCGAATGTTGCCACACGTACCGGCGGAAATTCGTGCCATTTGTAACACTGTGATAGCATCTGCCCGACTCCGAATCCGCTGCATATCTTCCACATCTGCTGCCCTAGCTGGAATGGTGCTCATTTATACTATCAGCTTAAATTAAGCTTTGCGAAAAAGGAAGCTAAGAAAACAACACTGGCACATAATCACGAGTCTATTTATTTTTAAAATGCACTTAAATGAGTACACTCGTGCTTCGAATGCCACACGGAGAACAAATGCCAGTCGTTAACTTTTTAAATTAATGTGTATTTCGTTAGTTGCCAGTTCTTGTTAGTTAATTTATATGTTCTTTATGGCTCTAAAGCCGTTTTGCACGAAAAAAAATATCTCGACTTATGTAATTACTAAATCGTTAAAACTCGATGTTCTATGTATTTTGACACTGCTAAACCGAGTTTTTTTTTTCTAGGGACTACAGCTAAAGACTCGTCGAACTAATTTCATAATATCGTTATTGCTATTGTGTTTTTACACAAAACGGTATAGGTACAGTATTTCAAATATAAATACTATTAGAAATGTTATCGTTATAGAGGCCAGTCAGTTATGATATTTCTTGCAATACACTTTTATACATCAGCAAATATATACAGTAATATACAGTCTGTGAATGCCTTTGCCTCTTGGAATGCCATTCGGGTTTGTTTTGCTTTCTCACTCACTCTTTTAGATTTCATACTTGAATCGGCTAAGTGAGGGAATCAGCAAACCTTAATTAAATGCTGAAGATTTCACGGACTGTAAATGTGTTAATATTATAACATTGTCAGTCTTAACATAGTATATTGTTATCAAATCGCGGAGTAAGCACTAACATTGCTAGCTGGCGGTGGTTGTCCTCTCATTTGTAAAGCTCTGCTTTGTTACTTCGTGCATCTACAGTCTACACTTTGTGCATTCTTATACAACTCATATACAGCTATATGCCGCTGTGTTGTTCTATATGCAGCGTTTAAATTGCCAGAGAATTGGATATTTTGTGATTTACATTCTGCATTTTCTTGCTTCATTTAAACAGGTGAAGCACGTAGTACGTATGCGCAAGAAATAAATGTATAATAATTTTGTTTTGTTTCTGTATTGTAATTGTAATAATTTAAGAAATAAAAAGTTTCTGGCTAGTTTTTAGCGGTGCATTCTTATTGGCAGTTATAGCCTTTCCAAAAACGCTGGCATAATGAAAGTGCACGTAAAAAAACCATACTCGGCATTGTATACGTGGATGACATTCGGTTTGACCCATACGTACTTCTATAATTATGTACCTATACTCCTATTGAACGTACAAGTTTATAAATTTCCCTAACCGAGTTAGAATCTCTTGGGAATTTGGAGTGTGAGAAGGCCTATAGTAAACCTATGGGATAGAGTAGGGATCCCCAAACTTTTAGCTCCTTGGTACCCTTTTCTTGGTTAGTAGCAGAACCGAGTATCTGAAAGCATCCTTCACTGTATCCGGTTTTTTAACGCGTAACACTCGAAAATCAATTCAATCATGTGTCATTTGTCCCAAGATATTTATTTATATTTTATTTATTAATTTAAAATACCACTGGAAATTGGTTTTAAAAACCCGTGTTTTATTTGTTGCTATAAGATTACAGCTTGGGTTATTTAGTGCTGTAATTTTCTTCTATTCTATTCAAATTTCCAATTTAGCGCAATTTTTACCTCTATAATACTTTCACTTAAGTGATGTGCATTTAAAAATCGGGCTCTCGGTCGCATATCCCTATAATTTTACGGATTTATGGAACGTCAAAAATTCGCGTGTACACTAGGGCTCCACGGAACCCATTTAACCGCTGAACTAGAGACGTGCGATGAAGTATTGTTAGAAAGTAGGCATTTTTTCGAGCCCAAATCGCTTACTGCGCAAACTTATTTCCATCGTATGCTCCCTAACTTTCGGCGATATATTCCGATATCAATCGACACAGCACTTGTGTGTGATTTACACGCGCCCAATATGTAGGCTTGTTTATTTCTTATTTATTCCGCGCACATATCGAAAAGTCGCCCATAAACAAGTACGGGTCTAAGTATATTAGCTTTGTTGGAGTTTAGGTGAAATGACATTGGTCAGAAAATTGGTCAGCATCTGCGGTAAGATGCAAGTTTGCGGCTGAATTGGATATTTATAAATCCAATTCGTATTGTTTGTTTCCTTCAAATCTTACAATTCATTGATTTGTGACGAAATTTGCCCGATAATAATCAAGTAAACTAAAAACTTAAAAATTAATAGTTCATCTTTATCCGTTCTCAACTATTTATTCTCTGATTATACAGGTGGACGCATTAACTTAAAAACAAAACGTGACTGTACAAAAGTTTTTTAATAATGGCGAATTAATAACATCATTATCAGCCACTTTAGCTGTAAAGAACCACATGTACCACAGAACACTTCCTAACTCCACTGGCACGTCTTCGATCAAGTCCCAAACTCTCAAATTAATTATCCACTGCTACAAACTTGTTACGAAGGTACAGTCCGCCCCACAGTTTACCCAGACCCTAATCCACAGCAACAAAGGTCGTATTAACGATGAATACTGTCGACTGTACTAACCCTTGGGTTGTGAAGATATAATGGGCACGATTGGCGTATGTTAACAGGTTTCGATTAAAGTTGCTACACTTATGTTCATATTTAGGTCAAGTTCGTAAACGTAGGTAGCCGAGGGCCGTATCGGCGAAGTTTCCCACTAAACCCTAATAAGTTGCAAGTAAAGTACCTACATTGCGGTGATTATCTCTGGGCCGCTAATGACTTTGTTCTTTGGATGCTGCAGATGGTACATGCGAAGTTTGATCGAAGGTTTAGTTTTATAACTGAGAGATTGCGTCGTTAGGGATGATTTATTTTCATAATTAGAGCGTCGTTACTCATGCGAAATGATGTTCTCTTTTGATGGAGACGGGAACTTTGTTTCTGTTGTCATTGACTTTATTGAGGAGCGTCTTGGCAGGTCGTTAATGCGGTCAATCTACCTAAACTTTAATGAAAACAGGTTGTGAATATTAAAAATTTGCAAGCTACTTTACTTATCATGCTTTTTCAAACATCAAACCGCTTTATTGCTTAAGAGGGTGCATCCGTGCTGAGCTGGCAACGTCGCATTTTTGGTGATTTTTTGCGATTATTTCACAGAAATTGAGTGAAAGTATCAAATATCCGTCTGTAGTGCACTTCGTTTTTAGTGTATTTATGTGTCCAATGCAATGATTAATGGTGATGGACTTTTATTTTCGTATTAAAGGGATAAAATACTATATCTCGTTTAATATGAAAATAAAAGTCCATCACGATGAATTATTGCATTAGACACATTAATACACTAAAAACGAAGTGCACTACAGACGGATATTTGATACTTCCATTCAATTTCTGTGAAATAATCGCAAAAAATCACCAAAAATGCGACGTTGCGAGCTCAGCACGGATGTACCCTCTTAAATTATTAGATACAAATGAATGATACTAAAACCTAGACCTGTTATTGGGAGTAAAAGAATACAGAACATAAAACGCGTAGGTATTCTTCATTGTATTATTTCACTTGCTCATTCTTTGTTTGCAATAATGGGTATTGGAGCTGTCGGCTAGAGGCGTCGGAATATTTATTCTGGGTGATAGTGTTTCGTATAAATGTGGGGGGAGTGTGATGCTATTTTGTAGTCTTGGAAGCAAATCTTCAGTTGTTTATAGTGGTGGCATAAACTACTGTATCCTACAAATTCTGTCCTATTCTAATCCTATTAATATTATAAACTAGCTTTTACCCGCGACTTCGTCCGCGTAGACTTAATTTATCTTCAATTAACTAAGCAAATTACCGAGTATTAATGTATCCAAATTATTTAATAGTCATTACCTATATTTCTCGATATAGTAAGCAATTAATAGTTTTTTTTAAGAATTATAGTGATAGAGCCACTTTAAAGGAAATATCTCAGCTGTTCTCGAGTTATAAATAGTGTAACTAACACGACTCTCTTTTATATATTATACATAGATATGCGGAAGTTTGGAACGTATGGATATTTAGTTATTCTTTCACGCCAAAACGGTGGAACAGATTTAGCATAGAGATACACTTATAGTCTGGAATAACACATATACTACTTTCAATCCCGGAAAAATGTGGTCCCGCGGGATGGCAATAACATTTCTGATTCCGATAAAAAAGGAAAATTCTGTTGTTTGCTTAAGAAAAGAGAATAAAGTACAAAGTAAACATGAAGATAATTAACGAGAGCGCACAAAGGTTCTTTTAAAATTAAAATGTTACAATTCATTGTTTCAAGGCTTTGTTGAAAGAGGACTGAGTAAGACCGTGCACAATTTCCCTGGATTGATGGGAAATGGAGGAAAACGCTGTTTTCCTAGAGATTAGATATGGACAGTAAAAAAATGACGATATATTGATGTATCGATGTTTATTATATATAATATTAATTTCGACCTGGAAATATCGATATCAGAATATATCGTATTTAGTCTGGCTCAAAATGAGTATCAATTTTAAAAACACACAGTTCACAGTTTTAAAAATAGACTAGACATTCATTTAAAAACTCAAAGAACACAAATGCAGTGATATACACGCATCAGCTCAAAGAGCTGCTAGTGTATTACATGTTTTAAATAATAATAATAATTATTATTATTATAGTACTAATCATAGACAATACAAGTTTTTTATCCGTCGTTCCTATTTTTGACGGCTATGAGTTTCGTTAAAAATATTCTGTTTAATTAAATAAAATCGTTTTTGATTCGATTTCCGATGTTGAATATTTTGTATCGACGAGGTATCAATCGATATTATGTATTAGGTCAAAATATCGATATACCGATTCAAAAATTTCATTATATCAGCAGGTATAGGTTTAGGTTTAGAGATTATTTATTCTCATTAAGAATCTTACAATTCACTTATTATGAGAACTTAAAATTAAACATGTTTGTAATGAGCGTACATAAGGACTAAGACATAAAAAGGGGGTAGATGTATACAATTTTTCGACAGCGTTTTGTGGGTATATTAAACATCAACTGCACGGGTTAGATTCATGCGCCCGCGCCGGATTGCAAAACAAGATACCAACGATCACCGAGTTACGCGGACTGGAAGTGGCATAGCGTAGTTGTTATTTTAATGGCTTGACTTTTTACTATAATACTAGTGTGTATTTTAAAATTATTATTATTATTTGTTTATTGTATTTTAATATGTTTATTAATTTATTTTTCTGTAGGGGATAAAGACGTGACCCATGTATGTATGTTTTTAATTATGTTTATTAATTCTTGGGATTTGGAATAGGTATTTATTTATATTCTACTAAGTTTGTATTAGTAACAAATTGTTTAAGCAGTTTTTTAAAACGATATATTGACTTAGTATCTTTAATATGTTTGGGAAGTTTGTTGTACAGCTGGGCACCCTCATATAACACGCATCTTTTCCCGTATTTTGTTCGGGGTGGACGCAATATAAGATCATTTGCGTTTCTAAGCCGGATTTTTTGTTTTGTAATTTTTTTTGTAAATTTTATTTGTGTATGTATTTTTTATATAACACTTTGCGAATTAAAATACAGGTGTTATATGTATACGATTGCATTATGTTTAATAACTTTGTTTCTTTGTATATTTTGTGAGAAGAAGTAAGGTAGTTGTACTGAAACAGTGTTTTTATTAATTTATTTTGAGCTATTTGCAATGCTTTGAGGTTACACTTTGCAGCTGTACCCCAAACTTCAATAAGGTAGTCTAGGTGAGGTTTTACCAGCGCGTTATAAATAGTATACCGTACTTGTTGAGGAAGAAATCTAGCAATACCACGGAGTGCTCCGGTCAAAGAGGTAATTTTCTTTTTGATTTTTTCTATATGCGGTTTCCAATTTACATCTTTATCCAGAATAAGTCCGAGGTATTTCTCTTTGTCTACTCGCTGAATTACCTGATCATTTATACTTAGAGGATCATACTCTGTAATTTTTTTGTTTTTCGCTAAGAATATAATGTAGTTAGTTTTGTCTGTGTTAATTGTGAGTAAGTTACATCGGAACCATTCATTTAGTAGGTTAAGGTCACCTTGTGCTTCTATTGTAACATCCTTAATTGTGCTACCAAAGTAAAACAGGCTTGTATCGTCTGCGTAAAGTGTAATATCTCCTCTTAGACCCACCTGGTATATATTGTTTATGTAAATTAGAAATAATAGGGGTCCCAGGATGGATCCTTGAGGGACACCGCATGTGAGTTGTTTTGGGCTACTTTTGTGGTCACCAATTTTTACGATTTGATAGCGATTGCATAGATAAGACTTGAACATTTTGTGAGCAGTTTCTTTAATACCTATATCCCTTAATTTGTTTAGTAGTAGTTCATGACTAATTGTATCGAATGCTTTCTTGAGGTCTATGAAAACTCCTAGCCCTATTTGTTTTTGATCAATGTTTACTTTTACCTTGGTAACAAGATCTATGGTAGCAGAAAGAGTATTTGATTTATTTCTAAAACCGTATTGCTTTTCATATAAAAAATTAATGGAATCCAAGTAAGCTATAAGACGGTTATAAATGACTTTTTCGTAAATTTTGGAAACTACTGGGAGCACCGAAATTGGTCTATGGTTTCCTGGGTCAGATTTGTTTCCCGATTTATAGATAGGCGTGACTTTTGCAGTTTTTAGACTATCGGGAAAGGTCCCTTCTTTCAAACATTTATTTAAACATTCAACAAGTTCATCAAGGATTAAATTTTTAACGCATCTAATTGATTTTGCACTAATGCCATCCAGTCCGGTACTTACATTTAGTTTCAAACTATCAATGATGCTGCCTATTTCGTCCGCTGTAGTTGGTGTTAACATTGTAAGCTCTGAGTCTGTTATTCTCGGTGTAGTAGCTGTTGTTGGAGTCATCTGGTTTTTACTCGTGATTTCACTGGCTAATGTAGACCCGATGGTAGAAAAGAATGTGTTGAAAACTTCGCATATCTCCTTTTCCCCGGTTACAATTTGGTTATTACTTTGTAGATTAGTAGGGGCAGCAATCTCCTTTACTTTGTTAGCAGTAAGACTATTAATTAAAGTCCACATTTTCGCAGGTTTTCCTTTACATATCATGAACCTTTCTCTGTAATATACATTCTTTGCCTTTTGGATGGTCACTGTTACCATGTTTCTAGCTTTTATAAACTGTTCTTTTACTGCTTTGTCCTCAGGATTTTGTTTTAGTGTTTTCCACAGTACGTTTCTGTAGTTTATTTTATGTATAATGTCCTTGTTTATCCAGTCTTGTTTAGGTCGGTTAAGCACTTTAGACTTTATTGTTGTACTTTTGTGGATATGCAACGAAAGTTTCTTCTCGAGCACGGCATACTCATTGTGCTCATTTTGATCGGTATCTGCTTGAACGTATTTATACAATTTTTCATAGTTTATTCCTTCATAATTTAGTCTTTTTGTAGCTGGAGATTGATATTTTTTCACTTCAACATAGATATGCTTGTGATCTGACATAGCTGAGTCCATAATAGCAAAGTGAAAGTTATTTTCTGTGAGGTTGGAACAGACATGGTCTATAATGGTTTTTGTATCAGCAGTTTCCCGTGTAGAAAAGTTTTGATCAATTTTATTTATTATTTTATGTCCATTTTCTGATAATACCCTTTTATAATCCTTGACCTGTTTTTCATTCCTTAGCAGATTGAAGTTGAAGTCACCGAACACAATAGACCTTTTGCTCTTCTGTAGTTGCAGTGAGAATGTATCTAGAAAATCCTCAATGTTTCCTTGGTTAGTTCTATAGACAGCACCAATATCCACAGAAAATTTGCTTAGGTGTATCCATAGGTAATGATTGTTATTTAGTGATAATTCATCGATAAGGCTGTGCTGAAGATTGTTGTGGGCAAAGATTGAAACTCCACCGCCTCTGGTTCCTGACCTGTAGTTATAATAATGCGAGTATCCAACAAGCTGCAGCCTTTGTGCTTCTTCCCGAGATTTAATCCAGGTTTCGGTAAGTATAATAATATGTATAGTGTAATTGAATGATTGTATCACACATTTTAGTTCGTCGAACTTCCCAGGTCTTACAATACTACGTGTATTCGCATAGAAGCATTTTAGGGAACCTTTTGTTGTTATTATTTCCTGATAGTCATTAGCCATTTGGTATGTTATACTGTCAGATGTAGCTTCCTTGGCCGTACTGGTACGGCTTATTGATTGGAGTTTTTTGAAGTTATTATTTTTGGAACTCCTTTAATATACTTGATTACCAAGTCTATTTCTCCATTTGCAGTGCGAAGAGCGAGTTCATCCCGTAGACTTCTCAAAAACTCTTTTTGGTAAGGTGTTTGGTCTCCAAATATTTTAATTGAAGTGCTTTTCAAGCTATCTTTCTTTTTTAAAATAGATATAGCGGTATCATGTGTCGAAAAACATACTTTGATAGGGCGATGCTTCTCTTGATCATATTTTCCTAATCGGAAAGTCTTTGTAGGTTCTGGACATTCAGGATATATCGTTTTTATTACTTGGATGACTTCAAGGGAGTCTGCCTCAACTTTTTCGGCTTCCTCAACCTCATTCCGCTCCGGTAGTCCCACTACGATTATATTTTTGGCCCTTTGATTGCGATCTTTTATTTCGGTCATCATATCTTCACACATAGGAAGTATAGGTGTTGTAGCAGTTGAGGCTTTTATTTGAAGTTGTTGCACATTTAATTCTACGGTATCTATCCTCATTTTCATTTGTTCAGTAGAGTCAGCCAAACAAACGATTTCTGACTTTATATTAAGTTGTTCTGTATTTAACGCGTTAACCGTAGCTCTAATGCCGCTTACCTCGCTTTTGATTGCTGTGACATCTTCGTGTAGTTTATTAAGATTTTCTGTTTGTGTATAGTTTACGGATTTTAGATAATTCATCATGTCTGACATTTGTTTCCGTATTTCAGCAAGTTCACACTTAATTTGTTCGTTGTCATCATTTTGTTTGCGCTTGTTGCGAAAAGTTATTTTTGGAGCATCTCCGGGTTCTTTATACAGACTTTCACTGGTAAGCTCTGGAAACGATTCACTGCGCTCGCTGTTCGCGGCATTTCCAGTAGGTGATCGCATCGTATACATATTGATCCGTGTTTACTCACTGTAGTCACAATCGCTCGGGTTGTAGCTGCACCGCTGCGCGAGCAAGACACAAATTATGCAAGGATTTCTCTTTTACCCAAGGGGGTGAAGAGCCGTTACGGCATCCACTGCTCAGCGTGCGCAAGGGCCACAAGGTCGTAGGTGGATCTCGATCGCGCAGATAACTAACGGATTTATGATTCAACACACAGAGTTAAAAATCGATTGCATGTAATTAAATATTTTTCTATTTATTCTTGACACACGTCTATTCTCTACGCTCATTACGCGGTTATATATATTATAGGTATCGATATTTCTTCAGAAAGTCTATTAGAGATATTCTCCGACGACGAACGACGAATTAGTTAGCAAAAAGCATGGAAATAAGTCGTGTAGTCGTGTTTTTTGTAGGGTTATTTCTCGGTAATAGCGAACTATCTGTTTCTACCTTTTATGATGTAACTGGTTACTTTCAAATTTTGCATTAAAACTATTATATATGCGACAGAGATATCAGACACGCCGTGGTTAGAGACACAAAATAAACTTGATGTACCTTATTTATTGCTGGATTTTGACGCGACTTCTGCACATCTAGCATGAGAACACGCAAGAGTCGCGTCGCGCGAGGGACATATTACCCGTCTTTATCTTACTGTTCTTTCTAGAAAGAGACGGGCAGTCTATCTTGCGCGCGACGCGACTCTAGCGCACTCTCGTGCTAGCCGGGCTGCACTGCGATGCGGCTAGCAACTCATCACTATTTTGATTCCCCTTTCCACCTATACCCCTAAAATCATGCTAAACGCGGCCTTGTTGCCTAAGGTTCTGTCTACCCCATAAGGGTTAAAGACGTGATTTATGTATGTATCGTATTTGAAACTAATGCGTTATTTACTTAGAATAAATAGTGACCAATACGCGTGGCGTGACGTGATATAAATGGGAACGATTACATCTTAAGTACACATTTCCAATAAGCGGCAAAGTAGCTAATATCACGGAGTAATATTTCCCCTTGGTTAAGTCTTGATTGTTGCCATGGCAACCGCGATTCCTAAGAGCATATAGATGTACAAATAACATGGGCGTCATGAAAACAGCGGTGTGTATAAGTATACATAAGTTAGCCTACTTGTACATGGATAGAAAACGTGGGGAAACAGTTTTCCTAACAATAGCACGGCAGGTAAAGCACGCATCTCGGTTTTTTTTAATATACCAAAAGAAGGTAATCGAAGAATGATGATGATCCGAAGATGAGGACCCGGCTCCCGGCTATAGCTTTACTTTTCGGATTTTTCTAAGTATTCTATTTTTCAGTGTCGTAAAGAAATTTAATTTGTAACGGGTGAAACCGTAAAAATAAAATAATAAATATAATAGCACAAACTTTACAAAGAAATGCATTACACGACTAAATTATGGCAAGTGACTCAACATTCACGCGAAGTCATTGAACCTACTAAGATAAGTAATTGAGGTGCTTTTTCTTCAGAAGTGTAAATTTTTCAACCTGAGCCTCTAGTGTAAGTTTCTGAGCCTCTAGTGTAAGTTTCTGAGCCTCTAGTGTAAGTTTCTGAGCCTCTAGTGTAAGTTTCTGAGCCTCTAGTGTAAGTTTCTGAGCCTCTAGTGTAAGTTTCTGAGCCTCTAGTGTAAGTTTCTGAGCCTCTAGTGTAAGTTCTCACACGAAAAAACGTCTCGAACGCGTTCACGTAAACGTCTCAATTACTATGGAAAAATTGGCAGCGCCACTTGCGGATCGAAACGGCAACAAACTGTTCCCATAGTATTTGACATTTTAACGCAAACGCTTTCGAGACGGTGTTCTGTGACCGAAAACTTACACTAAGCATACAGAGCATAATAAGTCGTTGCATATAAAAACGTCTCAAACGAGTTCGCGTAAACGTCTCAATTACTATGGGTTATGACAGCGCCGCTAGCGGGACGAAACGGCAACAAACAGTTCTCATAGTATTTGTCAATTTAACGCAAACATGATCAAGATGTATTTTGCTATCGAAAACTTATACTAATCATATACTGTATAGAGCTTCACGTTATGATTTTAGATGATACGCTTAAATGGCAGTTTTCTGTTTGTACCTAACCCAAAACAAGCGTAAAACCCGTCGAAATAGTTATTATAATAAAGTTAATGGGAAACACATTACGTAATAGGTTTCGGATAAAGGCTTCCAGAATTCCAGACCTTAATGGGAATACGAATTTTGTTATTACTTGTTAATATTATAACGGGAAAGAGCTTGGAAACCTTTTTGATAATCATAGGCGTAATGTATCTCGATTTTAGCAATCGCTGCCGTGGTGCCGTACACGCTGCTGAGCGAATAACGCTTTTGATTTTTGTTTATTTATCTCTAGCGCATATATCATATCTCAAAACTAATCAGAAATATATCAGCAGGTAGGTTTATGATTTAACCTGTAGTGAAAACTTCTTTAGCGACGCTGAGCACTTTTTGGGATGGGAAAAAAATGTTAAACTGGCGTCAGGCGTAAGACGGAAGGAGAGTTTAAGTACTAGGATATCAGATCCCCTAAGAGCTCATTTTGAAATACGAATGAATCGCGTTCGATATTTGAAGTGTTTTTTTGTTGAGTTTACCCCGATAAATTGAGTCGGCAAAAACACTAATAATAAATTAGAAATGAACTTAAAAGAATAACATAAGAGGTACCGGAAAATTTACAGTCTCCATAAACATAACGAACCTTGTAGACGGTCTACGCTCGTAGCTATCTACGCGCTACGCCGTAGCTGGCAGCTGAGAGTCATTTCGCTCCACTGAGGTAACAAGCTAACACACTCGTAAAACTCACTTCAAAATATAAACAAACCAAGAGACGGCGGAAAATACTAGCTCTTATATAATACTAGCTGTTGCCTGCGACTCCGTCTGCGCTGAATTCGCTTATAGTTTATCACATCATCACCAGCCTGGGCACAGGCCTCCTCTCAGAACGAGAGGGCTTGGGCTATAGTTCCCACGCGGGCCCAGTGCAGATTAGGAACTTCACACACACCATTCACTTGCTTCGCAGTTGTGTGCAGGTTTCCTCGTGATGTTTTCCTTCACCGGAAAGCTCATGGTAAATTTCGAATGAGAGATCGCACATGAATTCCGAAAAATTCAGAGGTGCGAGCCCGGGCTCGAACCCACGACCCTCTGCTTGAGAGGCCACAGGTCAAACCACTAGCCTACCACGGCTTTTTTACTACTTTTTTTTTATAGTTAACCCGCGGGAACTATGCAATAGTTTAAGGGCCTGTCTCATCACTCCTTTACTGTCTTACTGACAGATACATGATTCCGTTTATTTATTACTACGAAACAGACAGAGACGTCATCATAGATAACTGACACTTAAGGAGTGGTGAGACAGGCCCTAAATGTAAAAAAGTAACAGATAAACAGATAGACATAATAGACACTTTCGCATTTATAATGTTAGTATGTATGTGTAATTACTATTGTGCAAGATAAAAATAAAATAACTACAATTGACAAACACTGAGATCCATGTACAAACGCGGACTTATCCATTTAGGGGAGCTCTCCCAGTCAGCCTTTGAGTGGATGAGAGGAGTATTATATTAAGGGCGGACAACGAAATACGAGTTATAATGGATTATAGGCATTGGACCCTATTCTACAGGAGCCGCTAAAATTCCTCATTTTATTTAGGCGTCGCTAAATCCCTTTGCCGTGGTAGCCTAGTGGTTTGACCTGTGGCCTCTCAAGCTGAGCGTCGTGGGTTCAAATCCCGGGCTCGCACCTCTGAGTTTTTCGGAATTTATGTGCGAAAATTACATTTGTAATTTGCCACGAGCTTTTCGGTGAAGGAAAACATCGTGAGGAAACCTGCACACATCTGCGAAGAAATTCAATGGTGTGTGTTAAGTTCCCAATCCGCACTGGGCGCGCGTGGGAACTATAGCCCAAACCCTCCAATACACGGAGGAGGCCTATGCCATGGGGCACGCCGAATTTCGCGATAATTTAATAAATAAATAAAAAATAAAAACGACAACAACAACAGCAACAACAACATGTAGGTACTTACTGAAATTGTAGCGAATTCGGAATAAAAAGGCTTATAAATAAATAAATAAATAAATAAATAAAATCCCTTTGCTATTCTATGAGCGGCTGTAATAGGTAATCAAATGACGATACCAATTTTAAAATTGGAAAATTTAGTTTTAGGTTATTTAGGCTATGTGTACGTGAACTTCAAATATCTACTCTTTATATGCAGTTTCTTCCCTTCTCTGTCAGTATCTTTGAACAAAACCTCCCAAAGGTAATCATTTATGCTAAACAGTTGAATCATACGACGTCGTCAGACGTAAACGTCACAAAGACGTCAACGTAGCGTCAGCAAAACAATCGTGTTACGATCAATCAGGCGGGTGTCGACACCTGTCATGACATGTACCACAAAACAGAGGTTCCCAAACTTGGTGGCGTGCTTACATAATTATTCATTTTGTCAATTATAATTATGAAATACTAGCTGTTGCCCGCGACTTCGTCTGCAAATCATTCGTTTATCGCTATCACGCGGGAATATTCCGGGATAAAAAGTAGCCTATGTGCTATTCCAGACTTTTTTCTATCTATGTGCCGAATTTAATCCAGATTCGTTGGGCCGTTCTGGCGTGATTGAGTAACAAACAAACATCTATCCATCCATCCATCCATCCATACTTTCGCATTTATAATATTAGTTAGATATTAGATTTATCTTTAAACTCAATTTGGTTTGTGCAGTGAGTTAAAAATGATATTTGGTAGACAATATCGAGTCATATTGAGTAAAAGATTAGTTTAAAACATGTCTGTCATTGTACGATGCGAAAAAACGCTATATGAGGGGTAATAGCAGATGAACGATGACCTTGTAATACAGTGTATTCATATTTACTTAGCAAAAAATTATAGAATACGCAAAAAAAACAATCTTAACGTCCATTAAAGTATTTACTGCTCCGATTTACTAACTAGTATGGTTGGCTTTAAAACTTTGGTCATCAAATACCTCTGCAGAACAATAATGAGAAAAATATAGTGAAAATATACCCCCATGTTTTTTTCGGCAGTCGTGTAAAAAGAAAAAAAAACACGACACACTTTGGGAGCCCTTGCTCAAAACAAAAGGCAAGCGGAACAAAACGACACAACCACCGAGGGGCATTCCTAATTCAAACCCTGAGTTGATGTTGGTAGAACTCAATACTGAAGTCTGGGTTCATTCTTGATTGTGCCGAGAAATTCTACAGAGGGAATATTAAAGTCAACCGTATCATTTGGGTGTTGGCGGCGAGGACCGGAGCGGGAATTAATTACGAATGTGTGTGTGCAAATGTAAGCAGCTACTGACACCATGTCGGTGTTGGGACTTCCTGTTTTTTGCGGAAAAAAGCGGAATAAAAATAGTGAAAAGTTTCCAATTGATACCAGTTGCTTCTCCTCTCGCGCAGATGGTAAAAGCCCGTCGAGAGAATGGGCGAAAATCTTAGCAACCCATCACTAGTTTGATCCCGTTTTCCATTCATACCCGCCTATAAGGCCGCCTATTGTTACCTTATTACTACTGTATACCATTTTTAGGGTTCCGTAACAAAATGGCAAAAACGGAACTCTTATAGATTCGTCATGTCTGTCTGTCTGTCACAGCCACTTTTTTCCGAAACTGTAAGAACTATAGTGTTGAAACTTGGTATGTTGACGTATTATTTGAACCGCATCAAGATTTTCTTACGGAAATAGAAAAAAAAAACAATTAATTTTTGGGGTTCCCCATACTTAGAACTGAAACTCATTTTTTTTTCATCAAATCCATACGTGTGTGGTATCTATGGATAAGTCTTCAAAAATGATATTGAGATTTCTAATATATTTTTTTACTAAACTGCATAGTTTGCGCGAGAGACACTTCCAAAGTGGTAAAATGTGTCCCCCCCCGTAACTTTTAAAATAAGAATGATAAAACTAAAAAAAATATATTACGTACATTACCATGCAAACTTCCACCCAAAATTGGTTTGAACGAGATCTAGTAAGAAAGAAAGAAAGAAAGAAAACATTTATTGACACAAAACGACACATAAAAAATAAAATAAAAAACAAAAAAGAACATTTCAAAAAACAAATCATGTGCCGCAAGTGCCAAAAGGGCCACACTCAGCATATTGCTGCGGCAGGCCGCAGCGCTGATTTTCAGTGTGACCCTTTTGCCTAAAACTAAACCTAAAAACTAAAAAATTCCGACGACGTCACGAACGTCAGAGACAGTGGGAAGGAAAAACAAATCTGTGTGGCAACACTTGGGTGGTCCAATTGTTTATAATACAATAAAACCCCACAAGTCGACCAGCTGTTACTTTAGTTATTAGTATTGTATCATTACCAATTTAAAATAAAAATTGTAATAATAGCAAACAACCGACAATAATAGTAAGTAGTTCTTATTTATTTAATATTTGTTTGTCTATAATAATAACCAATATAAAATGACCTCACATATATATACATTTTGCTTAAGAGCAGGGCTCTGCTAAGACTGGATTTTATAATAACTTGGCGAATTTGTACGGAACCCTCAGTGCGCTAGTCCCACTCGCACTTGGCCGGTTTTCTGTTTTGATTGTTATTTGTGGTGTTCAATAAAGAGTTATTGTATTGTATTGTATTGTATTGCATATTAGCAAACAACCGACAATAATAGTAAGTAGTTCTTATTTATTTAATATTTGTTTGTCTATAATAATAACCAATATAAAATGACCTCACATATATATACATTTTGCTTAAGAGCAGGGCTCTGCTAAGACTGGATTTTATAATAACTTGGCGAATTTGTACGGAACCCTCAGTGCGCGAGTCCCACTCGCACTTGGCCGGTTTTCTGTTTTGATTGTTATTTGTGGTGTTCAATAAAGAGTTATTGTATTGTATTGTATTGTATTGCATATTTCCACAATCATGCTAAACGTGGCCTTTAGGTGTTGTTACCTCAGGCTCTGTCTACCCCGCAAGGAAATACGTGATTTACGTATGTATGTGTACACCTGGCTATCTCGCTGAAAATTAAGAAGTAGTTTCTCTCTGTATTCTAGCCAGCTCAATGGTTCGTACCCAATAATATTAGTTTCATTACACGCGAAGTCAAACCCATCAGTGACCATCGTTTATGTTCTAAAATTGTAGTTCTAGTCGCACTCATTAATGATGATTATTATTATCGTATAGGAGGGATATAGGAGTAGTGTCGTATAGGAGATGTATGTCAGGATCGTAGCAAGTGGAACAAAGTAGTCTCTGTTTACCCCTGTGTGAAAGAGGCGTGACGATATGTATATGTATAGGAGTAATTGTAGTGACAAACATTTTCCATATTTTATTTTAATCCGATTGAACATAGGACAGCACATTTCCGTATGTTTCAAGACTAGAACAAGTGTGGACACCCTAACAAGGAGGCTGGATCAATTATAAAAGCATTACCTTTGCCTTCTCGAGCATTGCGTCGCGACTGCCAGCTTGTTAGGACGGGTGGTAAGACGCATTTTATGACCTAGGGCTGCAAATATTTCTTAACCAAGTATTACCCTCTTTCACTGAAATTGTGCAAATACGGAAAATGTTTCCATTTTCGATAGCTAGCTCTAGCGGTATAGGTATCGCAGTGTCCATAATTATAGGAGATTCGGTGTTCTCCCCCCAAACATTCCACTAATATTGATAAGAAAAGCTATACCAGCTCGGATTTGGTTGTAATCTCAATTTTCTTTCATGCACATAATTTCCTCTGGGCATAGATTACCCGACTAAAGAAACAGACACGTCGTTAAGGTAACTCAAACAAAACTAAATAAACATGAGTTCAAAAGAATAGTTAATCCGTAACGATTATGAATTCAAAAGTTTTCATTCAAGAGCGGCTAAAAGAGTTAGTGAACGTCTGAATGGATGGTTCCCGCGCGACCGAGTGAGTGAATGGGTGAGCCGCAGTTTAATATTCACTAGGTACCGCTCCCTCGTTCTTTGTTCTGAACGAATTTTGATATTTTGGGCCGGAATTATGGGAAGCTTTTGTCGTTTTTATTACGTTTTTTTTGATGTGTGACGGTCGTTGTTTTGTTTTAGGTTCACGTTTTTAAAATTTATAGGACTGTTGCTTGATATTTGTATATGTTTATATCGAAGCTCAATTCGAATTTAAATTTAATTCGACAAAAAAATCGAGCATTCTTTTACCCCCTTATTTAGGGATCTTTAAAAAGCGAGCCTTCCTGTTCTTGAAAGGGTCGGCAACGCACCTGTGATTCCCCAAGTCTTGCAGGTATCCATGGGCGATGGTGATTACTTTCCATCAGGTGACCCGTCTGCTCGTTTTCCCCCTCTTATATATATATATATATATATATATGAGGGGGAAAACGATTCCTTATTATATATATAATAAGGAATAGTGTGATAAGGGAATGTGCTGGTGTGAAAGAAGATATAGTGACTAGGATAGAAAAAAGTATGCTTAGTTGGTTTGGTCACGTAGAGAGGATGGATGAAAGAAGATTAACTAAACAGATTTATATGGGGAGTGTGAATGGGTGCGTTGGGAGGGGAAGGCCTAGGCGGACGTTCCGTGATCAAATTGGGGACGTTTTGGAGAAAGGCCAGGTCAAGAGTACCCGAAACCGACGAGCATGTATGAAGAGATTGATGAATGTGGATGAAGCGAAAGAGGTTTGTCAGGATCGTAGCAAGTGGAACAAAGTAGTCTCTGCCTACCCCTGTGGGAAAGAGGAGTGACGATATGTATGTATGTATATATATATATATATATATATATATATATATATATATATATATATAAACCCTTATTCATAAACGTTCTATAGGCTTCTGCTAACTTAACAATCGTTTGTCCTTATCTGTGAAAGGTAAATGTCAATGTGACAGATAAGGACAAACGTTTGCTAAGTTAGTAAAAGCCTATAGAGCGTTTATGAATAAGGGAGTTAATATTGCATGGCCACTCGAGTTTACCTGCAGTCGACCATGTCAATGAGTGAACGATCGAGCTGCAAAGTTTTCCGTTCTTTGCTCTGAATGATATAAATTTTTATTTATTAAAGCACTTATTTTCGTCCTAGAGAATTACTCTCTTATTCATAAACGCACTATAGGCCTCTGCTAAGTTAGTAATCGTTTGTCCTTATCTGTGAAAGGTAAATGTCAAAGTGACAGATAAGGACAAACGATTACTAAGTTAGCAGAGGCCTATAGTGTGTTTATGAATAAGGGGGATACACCACTAACAATTTATTGAAGTTTGTTATTTATTTATCTATTAACTTTTTCGTCGCAACTATTGGTCCTGTATACTCCGTTTTCTTATGGGAAACAGTATACCATTTTGGAGTTAAGCAATGCCATTTGGTATGTAGAACTGGGGCCTTACCATGACGTCTTAATGCGTTTCAGTTTAGGTCCGCTCGCTGTCAGATTCATACTAAAAGCGACAGCTAAAACGTGAACTGAGTCGGAATTAGGACGTCATGGTAAGGCCCCTGGTAGCACTTTTAAGTGAAGATTATATACGCCGCAATAATCCGTGACATTACTGTATGTCTGTGTTATTTCATTATTTCTATGGATATATCAATTTCCTTTATTCGACGCCTCGTTTATCAGCTACGTTCGAAACGACGATAATGATGTTGTTCAACTCGATTATTTTATTTTTGCGGCTGTATCCGTATAGAAAACATTTTATATATTAGTAATGGCGAAAATATACTTCGTTCGAAATATTATAAACGGGATGTGAACCGCGATTACCTTTAACTCAATAAAGCTCAATAAAGGTAATCGCGGTTCACATCCCGTTTATAATATTTCGAATGAACTTAACCGTGAATCATTAAAAACTCTTAATATACTTCGTGAAAAACGTGGGCAAAGAAATGAAAAACAACGCTAACGTGTATTCACCAGTTTGTTTAAGATAGTTAATTCATTTATATGTATTTGACGACGCGGTTGGCCTAGTTGGTAGTGACCCTGCCTACGAAGCAAGCGTCCCGGGTTCGAATCCTGGTAAGGGCATATATTTGTGTGATGAGCACGAATATTTGTTCCTGAGTTATGGATGTTTTCTATCTATATAAGTATGTATTTCTCTATATAAATACTTTTTAACTTTTTTTTTTACTTATTATTTATTTATTTTATGTATAACAGTAGATAATATCACTGTCGCATCAAGGCGCAGAATATAACTATCAACATCAGTTCTTAAATCTAATTCTACGTGGACGAAGTCGCGGGCAGGAGATAGTCTAATTGTATAGCCACTAAATGTGATTTAAAAGCTTGACAATTTCATATATTTTGACACTACTAAGGGCCTGTTTCACCACTCCTTAAATGTCAATTATCTATGATTCCGTCTCTATTTATTACTACGAAACAGACAGAGACATCATCATCGAGGTTCACACTAGCCCACTATAAACTTGTGCCGGGCCGTACCATGACGTCTTAATGCGTTTCAGTTTAGGTTCGCTCGCTGTCAGATTCATACTAAAAGTGACAGCTAAAACTTGAACTGCGTCGGAATTAGGACGTCATGGTAAGGCCCCAGTAACTATAATTGTAGAATTGTAGAAATCGATATCTCTGATTTACGAGCTATTCATTTCATCAGCCATTACCTTCAAAAACGGCATAAAAAGCAACAGTCATCTTATCCCGGAGTCTCCATTAAATAAACATTAAGGAATTTGTAACGTTAATTATTACTCCGTTCTTCAGTTACAAGCGATTTTCGGTGAACGTGTTAAAAAACATTTTCTTAGCGTTTCTACCGACACGCGATACCAACATTTCGCGGTGTTACCGTGCCGTCTAATGATCTTTTTCTTTTGCTTAACTATAAGCATAAATAACCATTTATTCATTTACCTATCTCATTATAACAAATGCATAGGTATACGGTAGGTATACGACACAATCCTTCTTATTCATAAACGCTCTATAGGCTTCTGCTAACTTAGCAATCGTTTGTCCTTATCTGTGAAAGGTAAATGTCAATGTGACGTATAAGGACAAAGTAAACGTTGTTAAGTTAGCAGAAGCCTAGAGAGCGTTTACGAATAAGGGGGTTGGGGTGCATGTCGGGTTACCTCCACGTGTGGCCAAGAGCTGCGGTTCGTTTCTGGATCAGTCCGGGGGGAAGAGCAGTGCTTGGTCCGGTGCACCCTGGGCAACGGCTAATGATTTCCTGGCACTATCTGAGGGATATCATTGACCGTTGGCTAAGAGCCCGACAGGGGGGGAGGGGGGTCTTTGACCGTGTTACCGTACAACGTTGCCGACATTTTGTCACAAGATTTTATTTTATGAAAATTTTACCCTGACATTGGCGAAGTTGTCGTCGCTATAACGACTTGGAACGCCACAAAGAAAAAAGAAGAAGAAGAAGAATAAGGGGGTTATCTACATATATATGATGCCCGCAACTCCGACAGCACAGAATTAAAATTTGTATCTAAGTAAGTATTTGTTTGTAAGTTTGTATGTATGTATTTGTAGGTATTTGGTGTGTGTTTGTATTTGTATTTGGTGTGTGTTTGTATCTGTAATTAGTATTTTGTGTGTATATAATGTATAAAACACTGAGATACATGCCAAAAGGCAGACTTATCCCTATTTGTGTATGTATTTTGTTGGCTCACTTACAGTAATATAAACCCGATTGGCATTCTGAGAGCTGACAGACTACGTGTGTACCTTTTTGTAAACGAGTTTTGGAACTATGGTGAAATCAGATTTGAATATTGATTTGCAATGAAAACGCTTAAGAGCCGAGCATAAACCGCAGCCATAAAAACTTAAGAGTTCAGCCGTTCAGTTAGCGGTGCTTAAACAAAGCGAATCACAACACTGATGGCGTATCCAGGGCTACTCCTAAATTCGAAGTCCCTTTCATTCTCCCATTAATAGCTATTGGTGTGAACGGGATGGCACGATGAAATTTCTAGCTTCAGAGTATAAGGCCTGGGCCAGAGGCCTTGTCGTCACATCACCCTCCATTTCTAACCTTATCCTATACTGCTTGTCAGAGGGAAAAGGCAATAATTATGATTGCGATTTCAAGTGGGTTAGGCAATCAAATAAGGTAAGCAGAGTGAGGTTGCGATCAAACCGCCGCGTATACGCAGTGACGTGTCGTATGCGTCACGTTTTTTCGCCGTTTCTTCATACATTTTGTTGCGATTACGTAACGTCACCGTTTTTTAAGCGGCGGTGTGGTCGCACCCTAAGCTTAGGCGTCAAGTGGTGAGAGGAGTCAAAATCGTGGCGAGAGATTTTGCTCCCTTGTGACACAAATAACTATTGTTTACCTACCACTAGCTTCTGGCCGCGACGTCGTCCGCGTAGAATTATATTGAAGAACTGATGTTGATAATTATATTCTGCAATAATTATTTACGTTACAACTCTAGGCAGCTACGACGTTACACATGTTAATCACTATCCCGCGGGAACTATGAAATTTTCCGGGATAAAAGTAGCCTATGTGTTAATCTAGGGTACTAGCTATATCCGTTCCGAATTTTATCCACATCCATCCAGCCGTTTGGGCGTGAAGAAGTAACAAACATACACACACACAAAGCCAAACGTCAACTTCTTGTAGTAGGTAGCTGTCTCTTTACCTAAACAATTAAGTAACAACTAATTGAAAAAATACCTCCAAATACCGCCGTCAAAATCGGAGCAATCCAGTCTTCGCACAATCTTATATTTGCCGTCGTTACTGGAGCCACTGGCAAAGGCCCCCGATTAATTTTGACCGTGGCGAGGTTAATTATGAACTTGGCCACTGGCAGATATTAGTTGGTACACATCCTTGCCCTGTCAGCGATCGAGATCGTTCGCTTTGAAGTCTGTATTACTTAGTGTTGGTTGACTAGGCGGTCGTAGGGGTGCTCTCCTATTTAATTGAAAACTGGTGAGTTATGTCTAAATTTGATTAGGCATGCCTATCTGGGTATTTTAGTAAGCTATTTATATTAACACCGAGACCTAAAATTAATCTTAAGGCGACTAGCGCTTTCAAAATGTTGTCTTTGTCTTTTTCTTTACGTGTGAGGAGTAAAGAAAATCACACAACTTTGGCAAATTTTCGGAGTCTTTGTTGTTATTCGTACTACGTCACGCTACGCTACGTTGTGTTTAAAGTTACATCGGATTCTGTATTTTTTAACATTTAAATATTTTCTAAAGTCGTTACCTTTAGGAGCATTAGGGAATGCAAGCCAAAAAACACCATTCGGCCGAACTTTTGCTGATACCTAAACAACCTACGTTGCAAATGTTGTATACGAGTTATTAATTCATTTTTTTTTTCAAAATTTTTGGCTCAGCCGTTTAAGAGGAGTTTAAGTAGGCTTTAGAAAGTATGTACCTAATTTGTATTTGAAGGCACTAGTCGCCTTAATTATAAAAATCCATTCTATCAGAAATACTCCCTTTGACAAAGGCTAGTATTGCCATATGAAGAAAAAAAAACTTCCCTTGGTTTAACCAATCAAAAGTGCTGGCCGGTCAGACCTTGTACCGCCTATTGGCTAAGTTGAAAGAATGGTATTTCTATCAGAAAATTCGGTCAATGCGCTCAATCTCGCATATGGCAACAGGTTAGCCTTCGTTTTTTCTTACGTATTGTGAAATCCTCGTGGCAGAAAGGGACAACTGGCCTGTTGCCAAAGTAGAAAACGGTTCGAACTAAATACAGCGCACGTCCCAAACCGAGTTCATACTGGGTTTTCAATGAGTCTAGCAAGCTAGGTTTTATTTCTAGGTTTTTTTTTATCGTTATGTCCTCAATTTTTTTCATTGTCGGGGAATAATTTTGGCATTCCCTTGCTCGAAAGATCTTTTGGTCAAATATTTCTCCAGCAGAAACTAGAATATTTCAGTAAATATTGTTATGTAGGTAAGCTATGAAGATTTTTTAGGTTATTTAGATTAGGTTACATTTATTTAAATTTTTTCCTGAGAAGGGAATGGTTTCTGTAATAAATTCAGTTTAGACTAAAAGATCATTCGACTAAACATTTCATTAGGCCAAACAATTATTATATTAGTTCCTGTTGGTTTTATGTTAGACTGAATATTCCCGTAAACCTTTGACGCCGTTAATTAAATACAGTAAAAAAAAACAAAGAACATTTATGGATGTTTCAAACTAACCCAAACTGAAGTACTCCGGATTAATTTCGAGACACAATATTCTGTCTCATTCAAGAAGTATAATTACGCATTTGATGAGCGTCACAATGTGTTGAGCTGTGTTCCCCTGAGGAGTACAAGTGCCTACGCATGTAGACTGTAGCTCGGTTAATGATACGAATGGAAACAATGCATGACAACAACCAACGATACTCCACGTTAAGGTGCGACCACACCGCCGCTTAAAAAACGGTGACGTTACGGAATCGCATCAAAATGTATGAAGAAACGGTGAGAAAACGTGACGCATATGACACGTCACTGCGTATACGCGGCGTTGTGGTCGCACCCTTACTTACCACAATGTACTCTGTAATATAAGCATAAGTAGTATTTACATAAATATTATAGTAGTCCAAAAAAGTGCGTTATCAATAAAGCAATAAAGTTGATTGTCACATTGACCTGTAAGTGAAAATAGGCTTTGATGTTTTAACCATTTCGACGCCAACGACACATATACTCGTGTCAGCACCGCGATATATCATGGACGTACCATTATTACTTCAATGCAAAATCAACCTTCGTTCAATTGGGTTTAGGTTCAAGTTAAGGCATCTAAAGAAGTCTGGTGTACGGGTGACGTCTCTTGTATTTGACGAAGAGGCGAAAAGGTTAAGCCGTACAAACGACATTGAACTTTAGGGTGGTATAGAACTTTCTTGGTCAATTATAGCTAATACTGTTTAAAAAAAATTACAATCTGCCAAGTTTGTTGCGGCGCATTCTTCTTGGCAATTAATTAATTGTCTTTCCGAATGCGCTGGTAGTTTCAAAAAAAGACATGGCGGACTTTGCAAAATACACGTTATTGATTTTGATTCTGTTTAAATAAGCACAGCGTCTTTCAAGATTTTTGTATCATACGGTTTGGAGCCCTTTCAATCGTCATCTGGTATTAGAAGCAGTTTTTAATGGAACTAGCGGAACGCAGCGTTCACACAGCTTTTGGTTACTGTTATGGTTATAGCTAGCAAATGTACCCGGATTTACACGCCCGAGTGAGCAGTTTATTGCCCGGTCGGGCCAAATGTTTGTTCTCGAGTCTTGGATGTTTAATATGTATTTAAGTATGTATTTATCTATATAAGTATGTTTATCCGTTGTCTAGAGCCCATATCACAAGCTTTGCTTAGTTTGGGACTAGATCAAATGGTGTCAATTGTCCCAAGATATTTATTTATTTATCTAAAATGGCAGCACAGTTTCGTGAACTTCTAGCGCCCAGTATTCTAGTCAACTCGCGGGACTGGGGTCCCGAAATTGAATGCTAAATCTAATCCACGACTAACTACATACCTATATTGAATATATTATGCAAATACGGTTTATAGAGTAAACCCGGCTCGATGTCGGGGAGCCGTGTTCCTCAACTATTGAATTAATTTGAATTTGTTAGGAAAGGTTGTTTTGGTTAAAGTTCCACTTTAATTACTTCTGATAGGGCGTGTTTTGACAAACTTTTGCAATAAAATTAATTCTGTACAAACGTTGCCGCTCAACTTTCCATTTGTGATTGTTTATTTCGGTGTGAAATAGGAAGCTTGCCGGGATCCTGAGATAGCGGAGTAGCAAAAAGTTGGGGATTTTGCTGATTTGATAAGTACCGTAAAGCGTGATAACCTTGAATATATTATCGCTACTTTGATAGTAAGTATAAAGATGTGCTAAAGCGGCATATGAAAAAGTGCAACATTGAGCCTACGCAATGGGAACAGCAGGCCTCAAAGCGGCCGGAATGGAGGACTTTGGTGGCAAACAAAGTCCAAGGTTTCGAAGCTCATCGTTGCTCTGAGTTGGATAACAAGCGCGATGAATTGAAAGCCCACCTGCGGCAATCAATTATAATTATATTGATGGGGTGCTCACATGTCCGCAATGCGCACGAACTTTTATAAAAAAGATTGGCTACACAAGCCACATGCGAGCACACGATCGTAACCTGGGAAGAAGTTGAGGCGGTCGCCATGGTCGAAAACGGCCGGGAGCACATCATCACTTTGATAGTTTTAAAATCAATATTACCCATATGTAATAATAAATAAATAAATAAATAATTATTGGGGAACAATTCACACAAATTGACCTAGTCCCAAAATAAGCGCAAGTAAGGCTTGTGTTATGGGTACTAGACAACGATATACATACTTATGTAGGGAAATACATACTTATATAGATAGAAACATCCATAACTCAGGAACAAATATTCGTGCTCATCACACAAATATATGCCCTTACCAGGATTCGAACCCAGGACGCTTGCTTCGCAGGCAGGGTCACTACCAACTAGGCCAACCGCGTCGTCATATGTGGTGAATGTTTGGCATGTAAACGGAAAGAAGATTGACGAAGACATCGATTGGGAGCAGTAAACGCGAATAAAGATGAGTGAGTTCATCATCCTACTTTTTAAAAACTTGTACAGAACTATAACGGCCGCTTTTTGTTGTGCAAGTTTTTTGGGACAACTAAAGAACGACAAATTGTATACACTAATTTAGTACATATTATAGGTGTTTCCCTAGTATCTAACTTTAGGAAATTGTTGAAAATTGATGTAATTTAGGAGATATAAGAAAATTTCCGAAGTGGTGTTAGTTTCGCGGCTGGTCACCTTAAAGACACTCATTAGGTTGTTGTGTTGTTATTCTATTATTTATTAATTTATTTATATGAATCTCACACAAAATAACACCCAATTCAATTAATAGATTTTAGAGAAAGATCTTAGGGACAGAGTTTCACGAGTTTTATAACAGTACATTAAATACCTACAGTAAAATACGGAATATTCAACAATGTCAACGCCATATTTCTTCGGAAGTCGGTGGCCATTGTCAAATTAGGTGTTCACCCTGCGAAACATTGTGGTCACATCCGGTTTCTATTTAACAATGCAATATAAACTTCGTAATGTGCTGTTTGATTCATGACGGGGTCCAAATTGAACACAGTTAGTTGAATTCTGTGAACGTGAAATTATGTGGTAACTGTGGACTTGAATTATGAGTTTTGTATAATAATAAACGTTACCTACGTACAAAAAAGTTAAACACGTGTCTAAAATATAATCTATTGCAAAATGAACCTTAATTCAATTGATTAATTTTTAGAAACGCGTTCAACGTCTGTTTAACTTTTTTGTAATAATGGTGCGACCACACCGCCGCTTAAAAAACGGCGACGTTACGGAATCGCAACAAAATGTATAAGAATAAGAATAAGAATAAGAATAAGAATCATTTATTTGCCAGAATACACAATTATAATAATACAAGATATTGATGTATTTCAAGTACAGTATTCAGTCGTGAGAGAACGACATGCAAATCTTAATTTTAATTAAATGTCCATTTCACTAAATATAAACAACAACAACAATAGTAAGTACATGCAACAATGTATAAAGAAACGGTGAGAAAACGTGACGCATACGACACGTCACTGCGTATACGCGGCGGTTTGATCGCACCCTTACACCGGCGTTAGTTACTTAGTCATTTTAAAATGTAATTGTCTTAAGTTTTTCATCTATACTAATATTATAAAGAGGTAAAGTTAGTGACTTTGTGAGGAAATCCAGCCCGATTTGAAAATTCTTTTAACAACAGAAAGGCACATTGTTTGTGAGTGTCATAGGCTATATTTAATTTTGCGCGGACGAAGTCGCGGGCAACAGCTAATTGATTATATATAAAAAAAAATACTGGCTATTAAGTACATTTCTCTAAGCTACCCTAAAAAAAGAGAAGTAGGTAGCCTAATTTTTTTTCACTATTATACAATTTTCAACAAACATCCAATAGGTACAGTCTAGGGCATAAACATCGATACATCCATTGTGCCAAATATATGTGTCACCGACCTTACTGTTTGTGGCATAGAGGTATCAGATGTTTTTGACATCTTGGTAACGTACATATATTTATGCCATTGACTGTAAATATTCAATAAAAAGTAAAATTAAGAATGCTCGTGTGATCCGTGTCTTTTAACTTTACTAGCATTATGGGATGGATTATAGCAATACGCAAACCGATCAGAAACCCGTTGACCTGTGTCAAATCCATAATCTTTAACGACGCGTAAAAACATAAAAAGAGATCTCATAACAACCCCAGCGCTTACAGTCTTAGAGCATTTAATCAACTGGAGAAACTAACGATATAGCTAATCCATTAAAATCATATCTAAAATCAGCGAGGGTATGTTAAAAATGATTTATTACATCAAAACACAATTATCCTTACGGGGGGGTCGATATTGTGGCACTTAATTATTTTAAAACAAACAATCAGTCAATCAATAACTTCAGGTAACTAACTATACGTTATTGGAATAACATAAAGCATGCAGCGTCACCTTTGTGAATTCATCATCGACAGTGACTTACTGTTTGTTTTTACTAGCTGTTGCCCGCAACTTATCGCTATCCCGCGGCAACTGTGCAATATTCCGGGATAAAAACTGTCCTCGGTACTGAAATTATCTATATACCCAATTTCAAGTAAATCGGTCCAGCGGTTTAAGCGTGAAAAGGTAACATACAGACAGAGTTACGGAATCTCATCATCTGCTAAAAAACTATTCGCAAATGAATCATTTCACAAACTCATCATTTGACAACCCATTAATATCAGATAAACGAAAAACTTTTAAAAAAATTTAAAAACCTTTAGACGTGGCTTACATTAGGCTATTAGGTTAGGTTTGTTTTATAAGTTTTCCAAAAAGTCAATATTTTAGTAGAAAATAAAAGGGTGTCAAATGATGAGTTTGTGAAATGATGCATTTATGAAAAGTTGTTTAAGTTACTTTCGCATTTGTATTAAGTATAAATACAGAAATTAGTACGCCTCCGGTTGGTTTAATGGTCCATGTTGCTAGCATAATACTTATAGCGCTAAGAGCTCGAAGCCGCGCTTGTCAAGCTCCAATAGTGCTGGAAGCGAGACTCAAATTGTCGATACTTTATTTCAGCGACAACTTTAAACCGGTCCTGTCTAGACGGGAAAATACCTTGGACTAGATACGTTTCGTTTTCGGTAAACGGTTTTATTATTTTCTCTCTGTATGTTACAGTTTAAAGCTATCACAGAAATAAATTTATGTGATTGCTCTGTGACCGTGCTTTATTAAGTTGATCACTGAGTATTGCATAAACGATTTTTTAAATTTCCACTTCCTTCATACCTCTGTGTGTCCTGTCCACTCAAACATCGACCCTATGATCTCTTAAAGAACCGCGATAGAAAACGGGATCCCTCCATTTCCCATAATTTCATTTGCCATAATGGTCACTGGCTATAACCTTCAATTGCCCTAATATCACATGCCATAATTTTCGAATGCCATAATAATCAAACGTCATAATGTTCAACATCCCTAATATTAGATACCATAATATCACTTCCCATAATTTTTACTTTCCATAACTTTCAAAATCACTAATATTTCATGCCATAACAATCATTTGTCATAATAAGGAAAATACAGATCCAGACTGTTGAAATTTACTGCTACCGAAACACGGTAGGTTCGTTGGGTTTTTTGCGACCCTCAGAGCAGAAATAGAAGCATCTCTAAGGGCTCGGGGGGCTCGGGTGGCGAAGCCCCCCTCAATAGCCACATGACTGGTCATTTAATATAATTATAGGTTAGGTTAGGTTAGAATGGTGTCAAGCCGCGAAGCGCCAAAACCAGGCGGAATAGGGGCTCCGCGAAGCGGAGCTCCGTCGACTTCGCCTCAGTCATTCAGTTCATATTTATATTTGTTTTCTAGACATCAATCAAAATTCTGGGTTTTTTATGGCAAACTAGCTGATGCCCGCGACTTCGTCTGCAAAGAATTCGTTTATCACTATCCCGCGGGAACTACGCAATTTTCCGGGATAAAAAGTAGCCTATGTGTTATTCCAGACCATAATTTATCTCTGTTCCAAATTTCATCCAGATCCGTTAAGCCGTACTGGCGTGAAAGAGTAACAAACATCCATACATCCATACATCCATACTTACAAACTTTCGCCTTTATAATAGTAGTAGGATAATTATTATGGCGTTTGAATTTTATGGCAAATGATTTTAGGACAATTGATAATAGGAAAAATGAAATTTATGGCAAACGTATCGTTATGGCACCTGAAAATTATGGCAAATGAAAATATGGCTAAGGATCAATATGGCATATATATCGTTATGGAATATAAAATTATGGCAACTAAAATTCGGGCATGTGAAATTAGTTCATATGAAATTCGGGCAAACAATAGAGAACCTTTTTTATTTTTGTTTGCATTTTGTTATAGTTCTATGCGTCTGATCACCACATAGTATAAAACAAAGTCGCGTTCCGGTGTCTGTCTGTCCCTATGAATGCTTATATCTTTAACTACGCAACGTATTTTGATGCTGCTTTTTTAATAGATCTAAGTTTAAATATAATTATGTACAATTCTACGCAAAAGTCGCGGGCAGAAGCTCTTACTTTCTTGATATATGAATAACGGCATTATTTCATTATTTTGTGCCATCTCAATCAGCGCGCTTAAAATTTAATCTTTATATCCTAATCATAAGTGCCGTCGCTATCGACAGCGGGATTCCCGGGATTAAATAAGCGATTGATGACGGCCGACCATCCGTCCCGTGGATCCCGCAGATCCCGCGGATTAATGAATCCCTAATGGCCACACTTTATGAAACACTGCCTCTTCGGGCTCTCGAATTTTTTCAACATTAAAAAAACAACAGGATATTCTGTCCGAGGTAATGATGGAGCGAGCTTTTGACAGATTTGATATAGGGTGTTGTGGATCTTTTATGTTAGAGTTTTCGGCGGGATTACATTTTTAAATAGCTGTATTTTCTTTAGAAATTACCCCTCTATGTATATGCTTGTATCTTTAAAACTTACGCAACGGATTTTGATGCAGTTTTTTTAATAGATAGAGTGATTTAAGAGGAAGGTTTATATGTATAATTCTACGCAGACGAAGTCGCGGGCAGAAGCTGGTTGTCATATAAGCGATTGTTATACAAACAAAAATAACAAATAAATAAACGAGTCGTACTTTAAAGAAGCAAAATCTCAGCCGAAACTGAGCACGAATCAAATGCGTAATAAACCATATAAGGCAATAAAATCTTGATTTCGCTGTATCACTGTAGCAGGAAAGAATTTTACTACATTTATGGTAAGAGAAGCGGACGTGACAAAAATGTTTGATAACCTCCTTAGTAAGACAGCAAAGACGTGTGTCACGTCATACGCAGTAATCACACCGTTACCATTTCCAGAGGTATTCTCGAATTATGCTCCCGACATAGAACCCTGTTTATTTACGAAAGATTTGATACGAACTAAAGCTTACGAGGTCAACGGCCCGACGCCATTTTGCACCCAGTTCCACGTACGCACCCACTTGGCGGTTCAGGGGTAAATGAGAAATATCTCACAACAGAGCTGGCCAACTAGAAGCGAACGGTTCTTTTTCTTTTTAAAAGCCAAATTTGAAGCGCGGAAAAAGTGACGTTGAATTTTTTCGAAAGGTTCCTTTTTGTCGCGTCTCTTTGAAAACAGAACGGCCAGCTAGAACTTGAAATAAAAGGATCAAATTGCGTTATAAAATAACCTATCCATGCAGTTTTTACTACATATTCGAACAATGTTAACTTACATACACGCGATCATGAATCGAACAACATAGTTGAACTTCAAACAGACATTGTATTACTGTTTATTAAATTACGAACTATCAGAGTAACTCGAATATCGTAATATAATACAGATCATCTTTGAACCAATATGCAAATGTACTACAATAGAGCGGGTATTACCTCTATATTGCCTGTTAGATTTTATTGTTGCAACGTGCGGAATCGACGGGGTATTTAGCATATGTGCCAAGTGGTTTATAGCAGTTTTATTACGTTAATTAAGCCTTAACAATGTACCGATTCGTGTAAACCATTAAGAGCTTGTTTTATGTCGTCTCGGTATATTACATAGCATAGGTACCGATAAAATACCTAGTAAAACACACCTAACTCTAACTCAGATTTTCTTTAGTGTCTTTTTAATTCTGCTTATCTGTATGTCTGTTGCTTCTTCGAGTAAAATCATTTCGGCATGGAGATAGCACCACGTTTGTATAAATTATAAAAATATATTTCTACAATTTTGATATAGCTGAGAACAAAAGACAGCAGAAAATTATAATGTGTCTATGATTGTTTCTGGAACTAAATATTCGATTACTAGACAAATTTTCATTCTTCCGTTCTATTCTATCATTTGAATTGCGTTTTTTTTCGGACAAATTGAACATGCATAATGTATGTTATCATTTACGTCGATTACGTTATTTATATTCAGTACTTACCGGTACTATACCGGTAAAGTATTTATTCCGCTTTCCATATTTCCGGCGAATCCAATCTCTTTTTCGATTTACCTTCAGCGGTCAACATGTTTATATTTACATAGATGTAAGCGCACAAATAAACGACAAAGCAGTAACGGCTTATGACAGAGGATAGTGACGTCCCTTTTTCCCCTATATGAAAAAGATGAGACAGGTTCCGCCAATTACATAACACATTGTATGCTTAGTTGTGTGCATGGTAGGTTCTCGAGTGGCGACATCGTGTCGGAAGACACATGATGGACTCATGACCTGGTGAAGAGATCGTGGGAGTCCGCTTGATGAGGGTCGTATAAGACAGGTCTTTATGGCGCTCTTTGAGGGGGGGGGTCTGTGTTTAGCAGTGGCCATCTTTAGGCTGATGATGACGTGCACGGTTGTGTACGTGTTTTGCATTTGTGTGTCAAGTATATTGACGTGATATTGATTGATGTGCGTGTACTCACATCCCGCGGTTGTCAGAAAAAATATAAAGGTCCGACCACACCGCCGCGTGTACGCAGTGACGTGTCGTATGCGTCACGTTTTCTCACCGTTTCTTCATACATTTTGTTGCGATTCCGTAGCGTCACCGTTTTTTAAGCGGCGGTGTGGTCGCACTTGTGGTGTGGTTGTGGTCGTGCACAAATTTTGATACGTGCCAGCATTGTGAAGATACCGCGGTTTAAGGATCTGTCGTTGAATTTTTAAAGTTTACATTAAAAGATAAAATGCGAAATTTAGCAAGAAATTGCTAAAAATGATTAATTACCATCCAGCACAGAAGAATTTAGAAATTATTCCTCAACAAAATCCTTGAAACAAATCCCAGCAAAGTAAATCCTTGGGGACAACCTCGGATATCCTTCCGATAGGCTGTTTCGCATTTTCATGATGGGACATAAAAATAAATAGGGACGTTTAAAGTTCGGAAACGTGAGGCCCCCAGGAAAACAGAAAATACCTAGCTGTTATCACACTTAGTCAAATCCAGGTCTAGTTAAATCATCAAAAATCAACGAAAACAGATATACCCCCTTATTCATAAACGCTCTGCAGGCTTCTGCTAACTTAGCAATCGTTTGTCCTTATCTGTCACTTTGACATTTACCTTTCACAGATAAGGACAATAGATTGCTAAGTTAGCAGAAGCATATATAGAGCGTTCATGAAAAAGGGGGTTAGTCATTAGATACGGTGCTTCTATACAAATTGCGGTGGAATCAAAACCTATGGAGTACTTTCAGTTGTCCTAGATACTTAACATTTGGTAAAGGTAGTCCTTACAGCATCACCATTGAAATAATTATGATTTTTTTTACTCTGTCTGTCTTTATCAATAACCAATGTAAAATGATCCCACCTTGATGGTGATGATGATGATGATGATGGTATTTAGTTAGGAGCAGAGTTCTGCTAGAACTCGATTTTGTCATTTTAATTTGACACCTTGCTGAACCCTCTCCCCTCTATATTACATAGATGACCTGCCCATCTATCTCCTCCTTAATTTTATCATGTTATTTACGTGACATCCTGTATACAAGCCCTTCCTAAAACGGCGAACTAACACCACATGAATAAGTCTATAACATTTGCTCTCCAAACTCTCCACCGTTTTACAACTAGACTGAAGTGTTTCCCACATTTCCTACGTAAAGTTACCCTCTATTAAAGAACCTCTCAGTTTCATACACCAAAGTTTATTAATTAATACAGTCACGGCAAAAACTTGAGTGCTCACTTGAGGTACATACAGCCGACCCATGTCATGTCGGGGGCTCACCAACCGCCAGTCATGGTGGTTGAGTGGGACCCTAATTTGAGTGTTAAACTAGTAGAGATGTTTCCGAAGGGAATAGTTTTAAAGTTGTTAGGCTCGTTGTTAACACGATTGATTAATTAATTTTGTTGTTTTCGTGTTGCTTTTTTTTAAAGTTGCCATGATGTGTATTCTGGGTTATCCTCTAACTATAGGTACAAATATAGAACCTATGAATGCTATCACAACCGTACACGGTTTAAAAAAAATATCGTTTCTGTTTTTTTTCTTTCTTTGTTTACCTAAAATTGCCAGCTTGTTACCAATCCATTCAACTTTTCAACATTTTAGAATGTTTGGATATATTCAAATAGTAAATTAGCCGATGCCAGTATTTATTCAAACCTAATTTAAAAAATACTGGCCATGGGTGCAGAACCTTTCGGCCATGATACTGTGTTGCCATATGTTAACTTTTTCATACCTCGCTTACAAAGTAAATCCAGTAACATATCAACATACGAGCCAAACCCCATTACACAGCAGCATCTTAATACGGTATTTTATCTCCAAAGCCAGTGCTCGTCAACTCTCGGCTCATAAATAAAGACGTAAATAAAACACGAGATGCAGCGGCTGAATAATGCAGTCGTCGCGAGGCTGGATTTATAGATTTGCCGTTTGAATTGTTGACGACGCCTGCGTCGACTTCAACATTGTTGTAGAATGTTCCAGAATGTTTACTAGGGTTTGAATCTCGAACGAAGGAGTCGCTTAGAGATTTATAAACGCGGTTTGTCTTTACTAAATCCGTTGAGGACGATGATTTAAAAACGCAAGCAATCTGTCAATAATTAACGTGTTTTTTTTTGCTATAGCCATCAGTTTACTATTAAAAAAACATTAAAGAATAAACTGCTGCTCGCGATGTCGTCTATAAAGAATATATACATACTTAAATCACCTCTTTATCCCTATTGGGGTAGAAGTAGCCTGCCCAAGACCTAAAGGCCACGTTTAGCATGATTGTAGGCGTATATAGATGGAAAAGGGAATCAAAATAATAGTGATGAGTTGCTAGCCGCATCGCCTATAAATTATTAAGTAACTGTTAGTCAAATCATATCTGTTGGGCAGTTTTTGAGTGGAAAAGTAAGACACAATCATCTTACTAAATGTCGCGTTTTTAATATTCGCAAGATAATCAGGGGTCTTGCTTACCATGACGTCTTAATTCCGACTCAGTTCAGATTTTAGCTGTCACTTTTAGTATGGATCTGACAGCGAGCGAACCTAAACTAAATCGCATTAAGACGTCATGGTAAGGCCCCTGATCTAGTACAGTCACCAGCATAAATAAGTGATCACTTTTGTACCTTGTCACTTTAAAGTCATGTTTGAAAAACCATACGCAATCATGTAACGACTGAAAGCGACAAGGTACAAAAATGATCACTTATTTATGCCGGTGACTGTACACAGAAAAGATAAACAATGTTATATTTTGTCTTGTTTAGAATCTACTACCGCTCTGGAAATTCAGTATTCAAAGAAATACGCTCATGTTGTGCATGAGGATTTTACTCGGAACAAAAGTTAACACCGTCTCGAACATTCGCAAACGTATTTGTCAAGAATTTTCAACAACGCGTGAATGAACCTTGTGTGAGAATCGACATCTTTCAAGACCTCTCATATACTTCATTTTATTTAGAATGAGAAACCACAATAGCATTATATTGCGTCTGGTCAACTATTTTCTTACCTAGCAAATAGTACAGTGCAATTTATAGTTTGGCACCCGCTAAATAAAATTGTTTTAATGTCACTTTATTTGCGTGTCGTCAATTGTTACTATAGTACAAATTGTTAAGAGATTACAGTTCACGAACCGCAGTATAATGTTGTTGTGGTTTCTCATCCTAAATTAAATGAAGTATAGAACGAGTCATGGCGGAATCTAGACACGCGCAGTGTCGCCAGCCAAGTTCAAACGAAACTGGCGACGCAGCAGCCGTGTGTTTATTTACACGAACCATTTCGAGATGCGTATCATCTCGCACAATACTTTTTGACACCTCAAACTCACAGCGTGGGAGCGCGGTAACAACACATCATGTGTAAAAATACAATTTCAAAGTCGCATCAATCATTTCAATTCGTGTCTGTACATATTGCCTCATTACCAGTTCCGGGGCTATAGAAATTTTCTTACAATAGGGTCACCATAATGTGTTTTTTTACGAAGATATTCTTGCTAATTACCGTTTCCCCTGCATTGTCCGACTGTGTCACAGTTCGGTTGTAAATTTTTTATGTCGGTTTTTATCGTTCGCGGAGGCAGTAAATGCTTTTCCTTGTACGGAAGCCGCAAATGTCCGACGATTTCGGTACCATTGTTTAGTGATGGCATAAAGTTTGACAAAAGAAGTTCGTAAACATTAGACAGAAATATTAATAAGCTCATTTAAGGATACAAGCGGCTAAGCTATTCTACTCGTATTGCTGAGTCGTTTACCTTTTTCATTGTTACATTTTGTAATCTTGATCATATTTTTGTGTCATGAAAGCTGTAAACAAAGTATTGAATATTATGTATCTGGTTTTTTATTCTAGTCTCTGCTCTTTTGCTAGTATTTTAATGTGTGAAGTGCTACTTAATCTTTTATTCCTAAAGTCGTCGCAAAATAAAAGGCCCGTTTTGACATTTGTATTCCTGACGTAACTAGTGATGTCACCGTACGACTCGGTACTCGATACTCACGATAAATCGATTCAAGTTTGCATGAGTATTTGATCGATTTAAATATGTATTGTAAAGACGCATTGGATTAAAGTTCTGATTAGAAAGTGAATCTTCAGTCAATCATTTTCTTCAGATGATGAAGACGAGCCATTCTATTGAAATCAGTGTTGCCATTGTTTACGGCTTTGAGCTCCAAGGTCATAATTTTCAGTAAAGATCACTACACAGCTGGTGAAATTCAGTAATTAATTGGTCTAAATAACATAAATAAAACTCTGTGGACAATATGAAAAAATCGTTATGCACAGCACTTAGCTGAGTGAGCGATACCCATCAATGAAAAATACAATTACCTTCAGAACATTTCGATCGGTAAAAAATAGAGAACTTCATGGGCGTGAACTGTCAAAACGGGCCTTTTAAATTGTGACGACTTTAGTTTAAGAATAGATAGATTATACATACACACAAAACAACATACAAGATCCTTTGCGAGGGTTCGTCATGCCAATATTCCCTCAAGCGATCCCGCAATATTATGGGGTTATGTCATTCCCATCCATGTAGGCAATTACACTGAAATGTGGATCCAAAAATGAACTAAATAAACAACTGGGAGTGTGAAATAGTGTGTGATTGTCAGTAAACAAACTGCACCACACAACAGCGTAATTACCCGCGCCTATTCATGCAAGTAACCACACAATTCGTTATCAAGAGTTATTAATAATGTTTGATATGATTTCATTGTGCTATAATTACGTACACTGCCGATTATTCGGCTGCCTCGATGCCGTTGGCTGTAATGGTACGAGGACGATGGATGGATAGCACAACAGGTTTCGCACTACGCAACAATAATGTAATAATAGATCCATTAGTCAGGGACTGACCCAACTTTTCTGGGCATCGGAATAAAGAGAACTTATCGAAACGAATTAGTTTTGTTAAAGTCATTTGGTTGAGCTTGAATACTGTAACTTTTATATGCCGGCAGCCTAGTGGTTTAACCTGTGACCTCTCACAGAGGGTCGTGGGTTCGAATCAAGGGTCGCACTTCGGGAAGTAAGTGCGAAATCTCATTTGTAATTTATCACGAACGTCTCGATGAAGGAAACCATTGTCCTGCGAAGCAATTTAATGGTGTGCGTGAATTTTCCAATGGGTCCGCGTTGCCCAATTTAGCCCAAGACCTCTCATGAGACTCCTCCTGTGCCCGTACCTGTGCCTTTACAAGTTTTTTTTAAAGTCCAAATTCCATCTTTCTAGATTTAGTTTTCGCTTTTGATAGATCATTCAGAACATAAACGACTTTGTGAGACTAAATAAGTTTGTACTTTGTTGAAAGCGTGGACGTGAACCGTTTCGAAATGTAGCTGAGGACAAGCCAACGCTTCCCGCCAAACGTTTACTAATTCAACCAATTTGTTTAATTAAACCTAACAGTATGAATTCCTTTTGATAATGATTCGAAACTTAACCGCTGAGTAATTAATTAGGGCTTCAACCCTCGCAAATTCAACCAAAGACTAATAACCCATTCAGTCGCCCCATTAAAATGGAGAGACACTCGAAATACGCTAAATGACCTATTAAGGCTAAAAGGGTTGGTGGAATTGTAGCATCATCCCAGTGTCACTACGTCTGGCTTGATAAAGATACTATCTGTTGGCAAATTAGGCAACGAAATCTGAGCGACGTGCGAATCGGGATGAAGCCTCATTTTTGTTCGAACTTGTTGCTTTTTTACGTGCTTCCGTTTAATTCGTACTGGCTGGCGAGAAAAACACGACTTTATTATTTTAACGTCATAACAATTGAATGTGAAAAAAACCGAGTAGGTACGCCGCAGTTTGTTTTGTTGTGTTCACATCACACGTCGGCGTTTGGTTATTCGGCTTCGCGCTTGAATACATATTGTTAAAGGAGTTACTATTTTTATCAACCAAACAAATTAAATCGATGTGAAAAGTAAAAGGTAACGCCGATTAATTTCGAACATCAAAGTGCTGAAGTGCAAACGGTAAGGAGAATATCGGCATCCTTCCGCCATGTGTTCCACGTTTGAACAGAGAACTCGCATCGATCGTCATTTTCTCTCATCCTTAGCTAGACCCGTACAGCCCACCGGACCGGAAGGCGTTCGCTCCGCGCTCGCAGCCCAATTCGAGGAAAATCCAACTGAAAATTTGCCTGTACTCATCGTTAAACACGACAATATCCCAACAATACAACCCAAAACTTCCTAACAATTTCAAAATTGATACCAAACAACCGAATAGTGCAATAAACACTCACAACCCGTAAACAACACCCGCATTTGACAATAGTGACCCATAAATAAATAAGTAAGCAACGAGCACTCCACGACGGTTTCCGAAGAGGCCCGAGGCGGACATTTTATGGGCCATAACTGAGCAATATGGCGGCCGGCGAGAAAATATTTCGGCGCGAAATTTGCGACATCGAGCTCGTCGTTTGGGATTTATGGTATCGGCGTTGTCTTTGGAAATATATTGGCGACACTTACGTCTGTAAGTTGATACACACGCGGTAAACACGGGACTCTAAATTGCTGGGGCTCCTATCTAATATCCTTTGAGGGTGTAAGAATTTTTTATCACTCGCTGTTTGTAAGCGTTTTATGCGGCGGTGTACGGACGCCGCTGCAGCGAATGTTTCACTTTGAAAGTAGTAACTTTAATATTATTTTTATTATTTCCCCGTCTGAGAGCAGAGATCTTCTGTACTTTTCCAACTCGTTCTTTTGTGTGCAAAGGACGGGTGCTCATTGTCCGCGATAAACAGACGGGTCTATTGTGCGTGTGCTTCTGTTGTTTTCTCGCTCTTACAAACTGGTTCGTTGTTTACTTTGTGTCTTGAGTTTCAAATCTGTGCACAGTAAAAATAAATGGTGCATCGACTATTGGAAAATGCGCAAGGATCGAGTTCCATGAACGATGTCAAAACTTGTGCTTAAACCTAAGATTGTGTATATGTGTTAACTTCGTTAGGTTGGCGCTGAAAAAAAATCAGGTGAGACCGAAAAATTTGACAGCTATTGCTGCGGGTCGATGAAACAGAAGCGTAAGGAAAACGGCCTCGTCTATTTTATCTGAAACACGCGTGTTATATCTTTCGATCTATTACTACGTTCCAAATGCAGCTTTCAAATCAGTCATCCTAAACGCAGAAACTTTAAATTTTATCGCTGCAAATACGGCAAACAGAAAACAATACCGCGATATCATAACCGCGAAACATTCAATAAAATATCGAAACGCACAGTCGATTCGTAATAGCCCCCGCACTTGCACGCATCCGAAATCAATGATATTATCCCGCGAGCCGGAAACCACCGATATTGAATAGCCACGTAAACACCTATACTATAACTGTAAACATGGCGGGCAATAACTGTCTCCCCGGCTGTAGTTTGGGGGAACCTAGTTTCCAACCGATACGTTTTGGGAAAACGAATGATGTACGAGCGTAGTCAGCATTTATAACTCTAGTAGCTGTTGCCAGCGACTTCGTCTGCAAAGAATTCGTTTATCGCTATCCCGCGGGAACTACGCAATTTTCCGGGATAAAATGTAGCCTATGTGCTATTCCAGACTTTTCTCTATCTATGCGCCGAATTTCATCCAGATCCGTTGGGCCGTTCTGGGGTGATTGAGTAACAAACAAAAATCCATCCATCCATCCATCCATCCATACTTTCGCATTTATAATATTAGTTAGATTTATCGTAGGAAGTGTTTTTAAATTAAAATGCTGGCGTGTGCATTTTCGTCATTCTTAGTTTCTTTCATTCGAAAACACGAAATAGGTTCACAAACTCACGGGATCGAGGACATACTTAAAATATATAGATTACTCTTTTTGGACACAGTTAAAAGTTATGGGTGGTGTAATTTGTCCCATGATATTTAATTTTATTTATTTATATTTGTTATTTTCTTGCGAGGTCATATGTATGCGTATCGTATAATTCAAGACGAGAAAAGATATAAATTAAGGGAAAACCACTACTTATTAACTACTTATCACACTTATGACGTGAGCTGCTTGAACATGGTTTTCGTATGAATTATTTTAGTTCTCATTTTAACCTTTAGTTACCTAATTTATAAATTTAAGCTATATTTGTAGCAGTTAAAGAGCTAAAAGCTGAGTAACAGCACCCTAGTCCCACTAAGCCCTCGACCATATCGTATCTCTAACAAAGATGCAAAATTATGAGGATATAAAAATCCACGCGAGCACGAACCTTATATCTATACAAAGACCCCGCCTTATCTGAAAAGGGCTGAAGGGGTAAAGGCACTAGGCTGTCTTATTGACTGTCACTTTTATATTCGGGTTGTGCTGACAGTATTTTAATAAGGCTGGAATAACGGCCGTCATACCTAAATCAGATAAGCTATGCGAGGGTAAACGTGGATGAACCATTTTATTGATAGACCATTGTGTTAGCTGTAAAGGTGATTATAAAGTTTGATGTAAAAAGGTTGTACAGTTATTATTACAGACTCCTTGCGCTGCTCTCCCAGATTTGTTTTTTTTTTAAATGTTGACATAGTGTCAGCTAATACTTTCGAACTTGATGTCAATAAAGAGCCGTCTAAAGAATACATTTTGATTTTAAACTTAAATAAAATCCCGTGCCCGCGTAACGGACAGTTATTATATTTGGCAATCTTGGAGTTAGATGGATTAGATTAGATGGATTAGATTGGATTCGATTTTGGAAAACCCTATCATACGTTGCTTCCGTCTCACTCTAAAATTAATGTACATTATATTAGTGTGAGCGGAACGGCAACATAAATATATCAAGATTTTCCACCTTTGATTAATTCATGGATTCAGCGTACATTACGACACCATTAGCAGAACCCCACATGGACCCTTACTCCTCATCATTAGCATAGGGTTTGCAATTTCATAAAGAAAAGAGTGGGGTAAAAGTAAAACATGCGATTCCGTCGGTAAATTAGACCTTTTGCCACAGTAAACATGACAACAGTATGTCATCTGTAGGAGTATAAAGGTGTAATCTTTTAGAAGTTGGTCTGCCACCCACAGCTTACTGCCTCCAGATATGACTATGGCAATGTGTTACACTGGTTTCTTGTACTCGCTAATTGCTTGTAGCTGGATTGTAGCGTTCACGAGAACCCTAGGTGATATTAAATATCAAATAAAATTTAGATAAGTTGGCAAGATTAATTGCCCTGTAATTTTTGATTACTCTCGTATTTCACGTTCGGCATAATTTTCCACCTCCTTCGAATGATATCCTTCCAAGAATCGAGTCTTAGAAATGATTTTTGAGATGTCCACTTTCAAGGGATCAAACTCTTCTTAACATAAACCTAATAGAAAGAAAGAAAGAAGACATTTATTCATTTTGCAAGACACACAAATATAAGAGCATGTACACACAATTTTATAAACAAAAATAAAAACCAGACATAAAAATTTGATCATCAGCGTTGTGTGTGTCTTCGCAAAAGTGAAACGGTCGCTGGCTCAGAATAATGCCATCTCTTTCTCACACCTGACTACCTTAACAAGCGCTCGCTCACGCACTGCTCCATTACGTGAATAATTTCCCAGCTCTATACTACATTAACATAAATAATGTCGTCCTCATTGTGACACCGTAGTCGGGGTACAAATTAAGAGTAACACGCGTCATATCATCATATTGCTCTTACGTTCCACCCATGGCGTCTGTAATGCCGCACGCCACATGCAGCTTATGAGGCCGCATCCACAAAATTACACGCTACATAAGCGTTATACAGCCTTTATACAACCCTTATACTACCCTTATACCGCCCCTATACAGCTTTATGTACACGCGGCCAATAGAAATGCGATGACACAATTTGCGCGCGAGATTATCGTTATAAACGCTCTTATTTTATTAAGCGTCGGGAAAAAAAAACGAGATTTGAATTTGGAAGGCTGTTTATGGGATTATTTTCGTGGTTCGGACGAATTTATATGCAAATGATGCGAATATTTCCCATTCTTTTGTTCAAGAATGCGCTCATTCTGGCTGGTTACACATGATCGGTTTTAAAAGCGTGTGCGTTAAAAAAGATGAAATTGTTATGCTCAGATCGTGCTCATATCACTCCCGGTTTTGTATTAAACGGGTGATACCTTTAGTTGCGAGATTTAAAGCGAAAAAGATCACATTCTACATCAAATTTTGCATATTTTTTTCATTTATTTATAGGATTCTGTAAGTATCTCACAAGGGAAAAGGAACCTGGGATAACTTTTCGTCTATTTATCGGTTAAGATCCTGGTTCTCTGAAACGTGTAAAATTTTCAGTTAAAATTATGATAGAAAGAATGAAAGAAAGAAAGAAGACATTTATTCTCTTTTTTTATAGCAAGATGAATTTGTGAATGAATTCCGATGTTTCATTGAAATTCCGCATAGTTTGGTTTTACCTTAATCAAGGGATACATGGCTTGGTGCGAGTGGTCTAATCGCCCGACAAATTACGAGCGAAGTCGTTAGCAAAGCCTAGCGGCAAGATTGCCAGAGTAAAGCTGATAAATTGGAGCCAGGGTCATCACCTTAGAACGATTCGGCAGTAAAAGGAACACTCCAACGAATTGATTTATTCAACAATTTCGAGAGCAATCTGCATCAGTGTCCTCATTCAGTGGATAAAAAAATCTTTAAGGCATTACAGTAACCTATAAAATCAAATTTTTTCACGAATTCGTATGCGTAGAGTCCGATTATCGCTTTGCAGTTTTCCGTGATGCTAATATCTTAAAATTAAATAGACTTGAGCAACAAAGACAAAATAATTGAGCATTCGCCATTTCGCTCTTTTTAATAAATGCTCGAATATAGATCCTTATTCATAAACGCTCCATAGGCTTCTACTAACTTAGCACTTCTTCTACTAACTTCTGCGGGTGGTAGGGCCTTGTGCAAGGTCCGTCCGGATCGCTACCACCATCTTACTCGCTAATCCTGCCGCTAAGCAGCAGTGCTTGCACTGCTGTGTTCCGGTGTGGAGAGTAAGACAGCCGGGGAAATTACGGGCACAAGAGGCATTTCATCTAAGTCCTCTAGGTTGGCAACGCATCTGCAATCCCTCCGGGGTTGCGGGTGTCTATGGGCAGTGGTGATCGCTTACCATCAGGTGACCCACTTGCTCGTTTGCCTTCCTATTCACATTAAAAAAAAAAAAAAACAATCGTTTGTCCTTATCTGTGAAAGGTAAATGTCAAAGTGACAGATAAGGACAAACGATTGCTAAGTTAGTAGAAGCCTATAGAGCGTTTATGAATAAGGGGGATGGTATTTAACTATAATGTCACATTCGCTAGAATACGAGTAGGTACTTACTCATAATTAATGCTCAAGTATCAGCTCAGCATCTATGGGCCACTGGATGTGTCAAAAAATACTTTCATACGGATTTATTCTTACTCCATCCAGTAAGTGAAATCATATTTTTAAAAATCTCGTAGTTTTTGGCACCCGTTCATTAATTCCGGGCTCAGGGCCCTGTTACCCATACATCAGACACTCGTTTTGGGGCTTAATTGCTAAATTTGTCGAGGCCACGTAAAGTAAGACAACCTTAAGACCCCCACCGACGTATGCGACAAGGGCTTTTTGTTAAGCACCCTGAATTTCATTATGGAAGTTAAATTTGTTTTGCAAGATAATTACGTGTGATATCATTATATTAAATTCTTGTAGAATGCCTTGGAGTTTGGTGAAGTTTCATAGACAGTTATGTCTGTTTTGATGTAATGTTGTGAATACTTTAACTAGAAGTTGTTAATTAAAATAACAAGACGGGGGTAACGAGAACGAGAAATTAGAAATTTGATATGAAGGTAGCTCTTATAGCACAACTAATGAAATGTGTCATTTTTTTATATCTGTCTGTAAGTAAAGTCTGTCAATAAAGTGACCTCACTCTGCCTACATTATACATACATACAGTCACGCCTCTTTCCCATAGGGGTAGGCAGATACTCCTTTGTTCCACTTGCTACGATCCTGACATACCTCTTTCGCTTCTTCCACATTCATCAATCTCTTCATACATGCTCGTCGGTTTCGGGTACTCCTGAGTTTGTGTGTATGTATGTATAACTCTTTATTGTACATAAAACACATTTTGCACCCATTTCTTCCGTTTATTCAACCCACACAGATGCCCTGTTAAAGGTAGCACTCGAAATAAACGTGTGTTAGTTTAGGACCCTTGATTATGGTCCTTCTAATCGTGGCGGGCCGTGGGGATAAACCCGGGTTTTCTTTTCCCTTACAACGAAAATGCGCGGCCTACAGCGCGGATAGTTATTCCCCTATTCATTGCTGGGCCAAGACGCTGACCGGACAACTGGTAACATGCAACACGCGCAATGTATTAGTACTTTGTTGATCGCGTCGCTGTAGTCGCGGCTGGGCCGTTGCCCCGGATCATTGGTGCTCAATGCGCTTTAGGTATTGTGGACGATCAATTTGGAGTAAGGTGTAGTGGAAACTTAAGCCAATACGGACCCTTGGACATTTTTCCTTTTAATAATAAATGACCGTAAATAATGTTAAATTCCTGCTAAAAATAGTGCTTTGACAGTTTTGTTGTTGCTACTTATGAATTTTAGCATCAAATACAAATACAAATACAAATAATTTATTTGTCAAACATAGGTTAAATTGGTGGTACAATAATTGTAGATTTGTATCACTATGCTGCGCCCAAGGGCGTACAAATATCTTGCAGGCAGGTATATTCACGTCATGCACTAAACTGATATACCGTCCAAAAACATATTAAACATATTAGACTATATTAAACTATCACGCATATACTCCTCGATTGAATAGTAGGCCTTATCCACCAAAAAGTCAAAAAGTTGTTTTTTGAAATCATGAACATCATCGGTTATCAATATATTCTTCGGAAGCTTATTAATGTCATATTTTATTATTTTTGTCTACAATAACATAAGCCCTGACTTTCTAATAGGGTTCAGAAGCTGTACGTAATGACCAGCATTACATAGTGTTATTATAGCGTCATAACGACACCGAAATCCATATTATTATGATCTTGCAGTTTTCCCGTTTCGGTACCTTAATAGTATTTTATGCAACAGTTGTATTAGAGGGGTCAAAAAAGGCGAGTGGTGTGGGTTACGATGTGAGCGTAGCGAACATCGTAAGTAATAAACCACGAGCTTTTTTTGACTTGCTAATACAACGTTGCATACAATATTTTTTCTACGACTAAGTAGGTAGGTACTTACTAAATTAGAGTAATACGTTCTCCAAAAATGAAGAAGTCCAGTGTTCCAGTCTCCACGCAGAAATTCTCGTACCTAGGTTTTATCATTGCCGAGATTTTCTAGACAACAAATTTTCCATCACTTCCTGGGCCGCTACGGATATTTCTTCCGGTGTTGAGTTAATTTCGTTTTCATCGATGCTTTTTTATGATATGTTAATGTTACAAAACTTTGTTAAAACTATTGCAATCAAATAACAAATAACAAGCAAGACAAGAGCGGGAAACATGAAAACGACTAACGAAAAAATTGGAAGTTTGTTTATAGTAAACTTTGTTTTTAATTAACGTAAACTTTTTTTTTATAGCCTTGCATTCTTGGCGCATTTAGCCAAAACGTTTAGGTACCAACTTGCCAGTGACGTTATTAAAAAATCTTGTTTGTTATGTTGGCAGCTACGCATTTCGTTCAGAAAGTTCTAGTTCAATAAAAAACCATACGAATGAAATAATTTGTTAAGTTGGTAGCCATGCATTTTCATCGTAAATTTAATGTTGATCCTGTAAAAGTTTTACCTAGATCTGGCAGTCTATGGCTGGCAGAGTTAACGATGGAGTACTTTTAGAGCCATAAGCCAACAAGTGCTTTTAGAGGGAATAGACAATATAGACTTAGCCAAAGTCTTATTATGAGTGTTCTTATAGTGGTGCTCGTGATAACATAAATCGCAGATAATAGTACAGGAGTAGGAAAAGTACTTACTTATATTTTATGTGTAGATAAATCATTGTATCCAACTGTGTACAGTTAATTAGGCCTCACAACACTCATGTGATTTTGTTATGAAATTCGCCAAGGCTCTTTGCATGAAGCCACACTCTTGTTTTAAAAACCCTTATTGTTTAAGCGTCCCACTGCTGGGCAGGCCTTTACCCTCGACCTTCATTAAATCCAGTCAGACGCAATGTCAGGCCATTCCTATATTGTCCAAAATAAATAGTCCCCCTGCCAGTGCACGCCTTTAAAAAATATTGAAATAAAAATTTACCCCCTTATTCATAAACGCTCTTATCTCTCGCTTATCTGTGAAAGGTGTCTATGTGACAGACAAGGACAAACGATTGCTAAGTTAGTAGAAGCCTATAGAGCGTTTATGAATAAAGGGGTTTATTCACTAACGCTTTCAAAGCTTCTTATTACAGACTTAACTCTATTTTTTCAGTATCATTTCCAAAAAAACACAGTAAACCACATAGTACTCCAGTATTTCGCACAAAGGACGCGGCGACAGCTCGGGGCTCAAACAGACAAAGCAGCCCCCGTGGCACTAGACAAGTGTGGCATCGAATAAAACGAATGCCTCGTGGCACCAGCGTGGCATCGGATCATAGACAAAACAACCAATAGAGTGACGTCGCACAATTTATACAAAGCGCCTCTGAAATATTCGGAAAAAATGGCAGCAGGTGGTTGGGTAGGTAAGTTTGAAGTTAAAAATCTGAAGGACATTTACAGGGGTGTACAGGGTGTTCCGTATAAATTTGCGTGTTAATATAAAATCCAGTGTTAACAGAGCCTTGCTCCTAAACAAAGTGTGTGCAGTGTGAGGTAATTTCATATTAGTTATTAGCATTACACAAAAATATTCTGTTTTTAGTATCGGTTGTTATAGTGGCAACAGAAAAACATCATCTGTGAAAATCAGTTTGAATGACGTGTCTGTACGACACAAATACAAAGTACCAAACATTTACCTAAAATGTATGTAAACCCCCCTCCACATACATAGCATATATTTTACACAGGCTTGGCTATCTTGCACGTGTCGTAGCGGAGTAGCAAAGTAATTGTTTATGTGTACTCTATTTGGTTATTATTCTATGCACATTGGGTAGAAAACTTGTGGCACTGTAGCTTCAGATAACGGTATTATCCGTACGCTTTGCTTCATAAAGGAAATAAAGTGTTTTAATGCTTCTAGTGGGCGGTGGCTGTTTCATCTTTGTGTCCTTTTATTATTTGGATAGAGTAAGAATAAATGAGCCGAGATGGCCTAGTGGCCTATGGCCTCTCAAGCAGAGGGTCGTGGGGTTCGAATCCGGACTCACAACTCTGATTTTTAACTTTTTCATACTTTATTACGAAATTTGATAAGTTTTTTAATGCACATTCCCTATTACAATTATCCAAATTCAGTTATGATGAGCTTTGCTGTGATTATTTACCTTCATTTCAAATAAGAAACGATATTAACTTGCCAGAAAAAAAGGTGCTTTATTTACATTTTAAACGATGTCATGAGGGCGATACGGCTAGCAACCCATCACTATTTTGATTGACCTTTCCACCTATACGCCCACAATCATGCTAAACGTGGCTTTAAGTCTTGTTACCATAGGCTCTGACTAACGCATAAGGGATATACACGTTACCTATTTACATTTTAGCGGCTTTTCCTTAAATTCTAGCTGAAGTGTGGATTACACGTGGAGAAATACTAAATTATTCAGAGTCATGAGTGCAAAAAATCTGATTTGCGAGACGAAAGCTTTGAAAAGGCTCTTGGCGCTGTCATTGAAGTAACAAATGTTTTTACTTACCAAATGCTAAAGTAGCTATACCTTTTTTATTTAGTACTTGGAAAAAATTGCTGTCTGTTAGGAATAAGTTCACTTTTACTTCATCTTCAGAGTATTGGGCAAATAATGAAAATATTCATTCTATTCTCGGTAGAAAGATCGCAGTAGATAAACAAAAACCTAAAAACTACGTACCGAGGGTTGGGTTGTAACGAAACAGTTTGTCTAATGACCTTTTGATTGCGTTTTGATTTGATATTAATTTTCAGCTCGATACATCCATCCGTTACCGAGAGAAGAGTCTTGACAATCCTACAAGGATTCCACTTTTGCGATTGATGTACCCTAAAAAATGGTAAAGCACTTACATGGACGACTATATCAACGAGTAATGTGCACCTATCTATAACACAGACTTACTCATCTGCGCTAACCAGCGACGAGGCCATTTTATTATTAATTTGTATTTTATACGTAAAAAATTGACCTAAATCTCTTGACCCGGCGTTGCCGCTCCACAAAGCATGCTTAATTACCACCAAAATAGGTATCGGTCAATTGACCGTGTTGTCATCTGATTATTATGCTAAAGCGATTGAAGAAGCATGCTTTGAAGCCAATGTCACACGAGGTCACATATTATAGAAGTGAAACTCTGGTGGCCACGCCCACTTGTATGACAATGTGTTCAGGGCTGCCACAAATTTAAAAAATTGTAAATGTTTATTCTTTATGAAGCACGCTTTTTTAAGTGTGTTCCTTTGAAGTTTCGTTCCGTTGTTTCCAAGTGTTGATTGTGAAGAAACATATGGGTAGACAGATAGATAAGTACTTTATAAAAACCAATGAAACTTTACTATGTCAAAGTTTTTAATTATTTCTGAAGTAGTTTTTATCAACTTTTTTTTAAAGTACTTAAAGATATTGTTTATATTAGTTAGGTCACTAAATTACATTAGTAAATTACATTAGTAGTTAATTAATTACAAGAAGATTTTGATCTCCATGCAGCCACGGTAGGTATAGTAAAATTCTATGAGGAAGTTTCAAAAATATTTCTTACCATCCTACTAATATTATAAATGCGAAAATTTGTGAGGATGGATGGATGTGAAGATGTGAGTGTGTATGTTTGTTACTTCTTCACGCTGAAACGAATAGACGGATTTGGATAAAATTTGGAACGGTAATAGCTGGTACCCTAGATTAAAACATGACTACTTTTTTACCGGAAAATTACATAGTTTCCGCGGGATAGCGATAAACATGTCAAAGGTCGTAGTTGCCTAGATTCGCGACCTTAATAATTATTGCAGAATATATACTATGAACATAAGTTCTTGAGTCTTATTCTACGCGGACAAAGTCGCGGGCAGAAGATAGTTCTCCTATAAATTCTATACTAACTTTTCGTTCTTCACAAATTTCACACCTTCACACGCCATCAAACAAAACATAAAGATAATACACTCTAAGCATCTCAGAATAGACGCTGCATGCGATATGAGATCCCTCTAAGGGCCAGGTTAACCATCGCCATCCCTCATACGTCAAAGATTAATGGGGACCATCTGTTTTCTTGATACTCTGTGGTCACGGCTTGAGATAGAGGATACAAAAGACCTAGTGAGCGAGCGAGACAAGATGATCGCCGGGGCGTTCGGAATTGGGACAATGGGTATATGACGTTTCATGTAGCGCTGTAATTTATGACTTGTCGAGTTTTTCGTTAGTTTGAAATGAAGTTTGAACTATTTTATGGAAGTGTTATTGTGTTAATGTATAAATTGGCATTTGAACTAGTTTTACCGTAATCCAACATAGTTAAGGTAATTGGTTTTTCGGATTTTTCGGATTTATGACAAGTCAAGACAAGTCTTACAAAAAGGCTTCACTTCACAAACTTTGCAACCTGTCACGTGTTTTTCTTTTGTAAATTTTGTAAAACCCGATATTCCGAGTTCCAAAGCTTCATTTGAAATTGAAAGGAGATTGGCGCTTGGACGTGCAGTGTACAGTCGGGTTATATTAAACGGAGCTCAGTATACGCTCTTACTATCTTGGAAATAAAGTCGGTATTAGATCACGTCGAGCTGTTTGATGTAGATACACGATGATTTGTATTGGAACAAAGGCATTGTAGTGTACCGTTATTTTGACGTGATATTAGGCAAGAGGATGCTTTGCATGCTGGAATATTTTATGGGATCCCAATATCAGAAATGAGGAGATCCGCAGAAGAACAAATGCCGACATAGCCCGAAGAAGTTCGATGTTGCAGTCAAAAATGACTTTGTTCTTCATAGATACCATAAGATTTTGCTTAAAGTTGCGTTATTGGTTTTATATCTTTAACTTGATTCCTTTATGTGTACATAAATACATACATACATACATATCGTCACGCCTCTTTCCCACAGGGGTAGGCAGAGACTACTTTGTTCCACTTGCTACGATCCTGACATACCTCTTTCGCTTCATCCACATTCATCAATCTCTTCATACATGCTCGTCGGTTTCGGGTACTCTTGACCTGGCCTTTCTCCAAAACGTCCCCAATTTGATCACGGAACGTCCGCCTAGGCCTTCCCCTCCCAACGCACCCATTCACACTCCCCATATAAATCTGTCCTTTATGTGTTCCTGAGATAATTTGGTCCAACCACAAAGACAGACATGCTGACATTGCGCAGCACGCACACACCTTTCATTCCGTTTTGTGATTCAAAGTAATCATACTGGCAACTCAACGGCAAAAGAAAAAAGAAAAAACGGCTTCCAATTTTAAAATGCTCTGTGCCAACTTCAACCCAATTTGTGCACGTGGATAAACTTTCATACTAAATCCTCATGCAAACAGCGCTCAGAATAACTTAGAGCAGATTATATCACCAAACAACGATAACGGTTTTCTATTTTCACAACGACCACTGTGATTCTAGTGCACCCCGCTCGTAGACGGTCTACGTCGTAGCAGTTAAACTGGGAAATAATGTGAGTGCTACGAGAATCAAATCTAATGGGCGAATGGGAAGCACATACGATTCCAGTGTGTGGGAGTGGGAGGGAAGTTACAAATGGGTGCATTTTTGCTGGTAGCCCGCTAAGCCGCTACGGCATTGTGAGTTGTGTAGTACATAATACGCTGCAATTGTACTAGCTTTTGCACTAAGTATTTGAAAAGTATTTGATTTCGAAATACGGTTGGTAGCTCGTGTAGTGTTGTTTTAGCTCGAGTTTTCAGTTAGTAGTGTTATTTTAGTCCTTGAATTTAGACGTTTTGATAGTTGCTTGTGGGATTTCGTACAACCTGTTAGTATTTACTGACGACAGAACACAAATACAAAACACATTTGTCTGTTTGTCTTTCTCTACCATCAAAACTAGTTTATTTCGAGCAACACAGAATTAGATGCATTAATTTCCTATTGGCTGTTGCCCGCGACTTTGCTTGTATATAATTGGCTAGCCCGTAGCGGCCGTAGCCCGTGGGGAAAAAAAACTATATCTGTGCAAAGATCACAAATTTTCACATGAAGACAAGATAAATAGCATAATTATTATGTGCCGTAGTAGAAAAGAAAAATATATTATCTTACTACCTTACCTTCTAAGCCGCACGCACTTCACACTTTTGCCATTTTAATCTGATTTTAATATGACATGTTACCAATGCTACCAACCCAACGCACCGACGAAAAAAAACCGGCCAAGTGCGAGTCGGACTCGCGCACTGAGTTATTATAAAATCCAGTCTTAGCAGAGCCCTGCTTTAAGCAAAATGTAGGCAGTGTGAGGTCATTTTATATTGGTTATTATATCGACAAACAAATATTAAATAAAAAAAAAACTACTTACTAGATCTCGTTCAAACTAATTTTGGGTGGAAGTTTGCATGGTAATGTACATTACATATTTTTTTTAGTTTTATCATTCTCTTATTTTAGAAGTTACGGCGGGGGGGGGGGGGGGGACAAACATTTTACCACTTTGGAAGTGTCTCTCGCGCAAACTATTCAGTTTAGAAAAAAAAGATATTAGAAACCTCAATATCATTTTTGAAGACCTATCCATAGATCTATACCACACCCGTTATGAGTTTGATGAAAAAAAAGTTTTTGACTTTCAGTACTAAGTATGGGGAACCCCAAAATTATTTGTTTTTTTTTTCTATTTTTGTATGAAAATCTTAATGCGGTTCACAGAATACATCTTCTTACCAAGTTTCAAGAGTATAGCTTCTATAGTTTCGGAAAAAAGTGGCTGTGACATACAGACGGACAGACAGACACACAGACAGACAGACATGATGAATCTATAAGGGTGCCGTTTTTGCCATTTGGCTACGGAACCCTAAAAACATCACGCTTTTTAACACTTGTGGCTCGGACAAAAAACTGCCAGTACCTTTTATAATATTTGTGTTGCCAACGCACAAAATCACGCCGCAGACCAAATATTATTTTTCCGCACGTCACATCAGCTTGTCGGCGTGACGATATATTTCGTTATTCACAGATGATTTGGCGGGAAAAATGTTGTTGGGGAAAATTGAAAACTCGTTTTACGCGGCATTATGAGGCGAATCACGGCAGCGTTTATTTTGAATTTGTTGGAACAATTTGCGAGGGGATGAGAAGGTTATCTTCGGTGTAATCGTTTATATTATGTCTAATAAATAAAGACATTGATAATTTATCTCCTAAGCCCAAGCGTCTCTTTAAGAAAGTATGCATTTAAAAAAGTGTAGTAATAAGAGTTTATTTACATAAATTCACACACACGTATAAAGATTCAAAATTGTGGACTATAACCTAATTTCAGTAATATTTTAAAAAAATACGTGGAAAATAACCGCAGTATTTTATGATCATGATTGTTAAATAAGGTTTTCCATTTTCGGTAGCACAGAGAATGTATAATGAAATAAAATTTAGTACTTACGTAAAAATACACACAGTAAAATTATTGAGGTCAAAATAAAAATAAAATAATTTATTTGCTGACATAGGTGATTGTTAAAGATGTCACACAATTTTTTTATCACTATGCTTGCCATATGAGGCATACAAATATTAAGTCACAAAGATAATGTTACATTTGTATCACATGTGTAAAAACTATTATAAGAAGCTAAACAGTTATTTCGCATTGATGGTCACCAGCCGAAATAGCTCAGTTGGGAGAGCGTTAGACTGAAGATCTAAAGGTCCCTGGTTCAATCCCTGGTTTCGGCAATCTTTTTGCTTTTTTATATAATATTTTTATTTCTTAATTTTTATGTTTCGTCCGATTACAATAGCTTTTTCGGCAACAATGATTTTATTTAACGACTAGTTGTTGCCCGCGGCTTCGTCCGCGCAGAATCAAATGTAGCCTATGTTCATCAGGGATAATGTAGGGTTCTAATCTAACGGTGAAAGAATTTAGGTCCAGTAGTTTCGGAGCCTATTCAATTCAAAAATCTTTCCTCATTATAATATTAGTATAGATATAAATAAAATTCGTACTAGGTACACAAACAAATAAAATAAAAAACAAAAAAATGTTATAAGGTACATTTCAAAATTCAAATCCCGTCGCACCACTAAATAACTGAACAGTCCGAGCGACGGTTGCATTTCCGCGAGCTTCGTTAAGGCTTTTGATTAGTCCGAGCTCGCAAGCTCTGCAATATTGGCGTGGAAGCTTTTGCATTTAGAACTGGTTCTGTTGACCACAGTTATATTTGACTTTAGCTTTATAGGGTTATATTATAAGTTAGACACTTTAGAAGATACACTATTCTCTTGCATTCTTTTATCAGTGGCCCTATTGCTCCCAAGCAACACCCAAGTTGCAAGTTGACACAATCTAACTAATATTATAAATGCGAATGTAGGTACCTATGGATGGATGGGTGGATGGATGTTTGTTTGTTACTCAATCACGCCAGAACAGCCTTACAATTGACAACATTTCATATTTCTGAGCCCATCATTTTAATGACGTTAATTTCAAATTGTCAATGTCATGCCCTATTCTCCAATATTCGATTTTCGAGGTTCGCTTCGTGCTGTGCCGCTCATACTAATAGTCATTATCTTGAGAGTGAGAGAGAAGGTATGCAACAAACTTCGAAAATAGAATTTCAGAGTTGCCCCCCTTGTACTTTGAAATTGTCAAAAATACGAGATTATGATCGCTTATTTTTTCTCGTGAAAAAGCAAAGGCGTTTCACATCCTGTGGTAGTTTTGGTAAAATTAGGACATATTTTTAATTAATTTTTATTTTTTATAATAAGCGATATTAAAATTATATAAACATATTGCAGTGATCAGGAGGCAAAATGCTTTCGAACCATATATATATTTCCAGGTGTTATGAAAATGAAATGTTGTCAATTCTGGATGAAATTCGGCACGTAGATAGAGAAAAGTCTGTAATAGAAAGAAAGAAAGAAAGAAGACATTTTATTCATTTTGCAAGACACACAAATCTAAGAGCTTACACACAATTTTATAGAAAAGAAACGACAAAAAAAAACACACACACACACATGAAAATTAGATCATCAGCGTTGTGTGTCTTTGCGAAAGTAATACCACACATGCGACTTTTTGATAGCGACAAACGAATTCTTTGCAGACGAAGTCGCAGGCAACAGCTGGTATGATAATAAAACGAGTATTTATTAAAGTTAACTAATGTTTCTGGGTAGATGGGTAAAATGGAATAAGTTACAAATACTTACTTCAACTTTCTATGCTTAACTAAACTCTTTATTCATAACGCCACTTTAAAAAAAAACTTCACAAGCAACGATGTCGTTAGTGAGCCTACTGTAGCATGCTTGCCAGGGTAAAAATAACACTTAATCACCCCCTTCACCCCTTTTCACCCCCTCTTACCCGTTACCCTCTCGTTAGTCGACGACGGAGTAATCGTCAAATCAAATTAAAAAAGTTAGTTTTATTCTTTTATTCGTGTAATTATGACTTCGCTAGTCTGTAATGTTTTCCATTTTTACCGAATTTTAAAGTCTGGTTTACGAAGTAGGTACTAGACTAACGTAAACCCGTGGAAAAAAAACCTGTTCAGAACTCCTGCATGTTATTTTGCATACAAAATTGTTGCCGTGTTCAAGCAAAAAAGATTGAATTTAAAATGATTTTTTTAGGTTAGGTTATTAAATTTCTGACACATTTATGAAGTAAAACAACATCGGCCAATTCCAATATCAAACTCATAAGAGTGAGTGAGACAGCAAGACAAGCCCGAATGGCATTATAAGAGCTCACATGGAGCTCAGACTAAAACGCTTGAATATGGTAACACTGTTGTACTAAAAAAAAGATTCTCTTTCGTGCCCTTTTTTACTCTCGGCCGGCCTTATCCGGCTAAAACCAGTGCACTCCAGATTTAATAAGTGGAGGATTTACAGAGAATGTTAAGTATGCACGGTTATGCGCAACCGGGAAAGTTGTGAGGGCTCATCGACGCCCGGGACACTCTTTACATCATAGGGTTGCTAGAGTTAGAATTAAATTAATAGATTATTGCTTCAATATAGGTACTCCAGAATTTTAAAATAAAGTACCTACTTGCATACGTTCGTACATTCAATTCTTTTATTTTATTTATTATTTGGGAGAAGTAATACACATCAACTCTCTAGGTGTCGATAGTTCAGTCTGTTTATTTTGAAATTCAAATGTTTATTATACTCACAATATTACATGATTTTTTTATTTTGACATTATCAGAATTTCATATTATTATTATTTACTATCATTATTGACCCTGTCATGATTGTTATTTTATTATTTTGTTATTAACAGGTATTATAACGATCTCGAGTGGAGAATTATGCCTAATCGTTTTAGTGTTGTTATTTTTGATTTACTGATTTTTGTTATTTATATTCAATTGATTTTTATTTTTATTTATGATGACTGTAATTTTTATTGAAAGAATAAATAATCTAAATCATTATCATTTTACCTTATATGCGCCCCACTGCTGGGTAAAGGCCATATAATTAGACGCCGGGAAAGTAAAAAATGATTCAGCCAAATGTAAGGAAACTTAACGATTTCATTTTGTTCACAAACCTTTCCATATATGAGTATAGACCCTACTGAACTCATAAAAATAGATCGTGTTACACAAACGCACAGAGGTGGAACAGAGAAGCCATATTTTTTAAGCTCTAACTCATTTTCCCACACTTTTATGACTCTGAATGTAAGTGTAAGACTACGATTAAGGTTGTAACGGGAAGTGTAATAAATTTTACCTGTCACCGCTTTTGCTCGCTGTGGCAACCCTGAATGCTAACCGCGACATCGCTAATAAAAAGTTTACAGTGTGCATTTCCATTTCAGTATTTCACCCTTTATTAGATCAAGCGTTTCGAAATTGGAATTTGATATTTGACGCGAGTTTTTATACGTTCCGTGTTACTTGATTTACGTTTAAAAAAATCGTGGTGTCCTCTTGGTTTGATGTATGGTATTACAAGCAGATAATCGTGGGTTCGAACCGAAGCCTTATATCTCTGAGTTTTTCGTTAATAGAAACCTACACACACAATGCAAATGTGTGTGACTGTGAAGTTATCGTGTTGCGGCTACGTGAGAATAGAAAAACCCTAAAAATAGCCCAATATTTAGAGAGGCTTGTTTGTGCCCAGCAGAGGGACACATGTACCTAGGTTAAGATGATGAGATAATGGTGTTCACATAAATGAACACCAACTTATTTATTTTTATGAAAATAGGTAGTTATTATTTAAAAAAAAACTGTTTAAAATAACAAAAGGATTATGAGGACCGACTCGCACTTGACGGATTTTTTAATTTCACCCACTGGCAACACAGTCGCGCACAGCACTCGAGAAAATATCGCTCGGTAACGTTGAAATTGTTGCGAGCTCTTCTGAACCGGATTGAACCGGCTTGAAGCAGATTGACTCCGCGCCGGAATATCAAAGTTTCGTTCTCATTGCATTAAAAATTATTGCCAGTCACCATTGAAAGTTACCGAGAAAATAACGTAATCAAAACTACGCAATCGTTTTTTATGTCAAGAAAAATGAGCTCCGTGGTTTTTTCAGCATGAAATTAATTGCCTTTAAGATTGTGCGTAAGATGATTTTTGCTATTTTTTTGCGCGACTTATTAACGAGATTTTCCCGAGCAAATATCTAAAAATAATAACTTTATAATTAATGAATTAGCGTCTCCGAGTGAGGCAGATAGTAAGCGTGTGCCTTTTCAACCGTAGGTACCCGTACTTTTTACATAATTCATTAGGTATTGAATGGGGTTCGGAATTCGAATGGTAATCCTTTGACACGGAGCCGACAGTAAAGAGCCAATCGCATCGGCCACGCAAGTCGGTGAGGCTCGTTCGTTTTACAAAATCGACCAATGCCAGCGTCGTAGGGTTGCCAGGGCAAAGGGCTTTAAATAATATAAAATTATTATTATTATTATCAGCCTATTGTGTCCCACTGCTGAGCAAAGGCCTCTCCCCAACTCTTCCACTGCAATATAAAATATTTCCACTATTATAAAAAAGTGCGAATTTGATGTATTTTTAGTTTTAACGCAAAACGAGTAACTGGTAATTCTTTGCCGCTATCTATTTACTAGGTGTCATAAAAGCTATGTTAAGAAGTTTTTGTACAGGCAGTTAAAAAAAAAACCTCCGGAATTCTTCGCGGTTTGAAGTACATACTTCAACAAACCATTTTTAAAAGTTATTTAAGCATTTCCAATTAACATTCCCCGAATCCCCGCTCATTAAAATCAATAACTTGCCTTCCTTGCCTTAAAAATTGATTGAGGGGGTTTTTAATAAAGCATACTTACACACACTTTCCAACCCTGATGATTAAAGCACAGTACACATAAGTAGAGCATCTTAATACACCGTGAACTCCGACCAGCAACATATGCCGTTTATTCCCTACCTCTGACCTAACTAAACCCGCCAGCCCTGCAGGTATGTAGGGCACAGAGCCCGGCGTTGCTAAGCAACGGCCCCGCTGCGTCCCTATCGGTATAGCACAGTACGCTTGGAGTTTACCACTCGACGTTTCTCGACTTTTATCGAAACAAAACGGAAATAAAATACATACATACTTTATTTAGCTAATGCCCGCATAGAACAATATCAGGGTTATGATTATAAGAAACCAGTTAATCATTTGTATAAAACTAGAAGTACTGGTAAGGAGTTATCGAAACGTAAACTAATTGTACCAAAAGTATGTAACTATTATGGAAAGCGCACGAGGGAGTACCTAATACCTACACTCTTGAACAGGTTACCAGATGATGTAAGGTCATGTCGCGATGTGTCGAAGTTTGTTTATAAAAAAAGAGTGAGAGGAGCACCGTTAGACGGACTTGGTCCCAATTCGTGACTGGAATTGCCCGGTAGTAAAAGGTTTTCTTCTATTTTTTTCCTACTGTGGGTTGAGGGTATATTTTGCATGTACGGTCGCCCAAGTAAGTGGTCTAACACTTTTCTTCCAACTTCCTATCAAATGAAAATGTCGCTAGTCGAACTTTCAAGTTGACAGCCTGTCTTATCGACGTTATATATTGTGACGTGCAAAGGAATTTTAACCTTAGGATGGTGGACCACATATTTGGCTGATGGTACTTATCAATATAGAACAGCATAGTGTGTATTAAAAATAGCGATTGAGAGCTCTCCACTTTCTGCCAACAAACTGCTATGCAGTTTGGCAGAGGTATATAGATATAAGTATTCTATTTGAGTCAAATAAAAAAAAAAAAAAAAAATAGACTAGGTATAGACCAACCGATTAAATGAGTCCTCGCCTGCGCTGTGTAGTGGCGCGGGGTGGGGCAACAAAGGATTTGCGGGCGGCAGGCGCACTACCCACCTGCTCCTCTCTCGGTCCCCTTTGTCGTCCCACCCCGCGCCCCTGTGCCGCGCGGCTGAGAACTAAGCGTAAGGTCTATAGCAACATTGGCCCAATCAACCAATCGGCGGCGCACAACTACCCTCGATTTCATCGTCATTTTTATTATTGTCAAAAGTAGGGCAGCACACAACACTGATCACGATGATCTAGTTTCATGTTGAAACTCACGTATGCTTTGAGTTTCAAAGTTCACTTTGTTCATGCTAACATAGTGAGGTAGTTGCTGTGACAGGAGATCATTTGATAGTTCCGGACTAATGGTGAACGTTATTACAACATCAGATAACGTAATGCATTATTTGCACGCAACGAACAACACATTATCGAATCGTCAACTATCCTGTTATCATTATTCGTTGTCTGTTGTCGACGTTGTTCATACGCGCACTGTTGCCGCACTTGGCATAGAAGCGCAAGCGAGTGCGCAACAAATCAAGTAGCTGTGTGCGAGAGATAGCGCTATACGCGCGAGCTCGCATCGCAATCGCAATTCAAATAACTGACTTTTGGTACCATTATTAGCTGTTGCTGTTTGTTGTCAGTCAGTACAATAACAAACAAGGTAATACAGCGTTGTTTTGCTTTTGTTCCCGTACGTTTTTATTACGCTGCGATCGCGACGAAATAAGTATAACAATTATTTAATAATAAGTTCATTATCGTTTTGTAAAACAGCAATATAACAGGATAACAGACAACAGTTTACGATAACAGCTATTTAAGAATAACACAACACTGTTATTCATTATTTCAAAACAGCCGTTATTGCCACCACTATTCCGGACACGCGATAGGCGGCCAGTGACTACGACAATTCCGAATACATTGCCGACTTACGTTAAGTGTCAAAATGGGTTTCACAACGCCTACCAAAATGTCACTGTCACCGCCCGTCACATTTATGAAACAGGGGCCAGGTGTACACCAACCGCCCTAATGGCTGTATCTGGGCGGTTGGTACGGACCCGGGGTAACGTATGACGCACTAATTGGATCGGCGGTACGCGGTTACTAAGTACGGAGCTGATTACTTACTGAAGGTTTAAGGTTTATTTATGAGAGGAAAGATTAACACGGGGCAGGTGTACCTATAGGTAGGGGGGAATGACCCGTTCACATTGACGGCTATATTCTGATCGTGAACCTGTGTTCGGGTCGGGGTAATCGAAACTACGGAATTATAATTAACTAGCTGTTGCCCACGACTCCGTCCGCGCAGAATTCGCTTATCGCTATCCCGCGAGAACTATGTGATATTCCGGGATAAAAATTATCCTATGTCCTTTCCCGGGACTGTAACTATCACTATACAAAATTTTAATAAGTTTAGCCGTTGTGCCATGAAAGAGCAACAAACATCCAAACATCCAAACTTACAAAATTTGCCTTTATAATACAACTAGCATCAGCCCGCGACTTCGTCCGCGTAGAATTAGCAATTGATATATTTCCCAACAAACACAGATAGCAATACAAAAGTCCACTTTTGGTGTAACACGGAACCTTAAGAGTTAATAAACATGTAATATGGTACAGCCGTGAACTTATAGCGGCGCATTACGCTTTTGCCTGTATAATAGCATCATAAAAGCAGGAACGGATACTATTGTTACGCGATCGGTGTAAGTGCAGATGTCAAAAATGCCTTCTTACAGCCTCTAGCAGCATGGTTCCTTAAGAGCATTTGAGTGGTAGTCAAATATGTTAATTGCTGTATAAAGGCGTTGACTTATACCACTCTAATGCCGCAGCTTAAAAGAGTCACTGTGATCTACTGTACAGCCAACAGTTTTACAGTGGTGCACACTTAGAGTGATTTAATGCAAAAAGTTATATATCGGCTCACCTCGACTCTGTTACACAGCTTTTTAGCGTTTTTTTTTAAAGCTGCTTAACGGCGTTTTATTAAGCCACATGAACACCAACGGTGTTGCGAGATCCTCATATAACTCAGAAATGCAGCATTTGGCTGTAAATTGGCTACACACAGATACTTCTATACTGTTTTAGTCTGCATATTAGAATTGTCGTTAGCTATTCTAAGGCACATCGAGCAATATTGGAACTTTTTGCAGCCATGGGAATTAATTCAGGATTAAAACGGTTCACATAGGTTTCTTCCTGAATGTCGCCATTTTGCTGCTACCTTATCCTTAAAAACAATGTTATTGTTTATGTTTTAATCACGATTTCTGCGTTTTTACTTTTTGAATTACATGTTAAAATTACACATATTTTAAAATAAAACAAAAAGTTTGCATAATTGTGTGTAAGTCACATAAAAATGTATTTAATAATATTTACTTGTTACTTCTTTCACGATATTGATAATTAAAAAAGAGATATTTTCGAGGCGCGTAAAAATTTAGTCATAAAACCATATAGACATTCACAGTAAACATGCATTCCCAGCTATTTTCTCAGGCTGTTACAAACTGTACTTACCAAAAATACAATGCTCCCCTAATTTCACATGTCACACCGCGCGGCCATTTCTTTATTTTTCGACACCATTGAATGAATGTCAAATATTCTAACTCGGCTGACAGTCCAAAACAATTTACTAAGGGAATATTTTCAATATTATTTACACGGCTGATGATATTATACAGGTTTATATTAACCAAAAGCGTTATTTAAGAGGATATGTGACCTATCCCTACTCCTTAGTCTATATAACAGGACACTCGTGTTCTGTTAAACAGCAGATAATCAGCTTTGTTACCTAGAATAATTCCAATATAGTGCTACTATAATTCTTTTAAGTAGAAATGTGAACTCAATTAGAACCAAAGGCTGAATAATTTGTGCCCAAATAAGAGTTATATTGGTGTTAACAGCGCTGTTAACACCATTATACAGCCTCCTTATACAGCTTTTGGTGTTGTGTTACACCAAAAGTGGACTTTTATATTGCTATCTGTGTTTGTTGGGTTATCGCCGTGGTAGCCTAGTGGTTTGACCTGTGGCCTCTCAAGCAGAGCGTCGTGGGTTCAAATCCCGGGCTCGCACCTCTGAGTTTTACGGAATTTATGTGCGAAAATTACATTTGTAATTTGCCATGAGCTTTTCGGTGAAAGAAAACATCGTGAGGAAACCTGCACACATCTGCGAAGAAATTCAATGGTGTGTGTTAAGTTCCCAATCCGCACTGGGCGCGCGTGGGAACTATAGCCCAAACCCTCCAATACACGGAGGAGGCCTATGCCATGAGGCACGCCGAATTACGCGACAATTTAATAAATAAAAAACGACAATAACATCAACAACAACATGTACTTACTGAAATTGTAGCGGATTCGGAATAAAAAGGCTTATAAATAAATAAATAAATAAATATTTATCGCTATCCCGCGGGTACTATACAATTTTCCGGAATAAAAAGTAGCCTATGTTTTAATCTAGGGTACCAGCTATCTTCGTACCAAATTTTATCCAAATCCGTCCAGTCGTTTTAGCGTGAAGAAGGAACAAACATACACACTCACATCGTCACATCGTAACTCACAAACTTTCGCATTTATAATATTAGTAGGATATAATACAATAACTCTTTATTGAACACCACATTATGACAATCAAAACAGAAAAAAGGTATACAGAAGTAATAAGGTAATAATTAGTAAGATGAATCCGACAAGATAGAATTAACTTTATTTTATGTAGTTGACTTAACACAAAGTAGTACCTAATTTAATTCTAATGAAGGTTGAGTAATGAGCTACGCGCGGCGTTCTTGACAGCACATTGCGAACTGATTGACAAATACATTAATTATTAGAAATCGGAAATAAGAATGAGGTCAACGAGTAAATTGCTGATTCTCCACAACGTACTTTACCAGCTCGTACAACCTGTGATCTTGGGTTCTTCCTGGAATAATTGTGTCAACATTTTTGAAGTGAGAACTTCTTTAACGGCGTTGAGCTCTTTTTCGGATGGGTAAAAATGTTAAACTCGCGTCAGGCGTAAGACGAAGGAGAGTCTAAGTACCAGGATATCAGGATCCTCTAAGAGCTTATTTTGAAATACGAATGAAGCTAGAGTCGCGATCGATTTTTCAAGTGTACGTTAATTTCGTCGCTTTAACATAATGTGCGTTTGGCCTAGTTATATAAGGTGTGGAATAACAGTGAGTTCTAAGAGAACTCACACTTAAGAAGTGAATGCAGTTCAAATCTTGTGTATTTTTTTTTATCTTTCGCGAGTGTGCGTGTGTGTAGTTTTCACTTCTGCCGGCACTGCCGGAGTGCTACCGGGTGTTTTTTTTTATACATCGGACAATGTTCAATGTGGCGGCAAATAGATGACATTTTGCTTCACAAATAACTATGAGCAATCTTTACGGGGTGTCCAATTTAACCAACCCGACCATTAGCTGAAGCATACCAGAATAATTTTAATAAGTACATCTTGTATACTGCTGTCTCTATCTGTTACTATGACACAGACAGAGACGGCATAATAGATATCTGATACTTAATATACCTAAGGAACTTACAAGAGAGTGATGGATGAAATTTTTGCGGTATTCAAGGTAAAAAATAGTCCATTTACCTTTCCCGTGGACGCTCAAAAAACTTGATTAAAAACATTAATCACAACGACAAACGTTCATTATTAATTTTTCATGCGTCTTTGGCAACACAAAGGACTGGCACTTGCCCACATTCTTCCTTTTGTACTCTTTGTAATCACTTTGTACTTTACACCCACTTTGTTAAAAGACGAAGATTACGCTTTTCGCCTGATTAAATGCATCCACGGACAGTATTAGGGAATTCCCTTGGGCACCGGTCCGGATTGCCGCGTGAAAATTCAATTTTCCTTGAGGCTTTTTACTATAAATGTATACACACCTATAACACGTTAAGGCGCTGTCAACAGCAAATGACCTGGAGCAGGGCCACTCTTCATACATACGGTTCACGTGCCTGTTAGTGAAAGAGAAGAAACTATTCCGTTGACTTTATGTTTTTAATTGCAGACCCATACGTCGAAAAAATAAAGACATAGAACCGTTTAATGATGATTTTAAGACCAATCTTTGCAATTATTTTCTATCGAGCCGATTTTGTTCAATTATGTATCGAGCCCGTCTAGCGTGTTTGAAATATGATGAAAATTAACATTATATTTTTTTCTGTATTTTTTTGTGTGCAGTTTTTCTTAGAAAAGTGTATAAATAACATCAATTTCAACAAATTTAGGTGTTGTCAGCCTCTTAAATGCCTGAAATTAGAGTCGCGTTAAAAGATTGCGGGTAGTAGGACTGTCCGGATCGCTACCACCGATTGAATTGCTAAACCTGCCGCCAAGCTGCAGTGCTCTCGCTGCTGTGTTCCGACGTGCGTAAGACAGCTAACAATAACATCCACCCGCAATTTCTTCAGTCTACCCGTGATCATAATGCATGTAACTGCGTCGAAATATCGGGAGCTCAATAAAGGTAATCGCGGTTCATATCCCGTCTATAATATTTCGAATGAATTTAACCGTGAATCATTGAAAACTCTTATTGTTTCATAATAATTATGTACCTAGTGATAGTGATAATTCGCATTATTATTTGATTTACTTGCTTAAATTATCCATCTTAGAACAAGGAAGTCATCCACATAGAATTTATTTTGCCCTTCAAGGTCGTATTGAGCCTTTAAAAGTGCGGCGAAGCTATCGGTTCTAACGTATGTACACGTGGCAGCGACCCATTCATGGCGACCCCACCGACCCCCCGACCCCCACGATCCCCGCCCCCAACCCCCGACCCCCACCCCCGCCCGGGACACTGTTGCTCACTACTGTTTGCAGAACGATAAGATTCACTTGATCTTTTTAACTTGGTGTTTTAGGCGTCTGGACCGTTTTATGTCTTGATGCTGGGATTTTATTGGTTTTATTATTGCAATTCACAGGGTGTTCTTAGAGTGATAAGGATATTAATTGTGTACAACGATCGCTTTCCCTTTATGTATGTATTTCAATACAAATGTCAAAATTATATCGAAGTATACGCGGCACGAGGTAATCGTAGATACTGAGATACTGTTAAGCGATTAACCTGCCAAGTGTGAGTCGGACTCGCGCACTATATAACTTTGTCGAATCGGCATGTGTCTGTCAGTGATCTACAGTGGCCTAGGGTGCCGTTTAGATGACTTGTACACAGGTTATCAGAAGATTATTATTGAATAAATAATTAGATTTTATCACAGAAATAAGCTAGTTGACTTTATTGGTTTAGAATTGGCTGTGATAGATGGATTATTACGGACAGATAAAAACACCAGTGACCTAAAGCTTCCATTTTTCCTTTTGCACACGCTAGCCCAAAAACACTAAAACGGAACACCGCCGTCGCGTAATCATTCAGCATTCTTATTACATTTTCAAAATATACCAGTATACCTACACATAGACGTACAGAGTAAATACAATACACGCACACTTGTACAGTCCCCGACCCACGTTCATGTCACAATCCCGATTCAATGCGTACAGAAGCGATTGTGTACCATTGTACTAAACGGCGTTACGTTTTCGTGGCCCTTCGCTGGACATTCCCCACGTTCTGCCAATTTATTTAAGTCCTGTCAAAAGAACAAATTGTAAAGAATTGTGCTGGGCTTGTCATACACAATTCCTCGAGAACATTTTTGATACAACTAGCCTTTGCTGTACCTACTTTTCGTTCACACACACATCACACAACAGACATATATCGTTCAAACAGATGATGCTTGGCGACAAAAAATTCGCATAGTAACAAGGTCACATGACAGATGGTACAGATAGATAAATTCGACGCGATAAGCATGTGACCTGAGGCTGTCTTTATCACCATTACCACCTGAGGTGTGTGTTACGTCTTCCCCTGGCCAGGAAGTGGAAATTTCTGCTCGTGTCGCGGGTGGTAAATTACTACTTACGGCCCGGGGCGACGTAAACAATATTAGGTTAGGTTAGATTTTTAACTTTTTGATAAAGTTAAAATAAAAGCAGATAATAATAATAATAATAATAAATATCTTCGGACAATTGACACCAATTGACCTAGTCCCAAACTAAGCAAAGCTTGTGATATGGGCACTAGACAACGGATAAACATACTTATATAGATAAATACATACTTAAATACATATTAAACATCCAAGACTCGAGAACAAACATTCGTATTTTTCATACAAATATCTGCCCCGACCGGGGATCGAACCCGGGACCTCAAGCGTCATAGTCAGGTTCTCTAACCACTAGGCCATCCGGTCGAAAATAAAAGTTTGTCAAATGCTGAGTTTGAAGTTTTTTAGCAAATTATGATAAACCGACTGTAGGTACTATATTTTATAGGTGATCAAATGTCTGCCTTCACTGATACCACGAAAGAGGGTTTACAACAATAACGTTCCTGATAAAGCAATCATTGACATTCTACGCCTAATCAAATACGTTATGGCATTCCATTATTGGAGTTTCGAATTGGTTAATTTCGTACCGTAATTTCGCGAGTGCATGCTGTGTTGTAATGAAGGCTTTTACGGCCAGTTACGATGGGATCTCATTCCGGCTATTATTTACGGGTACATTTATTTCAGACCTTAATTAATAATGAATCGGCTCTCAAATAAAACAGTAGCAACGGTACACATAAGTCATTTGGGATGTTACTCTGCTTTACATTGATTCCAATCTGTTTGATTGCACCATAACTCCTGTTTCAATTGTTTGGTTTACCTTATTTATCTTTATTCATTCTTGCGTCATGTTATTTATTAGCTGAGAGTCGTAAAGTCTCCGTGTGATCCCCTTTTCTCTAACGGTGTCCCGCCATCTGCGTCTATTCTTGACATCGTTTAGTGCGACATACATTTAGGTGCCCAGGGTGGAACGGACCTTTTTACACGATAAGGACTCTATTCGGGATAGGCTCGCTAGCGACAATACCGAGCATAAGCAGAGCCTACGGTTTATTTTCTATTCGGCGTCAACAAATACGACAGTTCGCTGAGCATAAGCGATAAGAAAGTTGAGTTCCTAGTAAGCTAACAACTAAAAGCTGGGGCCTTACCATGCGTCTTAAGGCGATTCAGTTTAGGTTCGCTCGCTGTCAGATTCATACTAAAAGTGACAGATAAAACTTGAACTGAGTCGGAATTAGGACGTCATGGTAAGCCCCCAGATCGGCCCATATCGGATTTCTCGGTCTAATCGCTGACTAGTTAGTAGTTTAAGTCTTAAATTTTCTGTATTTCTTCACCGACATTACTTTTTATTTCAGTTTTTGTCGTCTTTTTTACGATATTTTCATATTTTGTTAAGATTTTTTTAATGTATACTTCCTATTGTATTTACCAACATGAAAATGACTGTACTGAGAATAATGGGGCGTAGTTTTAAACTAAATTATAAGCTCTAAGTATAGATCCGCAATTAAAAAATTAGGAAATGTAAACGAAATTCGTAATGAGCTATTTCACTTTACTTAACCTCATGTTCGTAGGCCAATACCAAGATGTACATCCACTAAGAGAGACGAACAAACACCTAACAAAGTCCCCAATTCCATCCCCATGTATTAATTAAACAATAATTGGAGAGATTCAATTCAGCGGCGAATAAAAGCAAAGACAAAGCGTTAAGCCCCTTCGAGACGTTTCCACGGGACGTTGTCCCGTTTGTTGGGACAACGCTACTTTGATTGCAAGGTCGACCATTTGCGCGTTGTACAAAGCTGGACGTATTTGATCAATTTTATGAGTCAATCTGCGTTTATAAAATGTAACATACCTTTTGATCCTACTAATATTATAAATGCGAAAGTTTGTGAGTGACGATGTGACGATGTCAGTGAGTGTGCATGTTTGTTCCTTCTTCACGCTAAAACAACAGGACGGATTTGGATAAAATTTGGAATGAAGACAGCTGGTACTCTAGATTAAAACATAGGCTACTTTTTATCCCGAAAAATAGCATAGTTCCCGGGGGATAGCGATAAACATGTCAATTGCTAATTCCACGCAGACGACGTCACGGGCAGAAGCTAGTGTAACATAATATTGATAATTAATAAGGGAATGGGCGAAATTCTTAAGAATCAAGTTATAGACGATGCGGCTAGCAACCCATCACTATTTTGATTCCCCTTTCCACCTGGCCTACAATCATGCTAAACGTGGCCTTTACTTGTTACCTTAGGCTCTGTCTACTCCGTAAAAGGGATAAAGACGTGATTTATGTATGTATGTACAAGTGAAGGAAGTCATGAAATAATAGGCACTAGGTATGCCCTTCCTTGTTATTTATAGCTCTAATCTAAGTTACTCTCGAGGCTAGATTGGTTTCATCTTGCTAGCTTACTCCACTTTGTCTTAGTTTACATATTCTAGTGCGCTCATTAGGTCAATGGATGTCATAACCCTTTTGATTGAAGCTTAAGTTATGTAAATTGCTTAAGTAGCGACTCTAAGGGCCTGTCTCATCTCTCATTAACAGTCACTTATCTATGATGACGTCTCTGTCTGTTTCGTAGTAATAAATAGAGATGGAATCATAGATTACGGTGTCCTTCCATTTGACCTAAAAATTATTGACAAAAGCATCATTTTACAAAATGATCATTTGACAAAATTTAAATATCTGACAAACCATGAACTTTTTTAAAAATGGAAAACCTTTATGCGTGGCCCACATTAGGTTAGGTTAGGTTTGTTTTATAAGATTTAAAAAAAGTTTACGGTTTATCAATTCAGATACTTATTTAAAGTTTGTCAATAAATGATCATTTTGTGAAATGATCATTTTGTTAATAATTTTCAGGTCACACGTTAGTGAACCATAACAGATAGTTAAGGAGTAGTGAGACAGGCCCTAAAGGTTCATTGGAACAAAGTTCCGGGGACAAATTCTGTCTATAATGAAGTGCCTACAGCAAAAAGGTGTAAGTGTTAAAAATTAAAATGTCATGAAAAACTCATTATTAGCGTGGACTTTAGTTTTACTGCAAGTGCTTGCACTGCTGTGTTCCGGTGTGGAGAGTACAGCCGGGGAAATTACGGGCACAAGAGGCATTTCATCTAAGTCCTCCAGGTTGGCAACGTATCTGCAATCCCTCCGGAGTTGCGGGCGTCTATGGGCAGTGGTGATCGCTTACCATCAGTAGGCTTATTGTCCAACTCGCTCGCAATCGCCATCGCGTTCATTTTGACAGTTCATGTATTGGCTGACAATTGGCATCGGAATCAGCTAGCTGTCACATTCATACAAGAACTGTCAAAATGAACACGATGGCGATTGCGAGCGAGTTAGACAATAAGCTACCAGGTGACCCACTTGCTCGTTTGCCTTCCTATTCGCATAAAAAAAAAGTGTGCAAAATTTTTGTTGTGAAAGACGTACTGGCCTTACCATGACGTCTTAATGCGATTCAATGCCGACTCAGTTCAGGTTTAGCTGTCATTTTTAGTATGGATCGACAGCGAGCGAACCTAAACTGAACCGGAATGGAATCACGTTTGACGTCATGGTAAGCCCCCTAGCCGTAAATCTAAATTAAAACGTCACTAGAAATGACTAAAATATTATAATCGATTGTCAAGTTTAGTGTACATTGCTAAACTTGCTACGATCCTAACATAGGTACCTCTTTCGCTTCATCCACATCATCAATGTGTTTTATGTACAATAAAGAGTTATACATACATACATACATACAATCTCTTCACACATGCTTGTCGGTTTCGGGTACTCTTAACCTGGCCTTTTGCATGCTTTGGCATGTTGACATAACATTATTTAATCGCAATATCACCAGGAACTGGATATAAGGTGTCGGTATATCCCATCCCTATCCCAGCCTGTACATATTTCGACACTATTAAATTTCGTTTAACAATCGAGATTGAAAATTTTCCAGCTGTTTTAGAGGTTGTTACGCATGGAAAATAAACCGTAACATCCATGAGATAAATTCGACATTGACCTAACTACTTACACTAACTGACCTTATTTACAATAACTAACCTGGGGATTAAGATGGCGGCAAAAGTTGCAAATTCCCAATTAAAAGTTGGGATGGGACGGTATCCATGTTAACATCCCCGCTACAAGGTTTTAGTGGTAATTATTTAGTGTGCCAACTTAGTTCTAACGACGTGACCTGAACACAGTTAGATCGGTATGCGCACGTTCATAATTGATCACGGTTGTGCTGCAAGTATAAGGTCGTCCACATACATACGGAGTTTTCATTTTTGCGTCGGGCGTCAAAAATAAGCAAACCTAACTCACTCAATAAACATGGTATGGGTGAAAAACTTAAGTAAATGAAAAAAAGAAAGAAAGTAAAACATTTTATTTAAGTTTCAAAAGTTTAAGGTGCCTTAAAATAAAATTAGGTACAACTTAATATTACATTTGTGGTGATACAAGAGGACATAAAAAAGGTCTCGACCCAGCATGTGTCGCTATACCTGCCTGCTACAGCCTGGAATTGACCTGCGACAGCAAGCGGGTAGGAAGACCCATAGGAACCGCTGCGTCAACATCAATATACAATCATGTCAGCCGAAAGACGTTGACTGCTGGACATAGGTCTCCCTAAAGGCTCTCCACTCGGACCGGTCCTATGCCTTCCTAGATAAAATGTGCGGGTGAAAATTACCTAGGGCCTTACCATGACGTCTTAATGCGATTCAGATTAGGTTCGTTCGCTGTCAGATTCATACTAAAAGTAATAAAAAGTAAAAGTAAAGTAATAAGTAGTAGTTTGTAATTGTGTCGTACAGACACATCATTCAAATAGATGACGCTTCGCGACAAATAATCGCATAGTAACAAGGTCACGTGACAGTTAGTAATAGATAGAAAAATTCGAACGCTTACTCACCTGCTTTGGGTGGTGTAGGGGTATAGCACGCGTCACGGAATGACGAGGACCCGGGTTCGATTCCCGGCCATAGCTTTACTTTTCGGATTTTTCTATGTGTTCTAATTTTCAGTGTCGTTTAGAAATTTCATACTAAAAGTGACAGCTAAAACTTGAACTGAGTCGGAATTAGGACGTCATGGTAAGGCCCCTGTTGTATGTGTGAGTAATGTATGCGAAATGACAAATCGACGTTCCAAATTAGAAAAATAACACCAGTTCCGTATGTACACTACTACATACAACAGGTCATTTACTTAAGTTTTTCACCTATATATCCGGTATCAAATACCAAGTCTTCCACAATACAAAGTTACAAGTTGGCTCCTGATAAGGAACATTTAGATACAGCCTCTAGGTCGTGGACAAAGACCTTTTGTGAGCTCACAATGTTGGATAAGATAGCTAACAAAGTTTTGTTTATTTCGCCCTTGCCGCTAATCTAATTTGGCGTCAGGAACTTTAGAAGATTTCCTTTTCTATTTGGTTGAGAGATAAATCTTAACATCACATCAAGATTACATGATACTAATAGGAAACTATTATGAAAAAATCCAGTTGACTTTCACATTGACAACAAAACCCAAGAGCCTATTTGGACGTAAAAATAAAATCAATGTCGCTTGCAAAATAGCTGTACTAATCTCAATACCTGTCACAGTTGCCCACTGATATCTCTGAAAAAAATGGCCGCGGTTCGCGTGATAACTACATGTCATAAGCATAGCAGCCGCAGGGTTAGAAAACAACATAGCCGAAGAGCTGAAGCTCACAATTCCGCTTTTCTATACTTTATCAAAAACTGACATGCAATCAATTCCGTTCCGCATCTAAAAGTATAGCTGAGATTGAAGGATTAGTTCATAGGTAATGAAAGTAATAGGAAATTCTATAGAAAGGAATTAATCAAGTTCATTGGTGATGCCTTAATGCGATTCGATTCCGAACCAAAGTTAGATGGCTCGCTGTCAGATTCATAAAAGAAGTGTCAAAAATGACAGCAAAAATGACATAAAATTGTATCGGAATTAAATTGCATTAAGACGTCACGTTAAGGCCTCAGAATGTTGCAATGAACGAAGTATAAGACAGTCTTAGATAATATGCGATTATAGAAACAAATCAAAATACATTCAGTCATAGTACGAGTAGATTGTTAAAATACTTACAAAGTACTGGCAATAACAATTTTTAGTTCTGTGTTAGTTTACAAAATATGCAATTCTATCACCTATCATCATCATTGTTTAATTACCATTTCAGGTGACCAGTTTGTTCATTAGTCTCTATTTAAAAAAAACTTAATTGACCTGCCAGTTACAAGTCTTTCGAGTCGTTAACAACCAAAGTTTATTTTACGCTTTCGAGAGTCAAAACGGCGGTTAGCTCTTTGCCTACTGGTTTAATTAACAGCCTACGGGCAGTTGTAATGGAATGTTGCCTCAATCCAATCGCTTTTCTCTGATTGGTTGACAGCGATGTTGCCAGGTTATGCCGTTTGTGTAGCAACTCGTTTGGTCCAGACTTTTAATATCACGATTTGCGGTTGTTTGATATCTTTCGTCACATTTTTGTGATTGCTTGAAAAATAGCAGCCTAATAATCCTTCCATGCTGTTCTGGAACTGGGAGCAAAGTAAAACATAGAATCTACCAGTTGCTTCTCTTCCCGCGCAGATATTATATTTAGCGTGACTGTGGGCGTAAGGTGGAAAGTAAAGGTGGAAAGGGGAATCAAAATAGTTAACGGTTGATAGTCGCATCACATGTGTTAAACAACTGTTAAACATGAAGCAAAATGTTACTAACCAGCGTTACAATTACAATAAGTCAGGCAAAATTAAATGTCAAAGTGACAGTTAAGAAGAAGCCAAAAAAGGGTTCATGAAAAGGAGATTAAATCCCCATTTCAAGCTGTCAACGATCAAACTCCGAGATAAGGATCCTTAATTGTTAACTGCATTCAAGTTAAGCTTTCAATTTTGTCATGTTGTCAATACCGCCTTTGATCCCTCTTCATACACTTAATTATTCATCTACCCTCAAACGGACCTTTAGGAGTAAATGCTTCGGATGAGCTTCGTAAATAACCTTAATGTTCAACGCCATATTCTATGTGGTAGTTTAGTGGTTAGAACTATGGCATCTCAGGCAGAATCGTGGGTTCGGACCCGGGCTCGCACTTCTAAGTTTTACTGACCTAATAGATCTCGAAGTTTAATATTTGTTACGTTGTTAAGACCTGAGTGAATATTCAGCGTTTTGTTCTTCCATCATAACCATCTAAACCAAATTAGTAAAAGACATTGTTCAGAGTTAATTGTTTTGTTGAAAACTTAAAATTGTCGGTCGATTTAAAACGAAATAATGGAAATTACAGAAAATGCTTCGTTCCAACCTGAAATAATGACTCTAAAAACAGCTCCAAAACAATAGTTCGCACGGATCCGAGAAAATTTAAGAGAAAAGTGGTGTTGCGAAGTAAATGTTGAATACTTCAAAGTATACGATATGTCGAAGTATAATATTTGTTTCGTTGTTGAGAGCTGAGTGAATATTCAGCGCATTGCGATGTTATTCTTTGCGTCATAATTATCTCAACCAAATATTGGTAAAAGTAATTTTCAGAGTTAACTTTTTATGAATACTGAAGACAGTAAATGCCGAGTCGTTTTATTAAAATAGTTACAATATAATCTTTCCACTGTGTTAACTCTGGGAGTATAACGACGTTTCACACTAGCTATCAAAACGTGGTATAAATTGAATTGCTGCCCTTACAGTAATTAAATCTGATTCGGCTTCCCCTTCGAAGTTGGTAACAAACGTATTACAAACTTCCTCAAAAATTCATGAAGCGCGCCTTCAAACTCAAACAAAACACAGTTTACTTTGATATTCTTCAAAACGCGACGTTTTTACGCGCGAATGACGTGAGCACAGAAAGAGTAAAGCAGTAAGGACCTTGCACAGTCTAGGCATAAAAGTTATATCGCAAATTTGGTTTGACATTTTGACACCACTTAACGTCTGGTTAGCAGTTAACTCAGACTTAGATCTGGCCTTTACTTGTATTTGTCCGCGATTGATGTATTATATTAATTTTAATTGATGTCTTCTTAACAAAGTAAGTCGCTGCACGTCGTTTCTTTGTATGTACGTACGCTTAGATCTTTAACATTACATACATATATACATACCGTCACGCCTCTTTCCCACAGGGGTAGGCAGAGATTACTTTGTTCCACTTGCTACGAATAAGGTTTTGATCAATACTTACTTAAAATGATTTAAAAGGAAAGTTCGCTTGTGCGAAGCCGGAGCAGATCAATTTTATATTCCTATCAAAAATACTCACGAGTCTAACACCAGAATTATACTCATAATTAAAAACATCCTTCTACAGTATTCCAGCGCGGTGCACAGATGTTGACGACGGGTGATCACTTACTGTGCGCATTTATACTGTGCGAGGCAGTCATCGGCAACTTCGACTTTTTCGCTAACGACGACTTTGGAAATAATGAAGTCCAAAGTAATTAGTTACCCGGAGCTTGATTAACCACTTCCAGGGGCCGTTCCCTTTTTACTGGCGCCTTTGTTTGATGCATTTTTAATTGTTCTGTTTTAGTCAACTTTAGTTGTTAAAATGCAGTTTTCCTGATTACTTTCCTTATTGCGTACTCGAAAAGAGTTTTTGCTGTCCGTTTAAAGGCTGTACTTAGAAACGCCCATTAATAACTGACCGCGCATTAGTAACGCCTTTGTTCACAAAAATTTGTAAATGGAACGAGTTTAGTGTCTTTTTGCAACTGTTAGACTCCAAAGCATTCCGTATTAATAATTAATAACATAATAATAATAACGTACAAGAATTCAGGAATAATTTGTTTGTATTTTGTTTTGATTGATTGTGTTCCTGTATTTTAAAGTATTATCATTCTGATTGATATATTATATAAATAAAAGTTATGTTTCAAGTTAGGGTGCGACCACACCGCCGCTTAAAAAACGGTGACGTTACGGAATCGCAACAAAATGTATGAAGAAACGGTGAGAAAACGTGACGCATACGACACGTCACTGCGTATACGCGGCGGTTTGGTCGCACCCTTACACTCGACCAGGCTCTCACAAACGGCAATAATTTTCTGCAGTTAACGATTGTATTGTCTAAATGTTGACTAAGAAAAATGTGAAACAAAACCTACGACGTTTGCTTTATCCTGTCTCTGTCATGCTCATCTTCCACAGCTGGAGAGTGAAAGGGTAGAGCGACGTTTACAATTATGCGTAGCTCTATTGCGATGGAATTGTAACGACTGTCTTCTATTGTTGTCTATTAATGTAGAATTGTAAATGAATCTATGCTTTTGTGGAGCGAATGTTCTATTTAGTTTTGTATGTAATTACTTAGGTATTATTATTATGAGAATGACACGTTATAAGAGCCGATACAAACTTTCACCTTAATAGCTGGTTGGAAATAGATCTAAAATTATAAGCGTGCGCCATTCGTCGTTTGTTTTTCTTGCTAAGTGGATTTCGATTGTTCCAAGCTTATTAGAATTGGCTGAATACAAAGCCCACATTGTGCTGCTAGCTGCTAGTTTTATCACGAATCTAGTCCATACAGTTCGAAATTTGAAACACTCTCATAATGGACACAATAGCTCCCGCTTACCAGCCAGTACTTGTCTATGTGCAATAAAGTTGCATCACGACGGCTAAATCCGCTGCTTACCGCGCAGCGCGATATTAACGCGCAGAGTGGCTGCTCCAAATTTGAATTTGATGCCTTCGTTCCTTAAGTTGGTAAGAATGTAATAATGCTTGAAAAATTCAAGACGTCGTTTATGGTCCTACGGTAAAATCGCGCATTTTTACAAATTTCATCAACGAGATTAATTCTTACACAATTACGTAAATTCAGCTTAAAGAAAACTAGTCATTTTATGTTTAATATTTTACCTATTTAAATACTAGAAACATGAAGTAGGTAAGTTTTATTTTGAAATATTAACGAACTTATCTGCTAAAGCTCTATAAAAAACACTGCCTTAAAATTACGTTCTAAAAGCATTTCCTATACAATTTAAAAACAGTCAAAATGACAAAACACTGAAGTAACTAACCTGAAATTTACCACATTCCGCGCGCGAGCTACAAGTAACCAGGGGCTGGGGAAGCGGGGGGCGTGCGCCGCCCCGCACACCGCTTCATACCCCGCACTGGCCTAGTGCGAGCACTAGGCTTGACACGAGTGCAAGTAGGTATTAATCACGTAAATTACCAACCATTTCACTGCGATGTCACTGTTAATTTATTATTTGAAATTCCATGGAACTCGTGCGCTGACTGTAAGTAAACAGAACTTCGAATAAAATAAACTCCCAAGTTAATGAAATGTAATAATGTCAGGAGTTCGTTTGTATCTCGCAAATACAAATTCTGTTCACTTGTATTGTAAAAACGAATCCATTTTTAGTTAAAAGTAAGTGTGAAATTTGATCAAAATAATTAAAAAAACAATTAACCATCGGGTAAATGACACACTTTTGTCACACTTTACTATGTATAACACTACTCATAAACTTTATGGGACTAAATTTAATTCCTTTTTTTTTTCAAAAAGCGAGAAACTTGGTGATAATTTTCACAAGCGCTGAAAACAAATCATTCCAGGTGTGAAAACAAAAAATAAATTAAAACTGAAAGGGAAATTGCCAAAGAAAGCTCTCGTCCCCGGAGAGCTTTTACCTCGCCCGAAAAGTTTCTGTCGCCAGAGGCCGCGGCTGTAGGTTATGCAGAATTGTAAGGAAAAGTTCAAAGTTGTTTACCTTACAAATATAATATGTAACTGATGGGAAAAGCTCTCAGGTCAGGAGAAATTAAAAGGTAATTCGAAGATAAACTTAACCATTGATACTTATATAATACTAGCTTTTTCCCGCGACTTCGTCCGCGTAGACTTCATTTATTGATAAATAGCTTTTGCCCGCGGCTTCGCTCGCGTGTACCAGGAGTATTTCAATCCCGTTTTTTTCCCGTTCCCGTAAGAATTTCGGGAAATGATCTCTTAACGCTCCCTACACTCCCCAAGGAACCAACTTGCCAAATTTCAGCTTTCTACGACCAGTAAAACGAAAAATCCCGTTTCTTCCCGTTCCCGTGGGAATTTTGGAAATTCCTCTCTTAATGCTTTTCTACACTCTCAAAACAACCTAAATGCCGAATTTAAGCGTTTTACAACCAGTAAAACGAAAAGTTCCGTTTTCCCGTTCCCGTGGGAATTTTGGAAAATTATCTTTTATAGCTTCTCTACACTCTTCAAGCAACCTACATGCCAAATTTCAGCTTTATACGACCAGTAAAACGAAAAATCCCGTTTTTTCCCGTTCCCGTGGGAATTTTGGGAAAGTTCTCTCTTAATGCTTCTCTACACTCCCCAAGCAACCTACATGTCGAATTTCAGCTTTCTACAACCAGTAAAACGAAAAGTCCCGTTTTTCCCCTTCCCGTAGGAATTTCAGGAAATTTTGTCTCTTAGTGCTTCCCTACACTCATCAAGCAACCTACATGCCAAATTTCAGCTATCTACGACCTATAAAACAAAAAAATCCCGTTTTTTCCCGTTCCCGTGAGAATTTTGGAAATTCCTCTCTTAATGCTCCTCTACACTCTCCAAACAACCTACATGCCAAATTTCAACTTTCTACGACCTGCAGTATAACAAAAAATCCCGTTTTTTCCCGTTCATTTCCATCAAAGTTTTGGGAAATCCTTTTGTATAGTGTTCCCCTATACTCCCCAAGGAACCTGAAGGCCAAATTTCAGTTTTCTACGATAATTAAAACGAAAAATCGATCCCATAGAACTGAATATAAATCCCGTTTTTTCCTTATCCCGTTGGAATTTTCGAAAATCCTTAAAACTGTTTTTTAGTATTATAATCACCTACTTCTATGCCAAATTTGAAGTCTAGTAGGTAATTATAGTTCAGGATTTCGGTGAACTGAATATATAAATCCCGTTTTTTCCTCATCCCGTGAGAATTTCCAAAAATCCTGAAATTATTTTCTTAGTTTTGTAATCATCTACTTGTGTACGAAATTTGAAGAGTATATTTATTAAGTATAGTTACTGAGATAGGGTCACTCGGAATCGAATATAATAAATGTAGTTTTTTCCCGTTCCCGCGGAAATTTGTGTATGTGTGTGTGTGTGTGTGTGTGTGTGTGTCAGGTAGGTATGTGTGTTATTGTTTTCGTAATCAGCGATCCGATAAACCGTACAAACAATACTACCCACTATAATATAATAATAATAATACCCACGTTGATTTTCAGACTTTGTCACCCCCTATCCCCTTTTAGGGGTTGAATTTTCAAAAAACCTGAAACAGGTATTTACTCATTTATCGTTAGGAATACTCCTGTGAAGTTTCGAATAAAATAGTCAAACTAATCTTGTTTACCCATACAAACTTTGGACCCCCATTTAACCCCTTTAGGGGTCGAATTTTGAAAAATCCTTTCTTAGTGCACCCCTAGACCTTATAAGGAACCTACGTGCCAAATTTGGAATCTCTAGAACCAGCGGTTTGGGCTGTGCGCTGATATGTCAGTCAGTCAGTCAGTCAGTCAGTCAGTCAGTCAGTCAGTCAGTTTCTTCTTTTATATATTTAGATTTCTTAGATGAAATAGGACTTGTGGATTTTTGTATTTATGCGGAATTGTATACAATGTAAAGACAATTCAAACTTTCCTTTACCTGCTTACGGTAAGCGATACTTATAGAGATAAACAAACAAAGATACTCGTAAGTACCGTAAAACAGGGTGGGGACAAAATTTGAGTTCGAACATCGGTAAAAAAATCGTATGTGGCAAGTTGATTTTTACAGATAAAAAATGTTCCGGCGGTATGAATAAAAACTAAAATATAGGTCTCAGCTCACCCCGTAGTGGCGTCAGAAGGGATAGAAATAAATAAAAAACAACGATAACAAATTACTAGAAAACGTCTAAAATTATAACTAAACTTTTAGAGCAAGCTGAGTCAGAAATTTCAAGTAGCAAGTGAAAACACAAAACATTAGTTCTATCCCTTCTCCCCCCGCCATCCCTTCTTACCCCGTTTTACGGTACTTACTTTTCATTAAACTCAGACCGTTTGACAAAAACAAAAGGTGAACACGATTGCAATGTTGCGCGTTCGACAATCGACAAGCCACAGGTCATTGGTGCAAACGAAGGCAAGACTCATTTATTTGCGTGTATTTTCAGTTCCATTTAAATCCCGTCAGTGTAATGAAATCGCGGCCGGCCGCAAATCACGCGACGTCCGTAATAAAAGAGACACGAGAAAACAATGGCCCCCCGAATAGAATAGTCATTTCGGCGTGGATTTAAAATAATGTCTGCTCATTTAGTGGCGTTTTTGACAGGGTTCGAGATTACCTTTGGTATTACGTGGCTCAACATGATATATTTACGAGTATCAGGTGTCACAAAAAACAAGTGGCGGTTACGACTAGATTTTTGTGAGTTTTATATCGATCGCAAAGGAAAACAGAATGTATCTGTTTCAATATGAAAGGGTAGGACGACAAAGGGAACCGAGAGCGGTGCGGGCGGGTAGCGCGCCTGTCGCCCGCACCTCTCTCGCCCCCTTTGTCGCCTACCCCGCGCCCCTGTGCCGCGCGGGCGAGGACTTAGTCAAGCGGTTATTCTAAAATGCTATCCATAACAAACCACGCAATTTGAGCTCAATATTTTTATGCGTTACATTTTGTCTCGTTAAAAATAACGTTACTTCGGGTGTTATAAGAAATTGAAAATGTCCATATCGATCCTTTACAAGTGACATAACCCCGTCCTAACACTAATCACACACCTCGCCAAAGGGTAGCGTAAAAGCTGTATAAAGGTAACCCGATCACTGATCGGCTCAGGTTAAAACTAAGGCAGGGTTGCGGTTAAGGCCCCGGACTGCGGTCGCGGTTACAGACTACCGGTACTAAAGGCACACGCCGGAACGCGGAGGGCACTATGTCAAATGCTGTAGGCAGTTTGAAGTTTCGTGTGACCTTTTTAATAATAGTTGAGGTTGGGTCAGGGGGATTCTGGGATTCGATTTTCGAAGTTAGTATCTACCGGCACAGTATATATATAAGCTAAAGCAGTAGGGAAGCAAGGCCTACTTTTTGAAATAAGTACCTACGCTCCAATAAAGCGTTAGGGTTGTCGATTTAATTTTTGTCAAATTGAAAAGTTTTTTGTCTAGTTAGCGCTATAATCTCAGCTGGTAAGGCCTGTTTTAGAGTAACTAGCTATACTTAATTAAGAGTATTAAGGTTGGCACCCATAATTTATGTAAAAGAGAAATAAACATTTATTTGGATTCTATATTAATGAAATAATCGAATGAATTAACTTATGTTTTAAATAAAATAGGGTATTAAAAAAAACTTCAACAGTTGTTTAAGATTTTTTATTTGTCGGTAGGTAAGTATTACATGTTACTTACTAAAAGATACTTTCGCCTGCTACGACACGTTCGGAAAGCTCTTGTTATTAAATTTTATTGTATAAAAAATTCTCATCCGAATGAATAGCTTTCTTAAAATAAACTATTGGGACGCTCGGGTTTTGAAGAAGCCGAGTTCAAGCAGCCGTACACTGCGCAATACGCTCTTGGCATATTTAAAACGAAAAAATGGCCGCTCGTCTCAATGCGCCATTCGCGACTGAAAGCACCGCGAGATCCGCTTAGGGGCCGTGTACAAACGCGCGTCTATGTGTGCGTTCGTTTCGACCGTTTTGTTCGTAGATTCCCTACTGCTTCAGCTTATATGTATACTGTGCTACCGGCCATCATTCTCGAATGATTGACTGTGGTGTGTGCGGAATGTCGAACGAACTTCGAGAATCTTTTCGGTGTATAAATTCTTAAAACACACCACAAATCCTTGACAGTCAAAGAGGTTTAATTTGTATTTCGTTCGCAAGTCTGGGAGGCTAACCCGGAAATTCGTTTTTTTTTCGAGTTTCTTGCTGTACCGCTCGCACTAGTAGTCATTAATAAGAGAATAAAAAGGAGAACTTTATACGAACTTCGAAAATATTATTTTTCTAGTTACCACTCTACTACAACATAGACGCCCATTGCACAGATAATCTAGGACCATCACGTCAGACAACGTTTTTGGCAGCTCTTTAGTTTGTTTCATGAAGTTTTTTTTAGTTTTCTAAACCTTATAAAAATACACAACAGAATGATCAAATATTAAGAATAATAGACCTAGTCAAAATATTACACAGCAGCCATTTTGTAACATAAATTTCCTTTAAAAATTATGTAGTTTTGTTAATGAATATTCGAAAACTATTCTCTTACGTATTAATGTCGTATCTACAAAGTATTAATAATAATATTATGATTAAAGAAAGCCTTAAACTCTGTAAAGAAAACTACAAGAATCGTGTTTTTAGTGTAAAATTCGTAGAACAAATCAAATCATTCAATATCCTACAAATCTAATGCACTTAAAACTCCATTAATAACCACACAGTTAGGAATCAAGCGAACGTTCATTTCTCAACCACCGCGGTGTGTAATACTGTACAATCCATGAGACAGACATAGCGGCTATATTTCACATTTCCCGGTCTATTTATCACCCCGTTAAGAGCTATCGGATCCCAAATGAAGCTTTATATGCCCTCCGACCCCTGCTTAGCTAAAACAACCCTGGCACAACAGACGTAGTGTTGCCAATTTCCAAAAGATCCAAGTCGCCAGAAAGCCGCTAGATTTGGTGCTAGGTCCGGAAAAGTGCCATGGCAAGGAGTGGGGACAAAACGACGACGAAGGGTTAAACGACCTGATAATTCTAGTATGATACTCTGTTCAGAAATCAAACGGGACACGAATTATCGGTTCGCTCATTAAAGTCCTCCATTCCAGACCACGCAATCCGAAGTAGTTGTCTTTTCTTTCGTCGCTAGTCGCCAAAAAGCCGCTAGATTTGGCGCTAAATAGTTTCAGAAAAGCGGCATGATAAGAACTTTGAAGTAAACGGGCAATCGAATGCACCAATATGTTTGCGAGTCTAATTAATTTAATGAGTTTCTCGCTTTAAGTGTTGATAAGTAAGTAATCGTATAAATAAACTTAAAACTGCCTGAAATTGAAAAAATACGTGACCACAAAAATGGAAAATTTTATCGCCAAAACTTTTTGGTCGCTAGTACCGAAGCAAAAGCCGCTATTTCTAGCGGCAGCCGCTAAATTGGCAACACCGCAAAGTCTACTACAGCTATTAATGATTATGAACAGGTGTAGTGTAAGTCGTTCCGTGAGGTATGGATTTAGACTATCCGTTAGGTTAGCGGTAAGCCTGTTTAGGTTATCAATCTAGCTTTACACTGCAAAGGTTCGGCAAGGGAGTGATTTTAGGTTGCGTAAGGGTTGATATAAATTGCAATCTATGAGGGTCTTTAAGGGATATTGGGGCTGTTTTTGTGTGGTACTAATATTACCAAGGACAAGTGAGATGACGGCGATATTATGGTGATAGTACAAGCGCGCGATGATCTGTATACTTAAAAACTACAAAATAGTCAAGTAAGTAGATAAGTAAGATTATATTTACGGTTGTAAGCGACCTTGGCTTATAATTATGAGTTTAACTGATTATTTTATAGTTTTTATGATGATGACCGTCTACGGCGGCACCCTGGGGTGCTACTCCGAAATTCGAATTTCGAAGTTCGTATCACACCGTCCCTCTCACTCTCAAATTAATAACTATTAGTGAGAGCGGAACGGCACGAAACTAACTTCGAAAATCGAATTTCGGAGTATAAGGCCTGTCAATTATTCCTGGCATGCGCGCGAATGTGACTTGCGAACCCCAACTTAGTTTTTATAAATCACTAGCTGTTGCCAGCGACTTCGTCTGTAAAGAGTTCGTTTATCGCTATCCCGCGGGAACTACGCAATTTTCCGGGATAAAAAGTAGCCTATGTGCTATTCCAGACTTTTCTCTATCTAATCCTGCCGCTAAGCAGCAGTGCTTGCACTGCTGTGTTCCGGTGTGGAGAGTAAGACAGCCGGGGAAATTACGGGCACAAGAGGCATTTCATCCAAGTCCTCTAGGTTGGCAACGCATCTGCAATCCCTCCGGGGTTGCGGGTGTCTATGGGCAGTGGTGATCGCTTACCATCAGGTGACCCACTTGCTCGTTTGCCTTCCAGGTAACATAAAAAAAAAGTATATTTCACGCTACGATGTTACACTGAGTGTTACGTTTCACCAGTTTGCACGCATTAAATGACTATATTTAGTAAGCTCCGTTAGGGCTTATAGTGCGGTTTTCTATTAATGAATCCCCTTTAGGGATTATTTCCATTCATAGTTTGCACTTAATTAAAATTCACTCAGCGCTGATACAGAGTATGTTTACATCAGGGGCCTTACCATAAAGTCTTTATGCGATTCAATTCTGATTCAGTTTAGGTTCGCTCGCTGTCTGATCCATACTAAGAATTGAGTCGAAATTGAATCGCATTAGGAAATCATGGTACAGGTGGCGGTACATAAGTAAAACGTGGAGGGGAGATGCGCAGTATGAAAATGATGTTGTTTTTCATACTGCGCGTCTCCCCTCCACGTTTTACTTACGTGCCGCCACCTGTAAGACCCCTGGAAAGGATGTAATGGATTTCCAAATTCTAGAAAATTGTATTTGAAAGTAGGTAATTGAATGAATGCTACTGCCCTCCAAATACCGTAAACCAATTACTGGCGTAGCTTGTGTGTTTCTGCAAAAATCTCTACCATACGATAGTTTTATTCAGTAGTTAAGAATAATGGTCGTTATCGGTGTTTTTAGGTTTTAAAAATGTAGTCGTTTATAGCATAGAGATCGTGTAAGAGTTTTGTGTGACGTTTGTGATATATGTTGATTTTTAATAAAACTGTGGGAAGTAAATTATAGGTGACAGTGACAGTCGTACAAACGTAGTTAATTGGCTCACACATATTTGATCAAGAAGTAGTAAGGTGTTAATACTTACTTGTTTAGTTTACATTATTATTTGTGTCTGTATATTTTTATTTTATACAATAAAGTATTTACATACTTATGTACCTTTAGTGTGTTGTTGTAATCTGCAATTTAGTTTACAACTAAATAAATTATTTATATTTATACATATAAATTAATTTAGTGACAAACTGGTTTTTCCACCTGGAAAATCGTCACTTATATACCATCAAAATATTACCAGATCTTTCTAAGTGCGGCATTAAAAGTCATCCACATAGTTATCGTTCACAAATGCGAGGTTCTAAAATTTAAAGAGATTCTATCCCAACTTTGCTTCCTTACGTTTCCTAAACGCGAAAGCTGAGCGGCAAAGTTGAATTAAGTTCAGAACGAACACGGTTTTGAGACGCGTGGACTTTTTCCTGTAAAACTTTGATGACAAAGCAACAAGACACTTTGTTCAACTTTTACTAGCAGCTACTGTGTAACTACTGCCTTGTTTCACTTGCCCCTAATTGCAAAATATATTTGAACCTACAAGGCGCTTATGATAGGGATATGCATGCCTGCTTTTTCTGCCAAACTACTACCAACGACTACATTGCCTACAAAAGTTTTCGTTTTGTTCCATTTATTGGCTAATTTTGTTTTGGCTATATCATCAATAGGTATAATCATTTAAAAATAAAGACGTAACTACGAAGAGCACTACAAAGAAAACTTTCTTGTTCTGCATTTAATGATCGTAAACAAACAAGCATCAATATGAAACGATATTGCATTTAAAGAAGGTGGCACTCGCTTATCTCCGTTACTTCGGATGGCTATTTACAAAAAACTAAGCACAACACCTCAAGCCCGAGTTTTTAGAAAATGACAGATGTGAAAAATGTCTTGGGGCCGATGTTTGAAATATAATTATCATTCAAAAATGGTGTTTTAGACTGCTTGAGAATTAAATAAGATCGATAATTTTCTACTGTAGCTGGTGATACAAATTGAAAATTGACTTTTATTATTAAAGAATGTAATTTTCATAGGGGGAAATTTTAAGATCGGCCCCCTTGTCACGCAAGGCATCTAGATATCTGAAGAGGATCTATGATTAGCTAAAGTTACTAACATCTATTCACTATTCAGTAAAAATAACTAAAGACGGATCCTCTTTAGATTAAAACTTGTTTCTCATACCATACCGCTCTCTCTTATTCTTATTCTTATTCTAATTCTCAGTGTCGGAGCAAGGCCCTCACGAGAAGCGTCTCCTGAACGCGCTGCTGGCGTCCTACAACACGCTGGAGCGCCCCGTGGCCAACGAGAGCGAGCCGCTCGAGGTCAAGTTCGGGCTGACGCTGCAGCAGATCATAGATGTGGTGAGTTGAATGTGGGGTCACATGGACAGTGGGGTGAAGTGAAACAGGGGTCATCCGGGGTGAAGTAGGTTAATAAGTGGGGTCAAATAGGTTTAATCTCGTAAGAAAAAACTGGTATACTGACAAAAATATCAGTTTTTTTTGCATAGTTGGTGCAGAAGAGCAGCGGGTCGTTGATTGTTTAAGTTTTTTGGAAGTGTAAAATTAGCTAGTGAATCTGTAAAGACAACTGTAAAGACAAGTGAAGCTAATTACAGAAGTTTTGAATAATAATGGTTAATTTATGTAGTAACTTTTAACAAAAAGTTACATTTCATTCGATTAATTTAGTAAAGTTCAGTACCCGCTCCTCCTTCTCTCAGAGAATATCTTGTGAAAGTCGTCGCAATTTATTCATAATGCACATCATCCACGTTCCTGGCATTTTCTGCAAGCAGCATACTTGCAACTCAAACCGACAATATGACATTTTTCATGAAATATTAGTCTTTATTGTACCATCAGCTAAATATGTGGAGTACGGAGATACGTCATAAAATATAATGTCAATGAAAAGTGTCAACTTGAGAGTTCGACAGCGATATATTCATTTGATAGGAAGTTGGATGAAAAGTGAGATACTTACCACTTATATAGCCGACCGTACATACAACTGTTATATGTACCTATAATTGGTGATATTTTAGTTAAATGCCTGATTCAGTAAAAAAACAGGCTCCAAAGTACAATTCTTCATCAAGATCATTTTAGAGAATATTTAAGACAGTTATTTATTTATGTGAATGATCAGCGTTCAATTTATGTTTCGATTTAAACCCTTTCTAGTTTCACAATGGAACCATAAATCGTTTGGAAGTAGTCTCAACGAATCAGTTTTGCTAAGATTTGGGTTCAGTATAAATAATTTGTCTGAAATGTATGTGGTCCTAATCTATTATCGCGTACAATTTCTTTGCTGAAAACGGGATGATAATGATGACATAATTTTGAACGAACTCGATCATTATTGATCAGAAGATAGATTAGGATATCATATTTTAACCGGACGAAGTAAAAATTGTGGAAATTAATGAATTAAATAGAGATGTTGACACCGTAACATTTAATTGGTCCCATGAAAAATATTTTCACAATTTCTACCTTCCCCGTCGTGTTTTAATAATTAATGTGTCTTTAGTAAGAACTTACAATCTCATTCAAATGTAATTAAACTTTTTATTTACGGCATTTATTCAACGGTGCGTCTGTTTAACTAAACTTCCACGCAAACTAATAAAGTCAAGCAACATCCAATTTTAAATTCAGAAAAGCAAAAGAGAATTTTTAAACAGCCAATTTACTTTTTAAAGTGTGGTCTACACAGCGACAAGTAGCCAAGCGAGTCCGAAACAGTGGCGGGTGACAGCAGCTGTCTCGGCGGTCGCATATTTCAACAGTTCGACAGCTTGACAACCGCCCTTCAGACCCGAGTGGTTGCGAGAAAAGGGCTCGAGTTCACTTCGTCGACTGCGAATAAACACGGAATAAATAGGAATGGAAATTAGTAAACATCTGCGAAATATCACTTTATTTAAGATAAGATTAGTGGAATTTTAGTGATTTGCGTTCCGAGTGGATCTAAGTATTTACTCGCATTTATTTTTGATTTCCCTGATAATCGTATGCGTTTGTCGTGACTTTCACTTAAAGAAAGATTTTGGTTTCGTATAAAACACTAGGTAGGGTACGTAAAATCATTTATAACAACGGGACTGCGTCGTTAAAGAAATGGACGTTTTATTACAAATTACTGGATGCACTGCGGCGAGAACGGTCTCGGATTTTAAGCGTTTTTACACTTTTCTAGCGCAGCTAGTGTAATTAACAGGAGTTTTTAAAACGTCATAATATTTTTAACAGTGACACTTTGAATTTAGATGTAAGGTTTTTTACATCTGTATAATATCAATTAAAGCCATCTACTTTGAAAAAAAAAAACAATTAAACTACCTACTAACTGTGTTCAAAATAAACATTCATTTTAAAGGGTGATTTGGTTATAATATATCAATATTCCGAGATGTCTTTATCAAACAAATTTCATCGGACTGAGTTTGAAACCATTGACATAAAAAGAGTCTTTAAAAACATCTAACAACTGAAAATATGGCATGCGAAGCGTCGGTCTTATAATTCGGTAAACGAAAAAAAAGCGTTTTGTTTACTCAATTTTAATAAGTTAACCTAATACTTTTATTTCATCTCAATTCTTTCTTTTATTCCGAGCTTATACCTAATAACAAAATTGACGCGTATAAGCGTTCAGGTGTTCTTAACTTCCATTACGCATAATCGGGAAGATTGTGTTCTTTTATGACTCACTACTTAATAAATAAATATTCAGAGTTCATTTCACGTACGTATTCTATAGTCACGAGCAAAAATAATGGGTCACTTCCCATAGAAAGTTGTATGAAGAGTGACTCGTTATTTTTGCTAGACAATGTAGGTTGTTAGTGGGTATTTCGTGAATCCATTAGGTTGTGATCTCGTTGTGATTATCATAAATAATGCGAGCGTAATCGTGAACTAAGACTAACAAATAATGTTCCCGTTCTTGCTATCGTACGAATAAATGCCGTGAATAAATAAACAAATAACTGTGATAATTGTTGAAAACGGAAAAATAAGCGAACAAATACCGCAAATAAGTAAACATAACTGCGATGATACCAAATAAGTAAACAGATAACTGCGTTGATTATTGATAAATAAAAAAATAAGCGAATAAATGCCGCAAATAAATAAACAGATAACTGCGATGATTGTTGAAAAAATAAAAAATATGCACGTAGTAACATTAAGGCTCTATAGGTAAACATTTGATACAAAACAGAAGACTAGGCTAAACCTAAAACGAAAAAAAACAGACTACAACACAGACTTTAACGTTAGAATAGTAACCTGTAACTTAGAGAAAATTCAACAAGTCTCGCTTTAAAATAAACCACGTGCACCAAATCCTCGGAATACCAAGTGATTTGTACGTTGAAAAATGCGAGAAAACAAGGATTGAAACGTCTGCCCGGAATCCTGTTAGCACGAGAGTAACCAAGCATCTTAGGAACAATGACGGAGGTGAGGGGGAACAAAGTCGTTTGAGAGTGTTAGGTACGTATTTTTGGGAGCGACGACGTGTGCAATTTTTCTTGTAGACTATCTGCGTTTTTGAAGTCTGAACTTAAAAAGTTAGGTTAACGGCAAACAGTACCACAATGACTTGGATCAATTTTATACACCGTTTAAAATGAATCCGGAATATTTTATCAGGTTGTAAGGTTAGTTGAAATGAACCCTGTGAGTGTTTTTTGGCATTTAAAGTAATTAATTGTGCATGACAAAAAAAATCCACGCTTTCGTCGATGTATAAAATTCACGACGTCAAAGGGGTGGGTTTTAAATTAATAATTAAGTACGATGAAAACTCTTACAGAAGTGTTTAATCAAACTTACCCAATCATCTGCTGAAATGTTCTAGTATACGTACTAAAACTTTAGTGAGATAGAGCAAGCTTCGGCACATTATTTTCGTCAGTCAACGTATATAGGAGTGATTACACACTCATTCAGACTTAGTTTTTAATTAAAAGTAAATGAGGTAGCCGTAAAATTTAATAGCGTAAAACCTTTTTTTATAATAAGCCGGGTGCTTCTTTATGATGAAAAGCTGGCAACATACGTTTCTCATTTCAAAATATCCCATTGAAAGCGGTGAATGGGAGCGGGAAGGGAGCCGCGTTGCTTGCTGCTTTACGTTCAAGCATTTACTTTGCTGGTCATGTTTTTTGCTAAATACCCCTACTATGAATGGTGATATACGTACTGCGTACAATTTATGTTGGATGTACGTTTTGTTGCAAAAATACTAAGCGCAGAAAAAAAACGGGAACAGCGTTTGATGGCACAATAGATCTGTTTTGTGCACGGACAAATGTATAGAAAATTTAACAAAGGCCTTAAAAGCATTTAAGTGGTTTGTATGATGTGGCTAACAAGCCGAAATCCGTACATTGTTCTAGAAATTGAACGCATTTTGTGAAATTACATCATACATAAATAACGTTCCCATTAAAACTGAAACTGCTAAAATAAAATACGTAAAGATTTTGCATTAGCTAATTGAAAGGGGTTAATTCATTTTACAACAGAATCAGGGGTGCTTCATTCATAAATTAGTCCCATTTATATTAATTATAGGCTCGACCGCTCGCGCTGACGTTCCGACCATATTATAACGGATTCAAAAATCTAAAAACAAGCGAAGTTAGATAATCATAAGACCAAAATAACATCTGAAAAGTTTGAAATGAAAAGGCCTAAAAATCTTAAATTGATTATTCTGGCTTTCAAGCGCCAGTGCCCGTTAAATAATGCAGATATTTGCTCTAGAATTCGGTCGCAGTATTAATACTCGGTATTAAATAAAGTTAGAAGCTAGCACCGTCCTCGCTGATGTCAATATACAATTAACAATTACTCAGCAAAATAAATACAGCTTGACAATCTAAGCGTCGAATTTGCCTCAAGTTTGTCAAGTGTCGGAGAAATCTCAAAGTGCGAGTCAAAACCAATTTAATTACAAGTATATTAAGCGAATAAAACAACTTTCTGAAACGGCCATAAAACGCTAGTCGTCACAAAACCTCTGTTATTCGCTTGAATATCTCTTATTTAATTGCTTTCCCTTAACGAGATCTTGCTATAAAACGGATTACTGCTTTCCCAGCAAATTTATCGGGGGCAGGAGATTAAAATGAGTCTGTGGCTTTAACGATCGCGACTTAGCGCAACTACATGCACACCTCCATTAACGAGATTAAATATAAGGAGCACATTAGTGCCGTCGGCTCGCAGATGATAACGTTTTGATGTTCATCAATTGTGTTTTCGTTCCTTTCTTGCGTCGCCGCGCGTTCGTTTTACAAAATAAGGATGAGAAAAATCAAATCCTGACCACGAACGTCTGGCTCAACTTGGTAAGTGGTAGGAGCCGGTCGGGCGCCGCGCCCCGCCTCCCGTAACGTCTCACGTCACAGCACGTAAACTTGACGCACTGTATTCAATCAATCTCGCTTCCGACACCTCTTGGAGAGTTCTGCACCACCTGGAAGGTTCCCGGAGGCGGGCGCGGCGGCGCCGCCATCGCGGCCGAGTGTCGCATGGAGAGTCGGTGTGTCGTGTTGTACACATTTCGCATAATATATATATATTAGATTGTGTGTAGGCAGCGCGCGAGGCGTCGCATGCCGCGTGTCGCGAGGCGCACGCGTCGCGCGCCGCCGGCCCCCGTTGTGTGTCCAGAAGGTGTCGAGTCACAGTGTTTAGATTATTATACTGACTGCGTCCTTTTTCTGTTTTTGTTGACACCGTCTAACCCAATAGGACGAGAAGAATCAACTACTTATAACCAATATATGGCTGTCATTGGTAAGTGTGATTAAAAACACGAAACTAAATTAACATTTAATAAAATTTCTAACTTTTACGTTTGACTGTTTTGACTTTCTTTTTGTTCGTGTTCGTTTATGTTTCACTTCTTTTTTCGATTTCTAACTCTGTTCCCTTCCTCCCGATGCGTTCTCTTCTCTCTTTGACTGTCATTATTTAATGGAAAATTGCATTGCATTGTGGAATATGCGGCAGTTTTGGATTTTTCTGTCATGATATGTGTAATGAAGAGTTGTTTAGTTTTTAATCCGGCGGCGGAGTAGAGTAGACCCTGTCGTGTCTGTCGCGATTGTGATTCACTTCGCTAATTTTGCTTAAAGCGATGATAATGCTGAATTCTTAAATACAGGTCTGAGCCTGAACTTGTAACTTTGGCAGCGCTTCAGCGGGGGCGTGATAAAATCCCTACATAACGGCGCCTTTAACTAGAAAATCTTTTCAGTAAGTAGGAGCTGAAGTATGTCATCTGATATATAATATTTTGTGGTGTAAATGAGAAAACGAGTGTGTGAAAGAGAAGGCACCTCTAAGAAAGCGCTTGACAATTCAATTGGGTAGTGCTGAAATAAATATTGTTCTACACTTACACTGAACACTGAAGTTATTATTGTACCTAACAGGCATCTTCTTACACTAACTACAAGGGTTAGTTCTTTTAATTTTTCAAATTTTTGGTTGAACTGATATCAGATACCATTCTCGTATCATGCCATAATTTTATCGATATGAAAAAAAACAAATACGACTCTCACATACCTACATAAATATGCTGTGCGTTCAAAATAGTGAAAAGAGATAAACAAACAAGTTTGGGTGGATTTGAAAATTGAGGATTCAACTACGTCGCTTTAAGTACAATTAGTCAATACGTAGCAGACGTTTCTGCTTCCAATCATTATACAATCTTGAACTATACCTAACTATTTTAGTACGTATTTCTCTATATTGACATCGTAGACATTTGGTAACTTTTACGTAAGTAGTCGTAAATTCAGGAGTTAGATTTGCTCAAGGTAAGTAACATAAGATGTGTAACGTAGCGACTGCACTTTGGTGATGCTAACTTAGGTTGACCATAACTTTAAGTAAGCTGCCGCGTAATCCGCAATGTCTAACAATATGTACTAATGGTTGACGATTTGATAAACAAACTGATAAACAAGCCTTGGCCTTGACCTTGGCCATTTTATAAACATGGTCCTTGATGAATTGGGTGGAACGCGCCTTGGGTCGTCTCTGTCAATTGAGAGTATCATATTGAATGTTATGTTGTGTGATGCACTTGGATGCGAACGTGTTGTCCACTGTACATTGATTCTGCACAACCCGGGTCCGCTGATTTTTGTATGGCTACAGATTGTAGTATTTTGATCTGCATGGCCATGGAATGTTAAGGTAAAGGTGAGAGTGCGCGGCTCCCGTGGCTGGCTTACAATCGACACCACGCTGGGACCTAAAAGAAAGATTAAAACATTACTTAATAGTTTTAATTTGAATTTTTTGTGCCAGGATCATTATTTTCAATGAGAAATAAAGTTTTTTTTATCGCTAGCGAGCTCAGAGTATAAAAGTAGTGATTAAGTTGGTCGAGATAGACGGTTCAGTTATTCAGTATAATTTGGTTTAAGTAAAATTGTGACATAAAACGTTTCGTCATTGAGTTGTATGATTTGTTTTCGTTATTTTTTTAAAGTTTCAGTTCATTTGTTTTTTTATTAAAATGGTAAATAAATGAAAAACGCTTAATGTACATACTTTTGATACTGGCTGGTATTTTCTTTGTGCACAATGTTTGAGCGAATCATTAGATATGTTCCAGTATTTAAGGTATGATTGTTGAGCAAGTTAAATAACATAATTATTTAGCATTTACCAATATGGCAGCTTAGACCCTAACTGTAGTGACCCCGAAGTCCTTGGTCTTGTTCAAAAATAGGAGAGCAGTCTTTCTACGTACAAAAAAAGCTTTAGTTAAAAAAATTGTGAGTGTTAAATAAATAGGTATTCTGATGCATGATGACTTGGAACTTTCCTTTGCATGTGTAGAGCTTATGTGACCTTTTTATTAATTATTTTTAATATTATACGTGATGATATTTGCTGACCATTGTGCCAACATTTGAACCAACATTCTACAAGCGAACAAATTTAATGGTCAGCAAACCTACGTGTTTATATATCGTATGTATTTTAATCCCTTTTTGGTACTGCACTGTATTTTGTATTTAATGTACCGTTGTGCTAGTTGTGACGTTTTTATACCTATATCTAAGGATCTATTCATCTATACTATTGTTGCATAACTTGCATACATTTGAAAATTCTATCTCAATTGTTCATTTATACTATAAAAACCTCGAAAATCATTAAAATATTTGTAACTCTTATGCTTATGAGATAGTAGGTGAAACGTTTAGATTATAATTTCTTTGCATAAAAAGAGATGTTATCCATAAGGGTGGTAATAATTTTGCTCAGTAAGTACATAATTTAAAAAACTCGATATTTTATTTTTCTATATTTCAAAATAATGACTTTTTTGTTTGACATACATACATACATACATATCGTCACGCCTCTTTCCCACAGGGGTAGGCAGAGACTACTTTGTTCCACTTGCTACGATCCTGACATACCTCTTTCGCTTCATCCACATTCATCAATCTCTTCATACATGCTCGTCGGTTTTTGTTTGAGCCACAAGCATTTTATAATAGGAAGCCAGATTACAGTAAGCTGATAATAATTATGTTTTCCTAATTTGATTTAGCCATAAATGTCTTGATTAACGCTCGAATTCATGTAAAATTTTGTTGAATTTGATTCGCGATAAATTACAATGATTTTCGAGGTTACTTTACGTCGCTTTGTTCTTAAGCGTCGTCTTCTCTTCAAGGTTTAAAAGTAGCTCCAAAAATTGCGTTGTTATATTGATTTATAAATAAAATTTCTCTTTGATGTCATAATTACGCCTTGGCGAGGGTGCGAGCGCGCTGAAACGACTAATCTTTCTCACTCTAACGCGTACCAACTGGCTGGACCTACTCGCACGGGCTCTAGAAATGTAAAGGCAATGGGAAACATTTACAACCTGTCTTAGAGACGCGCCCCAGCTGAGGAGGAATTGAAACGAAAAATTGTCTACGACTCGGTGAAGTTTTTGCGTTATCTGTTAAAAACATTTCTTTTTACAACTGGCCAGCATGTTCTTTTTAAAATAAATCGTAGGAGTTTTTTTTCATGAGTGTTGCCATTTCAGAATTTGATTAGTATAATGGTAGTCATGCTTACGAATAACGCAGCCACTTGTGGAGAGTGGTTTTGTTTTGTCTTTTTTGTTTTTTGCCGCGTCACATAACTTCATTCTTAGGTAGAAATTGTCTCAATCGCGGGATTATGATGTAGGATTTTACGGAGTTATGTAGCATTTTATATTGTTTGTCTGATTGCGATGACTTTGCTGAAAGTTAATGCTATATTAGTTAGGTATAAAATTGCAAACATTGAACAGGCATTTGTTTCAGAGGCAGACGATGTAACTATACATGCACTGATGTTTGTCTGTTTCTGCTCTTGACACACCAACTCCGCGCCGTATAACTTTGGTTGTTTTGCTTTCAAAATGCAACACGGTTATTATTAAACATCGTATTAAAACTTGTCAAGTTCCGACAGTTCATAGACGCCTCTCATAACGGGCAAATACGGAGCGTAGACACTACCAACTTGCCGGCTCCAACTTTTGTAATAAGGGCAAAGTTTGTAGGGCGCAGTTGCTTTGTTTTGTCGTATCTAAACAGGTTATATTACAAATGTAGCCGTAACTGTTACCAGCCAGTTGGTACTTGGAATGGAAAACAATTTTGAAGTTCACGTGATTATCTTGTCTGTGGTTCTCGCGAAGCTTGGGCTAAAGGATATTGTTGACCTAAATCAACTTTGTTAATGATAAAGGGTAAATAATATCTTATTAGGTACCAAAAAAGGTAAAATTTATCTTTTAACGTCTTTATTAAAGCAAAAATTAAAGTTAATTACACTGTTATTTTTTAGATGGGTTCCCCTAATCTTTGGACGTTAGTCTTCCTAACAAAAAGTGTTATAAATTAAATCTGGCAAATGGCCTGGATGCCTAATTAAAGGGCGGCAACGACCCCAGAGTAACATTATGACGTCATTAGTGGGCTGCGGCTAAGACGCTTGTAGTTAAAAAATCTTTTTAATTGAGAGCAAGTTTCCAACCACTAAAAGGGCTTTTAAGTACTAAGTATTTCTTTCAGTCTGCGAATTTTCGGCATGAGTACGTAAGTTTGTCTTTTTTGCAGCTAATGATGTTGTATAATTATCATTGGGTGTTTTTTCCATTCATAAAATATAGCCGCTTTTAAGCTTCAAAATTGTTTTTCGGTTTCATTCATACCTTGTGATTCACGATTTTCTTTGACACCATTTTTAAGTAAATGCCGAATGATAGAACAAAATACGAAATTTTGATAAAAGATCACTATTATATACATCGAAAATTACCATGACGAGCATTTTTGCATTCTAAATGCAAACTAATCCACTGGTAATGTGACTGTTTATTTTCGTGACGTGTTTGCTTTCAACTTAAGAAGTAACATTTTTGAAAGTAACAAAGATGCTCGTTCATTCACTCCATCCCTTTCTAACTAATAACACATGTTCTGCGTGTGACAGGAATGGAACGACTACAACCTGAGATGGAACGACAGCGAATACGGCGGCGTGAAAGATCTACGCATCACACCAAACAAGCTATGGAAGCCTGACGTACTGATGTATAATAGGTGAGAGTAGGGCTACCGATCGAATGACCGAAGTTACCCGATGGTTGTCTAAACTTAACCGATAGTTGACTAAAGTTACCCATTGGATGACGAAAGTTACCCATTGGGTGACTAACAGTACCGATAGTTGATTAAAGTTACCCATTGGATGACGAAAGCTACCCATTGGGTGACTAAGAGTACCGATAGTTGATTAAAGTTACCCATTGGATGAGGAAAGTTAACCATTGCTTAGGGATAGTTACTCAATGATAGACGCAAACTAACGATTAGTTTGTATTGACAAACAGTTGCCAACTGAATGAAATAAATTCAGCAATGACTATAACATGTGGTTAAAAATGATAATTATAAACATACCTACAATAACACATGACAAAAGAAGTAGAAGTGAAAAACAGCTGAAAAGGGTAAAGTAAAAGAATATTACTGACAGACTTATGAATTGGCTATTGAAAAAAAAACATACTTTTTACACATAGAGTTCGTGTTGATTATATAGATATTCACAGCAAAAACGATAAAATATTACTCGTCATAAAATACATTTAATTCTTTTTAAAATTTATCTGGTACTAATAAAAAACGGTGGTTTTTAAATTAAAAAACTTAATCACGTGTAAGACAAAACACGTGAAGAAATATTACGTATCACCAAGCTTGTTTAGCAGAAGCGTTAAAAAGCAAATTGTTTAGTTTTTTCCGTAAGCTTAGCACAAAAAAGGGTTAGTAAATCCCGGATTGTGCTAAATCGAGGCTTTGGGATGGCAACACTGCCGAGTCGGGTAAACGTGGGAGTTTTTCCCCACCGCAAACAAAGACGTGGCAAAATGAATTATCGTCGGGGTTTTTTTTGCACGGGTTTATTAAGGGCTCAAAGGGTTTTACAATTTGAATTTAATTAATTAAATTAGAAACTGGGAATGTGCGCTCAATGTAATGCGTCCGAAATGTTCCGATGCTACGAGTTTTGAATTACAAATTTTAGCCTGCATGGATAGCACAAAAGCGCGCGGGAACAGTGTTGCGCGTGAGATAGACCCGTCTCTTTCTATCACGTACAGTAGAAAAAGATTGGTAGTCTACCGGTGGTTGTGTTATCATTGTAGATGCATAAATATTAAAAAAAAGAATTTAAACACAAAAGAAAATTTTAGTGAAAATACGGAAACTGTTTGTAGGCGACGCGCCTATTTAGGTAGCTACGTGCTACAACCTTTTTATCAAATTATACTATTTTGGCCCTGGCCGCAAATCAATTTAATTGCACGCAGCGCTGAAAGAAAAAACAAAAGAAAGTAGTCGTGTCATTGCTCTTGTCAGCGCTGCGTGCTGATATTTTTCAATTTTAAATTGTTTTATTTTATTAGTTTCTACAGTCTACACTGTTAAACACGACGCACAAACAGAAAGAAGCCATTCAAGGCGATTATGTTAATAAAAATAATTCTAGTTCAATTTCATTTCCACATTTGCTAAGTACTTAGCAGAACTACTTAATTAGCTATTACGGAAAACAATTATTGTAATATCTTAAACTCTATAATGACGGCCAATCAGCGTCCAGGGATTTTTCCGTAGCGCCACCGGCGCGTTCTAATTGGCAGGATATTACTTTTTAACGCTACTCCCTTCTTTCCTAATGGTTCGATTAAAACATTGATTTTAAAAATGGAACGATTATTTCGCTTAGCAACTTGGTTATTAACTGCACATTATCTATCTATACCTACTTTTGTTTATCCGTTGTTTTTATGTTTTTCATTTATAGCATTTTAATAATAATAGTTGATTATTTGAAGGACAATCTTTTATTTTGTAATCTTAAGGGGAAAGGTGATCCAGATATGCCTAATTCTAGCTTGATTTTCTCCTGGATAGCTTACATTTTTATTACGAGTATGAATTCAAAAAGTTTCATATTGTATCTTATTATGCGGCTATTTTTTTATAACCAAAATGTCTAACAATCTATGTGCTAATAATTATTTAGTAAAGAAATGACTTTGACATTAAATGAAGACTTTATAAAAAAACCTGACAGGTTAAATGCTACGCTCTATCTTTTAAACTGAAACAATATGCCAACTTAACCTACCTTAATTGTTTTCATTAAACGATCCGATACCGTAATAACCGAACATTAAATTACTGTGGAACACAAGCTTAGTAACTGACACCGAAGGCTCAGTAAGTTTTAGTCGCAATCGCAACAAAAGGCTCGAACGCGTTCCCGAACAAGTGTCAAATACCCTGAGACTATAAAAAAACATTTTTTTTTATACTTACGTCTGTCACATCCGATCGCGTCATGTCTTCACTACATAGTATAAAACAAAGTCGCTTTCTCTGCCCCTATGTCCCTGTCCCTATGTATGCTTAAATCTTTAAAACTATGCAACGGATTTTGATGCGGTTTTTTAATAGATAGAGTGAATCAAGAGGAAGGTTTATATGTATAATACATGCATAATATACCGTGCGAAGCCGGGGCGGGTCGCTAGTTATTTTTATTAAGTGCCTAAGACCTGTGTTTATGTTAGCACTAAGTATCAAACAAATCCAAATCTTATTCGTTATTTTATGTTCATTAGATTATTATAAACAGAAATTGAAATATAGTGCGTTGTAATTATACGATCGGTTTTTCTTTACAATCGTAATCAAAGACGGCACTGAAGCTGGTCACATTGTTTTTGCATATGACATTTGTGGTTGTCATTTTAGTATGCGTTATAGAAAAATAGACTATAGTTTGTTGCCGTTATGTGCCGCTAGTGGCATTGCCCATCTTCTTATTAATTGCGAGTATTGAGACGAACACGCATTGTGTCAAGAATAATATAGGGGCTCTAAATCCTTTTCATTTCCCGCAAAACATCGCCTATAAAATAAACGTGCTGTATCAAATTGCAAGTGCCACCGGATAGAACGAAACTCTATTTGCTAAGTGACTCACGATTTACAGCTCAATTCAACGAAATACTTGCCGGTTGCCAAGTCGTTCGAGCTACAAGTGTTTAGTGATAGGTGTTTTTTTATAAATCCCTACTAGTATTATAAATATGAAAGTAACTCTGTCTGTTACCTTTTTACGCTTAAACCGCTGGACCGATTTAGTTGAAATTTAGTATACAGATAGTTAAGTCCATGTAAATGACATAGGATAGTTTTTGTCCCGGAAAATTGCATAGTTCCCGCGGGATAGCGATAAGTAATTCTTCGCACGGAGTTGCGGGCAACAGTTACTAGTTAAATCAAATGTAAATCAATACCACGTAACTTTAATTATGCCTAATCTTCCATAATTGTGAAATGGAAACCAATGAATACGGCTGCATCAATTTGAAATTTACTGATTCAAATGAATACGTACCTACATATTAATTAATACGCAAATTTACAGGTTTCCAATTCACAAAATTTGCTTCATATATTATTACGCACAGTTTTTGTATGCAACTTCCCTGCGGTCCGCAGGAACTTTGCACTATCTCGGGTAAAGCCTTCAGGCAGTCTTCTATTTATGTAAGAGTTTGTCGAACCGGTTCTGTAGTTCCATAGGAGAAACAAAGCTTACCTGTTCTATTGTTCAGAAAAATGTAAAACAAAAAATTAAAAACATGGAGCTGGTAGAAAAATAAAAATTTCTGACTTTCCCGCCAAATAAAGATTATCGTTACTCCCATGGCGATCGGAAAGCCTCAAAACTGTTTAACCGACTAATATAATAAAGCGTCGGATTTTATCAATTTGCACCTGGCAACCCCGGCTTAAGCGTCGTTTATCCCCGATTATGTTAAGCAGGTTTTCTTCACCGAAATTGTTCGCGAAATTGGCTCCAAGGCATCGTGGCGATAGTTGGCGCCACGCCAGACGGCATGTTATTCATTACTGGCAGGTACAGCGTTTATGTTGCACGCAACGTGGCGCTTGAAAAAGTAACAGGGATTTATGGCAACACTGAACAAGATCGTTTTGGTATATTGAATATAAAGTTTATTTTGGTAGTATTACTCGTATTATAGCTGTCGTGAGACAATTTGTAATATTTAAAACTAGGTAGCGGTTGCTCGTGACTCTATTTGCACACAATTCGTTTATCGCTATTCCGCGGGAACTATGCGATTTTCCGGGATAAAAACTATCTTACGCCCTTCCCCGAGACTAAAACTACTTCCGTACCAAATTCTATAAAAATCGGTTCAGTAGTTTAGTCGTGAAAGCGTAACAGACAGAAAGACAGACCGACAGACAGATAGACAGTATTACTTTTAATTTCTAAACGACACTGAAAATTAGAACACATAGAAAAATCCGAAAAGTAAAGCTATGGCCGGGAATCGAACCCGGGTCCTCGTCATTCCGTGACGCGTGCTATACCCCTACACCACCCATAGCAGGTGAGTAAGCCTCCGAATTTTTCTATCTGTTACCAACCTGTCACGTGACCTTGTTACTATGCGAATATTTGTCGCTAAGCGTCATCTGTTTGAATGATGTGTCTGTACGACACAATTACAAACTCCCGTGGAACATGTACTGCTCACCAGGGACGAGAGAAGGCGCTGTTTTTCAAATGATAGGAAATATCAAATTAATCAAGAAATTTACTTCTTGATTTTTAATGTTTACGTTTTACTTTTTACGTTTTAGTATTACTTTTGCATTTATAATATTAGTAGGGAGGGATTAGACGGTTTCACTTATTTGAAGTCGGGAACGATTACTGGCATCAGCCACTCCCTGAAGACGGTTGTCAAAAAATGTCGAAACGAGTCGGAACCCCGACTTAACCGTCTCTAGCTTGCGCGGTTGCTCTGCGCAGTTAACGCCGGCTCACAACTACCCTCATTTTCATTGCGTATGAATACACCAGCTGCTGCCAGCGACTTCGTCTGCAAAGAATTCGTTTATCGTTATCCCGCGGGAACTACGCAATTTTTCGGGATAAAATGTAGCCTATGTGCTATTCCAGACTTTTCTCTATCTATGTGCCAAATTCCATCCAGATCCGTTGGGCCGTTCTGGCGTGATTGAGTAACAAACCAACATCCATCCATCCATCCATCCATCCATCCATCCATCTATTCATCCATCCATACTTTCGCATTTATAATATTAGTTAGATAGTGAAGTATGTTTATCCGTTGCCTAATACTTATATGCAAAGCTTAAATAGCTTAGTTTGGGACTAGGTCAAATGGTTTCAATTATACCAAGATACAAACATACATAAATCACATCTTTATCCCTAAAAGGTTTGACAGAGCCCAGGGTGACACCCAAAGTCCACGCTTAGCATGATTAAGGGCGTATAAAATGGAAAGGGGAATCAAAATAATAATGGCTTGCTAGCCGCATCGTCTGAAACATGACTCTTAAGATTTTCGCCCACAGAGATTTTAGCATTTTGTCCCAAGTTGTTTATTTTATTATTTCATTTGTTTCCCACTTTATTTTAAAGTGTTCCTCCGACCATTTTCAATTCTATGAAACAAACACTAACGCGACAACGACACATGATTTAGTGCTACATGTTTGTGGCTGGCGCGACGCCAACCCTCGCTGTACCTTTGCAAATCTTCGCATCCTCTCTGCCAAGTCTATAAACTGTTACCTAGTTGTACTATGTTTTTGAATGCTCGTTCCAGTTTGGTGGTGGATTAAAGTTGATGTTTAAGAATTTAACTCATCTTTTTAAGTCTAGAACGATCCGACTAAGAGTCTAAGGTAACATGACCTAAAGGCTATTGTGGGCGTGAAGGAGGGGAATCCAAATAGTGATGGGTTGCTAGCCGCATCGCCTATAACATGATTCCTAATAATTTTGCCCATTCCCTCGATGGGCTTTTACCAGCTGCGCGGGAAGAGAAGCAACTGGGAACCCTCCATTTCCCATAATTTCATTTGTACTAATTTCATTTGCCATAATGGTCACTGGCTATATATAACCTTCAATTGCCCTAATATCACATGCCATAATTTTTGAATGCCATAATACTCAAACGTCATAATGTTCAACATCCCTAATATTAGATACCATAATATCACTTTCCATAACTTTCAAAATCACTAATATTTCATGCCATAACAATCATTTGCCATAATTAAGGAAAAAACAGATCCAGACTGTTGAAATTTACTGCTACCGAAACACGGTAGGTTCGTTAAGTTTCTTGCGACCCTCAGAGCTGAAATAGAAGCATCTCTTAGGGCTCGGGGGGCTCGGGGGGCAAAGCCCCCCTCAATAGCCACATGCCTGGTCAATTAATATCTATATATATAGGTTAGGTTAGGTTAGAATGGTGTCAAGGCGCGAAGCGCCAAAACTAGGCGAAATAGGAGCTCCGCGAAGCGGAGCTCCGTCGACTTCGCCTCAGGGTCATTCAGTTCATATTTATGTTTGTTTTCTAGACATCACATCTGTTAAACGTAGATAATTAACACAACCCGTAGTAAAAAAATAAAATTTTAAAATTAGTTATTATTATTATTACAAGAATCAAAATTCTGGGTTTTTTATGGCAAATATGATTTTAGGACAATTGATAATAGGAAAAATGAAATTTAAGGCAAACGTATCGTTATGGCACCTGAAAATTATGGCAAATGAAAATATGGCTAATGATCATTATGGCATATATATCGTTATGGAATATAAAATTATGGCAAATGAAATTCGGGCAAACTATAGAGAACCGAAGCAACTGGTACATTCCATGTTTTTTTCTTTTATTACAGGCTTTTATTTAACTTGTTTGTCTGGAAAGAATCTTGCAACTCGATTTTTAAGCAGATATCTTTAACCGACTGAACTGAAATTTTGTATACTCGTGTAAGTCGGATGACGATACAACAATCTGATAGTAGAATTCCGTCTCCGCATTCCGCAAGAGGAAACTCTTCAACCGTTGGTCCGATTGACTTAAAATTTATTACACAAACACACAGTCAACAAAAAGTGGGCACAATAAGCAAAAAGATGCATTAAAAATGTCGTTTGTGACAGAAACTTCTTTCAAGAGTACGATTACAATAGCGGTGCTTCGCTCATTAACGTCCCACTCATCCTTACTTATGAATTCTTAATCTTGTGCAACTAAAAGGGAACTATTTTTTTTTAATTATCTTAGGGTGACCATGACTGTGTCCAGTGGTTACTGGTTTTGGCCATAGACATTGAAAATACCATCCGGATGGCCGAGGACCGCGCTGCCTGGAAAGAGCTGGTGCGCCGCAACGACCTCGCATGGTCACTACCCTCGGTCATGAGGAAGCGACAGAGAAGAAGAAGATTGAAAATACAATACTTCTATTCTGAATAAGAGTTTTTAATGATTCACGGTTAAGTTCATCCACACCACCCACCCACCCACAATTTCTTCAGTCTACCTACCCGTGATCATGATACATGCAACTGTATCGAAATATCGGGAGCTCAATAAAGGTAATCGCGGTTCACATCCCGTTTATAATACTTCTATTCTGGTCTGGGAGCAAAGAAAAAACATAGAATGTAGGTACCAGTTGCTTCTCTTCCCGCGCAGATGGTAAAAGCCCAACGAGGGAATGCGCCAAAATTTTAAGAATTATGTTATAGGCGATGCGGCTAGCAACTCGTCACTATTTTGATTCCCATTTCCACCTATATGTACCTTTATACCTATGCTATGCGTGGCCTTTAGGTCTTGTTACCTTAGGCTCTGTCTACCCCGTAAGAGATAAAGACGTGATTTAAGTATTTAGTGTACGTATGTATGTACATCGAAAAAAATTGCTTAGTTTCGTGTAACGTTTTCATCGTGATCGCCGTCAATTGAATTAGAAAAATCATCGTATATCGCTGGAGCTGATGGCTTTATATTATTGTTTGTTCCTTTATTTGTATTTAAATCACAACTTTTCCATGGTGGTCTATAAATACGAAAACATAACTTCTATTTTATTGCCATCATAAAGCAAAACAACCCCAAGTAGGCTGTTTACCCTAAAACATGCTTATAAGTCAACAAAGCAATACAACACGAACAAAGAAAAAACTTTTTAGAAAACAATATCGTAATGGATATCTTAGAGCCGTTCATTTCGACAATTAGAATTTGTACGACCTTCCAAGAATTTCAAAAAAATTACCCCCTTAAAGTCGCTGTCAATTGAAATTGCGAACAATGTAAATAAACCATTTGATGAAATATCCATATTCTAGCCCTTGTTTATTGTTTTAATTGTTTGTTTTACTTTAACGGATTTAGCAGTATTTGATGAGGGAAAATGGAAATTAAAGACATTTTAAATACGAGGTTTGTTTACATTGTTTGCAATTTCAATTGACTGACAGTTTATATTTATAAACACTTGTAAAGCTCAGGTTAACTTAAAGTTTGTTTATTTATTATACCAAGCTATAATCTAAAAATAGTAGATTGATAAACAAGGGTTGAAATATACCCATTTTACCTGAGATATTTCTGGCGCACGAACGAAGTGAGGGCGCCAAAAGTTCGAGGGTGAAATGGGTAATTTCATCCGAGTTGAACACTCTACTTTTCATTTCGAATATGAGGAAATTAAAAGAAGGTATTATGACAAATTTCACTAACGTCGCACGGTCGCACTTAATATTTGTTACGTTTGTCATTCTCTTCCCGCTCTTTTTTGTATTACGCGATTTACGCGCATTGCGCATTTCTTCTGCGCACCAATAGCTGCCGGCTAGTTTTTTTTAAACTTGCAGACACGGAGGTCGCTATCAATTAATTGTCGACTTAAATACGAGTATTTCAAGCTAAAAAAATTACCGAACGTAATAATTTCTAATTCTCGTTGTATACGCTTGCATAAGCTTATTTATAGCGGGAATGTTATTTTAAGATTATTTAGCCTTTTACAATTAAAAAGAAACTATTAGTATAGATGATTATATAAAACATAGATTACATGGCTGAATACGTAATACGCTATGTACCTCATTTGGATTGGCTAGAAAAAAAAAATTACTTTCAACCCCAGGGTCGCGATGAGGCACTTTCAACCCTATATCCAGATAATCAATGAGCTACTTTCAGAGTATGAGAGATGAAAAAAAACTTAAGCGGTTAGTTTGCCATTTGCCATTGCCATAGACACAACAATTATATAGGTGAAAAACTTAAGTAAATGACCTGTTGTATAGAGAACTGATATGGTATTTTTCTAATTTTAAAGTCAATTTGTGTATTCGCACACATTACTCACACATACAACAGGTCATTTACTTAAGTTTTTCACCTATTTGGGCTTTAACAGAGCGTGCAATCTTTTCTGAGACTATAAAAAATGAAACCCAACATTTTGTGTTGCTATCAAAATCTTTTCCCGGGTTCTATTAGGTACGAATACTGGCATACCATAATATACCATGTTATTGCCAGTTATTGAATATTGAAAAAATAATACGATTATTTGAAATTTACCTTGACTTTTTACGTGAAAGAAAATCTATGTGAAAGTCTTCTTAATAGACGTATATAGGCTGCATATGATTAATTATTCGACTTTATAGTATTTGCACAAATATTTAATCAAATATTGGCTCTGGCGCTCGTGTTACAGGCTTGTATTGTATGCCATTTGATTATGAAAGCTTTTAAATCACTTAGGAATCTGTGTAACAGGCTCGTTGTTTACTGTCTCACTGTGCTCAGCTTTCGTCGGGTTAACATGGCCGCCGTCACACCAGAGTGCAACAACAATATTAGGCACATGTTTACTTCTGTTTGGATTCATTTGGCGTGCTGTGAGCAACGTAGTCGGTTATTATTTCCATTTTCTTTATTATAAATCAAACGTTGGCATAAATACGAACATTTAAACGCGAAGCCCAATCTTGTGTAACGTTGAAACAAGCTTCCGCAGTGTCTCTAACAATGCTCTAAGAAATATAATTACTGAGTGTAAAATCGTTATGCGTTTTCCGGATCGTGGTACAGTAGGTATCTTTTGTAATTACAAGCTAACGTAACATGCACGGTTTCACCTCTAGTAGGTATATAAGAATTATAAAAATATCCGAACTAATTCCTTATTTACTTCTCTGTACAATGTGTGTAAAACGTCAGTAGTGCTTAGTTAACTCAGCCAGTCTTATGTAAGTATTAGCATCTCTTACATCAGAACGATACATTTCCTTTCGCACTAATTTCGCCAAACTCGAAGACAACATTACGCAAGTGTGTTGGCCCCACGCTTGTTAAATCAGCCAGTCTTTTATGCATCATCTCACTTCAAAACGACACGTTTTCTGTCGCAATATTTTCGACAAACTGAAAGGAGATTACGTTTTGGTGTGAGCTGTCCCTACGCTTCAGGCGCTTGGCGGCCCGCCAGCTAACGGAGTGGTTACAGTACACTATTACACGAATAGAGGTACCGGGAACACTTCTCACAAGCTGAAGGCTCTAAGGCTTTTGGCTCCATTCAATTCCTCGGCTTATCTCCTTTAATCCCAGCCAATAATTGCTACACTTTTAGTTCCAGCTGTTAAATCGTTTTGTCGCTGTAATTAAAGCCGGATAGTTTCTGATGTACTTGGCTGATTGAACGGAAATAAAGTTAGTTGCTGAGATTGCTGAGATCTCTTTGGTTATCTGTGATATTTTTGGCGTTGCGAGAGTCTGTTGCCCACCCGGTTTTTCTAGAGCCATAAACTGTGACATGTGCCCCTGTTGCGATAGGTTGCCTAAATTATAAACGTTGACCTTGCTACTCCGCTACTCATTCACTTTATTTTCATTAAAATGGACCTCCGCAAAATAACGCCTGATTCAATTAAATATTGGTTTATCATCTTTATTTTATTACAAACAGCAATTTTTGATCTTTACTCGTGACTTCAAACTTAAATTGCTTTAAAAACCGTTTGCTTTCATCTCTGTTTACTTAAATATCTCTTTCTTCCTCACTATTTCACCTTCATTAACTGGTTATCATATAAGCCGATGTAAGAAATTTGCGTCTTACAATTGTCTACATTCAGACAGCATTCTTTCTTTCCTTATAAATTAAAACACCGCTTGTTCAATTCACAATTCAAAACTGTTAAAATACTCCCGCTTCCCCTTATTTTACGATGCTTTCCGCAGTAGTAAATATTGATTTAATCAGTGCCACTAAAATTTGACTAGTAATTAAACAATTAACGACTTGTTGGTTGGAGCGGAGCCACAAGTGGCCGCAATCAAGATAGCCTCGCGACAAATTGTTACGGGCCCGACTAAACTCACTAACAGCACTTGGAGCTAGTTGCTTTAAAAAGTTCTAGAATTAACAAGCTTCAACTGGCGCTGAAACCATGAATATGCTTAGTTTTAATTTTAGACTCGCTTACCCTGTTAGTGAAACTAAGCTTAAAGCTAGTGTTTGCTACAAAAGTTAATGCAAAATGTCTATTTTCAACCACGTTAATGATAAAACTGGATGCAATATGGAACTTTTTGAAGAACGTGTTTTTGTCTTAAATGATAGCAAACAAGTTATTATTGGGTATGAAGCGTAAAACGTTATTAACAATTTAAATGAGATGTGATTAAGATCAAACAGCCCTTATCAGAAAATCTTCTGACTTTTTGATCGTAACGGATGAAACAAATTGTAATTATATCATGAAAGCTAAGCTGTGTTGATTTAGGCCAGTCAAATAGAGGGGGAAGATTACCATCGTGTGTACGCAAAGGATTTTTTTTATTTAGCCATTTTTGCGTTTCATTCGCTTACATTATTTCAAGTATCTGATTTTCATAAAATATTTCTAATTCTGTTGTTTTTATAAAATCCTGGCTCACGTAATTTTGAAATAAATAACTGAGGTTTTTTGGATTGTTTTTACTTTTATTATTTTAAGTGTAATGGTACACAGACATGCTGCCATTGCGTACTGTTTACTAATTGTCTCTTTTAATGGTTCATTAACACATTAGGATAAAGTACTAAATGGTGGGAGACAGTTAGAGAAAAGTCATAATTTTTAAGCAAAGTTATGAACACAAATATGACAGCAATATTCATGCTATTTGATTAGCATGTCGGTGGTAATAAGAGGCGGTATTAGAAGTACATAATGTAGAGAATAATACTAACTTGCGAGTACTAATTCTTTTACCGCTGAATATTTGATTTAAGTTTTTTTTCAGCAGTGTTTTAGTTCCCAACACAAGGATTATTGAATTTGAAGTGTATAATGATACATTGAACCGTATATCAAACAATTAATACACGTAATCATAAGTTAATTACTGGCCGGTAATAATTAAATTTCAACACTACAGTGTGTAAATTACATTCGGGCATATATTTTAACAACTAATAATAAACTAATTACACAATAATTAACGTAAAAACATGTGTAACAGCAACATTAGTTGAATTTTATTTTTTTACTTATTAATTTACACACATTTATAAATAACGTAGGGTAACACTTATGTTATGTCAAATGATATTGTTCGTGATACATTGCTCCTAAAATAACCTTTAAAAAAACAATACGCTTCAGTATAAAATTTACTTACAAAATACCATTCTTACATGATCTGGATAAAATATATGCCCGTATGAAATGCACACTCTGTAGCTTCTATTATCTATGTGTACTCTCCTGAGTTAACAATATTCAAAATAACTCATAACCTACTAACATCTTACCCAACAAAGGCAGTTACTGGTTGAGGATAAGTTTCAGTCGGAAATCGGTAACTTTGAAGGGGAATACTTGTTCAGTTAAGTACAATTGTTTGTTTAAATTTTTGAGAACGTCATCTCTTTGTGTGTTTGTACTTTTAATAGTTTGTTTTGAACTCAAAGGAAATATTGACGGGATCTGAAGTTCTATAAAGTGGGTCCCTTTGTCGTTTTTGAACCTGTTGCATCTATTTAAAACGTAGCTAGGAGTATTCAAGTGTTTTCCTTAATTTTGTTTTAAATACTAGCTATTCGGCCAATAAAATAAGATGTCTATCGACTTATTAGCCGAACAGCGTTAACCTGTTGAAAACCTTTTTACATAAATAAAAAGGCTGCACACTTTCAAAAATAAACTTTTTCCTTTTATTAAATAAAACAACTAATTTTTTTTATGTTTGTGAAACTAGTGACAACAAAGTAGGAGGATGGCCCGAATGACGATTGGTGCTCAAACCCTTTTTCTTTTTTTTCAAGAGCAACAATCGTCCGCGAGGATTTGACACTCCTACTCAGTGTTGCCACACCTAAAAACATTATAAAAGTACATGGCACGCTAGTCGCTGATTTGAAACACCACGATCGTCGTCTCGCTCGTCAGACCCGATTATTTAATTTCCAGTAAATGGCAACATTCCCCAATTCGTCCTTTCACAGTCTCATAATAGAGACCATGAAAGAACGATTGATGTGCTGTTTAGCAACTGGTTTGATTGAGCGAGAGGATGACTTCTGTCGATACCAGTGATAAATGATTGTTTAAATTTAACACGTGATTTATCACTGTCGACAGCTTTAAACATGGTCCCCGATGAAACCAAAGCACTATAAATCCAATACTAAACACTATTCTAAATATTATAGTATTTTTAACACACTATCCGAGATACTTAGTATTCACTTTAGCTTAGAATTTAAAATACTCGTAACGATAAGTTAAATAGTTCTATTCACGTTTTGTTCTAGTTTACTGCATATGATATAAAACGCTTGTTTTTTTAACATAAACGCCGGCCTAATAACATAAAAGCACAATTAACGCCTGTACAGCTTGTATAAATAAAGCAAAAATATAAAACCCAAGACTCCTACTTACTAAAGCGTCTCTGATAAAGGGAGGGAGGCTTATTGAAATTTAAAGAGCCCTTTATTCATTAAAGAAAGCTTTTAAGTATTTGTTTCGGATTGAAAAGGGTCGATGAAGGGCCGTGGATTTAGTTTCGTAATTTATAACTGGAGCAAGAGAAATAATATCTTGTAGCAAAACTAATTACGAGAAAAACGAATCATTTGGGGTAGAGTAGGGCGATAAAGACGTTAAATACCCGACAGAAGACACTCCACATTCGATTGGCCATTTTGTTGGAAACGCTAAAGAAATTGTTGGAATTGAAACGATCCTTGTTTATTGTTAGTGCTGATGAGGGTTTTGACGGGACCTACCAGACCAACGTGGTGGTCAGAAACAACGGCAGTTGCCTGTACGTGCCCCCGGGCATTTTCAAGAGCACATGCAAGATAGACATCACGTGGTTCCCCTTCGACGACCAACACTGTGACATGAAGTTCGGTAGCTGGACCTACGATGGCAACCAGGTATAGACCGCTGTGTGCGAACACTTTAGCTGCGCCGACAGCCCCGCCTGCGCGTCTACTCGAGCCCTCTCGAGTCCACGCGCATGCGCTTGTATTGCGATAACCCCAATTTTTTCTTTACGTGCCGCAGCTAAAGTGTTGACAGCTGCTGTTGCATTTACCATTAGACCTTAAGCACTTTTAAGTCAAATAGTTTACAAAATTATGTGTAACAGCAGTCTTGGATTATCATTAACTAGGGCATAGTATAGGGCAGATAATGAAGGGAACCATGTGAGAAACCAGAAGGATGTTGGATATCCCAAACGTTTTGTATGTACTATTTTGCATGGAGCAAAAACTTCACACGAAGCACTCTTTTACAAGCGATAATAAACGAAACTTCTACTGCCATACGGATAGCCTTTCAAAGACAATAACCAAATTTTATTTATCAGTCATAGCGCTTGGGTATTTTTAAATGCTATGAATAAATTAACACCATATTGCAAAAAAGCCATAGCTTTAATTTTTTTTTGTGGTATCGGCTTAATTTTCACAACACTTCAGCAGGCCGAGGTTAAAAATATTGAAATGCTATGACTGCAATTTATTATTGTTGCTTGCTGTGGCTTGTCATGTTTTAAGTTACGTAAGTTCAGTTCAAAATCAGCTTTGAATAATTTTCATCAGCTACTGACATTTTGATCATCAATAAAATTCCCTATCACATTTGAAACATGCACGTTTAAATTGTCATCATGATTTATTTCTTGAAATTTAAGGCACGGTGCTTGGTTTTATTAAGTTTAATTACAAATAACACCCTATTTCCATTATTGATATTGGCGGTGTGGTCCGTATGGCAGGGTCTAAATTATGTTCTGTACTCTCTCAGCATGATTCTGCATCCCTTTAGTCGGTGTACCCTAATCTTGCACTCTGTACAAGGTTCTCACATTTCCTATTGAACCAGTTTCATGAGAGCTCCCAAGCATGTCAATACGTGGTACATGAGGGTCTTGCATGGTTGGTTCCCGGATTATGCCCTTAGTTAGTGCATCTTACGAGTACGTACGATGTTTGGGACTTCACCTTGTTTTATTCTGACAGCTGGATCTGGTGCTTAAGGACGAGAATGGTGGTGATTTGTCTGACTTCATTACGAACGGAGAATGGTATTTAATAGGTAAGTGTACATAAACCTCGTTAAATAATAGCAACCCAGGTTTTTTTGACTTCTTCACCTACACTTTATGTAAGAAGTATGACATCCAAAATATTATGATTTTCCAGGAATGCCGGGCAAAAAGAACACGATAACATATGCGTGTTGCCCAGAGCCGTACGTGGATGTCACGTTTACCATCATGATTAGAAGAAGAACCCTCTACTACTTCTTTAACTTGATCGTGCCATGCGTGCTCATCTCTTCAATGGCTCTTCTAGGCTTTACTCTTCCACCAGACTCGGGGGAAAAACTAACACTAGGTCAGTATATTTTATTTTTTGACAATTAGTCTATGTTAATTTTTCACTTATGAATTCGTATTTTGCTAGACACTCTTTTATCAAGAGCATCAATTTCTGTCGTTGATGCAGAAATTCAGGGTATCAAAGATTTATAGTTACAAAAACGAATAACTTATGTATGAAAGTCCTCGCTTGACATGTTTCGTACTAATTCGTAGTCCTTCCTTAACGAAAACTTACTACTTTTATACGTGAGTTATCTGTTAGTAACTATGATTGAGTCTCAGCTCAGATTGAGTTTCTTCAGTGAAATTAATAGGCGTTTTGATTCACTACTCCTAAAATCTTCCTTTAGTAAAACAACATGAACGCAAAGGACATCACAATCAATATGTAATAAAACATCGTCATGATAATTCTGATAATCGTTTTGGCAAATACCGACAGGTGTGACGATATTACTGTCGTTGACCGTGTTTCTGAACCTCGTGGCGGAAAAGATGCCATCTACCTCGGACGCAGTGCCACTAATAGGTATCGCACTGTAGGCACCAGCAGCGTAGACAGACACTCTGCTATCACGTCTAAAAGAGTACCGCAAGGTACCATAATGGGGCCATTGAAGTTTTTTCTATGTACTTTATGCATTGCCTTTATTACTAAAAAATACTTCGAAGAAAGCAGATAATTCGCAATTGTGCGTATGACTAAAGTGGTAGCAGTGTGAATGTCACAATTAGATTGTGTCTAGGATGTGCTATGACTGTGTGTCAATGTTAGTACCCCAGTCTAGATATCCCTGGTGTATTGGTAAGTATGATTAGGAGTAGAATATCATTGTTTTCAGCTGCATCCTTTTGAGGAAATAGACCCAGTAACAAAGAAAAACATAGTAAGGGGATTTGGAGAGTTGTGTATCGAATATGAAAAAGCCTTATAAAACTTTATGCTGATCAAAGCATATTAGTTATGTCGATATTGCCTACTTATAATGCCCAACAGCATGGAAGTTATAGGCCTGAATGAAATTATAGGGAACGTTATCTGCCCTAAAAAGAATGAAGGGCTCCATTAGGGTTGTTAACATTGTCTTTGATTGCAGGAGTCACTATTCTTCTCTCGCTGACGGTGTTCCTCAACCTGGTAGCCGAGACCCTGCCGCAGGTCTCCGACGCGATCCCCCTGTTAGGTACACTGTCCACACCACAACCATTTTGCCCGGTCCCACTGGTTCCCAGATTTGTTTCACTCTTCACTGTCACGCCCCAGCACTTTGATTTCATTTCATTCTTCGAATTTATTTCAGTTTTTCTAGCTATCATTTGTTTGATAAATAAAATAAAATTAATAGTTATTTTAAAACATTACAAGGAGTTAATTATGTACGTAAAATATTTAAATGTTTGCGAATCGATGAAGTTGTTGGTTACTTTCGTTTAGCTTTGTTTATTATTGACAGAAATGTTATCATTGTTATTTACTTCATTGTGCTTTTGCTTCTCAATATCGCAATATCTTGGTGTTAAGACTATGTTTCACTGTCTATCTGGCAAATTAACAACATAAAAACGCTTTTACATTTCAATATTATTCGAAAGTTTTGGAATCGATTTCGTGTTTCTTTTTTTAATCTGGATAAAATGTTTGCTTCGAGCTATTCTTTTAGTAAGTTAAGCTTTTCAAATTTATAGTCACAAGTTAAAAATTTGTAACCTAAACGAACAGTGGCATGGCATGTAACTTGACGACGTCTTGTAATACCGGATCCTTAAGGTAAGTCGTTCCATTTTGTCTGTCATATTCCACATTGTCTTCTTTCATCTCTTTATCACGTAATCGATTCCAAGATGTGTTCTATGTCTCAGTGTGTACTTTGAATATTTATTACTAAGCAACAAGGACGCAGTGTGCCGGATACTTGGAGGGTGCCATCTTAATTCAAACCCTTCTAAATTAAACAAATTTAATTAATAGTTAATATAAATGAATATATAAATGTTCTGCATGATTTTTGAGTTCGTTCTGTTATGATTTTACTTGAGCTCCTGTACCGACTGCACACTAACAGGATGACCCAGTCTCGAGGTTTCTGCGATGGGATACGCCCCTAACGATAACGCCACGTTTACTTAGATAGAGTTTTGTTTGTTCATAGAATATTATATTGATCTTTACAGGTGTTACGATCCTCCTGTCGCAAACCGTATTCTCTCTATTGGTGGGGCACGTTATCACAAAAACGTCAGAGGCGATCCCCCTGATAGGTGAGGAGGTTTTCGCGTTTGCAACCAGAAATAAATTTGATTAAATAAGACAAATAAATTTACTAGTTACCTAAATTCGATAAACAGAACGCGTTTTGAGGTTTATTTTTTTGGATTTATTTACGTGAACTGTTCACTCAAAATATCCCTCTGGCCGTTCTTAAAATATCTAAATCAAGATTTAAAAGGAATGCCCTTTTCGCTTGAATGGTTTACTGCGGAAAACATAAACTTTAATTGTGATCTATTTCTAACTCGCTGAGCTGTTGAAGCCTGGCGCCCTTCAAGGCGTCTTTCTCAATAGAACTGCACTGACGCGCTGAAAAACTTCTCTTCTAGACTACGCATCTGCCCAAAACTCTGCTAAAATCCAACATTGATCTTCTTGTAATGTATTAAAATATGAATTTCGTTTTAATTTAGCTTCTTAGTTATCCACAATTCATTTACATCTTCAGTTTACTTTACATTGTCATGTCGAAGAGCGTAGTTGATGACTTTTCTAAAATCGCATGGGTTATAAATACTTATAATAACTGTAAACGAGATATAAAAGCACAACTCTCCTGTTTTTTAAATAAATGTATACATAAGCTTTTGATTGTAGGGTTGTCGCTTGTTTAAAGGCAAGTTTAAATAGTTTTAAAGTTAAACAACTGCTTAAAGCAACAAAGTGGATACGGGTTGGTGGAGTCTCCAAGTATCGCACGACGGGTCTCAACTTCTGGTCTGCCTTTCCTCTAATTCAATGAACCAGTCTCAGAAGTCATAAACTCCAGTGGCGTACATGGGGTCGCCAGCGTAGGCAGCGGTAAGGTGATGCAACACAATTTGTTCGCGCTGCCTGCCCTGACGACCCCCTACTGAACTCCAGGACTTTGGTGACATTGGACCTTGTTCTATTAAGCTCAATGAGGATTATTGAATGCCAATATTAGCGAATTGTGACGTTTGGGATTGGATCATCTAAATTAACTAATAAATTGAGATGTTGACAAAGGAATTCTGGGAAAGATAATTCCGTTAGTATTTATTCCTTTGACAATATCTTGCCAAAGTTCGGTAGCGAGTTGGAATGGTTGCTTGATTAAATTTTGTTTGCATTGGATGCGCTTGGAAATTTATCAACTTAAAACCTCAAGCATAAGTCCTATATCCAGTCTGATGTATAATTTTACGTATTTTGCAAAAATATGTAGAGTTTACTTGCTGACGAGTTTTAATGCCACATTATTTAATTTTTTCACGCGTACCAACATGATTTCGATAAAATATCGTATTTTTCTGTTGCTTCTTTGTCTGTGGAATTTTCAGTTTTACGTTTATCGCAAAGTGTTTTGTTTCGCTACGAGCATCTATAAAATTCTGCACGAAAGGTTATTGAACTATCTTCGAGGTTGTCTGGATAATATTTTTCTTTTTCAACCTTACATTATTAAAAAAAGGCGCTTAAGTTCTCGAAATAACTTCAAACATGTACCTACAATATTTTTGTGTTGCAAAAAACCGACTTTGTATATTGTTTAGTTTGCTGTGCAATATAGAAAAATTGGTATAAAAGATCGCAATCATAATAATAATTTCTCGACAAAGAGCACAATTCAATATTACTTTTAAAGTGATATTCCTTCATAGTAGCGCCGCACCAAATAGAAGAAATGAACCATTAAATTTAGATTTTAAAAATAGCGGAGGCCTCTGTTTATTATGAAAACTTAATTATTTTGCAAATATTATTTTTACCATTTTGAATATCCGGTTGGCTTCGTATTTTTACAATTCGTTGATTGAATACAAAATGGCCGCATCCCAAAATCATTACAAAAGTCGTTTATTATAATGTTTCAAATGCAACAAATAGTGTTTGATTTTGAAATGTGTCGCTTTTATATTCAGCAAATTGTTGATGCCAACTGATAATTCGAAATGCAACGCGTAGTTGAATTTGAATTTGTAATGTTAACAGAATTGTCACCTGTCACCGACAATTGTCAATTCGGTGAAATGCTGTAATATTCTGATACAATTCTGAGAGACCTTGAATATTGCAAGGGGTATTTAAGCGTCTGTGTGAGTGATGGCAGATGGCCAATGGGCGAGGATAGTTAATAGCTTTGAGTGATTGCACACAGATAGTATAAGTGAAAATCTCATGTAAAATGACCTGTTGTATGTGTGAGTAATGTGTGCGAATAGACAAATTGCCCTTCCAAATTAGAAAAATGAATTAAGTCCTATATCAGTTCTGTACACTTCTACATACAGCAGGTCATGTTACTTAAGTTTTTCACATACATAGACTTTTTGGCTTTTAACGCGATATTACTTCACACAGGTGCAAAGATAATATTAATCTTCGTGTTTGATATTTATTTTTATAGCTGCATGGCGCATGAAATAAAATGTTTAGTAACTGAAAATCTTAAAAAATGTCAGCTCAAACTAATTAAAATGTGTAAAAAAAACCGTTATAATTTCCTTACTTTGTGTTATTCCATTCCCTTCCATTGATTAAAGTTTCAAGTAATTTTAATGTTTGTGTTTGTGTTTGTGCGTGTGTATGTGTGTGTGTGTGTGTGTGTTTGAAGTAATGTCTGTTATAAGTAAACGGAAATACATGATTTGGAAAATTATCCCAATACTTAGACAAATGAGACTGAGAACGAGAATGAGTGCTGTGAAATTATTAATTTGATAAAAAGTATGAATTATGATAATTTCATAGTCCTTTTTTCGGTTGAAGAGAAGAGTCACTGAAAACTGAAATACTTAATAATTAATTAGTATTTTTCACTTTTCTCTATGAATTAAATAATACAAAGTAAAAAATACTTGATTGGGTAATCTATTATTGACGGGTGTGTTCAAATTTTGAACAAAGGATTTCAATACTTCACTATCCTTTTTTATAATGACAACCCTCTTTCCCAATTTACTGTCATATAAAACATAATTATCAACGGGATACAGACCACGATTACCTTTAGTAAGCTCCTGATATTTCGGGGCATGCATCATGATCACGGCTAGACTGAAAATCCCGTTGATAATGTATGTCTTATGATATTAACCTTGAATCTTTAATCTGTGACAACAAAACTATAGGCTTGTTGTCTAACTCGTTCGCAATCGCCATGGTGTTCATTGTGACAGTTCTTGTATGAATGTGACAGCTAGCTGATTCCGATGCCAATTGTCAGCTCATACATGAACTGTCAATGAAGACGATGGTGATCGCGAGCGAGTTACGTAACGTAATAAGCTTGCTGGTGATAATTAGAGTGTGACCAGCTAACTCGTGTGCAGGGACATACTTCAACTGCATCATGTTCATGGTGGCGTCGTCGGTGGTGCTGACGGTGGTCGTATTGAACTACCACCATCGGACGGCCGACATCCATGAGATGCCGCAATGGGTGAGTTGACATTATTAGACCTTTATCCCAGAAATAGCCAAGGAAACAAGGAAACAGTCGAAACACGAAGTTCGACGAGGGGCATTAGGAAATCAGACGCGCTGTAATTTTGCGTAGGTCTACTATTCTTCTGATAACGACTATACAGCAAACAAAGCGTAAATTTTACGATAGTCTGTTGTTTCGACTTTTACCCCTCTCTGTTTTAATATGGCTGCAGTAAGACATTAATATTTAAATTGTTAGTCTGTGCAGCGACGCGCGCCGCTGCAACGTAATTAACAAAGCAATGTTCCACAGAAGGTACAATTTAATTACAGCCCTCCAAGCCAGATTGTATCATAATTTGCTAAATATTTAGGACAGAGGGTTCACGGGAATCACGGGACAATAAGTGCCTTTCGACTTCCCAGTTGAATTGTTTGTTGACGTTGGATACTTTAGAAGTCTTAGATACGGCGACACAATGCCGAGTGAGTTATTGTTCTTGTTTATATAGAATATTTGAATGGTGTTTGAGGAATTTGCTAATTTAAAATGCTGATAAATAGTATGGCGTGGATACTTTGTGACTTATTATTATTTGCTTTTATTTTCATGTGCGTTTAAGAGTTGAATGCCTCTGCATCCCTTCTAACATGATAGTCATGTATTTATGCACTTATTGAGGTATATCAAGACGCGTGTGTGCGTTTGGATTATTTACCATCTTATTCATAAACGCTTGTTAAGCTTCTGATCTTGATATTTTCTTTTTTCTTCTGTCACATCAACATTTATCTTAATCAAACGGAGACAAAACATAAAAACGACAGAGATAATTACACTTACATGTACGGACTGTCCTAACCCAATTTTCTCAATAAACAAAACCTACCAGCGAATTAATCTCAAAATTTTCCACAGATAAAATCCGTGCTGCTCCAATGGCTGCCCTGGATCCTGCGAATGTCGCGGCCGGGGAAGAAGATCACGCGGAAGACCATCCTGATGTCCAACCGGATGAGGGAGCTGGAGCTAAAGGAGCGGTCTTCCAAGAGTCTGCTGGCCAACGTGCTGGACATCGATGACGATTTCAGGCACGGCCCGCCGCCGCCTAACAGTACTGCATCTACAGGAAATTTAGGGCCGGGGTGAGTTCACTGTGGAGAATTATTAGGTATTAGCTGCACGCGCAGAACTAAATAGCCTGTGAACACAAATAATGTGGCTTTCTATTGGTAAAATTTTTTTGAAAATCGGTTCATTACATCTAGAGATTACCCCCTACAACGTCACAAACGTTACCACTTAATAATTATAGTATAGATTACAATTGAATCGCTTTACTTTAAACTGGATAAATATTGTTTAAAGATTTTGGCATAAAAAAGATGCCTTCAAAAGTAAAAAAAAAAACAAAACAGAAATGGATTTAACCGAGTTAGCAGTCAAGCGACTCAATTAGGACAATGAACAATTTCGTTACTTCTGTCATACAGATGTTTTGTATATTGATCTCGAAAAATAAACAACAGGTGGTGCAACTTGAATACTCGTCATATATTATTATTATATCAAAAATGTCTAGGAATCAATATCGCTCTAATTCTTATACTCATTTATTTGATTTCTATACATATTTATGGGCAGTACATATACAATTCTTTTCCGTACACAGATCGCAGGAAATAATTTCAATTTTCACTTACATTATAGATTTATACATACGTACATTTATTTTACAATGTAACATTCATTTTATGTGATGTAAATTGTACACCGTGAAATGACTTAATTCCGAGAAATATTATCAACTCGTGCCACCAATTAAAAAACCAGGCCACAACCTAAAAGTATCACCGTGTTCAATTATTCTAAGCGTCTTTGTATCCTCCGTAAAGCCTGATTTGCGCCCGTATCTAGACACAAGATATTCAAGATTAAATCACTCGCGTAATTACGCGTGAAACACCCGATGAAATTCGTATTCCAGTTAAAACTCAACCTCATCAGCGAGCTATTTTGCTAAGCACACAAAATTAACATACTGGTTGCTATAAAGGGGAATAGGCGAGGCATCCATCTTACACTGAAGCGAGAAGTGCCCGAATGAAACAAAGGGATCTTGAATAAGTTTATCGTTAATTATGTTTGTAATTGTAATTTCAACAATTGGACTGTCGATAAAATTGACTATTTTCTTTAACAAAAATTTCGAGGTATCCTTTATATTTTTGCTCTTGGGTTCATGGCGCTTGCGTTAACCATCTAGTTCAATTGTTATTGTTTCATTTGCGTCGCGGCTTTCTTCATTTTTAATCCCCGACGCAAAAAGAGGAGTTTGAGTTTGACATCGATGTGTGTCTGTCTTTGGAATCGTAGCTATCAAGTGGATGGACCGATTTGGATGCAATTCTTAGCCGTGTACAAATCGTTTCAGCAGTTTGAAGAGTATCAGCTTACCAAAATAATGTAAAGCATTTTTAAGAGTTTTTAATGATTCATGGTTAAGTTCATTTTTTTTTGTTTTTTTCGGTTTGTTCATGTTCGGTTAGGTTTTGTGTGGTTTTTGGTCGCATTTTTGACTTAAAAATAGTTTTTTTTTAATTACGTATGATTACCTTTTTCTGTTTTGATTGTTATATGTGGTGTGCAATAAAGAGTTATTGTATTGTATTGTATTGATTACTCGATTAAAACGTGGGGGGTTTTGAAAACTTCTGGTTTTTATCGTATAATTACAATGAAATTTAAATTCACCCTTTGAGCAAAGCGATACGTTTGCACGCTCTTTACTATTTCGCTCAGTTTCACATTCTCCAATCTAAATTGTTATTTCGCCGTTTAAAAGCGCAGAATTGTGCTCAAGCCTCGCAAATAAGATTATTATCCGAGCCCTTTATATTAAACTCCCTTATTATTGCGACTTTAATCCTGTGAGAGATTCTGTAATACATTTTTAGACCTAGGAGATCCTTGATTGAACTTTGATTTCCATATTTTTTTGATTCGAGATGTTATTTGCATACCAATGTTCAAGTCCTTAGTTCCAACGGTTTAAGGCTGAGCATTGTGTCTTCTCTCAATCAGTAATGATAGTGTTTTAGTTACATGAAGAAAACACATTTTTATAATTATTTATTCTTATTGTTTGTTTCCGCCGCCTACTTTAACGGTTTCAAATCGATTTTTGTACCTAAATTCAACAGTTGTCTGGTATACTTAAGAGTATATCGCTTCAAAGGGACGAGACCGTCTATGTATTCCTTGTCTTTTTATTTTTGTAATGTTATTCTACCTATTGATTTGTGGTGTTCAAAGATTATTTGTATTGTTGTTGTACCTTTTTTCCCATTTTTAAATGTACTGTTTTCATTTTTAGTCGGCTTCGAATCTGTATAAACAAATCGCTAATTAAATACAAAAGCGACACATTTCAAAATCAGACACTGTTGTATTGAAGCCTTAAACGACCGACTTTTGTTTTAAGATGCAATGGCGAATGATTTTGGAATGCGTCCGTTTTGTATTTAATCAACGATTAATGTCTTTTTCCGTATAATCCTTTGATGGTACTTAAATTAAAACTTGTAGTTTCTCGATTACAGTGGTACACGCGTAGCATTACCTGGCAAGCCTCCCCGAGGGAGCTCCGTGCCGCAACTTAAATCACCGGGAAACGACTCAACTTTAAAGCTCAGTTTGTTAAGCTTTCAAGTTACCGACGTGACGGACGCGGACTTTTTGCTTTTAATTTAGGGAACCGCTTTTAAATAACGAGGATCCTTATCTCCTGGTTCCAAACTTCGTACCTGAATGTTCCCGCTCGCGATTTAGGTCACTTTTTTATAATAAAATTTGCGTACTGATGGAACCGAATCAAACTTTGGCGAATATAGAGGGACCGGAACGTGTTCTAGAAGCTGGTAGCTGGTTTCCAATTTACTTCACTATTTCCTTATTTAGGTAAAGTGTCGAGGTGAAGTCAACATTTATTATTTTTAACTGTGCAAAGACCTTAAAAAGAGATATTGAGACCACTAAAGACCGAAAAGCTGACAGCTTCCTCGCACAACGTATCAGCATTGTGGTACAGCGAGGAAATGCTGCTAGTATCTTGGGATCTAGGCCGCGGGGTCCTCTTTTATACATTAATTTAGTTGTATTTCCTATTTTTTTCATTTTATTTCATAATATTTTTATGTTAATGTTTAATTTTACTAATAACAAGCTTTTGATCGCGACTTCGTGTGCGTAGAATTAGTTTTTTAGGTAGTGTTTTTAGTGGCAAACATTAAAATAGCCACGAGCACGAATTTAAGGTTGTAACGAAATAAAACTAAATTTCACTCTAGTTACTAATAATAGAAGTGAAAGGTACCTATGACAGGATTTTAACAACTGGCAATAAAATACACTCAACATGTATTTTTGCGGTAAATATCTAGTAAAAATATTGATTATGCTTTACTAATAAAGAGTTATAAAGAGAGAAAAAAGAAGAAAAAAGAAAAAAAGAAAGAAAAAAAAAGAAGAAAAGAAGAAAGAAAAGAGTAAAGAGAAAAGAGTTATAAAGAGAGAGAGAGTTTATAAAGAGTTATACATACATACATACATACTAATTGGAGGTTAATAACAGTAGACTATTGATTATTGGGCGCTAATTCGAGATTAAGCTTAGCTATTGAGAGAAATGCACCAGCGCTACAACAGACGGATAAGCTGCGGTAAATGCAGGTCATAACTAAATCAATAGATTGGCTATTAGCTGCTAAGTGCATTGCTATGATATATAAACATACATACACATACACAAATCGAACATATAAACATAGCCTAACATAACAAGATCTACAAAATATTTAGTAACTATAGTGTTAATGCGGTTAAAATCACCAGTACTTACTGGCAGTACTATTTATAAACTGGAATTTGAAACTTTTTCCAACGCAATTATTTACCCTGAAAATGGGGAAAGTTTCCCTACATCGGCAAATTCACCCCACGGACCCCGTATATTGTCTTACGTAAATTGGTACACGTTAAGCAGTGCGCGTCTCCAACCCGTTTAATCTCTATTTTACATAGCTGCTAATACATTTAGGTAAATATTTAATGTAAATTGTAATTACACTGGAGATTAATTCTAAACCCCTTTCTCATTAAATTGTATCCAGCGAATCTACGCAGCTCCTGTTTTGAGTAATTACGAGATGAGTAAAAGATACTTTTTTCACAAGGTCCTTTTTACACATGGTATTTTGGAAGTTTTGTACGCTTTGTTAGGTGGGCGTTTTTCTGAAAATAAATCCACTCACCATTTTTCACGAATACAACGTGGATGGCAGTTCTGCTCAGTATCATAAGCCATAGAATATAATAATAGAATAGTCTTTTTAGTTTAAAGCAAAAAGTGTCCCAAAGTTTTCATACATTTTTTAACTTTCCATTTTGTTATCGTCATACAAGTGTCTATGGAAAAGTAACGGAAAAGGAATGAAAAAAATAGGATACTTTTTGCCATATACTAAAATCAATAGTGCTCGTGATTCTGAGCAGAACTGCTATCGAATTGTATAATTCGACAAAAAGGGTGAGTGGATTTATTTTCTGAAAAATACCCCCGATTCGAATTTGGAATCATTTTCATGTTATGATATAAGGACCGATCACACCGTCGCATATACGCAATGACGTGTCACAAGCGTTACGTTTTCTCACCCTTTCTTCATAAAAAACTATTCTTTTTTTCTTTCTTTCTTCTGATAGGAAATATCAAATGAGGGTGCGACCACACCGCCGCTTAAAAAACGGTGACGTTGCGGAATCGCAACAAAATGTATGAAGAAACGGTGAGAAAACGTGACGGATACGACACGTCACTGCGTATACGCGGCGGTTTGGTCGCACCCTGAATCAAGAAATTGACCGGCCGTTGAATTTGGCCGGGTTCGAATCCCGGCCATAGCTTTACTTTTCGGATTTTTCTATGTGTTCTAATTTTCAGTGTCGCTTAGAAATTAAATTTCTTTCTTCTTTTTTTTCCTTTTCTTTCTTTTTTTAATGAATTCCACACACAATAAATGATTAAGATTATTATACATTTTGTTACGTAAAAGACTTTTAAGCGATAGGTTTCTAGTCGCATCACCTATAACATGATTCCTACGATTTTCGCTGATTCCCTCGATGGGCTTTTTCCATGCGCGAGAAGAGAAGCAACTGGTACATTTTTTGTTTTTTTTTTGCTCCCAGACTAGCTTGAAGGGATCGGACAATATTATGTGTGTATTTATGTATTATTTTATTTTATTTATTTAGTTATGTATTATATGTATTTATGTTAGTATTGTTGTTTTTATAATCCCTGCGTTTCTCCTGTATATTTGTTTCCGCCACCTACACTGTCTCCAACTTATTTCTCTGTCTTAATGGTTGTCTGGTAGAGATCGCTATTAAGCGATAAGACCGCCTATTGTATACTTTGTTCTTTGTTTCTGTATTGCTTTGTACTGATTTGTGGTGTTCAATAAAGAGTATTTAATTTGTATTTTTTTGTACTAAACTCCATGGATTCTGTCCGAAATAAATATGTTTTTATTATTATTATTTTTATTGTATGAGGATGACGATTCACATGCACCGCGTACTTTTAATGTTTTCTTTGAGCATCTTTTAAATCGCAAGGCTCTCTAAGGTCTTTTCATTCTTAATTGTCCTATTTGGTAAACAAAATTCTAACCTCAAAACGTCTAATTTTTGTGATTTTTAACAATTTCATCGTAAATAAAGGAGCTGGAGACAAAATATCAGCAAAATTATATACAAAATATTGCCTCAGGTTTATTTGATAACATAGTACAAAAATTTGTACATTGAGGTTAGAATTTTGTTTACCAAACAGCACAGTTAAGAATGAATAGACCTTAGCTGGCCTGGGTCTTTAGATTTTCCCAAGCGTACTGGGCGAATATTCAGCGTTTTTCGGCGTTTTTTTTTCATCATTATCGTCTCAGCCTATACCATTAAAAGAGATGATGCTGAGACTTAACTTTGTATGACAACGAAACGAAACACAGTATCGATGCTGCATTTAGCTTATCCAAAGTTGAGGTGGCTTGTCCTTCTGTTAGGATAATAATTGCGGGAAGACAATGACGCGTGAACCGAGCGGTCGAAACGCTTGAACATTGGCCCTACTTCGATATTATCTTTTGTAATGTCACCCTACTTCAAAAATGAGTCACCATTCAAGGTCTCCCAGGTGTTCGATATTCCGTACGGACTTCCGGCGGTCGTTCGTGCGACCCTCGACCATGGAGGACGTGGGCATGGGCCATCACCGCGAGCTGCATCTCATCCTGAGGGAGCTCCAGTTCATCACCGCCAGGATGAAGAAGGCCGACGAAGAGGCCGAGGTGATCAGCGACTGGAAGTTCGCGGCCATGGTTGTGGACAGGTCAGTTTTGCCTTCATAAAAGAAGCTAATATAGGTAATTGGGATTGTTCATTTTTTTTAACCCCCCTTTTTAAATTTTTTTAGAAAATACGGAGCACTTTAAGAAACTGATTTGAATATTTTGTCGTTTCATGGTTTAATTTAATTAATGTAAATGCTTAAAAAAATCAGATACGACTTTTCGTAAATTATATTCGGCCGGCTGAAATAGGCAATTTTCCCACAACCCTTTGGAAATTAAAAAAAAATAGTTGTCATAACTGTTGTGACTGTCATCTCAATGTCAAATATACTGTTTACCTTTGGTTTACCTACAAGCTTATTGTATGTTGCGTTAAATCCTGATCATGGTTATAATGAGTTGAAAATTATGAATGTGGAAGTATGTGGCATTGTGTTTTGGTACCTACTTATATCGAAATGATCCTCGCAACAATATTGTGTACTTATAAACTTTGAAGTATTCAACATTTATTTCGCGACACCACTTTTCTCTTAAATCTTCTCGGATCCGTGCGAACTATTGTTTTGGAGCTGTTTTTAGAGTCATTATTTCAGGTTTGATCGAAGCATTTTCTGTAATTTCCATTATTTCGTTTTAAATCGACCGACAATTTTAAGTTTTCAACAAAACAATATTTACTTTACTGACATTGGGTGACACTGATAACTAGTTGACATATAAATTTAATAGACAAACTAGATATTTGCCGATTTATTTTTTGGAACTACCAACAGCCGCTCGGTAAGGTCGAATAAAGGGAAAATATTTTTTTTGCAAAATATCCGTAATCCTTGAGTATTTTTGAACGCCAGTAAGATAAAACAGTTCGCAAGCCCCATACTTCAAAATGGTTTTCAAATCAGGGTATGTTGTAAAAAAATGAACAATCCCAATTGTAGCCAAGATAATAGTAAGTTATATAATAACTGGCAGCTATTCCTTTTATAAGGTACACCCTGTGACTGCTGTCAATGAATAATAATAATAATAATAAAAGATATTTATTCAACAGTTTGCAATTACATTTAGACACAATTACAATTACTATTAATATAATATAATATTAATTATTTTTACAATTAGGCATAAACTGCAAAATACATATTTATGAGTATTTCATAAGAATCATAAAGATCTGTAGGCTTAATTGTCTAACTCGCTCGCATTCGCCAGCGTGTTCATTTTGACACTTGTATGGGCATCGGAATCAGCTAGCTGTCATATTTATACAAGAACTGTCATTTCAATCCGATGTAGAGTGTAAAATAGTTACACAAATTACCCTGCTGATTATTAACCCACTAGTACCTACGCATGGAACGGAGACTGTATATGCACTTGGGGTTATAGGTTGTATATTTACTTATGTGGGTGTCTGTTATTTCGGGTGTATGTTAATACTAGCTGTTGCCAGCGACTTCGTCTGCAAATAATTCGTTTATCGCTCTCCCGCGGGAATTTTCCGGGATAAAAAGTAGCCTATATGCTATTCCAGACTATTCTCTATCTATGTGTCGAATTTCATCCAGATTCGTTGGGCTGTTCTGGCGTGATTGAGTAACAAACAAACATTCATCCATCCATCCATCCATCCATCCATACTTTCGTATTTATAATATTAGTTAGATGCGTTGAGTAATATTATTTTCTCAAGCATGCTCGGAAATGTACGCGTTAATGTCGCGAAATGAAGCCAAGAAGTTTCACATTTACGGCCTAGGCCAAGAAGTAATGTGGTGCGGTCGAAATGAAGCCAAGAAGTTTCACATTTACGGCCTAGGCCAAGAAGTAATGTGGCGCGGTCGGCGGGCGGGTGCGGTCGGCGCGGCGCGGCGGCGCGGCGGCGGGTGCGCGGGGAACATGGCGCGAGCAATAGTTTGTTCAAATGGCACGTTTCAAAAATTAAAAATGCGGCTAATTAAACAATTTTTACTTGATTTCCTCGCATTGCTTGAGAAAAGCACTATACAATCCTCGGCCGGAAACAGGGATTGCAGGACTCGCTTTATCCGGCCTCGTCTACGACTCGGCCGTGTACCTCAATCTCGTCCTGCAATCCCTTACTTCACGGCCTCTGCAGTAATGTACTATTTTTAATACTTGAGAGCCTTATTAATATATGAATGTACTTAGCAGCAGTAGGTACTGTAAGCTTAGCAGAATTCAGGATCTTGCCTATTTTAAACAAAAACATTTGGATTAAGAAATGGGTATACTCCTTCTAGCAGAGCTGTTGTTTTAAAATGAATGAAGTATTGCGATTGGATGGATTTTAAGAACCCGACCCTTAAGTCCTGATAACTTTACATGAGCCAGGTGCCACTAAAAGCACCATTTTCGTGAAAATATGTCAGAAAACAACTACCTATTTATAATAACTTTCGCTTTCCCTGCCTTTCGTTTGTTTTGGTAATCCTGTGTGTTTGTCCCAGGTTCTGCCTCTTCGTGTTCAGCTTGTTCACGATCATAGCGACGGTGGCCGTTCTATTGTCTGCGCCACACATCATCGTGCAGTGAGGCGCATGCGCCTCGCACCCCAAGAGAGAACTATACTTAACTTATAGACTTAAGTTTTGGTCACGAACTTTTCGCTGGAAGCTGTACAAGATTGCCATGTGGACAAGTTTGTTGGTGATCGTATACTGCTTGTCTCTAAAGAATTATTGGTGAGATGTTTACCGAATATAGCGAGTCTTAGAGTGACGTGGTGAAAAAAATATATCGGTGCATCTCCCGTAGTCACCGCTCAGCAAAAAGTCGTGACCAGAAATGCGCTAGGTACTGGAGGAGAGATACCATCTCACGTTCGAGTCAGCAAATCTCGCTCTGAAGTCTGATCGTATCTCTCTGGTATGGCCCTGTGCGTAGTTTAAGTCACCTAATTTTAATACTGTATAATATTGTATCTAAATACGTGGTTCAAACGCACACGGCCCTTTAACTAAGTCGAAAGACGGTAAATATAAATACATACGTTACGTAGTAAGTCCAACATAATTATAAAACGATTGTGATGTTGACTAGGATGTTATACAGATAAACGTTGACAATTATAATTTTGTTAAAAGTGTAATAATATTACTAATTAAATATTAAAGAGGTTTTAATGAATTGTTTTAAAAGGAACGCTCGTCAAGTTTGGCTCCGTGCGGTGTAGGTTTGTTTCGGAAACTTTATGCAATTTACGAATATATACCTGATAAAAGAATTTTGCTAACGAATAATTATTTAATACAGTTTTAATACATGCACAATCGAAATATATTTTGTATTGGCGTTTAAAATAGTTGTTAATTTTGATCGGGAGGAGGAACGGTCGAGCGTCCGAGTGGCAGGCGAGGGCGTCAGAGGGTCGTATCCTTTAAGTAAATGAGGGATCACAGACGATGACATTACCCTAGGGTAGTAAATAACGTGTACATAACATAAAGGAACAAATATTGGTAGAGTCGACTTATAATACGTCGTTAAGGTTACGTTCTAAGATAAATGTACCCGCGAGAGCTCGCGGACTAAATAGAGCGCTGTTTGCTCGGCATCTCGCTTGGTTTTAAGTCTGTTTACGTTTAATTTTCGTTGGAGCTCCAGGAATTGTTTAAAGTCGTGGAATTGATACAAAATAAACAATTAACACGAAGGAACCAAAGTAACGGTAGCTAGTTAAAATTATAGTAAAATGATCGATTAAACTTAATGGACGTTAAATATTCAATAACATCTCAATTGTATAAATGAGCATAATCGCAATATTAAGACACAATAGATAAAGGCGGGTAGTTTCAAATGTTGTTTGAGTCACGCCGAGCGTCCTGAGTGTAGCAGGACGTACTAGGAACAATCTCTAGGTTAATTTGGTCTAGCCCCCGTTATCGCCATAGTGGATTGACGCGACGACATCACCGCGATCCTGTGCAACGTTTATCAATAATGTACATAAAACTATTATCGACGTGTGTATTTGTACATAAAATTTAGAAAATGCGGAAAAAATAGTTTTTCTTCTTTTCGGGACAGTTGCGGATACGATATTGCAGTAGCTCTGAAATGAAACTAGTCAGCCCAAAATGGATAAGTCGAGTATCGTTTGTTTGGGTATTTTGATATGTTACAATAGGCACGGTGGTCAGCTGTCTTCGAGCGCACTCTGTACTCTACGGTAGGTCGCAACGCCGCGCCGCGCGCCCGCGTTGCAGCAATGCGCGCAGCAACGGTTCGCCGCACAGCTCCCGTAGTAACCTCTTCGCCCTCTAGCACTTATTGTAGCAACTAAACTATATCGTATAATAGTCGTATTATTTAATGAGAATAACACTAATTCACGTCTTTATCTATGTCCGTTCCTCAATTTCGCTCTTATAGATGTCGTGATAGCCTAGTGAATGTCGTGTCCCCTAATTAAAAATTAGGCTACGGTTATAAAGGAAATATTTTAAGGAAGCTCACTAGTTTAGAATAAAATTTTATGCATCTCGGTGTGTTCTTTCTAATACAATTTTAAATAAGAATAATTGTTTTGTGTTTATCATCGAACAACGTTTGTAAGAGCTCGTCAAGCACATAGTTCATGGTTTACGTGTGTTTGATAATGTTAATTAACATATTTTAGTACCTACATTTTTGTGTAACAAAGTCGACTGCTTTCAAACTTGTTATTTTAGGACGTTATTTGATTTGTTAATTTTATATTTCTGTATTGTTTCAAATTGATCGCGTGGTGCTCAAATAATATCATGAAAGCAAAGTTTAAGTGCAAAAAATGTATAAACTACAAATTATTATTTTTTATCTATTACGTTTCGTATCTATATGGTTTTGCTGGCCATAGTGTTCGTTAAATATTTGGGTTGACCCTATGTGTTTCGAAACTATGTTTTATTCTTATAGATGGCATTTAAATAACAAAATAATTGTATTTACTTAAATTTGTCGAAGTTGTTTGTAAGAAAAATGAAATTATAAATTAATTGATATTTAATTAGATTTGTTAGTGCCAAAACATAGGGTTTATTAATTAAGTTGGATGATAGGGGTATAAATAAATGATAAAGTTGAGGATTTTATTGTATAAATAAAAAAAACGAACTAGGGTCTTTGCTAACAAGTAATTTAACTTTAATGTCGAGCAGCATTGGGCCGCGAGGGGTTGTCAGCCAGTTTTAAAAGATTATTTTGTTTTAAAAAAATAATTATGAGGTTGTGAAACGATTTTAAAACCCATGGTCGCGGCCCAGTGCTTCATTAAAAGTGGAGTTAGCATAAACCGCGGGACTTGACTCTCCGTCGACCGTCGTCACGCCAATCAATCCAACCGTGCTGCTGTAACCAATTAGAAAGGAACATTCAAACGCATACTTGCTTCTAATTGGCTAAACGTAGCTAGCTACAGCAAGATTAAATTTCTAACTGTGTCTAGTATCTTTTACAGCATTCATTTAGGTTTGAAATTAAAGCCGGTGTGTAGGTAATATTAACTCTACTAAGATTTCAAGTGTTGAACATTGTCTGCAATTTGGCAACGATACAAGCCGACCCGAGTCACGTCCCGTGGGGTGTTCTTAGCTCAAACGTTTTAAACGCGAGTAGAATTCGATCTACAAATAATAAATGCTATAATAAAAAGCCTGCTTTGGACCGGGTTCGAACTAAAACTGGAATGAACTGACGCACGCAATCTCATCTACAAACTTCCACAGATTATATTTTAAGTTTTAATGTTTAGAACTCAACCGAGGAGGCATATTCACGGGTGAAGTTGAGAGATGTAGGCAAAGTTCCGACGAGATTCAAGTTTTCACGTAGATTTAATACAAGCGCGTGGTATAGCCTCTTGCAGGGAATTTTCTTTACGACTTTCCTTCATAAGAGACAACAAGTCAATATAAAGTAAGTTTTACAGCTCTTTGTATAACCTTCTTGAGGCCAAGCACGGAACGGCTGATAACGTAGCTTCGCATTTTCTGGAATTATTTTCCCGCCTTTTCGTCATGTCAGCCATTTTGTAAGCACGCACCGCGCGAAATGGCGTGTGCCAAATTCGACATAGTTGATGTCGTTTTTTTTCTAGAAAGACTGCTGAATAATGTAACACTGCCAGTAACGCAAGATAAACGTAATAAAGCGATTTCTTGCGGAGGATTAAATTTTTTCCTTAGCGAATCTCTGATCACGATATATCGACTAGTATTAGACGAGTTCGTGTCTTGCGCTATTGTTTATTTTTTGGTTTCGCTTAATATAATCTAGATACTAAAATTGCAAGATAATTTAAGCTTGCAAAGATTAAACGAGCTTGTCTCTGCTGTCAATCTCTTTTGTACTTATACCTACCGGGTTTAATACTTTCACTTGTCTAAGGTTATTTAAATTCAAGTTAGCACTAATACCTCTGTCCGAATTTCACTCTAACACCAAGGAACCATTTTACACGTTAGCATAATTAATGTCTATACTAAAATATATCTACAACTTTCCGTAATGTTTGAATGGCATACAAAATAAGTTGAGATGCGATGTCTTTTTCATTCAAAGAGAGTATGTAGTGTTTTTATTTTTATGGAATTGATTGATAATGACGGAAAGGGAAGCTAAATGAATTTAACATTAATGTTTGCACTGAAACCATTGGAATGTTGCCGCTATTTTTGACTGTGTCAACTTTCACATAGTGGATTGTTATAAAAGAAGACTTCTTATTTGTATGCCACGGAAACATTGACTTCATCACTCTGCACTATAGGGAACTAAATGCTTTAATCTCAAAACAGGTATTTTGGACTCTATGTACATTACTCTGTAGTTTAAATTTTACTTCTTTTCACTTCGCACAATTTGAAAATTTTGCAAGTCACTGAAATGATTAGCCACAGTAAATTATTTCAAATAAATTTTACGCTATTAGACAAAAAAGTCCTATGTCTGGTGATCGTTTGTTTCTATAGTTAACCATTACATTTTCTGAAGCTCTGTTTAGTTTTTTATGTCGAGTGATTTATCATATTTTTACTGCACACTCTACCCGCCCATTTGCTTGTGGATGTTAAGGCGGGGGCAGCACTGCCCACCAGTAATCAGTAAGTCGCTATCAGCGAACGTTCGACGCTGCATATGCGCGTGAGTCGCCTCTGTTTCCTTTTTCACATTCTTTAGCAATTTGGAGGGTAGAGCTTACAGTACAGATACAGTATAAAGTACATTATTATTTTTATACAAGCATTTACTCTTAGAATGTTTATGTTTTGAACACTGACTTCTGATTGCTCGTGATTTCACAGAGTCACAGCTTATTTGTGTATAAGCTGTCCTGTCCTATCCTGTCTTTGCATATTTATATACTTAAAAAATAATAAAATTAGGTAACTTAAGTTTCCAGGTTTTTTCTATCTTCTTATATTTCTTAGGATCTCAGCCTATTTGGCCAGCTATCGATTTCTGGACTGATAGCTTCAAATTACCCGATAATGGAGGTGGACCGTTTGCCATTTGTTATTTCGCATCAGATTTAAAGGGTACTAATTAACTTCCATCGAACACTAGATCGTCTCCAGACATCTTAATTTTATTCTTGTCAATGCTTCGAAAGAGGTTTTCTTTGATTTGATAGCCTTTACGTAAGAAGAAATCTGTGTCTAATTATTTTCAGCCACTTGCGAAATTAATAACACTATAATAAAATCAGTGCAAACGTTTAAAGCTATTTATGGATTTAAAATGAGTTTATTCATATCATCATATCTATATATTTTACTAAAGCTACTGACACAATCACTGTCATTTACGCGAACAAGGAATTCATTCGACCAAGGAATTTAATATAAACTTACAGTGAATTCATTTCGCAAAGTTTTATGAAACGAACTTACCGGAGGCGTGTAGGCGAGACAAAATTATAACGTCCCGTGTAAGGCAATACTTTATACGCGACCAGAAACTTTTGATCCACTTCTTTGGCATTTTATTATTTGGTAAATATATTTTCTCAAACTCTACAATAATTTCTATATTATAAGACCTTGAGAAGATTACTGTTCAATCATTAATCATGTTCTCGGTTGTGTTCGCTATCGCTCTTTAAAAGGGTACAAATTGAAACTATAACATTACACCGGGTGTGTCAATACTTTTAGCTTACTTGTCGCTCAATTTAACCTATTTTCAAGACTTATCTCGATTCGTAAGTTTATTTTTCTTTGGTCACTAACTTTAAAAGTTCAAACATCGATGATGTCTGCTCCATCTACAATGAATGAGATTCGTACTTTTGTTGTCAAATCATTAGTTATTTATTTTAAGATTATTTGTCATTGATTTAAGGATTTAGAGCAACATTTTGCTTTCACCGCTTTGTTAATTTCATATCTCCGCATTGTGTTCTTTGGGGGTATATAAACCTGTGGAATAATTAATTAAATTAATAAAATACGACTGCAGTAAGTTGAATAAATACAGCCGAGTGTAATGTAAGTGTGTAATAAAACCCCTATGGAGGTTTTTATAATAGTGAACAAAATAAATGATACAAAGGTAAATTTGTAAAATAAAAACTCGACGGGTAAAATGTTTATTCGTTAAAATTGACTATCGTAAGTAGCATTCGATTTGTATAAAACTAAAATAAATTAAAGCAATCTGATTTATACTAACTACTTTGTTTTATTTCTGTAATATACTTACTTACACAAACCCATTGAGAGTAAAAGCGTTTTCAAATTTTCCGATACCTTTCTTTCAATTAGTTTAAAGAACCCGATAATTTTTACACTTTTTACCTGCTTCAATATCGCATCACCATTAGTGTCGAACGCCAATATCGGATTGGAAAATATGGAAACGTTCTCAAAGATTTCGCTCACTGAGCGTCTTATAGCATAGGTGAAAAACTTAAGTAAATGACATGTCCGGTCACTTTGCCATTTGATTTACCATACACGGATAACCGTTCGGGATGGAGACAGATTGGAGAGGCGTATGCCCAACGGTGGACTTCTACACGCTGAAGAAGAAGAAGAAGAGACACGGATAAAACCTACTTACATATCGTTTTATGAATAAGGAACGTAACCTGCCTCAGACGAACATGTGCGTTCAAATGCCTGTAACATTATGACAGCGGCGAAAGTCACGAAAATCAATATATTTGGTGGCAGTGAACGCGTTAAAAAATGAGTATTTAGGTAACAGAAAACATATGTTACACGTCAAATGGCTTCTGTCAACAACAAAGTATCTACCGTCGCAGCAATTGATGTGAATGACCGCAACCCCTGGCAGTTTATGCAAACACACGCAAAGGCAATCTAAGTTGAGAATGACCCCGTGCGGATAGTATCGCGTATAACGGTCAAAGTTGCACACGTTAGATAGTAAAGAGAGGATGATACGGGGAAACGGTTAACGCAGATAGCAAGAGAGGGTCATTGACGCGAGACGGAAACGTTGGGATACGAACTCATAATTACATAATGTATTAAGTAGGTACATACGGCTCTTCACAGATATCTTCTTAATAAACATGACGTAGTAGATTGTAATTGACAACATTTCATATTTCTGAGTCTATAATTTTAATGGTTCTCTGTATTTTGTTTGAAAAGATGAACATGCTGACAGTTTAATTTTTTCGCTAGGGCTTGTATTTAATTTATAATTAATTTATTAATTTTTGCTTATTCTAAAAGGGCGTAACTCCGATACTATCACAGAATACACACTTATCCCTTTGTTTTTTCTCTATAGAAAAAAAACTGACGATAATTTCAAATTGTCAATGTCAGGCCCTATTCTCCAATATTCGATTTTCGAGGTTCGCTTCGTGCTGTTCCGCTCACACTAATAGTCATTATCTTGAGAGTGAGAGAGAAGGTATGCAACGAACTTCGAAAATAGAATTTCAGAGTTGCTCCCCTTGTACTTTGAAGTTGTCAAAAATTCAAAATTATGGTCGGTTATTTTTTCTCGTGAAAAAAGCAAAGGCGTTTCACCTATCCTGTGGTAGTTTTGGTAAAATTAGGACATATTTTTAATTAATGTTTATTTTTTATAATAAGCGATATTAAAATTATATAAACATATTGCAGTGATCAGGGGGCAAAATGCTTTCAAACCATGTATACATTTTCAGGTGTTATAAAAATGAAATGTTGTCAATTCATACTAAGACTTGTTGACAACAATTACGATAGAAATTACGAGAGTGCTCACTCAAATTAACCTAGACCAAAAATATATCCAGAACAATTTAACCTTGTATTTTCTTCTAGCTAACATTTTACGTAAGTAGGTACCGATGTTATTTTATGTTGAATGATTGAATAAAATTTCTAAGCGACACTGAAAATTAGAACCCACGGAAAAATCGGAAATGTAAAGATATGGACAGGAATCGAACTCGGATACTCATTATTCCGTGATGCGTGCTATACCGCTACACCACCCGTAGCAGGTGAGTAAGCCTTCGAACTTTTCTATGACTTTATTAAGACACTATTACAAACTCCCTTGGAATATCTATTGCTCACCAGGGACGAAAGAAGGCGCTGATTGAATAAACCAAACTAACCGAAACACATTCATTGTACTAATTTTAATAAGACTGATGGAGTGTCAAAAACTTTCAGAGTGCAGATGCGAAGTTGATGCTGCCTTTTATGGCAGATAAAGTTACTTTCCCATACAAAAACTCACAATAGCAGAACTTAATAAAGACAAACTTCCATCAATTTCATTAGCAACCGAACCCAAACATTGCAGAAGCAAACATTTCTTTCAATCCCTTAAATTAAAAAGTTATTTTTATGAGGTTTCAAGCACCTTGGTCGTTATCTCGTGAACTTTAGATTTCTTTGAAGTCCCAACGACAGGTGCGAAGATATTGGTTATCTGACAGGTGACAGCGCCCCCCTGGGGGGAGGAGCTATCGATCTTTGCTCCAAAACAACCCAGAATTGAAAGGACATTAGTGTCATACAAACTTTTGCACTTAGGCTCTTTTATAAACGGTGCTGTCTGCGTTTCGTCGTAATCGACGCAAGCTCGTATTTGAGGTTAATGTTCCAAAAAGAATCTAGGGCTACACAGAAATTCGAAATTCGATTCGTGCCGTTCCTTTCAGACTAATAAGCATTAACAAGAGAGTGAAAAGACACGATGATGAGGAGTTAAGTCAAGAATTTCTTTGACAACGGACGTATTTTGATGATTTTGGTAAAGAAAAAGAAATGACTTTTGAAACGCGAAACACCTGATTCAATATCTCTAGATTCCAGTTCCTTGACGACTTTTTAAGAGCATTTTAAAACGAGCAGCCGTAATTTTATTCGCATTTGGATTGAAAAATTGACGTATTATTGGCAGAGACGCTTTAAATTCACGCCTGCAGCTGTCGTAACATCCAAATATCGTTTTCAATCTTCAAGCAAGTTTGAGAATGGGTCAAGAAGAGACGGGTGTTGTTCGCTTTTACTCAAATACAGTGAAGCCCAAAAAAGTAAAAAAAGCCGTGGTAGGTAGCTTAGTGGTCAGGTCAAAACCTGTGGCCTCTCAAGCAGCAAGCAGGGTCATGGGTTCGAGCCCGGACTCGCACCTCTGCGTTTTCTAGAATTTATTAAAATAACATTTGAAATTCACTATGAGCTTTTCGGCGAAGGAAAACCTCGTGAGGAAACCTGCACAAATCTGCGAAGCAATTCAATGGTGTGTGGGCCGCGTGGGAACCATAGCCCAATTCTGAGAGGAGGCCTGTGCTCAGCAGTGGGACGTATATAGGCTGGATATGAGATGACAGACGACATCTGCGCGGGAAGAGAAGCAACTGGTACATTCTATGTTTTTCTTTGCTCCCATAACAGCATGGGACAATTTTTAATAAATTGACGTTTACCGTGTTTAGGTAAGAGCTTGATACCTGTGACATGTAGGTACTTTTTCTCTCACTATCTTTGATATTCTTTCTTCTTTGATTTTTCTTCGTTCTTTTTAAACCTGCTGGAAGGAAAAGCAGAAGGACGAGGCAGAGGAAAGCCAAGATCGACTTATTTTGACCAGGTGAAGGAGAAAGTGGGTGCCGCGTCGTATCGGGAGCAGTGGCTGGCTGAGGACCGAGCGGAGTGTCGATTACTCCACCGACAAGAGCCTAGCTCTTAAATTCAAGAAGAGAGATCTTTGATATCATGCAGGTCTCTAGATATTTTAAGGATTTCGCTAGTTTCGCCGCAAGCTGTAAGTTTACAACGGAAATTGTATCGACTGACTCCGCGGCATCTGATTATGGTAATGGCGACCCGCTTTGCCGAACTACAAGCCTTTGAAAACAGTGTAGTTTAATCTCTAGGCTTTTGCATTTAACTGACTTTAAAGAGGTTCTCGATTCGAATTTAAAATAGTCGTCGCCCCGGGCCGTAAGTAACAATTTGCCGCCTGCTAAGCGAGCGGGAATTTTCACTTCCTGGGGCCTTACCATGACGTCCTAATTCCGTCTCAGTTCGAGTTTTAGCTGTCACTTTTAGTATGAATCTGACAGCGAGCGAACCTAAACTGAATCGCATTAAGACATTATGGTAAGGCCCCTGGCCAGGGGAAGACGAATAATTGTGTACGAACCTCGGGTGGTGATAAAAGAATCCTTTGGCTCGTAAGACAAGTTCTTGCGATCTGAGACATTCTATATTTCACCACCCACGGTATGTAATGTATTATTTCATTGTTGCAGTGCGTTGGTTTGCATGTGTAACAGTTGTGCTCACTATGAAAATGATCCCGTAGAAGGAACGAAACGCGACAGTATTTGTGTGGTGTAAGGGATAATTAAGTTTTGTGGGATTTATAATTATGTGTTTTATGTGGCAGTACTCGAGGGAGGGACTGCATGAACATACATATTTCGCATAGGCTGCACGTGAGTAGCGGAGTAACAAGGTAATTATTTTTTGTTCAACAAAAAGCTTTGTATTAAATATGAAATTTTTAGTAGGTATTAAACTTTCAGTTTAAAAATGAATTAGTGCTTCAATTTATAATAGTACTTGTAGTGCACTCGCATTACTTTTATGAAGATCCTTGTCTCGTGAAGATACGCGAGCGACAGACGGTCTGAAGTGGTTTTTCGTGTCAACCCTCTGTTTCTTGCAGGGTTGCAAGTGTCACGCTGTACGGAGCACCCTGCGTACAATTTCAACGCTGAAAAGCTCTTGTTTTTAAAGCAAGGTACAGTTAATTTACATATAACTCGAAAGTTGTGTGCTAATTTGGATGATATATGAAAAAAATAATTTGCTAAATGAAACCGAACTTTCGTCAGCCTGTAACTTAAAAAAGTGACTACTGAACAAAGGCAATATCTTACCAAAATCTTTGGTTATGTTCTACTCTTTAAAGGTATTTAAACCTGTTCGTTAAATCAAAAATTAACTTTAATTACACCTTACAGGTGGCGGCACGTAAGTCTAACGTGGAGTACGCCTGCCCGCGTCCCCTGCACTCCCCCTCGATACCTTATTTTCGACTACTGCGCATCAACGGTCATCGCTAGACTTACGTGCCGGCACTCCGTATGGCTATTGCTGAAATAGCCGAAGCAGTTTGGTTAAATATTTTTTTTCAGTGTAGCAAGAGAGCGTCCGATTCATTAGTGGATAGTGTACAAATTTGTATATCGAAACAAATATTTTATTGAATCAAGGGTACTATACAGAAGTCTATTTCATGAACTACTCAACGCAACGCCTACGCGTATACGCGTGAGTACTTGGCAGAATAGCAAGGTGTTTGTACATAATATAATATTCACAGATCATGTACGGGGTAAACAGAGCCTAGGGTAACATGACCTAAAAACCACGTTTGGCATGTTGTGGGATATAGGTGGAAAAGGGAATCAAAATGATGATGGGTTTCTAGCCGCATCGCCTATGGTTCCTAAGATTATCGCCCATTTCGAGGATGGGCTTGTACCATCTGCGCGGGAAGAGATGCAACTGGTACGTTCAATGTTTTTTTCTGATAAGATAATTTGTATTTTGTTATAAAAAGCTCAATCAATTTACTTGGAATTTGGCAGAGATAGTTCCAGTACCAGGTAGTGTTCATCCCGAAAAATTGCATAAAATAGTTCCAGCGGGATAATGAATTCTGCGCAGATGGAGTCACGGGCAAGGCAATTATAATACACACATACATACATACATATCGTCACGCCTCTTTCCCACAGGAGTAGGCAGAGACTACTTTGTTCCACTTGCTACGATCCTGACATACCTCTTTCGCTTCATCCACATTCATCAATCTCTTCATACATGCTCGTCGGTTTCTGGTACTCTTGACCAGTAGGCTTATTGTCTAACTCGCTCGCAATAGCCATCGTGTTCATTTTGACAGTTCATGTATGGGCTGACAGTTGGCATCGGATTCAGCTAGCTGTCGCATTCATACAAGAACTGTCAAAATGAACACGATGGCGACTGCGAGTGAGTTAGACAATAAGCCTACTGGCCTAGCCTAGCTAGCTAGCCCTAGCTAGCTGGCTAGGGCTAGGCGGACGTTCCATGATCAAACTGGGGACGTTTTGGATAAAGGCAATTATAATGGTGTTAAAAATTTCCAAAATATTATTAATTTTCACTTTAATTCGAATCTTGTTAAATAATTGGGCCACGTTTATTCATTCCGCCAAAGTCGACACCGAGATCCACGTTCAAACCTCTTATTAGAGCCGCCTGCGAAGCTGTCAGATGAAACAAAACTTCCAAATTATTAATTCTATCTCACGACTTGCCAACTTTCGAGGAAGGACAGAATTACAGTTTTAATAATTTAAATGAAATCCGCTACGAGCGAGAAATAACTGTGTGACAAAGGAGGGTCATTAAATTTAACATTTTGCAGTGCTAGTTAGGGACGACCCCGTTACCTTGTTAGGTACTGTGTCCGGTGAACCTTTTTAGGGTTCCGTACCGCAAAAGGAAAAACCGGCCAAGTGCGAGTCGGACGCGCACCGAGAGTCCCGCATAAATTCGGCAAGTGAATATGAAATCCAGTGTTAGGAGAGCCCTGCTCCTTAACAAAATGTGGGCAGTGTGAGGTCAGTTTATATTGGTAGTTTACATAGACAAAGAAATTGTATGCGGAGTAACAAAACTGACCAGGGAACACATTTTTCTCGTAAGAAACAGTAGTGATGTTTCTTAAAGTTTCTTAACGTATTTGAAAGTTGTCATGTCTATCGCATGAAAAGTAGGTACATTATTGGGGATGAGAGCGAGTAGTTTAGACAGAGTGATGCTTGATGCAGCTGTTGCATTTGCACTCGTTGTCGATCTTAACAACATTATTTTTCATTCATGTTTATTCAGAACACGGCAACTGTCATACGTCATACATTACACTAGATGAAGCACTGTAATGGATGTTTTAAATGAGAACTGTTAAATTACTCCATTAAGCTAGACTTCCGAGCAAAACGGCTCTGGCGTCACAGACACAGCGACAGTGTCTCTGCGTTAGTGACGCCAGGGCCTCTTTGCTCGGAAGTCTAACTTAACATGAAAAATCCGCTTGTTCCCCGTACATAACTATTTTACATTACCAGGACATTCTAAGGTTAAATAAAGACTATTTCTAAATTAAAACAAGGGCCACCCCTCCGAACCTAAACCTAAATTAATCCAAATTAATCATCCTATATTGGTTTTACCAGTGCCGGTTATAGATTAGATTAGATTAGATTAGATTATTTATTCATTCAATATAAAATTACATCATAAATTGTACAATGTCAAGTTACGAGAACTTATATTGAAATCGTCAAAGAACAAGTAAAATTAAATTAAAAATAATTGGATGTCAATAATAAATAAGCAACAAATAATTACATTTTACTTATGAAAATTAAAAAATCAAATAATTTATAACAATAATAATGTTACCCAACAGGGATCGTCCTATTAAAATTATTAGGAAAAGAATGTCAAATAAAATAAGAATTAATATCAAGACTACAATTTCAATGTCAAAACAAAAATGTCAAATAACATTAAAATTAAAATATTATATAACTTAGTTATGTACGGGGAGCAAGCTAAAAAATCAGACTCCGTGGCGACATTGCGTCGGCCTACCCTACGATTCTCTGCGTTTCAGTGAAATGAAATCTTCACAAAAAGCCTTTCAGCGCATCGTAGTGGCCAGTTCAGTTACTTTGGTTCCGACGTCTGAAATATTGAACATTTAGCTAATTGGTATTCGGGCCGCGCGGATATTTTCAAACCATTTTTCAGCCAAAGTGGATTAATGCTTGCCTATTCGTTCCCGGTAGGCTGGGAGAGAGGAGCTGCGAGAGTTCGGCAGGCTTATTACGTAACTCGCCCGCAATCGCCATCGTCTTCATTTTGACAGTTCATGTATGGGCTGACAATTGGCATCGGAATCAGCTAGCTGTCACATTCATACAAGAACTGTCAAAATGAACACGATGGCGATTGCGAGCGAGTTACGTAATAAGCTAGCAGGTCCGGGAATAAATAATAGTTTAGAAAGTGATATATTTTTTCACTTTAAGAAATGGGGCGAGCAACGACGGGCCGTTTCTTTACTTAAGCACTATCCTCCGTTTTATTCGTGGATAATATTTTTAGAAATTAAATTTTTAGAAGGTCACCAGTCACCGTTTTATTAACAGACTAGCTGTTGCCAGCGACTTCGTCTGCAAATAATTCGTTTATCGCTATCCCGCGGGAACTACGCAATTTTCCGGGATAAAAAGTAGCCTATGTGCTATTCCAGACTTTTCTCTATCTATGTTCCAAATTTCATCCAGATCCATTGGGCCGTTCTGGCGTGATTGAGTAACAAACAAACATCCATCCATCCATCCATACTTTCGCATTTATAATAATAGTTAGATTAACACAACTCAAACAAAAAAGGTACATGGTTCACTCTCGGTGTCACTTTTTAAAATGCATAGAAAATGCTTGGATAGAAAATATTCAACAGGAATATGGTTTTTTGACTTGACTTGACTTCACTATCGCGGTGTAGCAAAGTAAAGTTATCTACATAGGTATCTTTATAAGGCCTCATGTTTCAATTCCTAATGTTAGTGTCCTCTCACCGTATCTCTGCAGCATCGGCCCGACCCGCGGATTTATTCGTGACTCTGCGAAAAATAAGTGTATTGACTTTGATCTATGGCTCGTCAAACCGCAGTGGCCATAATTCCCAAACGTTTACTATCAAAAACTGCCGGGAATGATGTTGGCATGCTCCATTTATATCAGTCATATGCAAGGCCTCTTAAAATTGTATCGATATATTCCAGCAAGTGGTTGGGTTCATTTGACTTTCAGGATTTTTCAATCATAGTCGACGAATGTTTACATTGATGACTTGATCAGTATTCAATGTGAACCGCGTCAAAGGCGACCAATCTAACCGAAACTTGCAGAAATTTCAGAATTTTGACAATATAATGTAAGTAACCAAAAAAAAAAAATGTATACTAGTATAATAAAATTATAAAAATTGCAGAAAAAGCGACCTATTGTCTCTATGCCACCTAATGACATTGTTATAGCTACTTGCTCTTTGCAAATAAATATATTATTCTCTATTCTCTCACTCTCTCACTCTATATAAGTATTATAATGTCGATCAAAAGGTGCAGTAATAGTGATATTGCTTTTTTAAATTTGAAAAATACTTGCATGGTATAAAGCGATCGTAAAGTGTTTAATTAAAGTAGCATTGGGTTTTTGAATGCCATAAAATTTATAGAATATAACACAAAACTAGCGAGTCAACATCATTTAGGGTACTTGTACTTGAGTAAACCTTATACTACAAATGTCATTAATAATAATAATATTTATTTGCAAAAACATAAAAATTTCAACAAAAACTTATTGACACACTTTAAACTCATGAAACTTATCCTATAAATGAAGCAAAAGGAACAAACAGAGCAAGCTCTACAAAATGTTTAACATATTACTGATATTATCTACCCACATTCGTACCTGAAATTTGTGTACATTCAGCGAAACGTAGACAAAAGAATATTTTTATATGAAAATACCAGACTCAATTTTATTAATAACATAGTGGGGTTTCTTCTGCGTCTTTCGAACAAACCAGTTTGAATCCTACTGCAGTGTTAGGAAGCTTGTTTTTCGTATGGCTTATTAGAGCCCTGAAGTATTTTGGACGGTCTTTATTGTGCGATTTGCTGGTATGATACGTTTTGTTCAAGTGTTATTTGAGGTGTTATTGCGAAGGTTTGCGGCTGTCGTGAAGTCATTATTCTTTGTAAACAAGATAGTGTTTTGCTAGAAACAAGTGGAGACCTAAATTAATTCTGCGAAAGTAGAGTCCATCGAATTCTATTCCCGATAGCAAACGTAAGAAAATCTGATGTTCTTTTGGAACGACGAAATTTACTACAAGCAGCCAAAATTACGTGAAGCAGGCCCTAACAACACTTAATGATCGGATAGCCTAGTGGTTAGAGAAAAAAAAAATAGAACCGCCTTCAAATGTAACCTAAATCTGTCTATAGATTTCATAAATAAATTATAATAACGCTACTTTAGAAATGTCAAATTAATAAAATTGGTGACAATTGTCCCAAGATATTTATTATTATTTAATCACGTCATTTATTTATTTATACCCTTCTTACAAGGCTTCCATGCTGGTCTGGAAGCAAAGAAAAGACATAAAATATACCAGTTGCTTCTCTTCCCACGCAGATGATAAAAGACCATCGAGTGAACAGGAAAAGATCTTAGGAATCATGTTATAGGCGATGGGACTAGCAACCCATCGCTATCTTAGATTTCCCTATCCACCTATACGCCTACAACCTAAGCGTGGCCTTTGGGTCTTGTTACCTAGGCTCTATCTACCCTGTAAGGGACAAAGACGTGATTTATGTATGTATTTATTTATATTTATACCCTTGAGCGAAGCTAGTGATACCGAAATTTATAAATTACATAGAACATTGTGACGACAAATCCGACAAAGGAAATGCTAAGTATCGCACAACAGTATTCGAATCGATAGACCTTCCGATACGAGAATAATTCAAGTTTGCTCGCGATGCTGAATTTAAATAATGCCGCGGTATTAAACAGAAGCCTTTTCTGATAGTAACAGGGCCAGTTATGTGTCATGAAACGCCATCGCTATTGCAATTACATCTTGCAATCATTAGAATCCTCACAACTCGTAGACATAATGCGACCGTTGCCAGGAAAAGGGACGAGAAAATATAAGAAGTGATTTTTATTGTATGGTTTGGGTGATTATTATGGCAATAAGTACCTAACTGGCTAGACTTTAGACATAAGAGACATAAATGCAGTTAATTTGGGCTGACCCTGCCTGTGCGATGAGTAGGCACTGGAACTCTGTTCATATGGAGTCTAGGGGCAGCATCTATAGGATAATTTAATGTAATACACTACTAACTAACCCCCTTATTCATAAACGCACTATAGGCCTCTGTTAACTTAGTAATCGTTTGTCCTTATCTGTCACTTTGACATTTACCTTTCACAGATAAGGACAAACGATTACTAACTTAGCAGAGGCCTATAGTGCGTTTATGAATAAGGGTGATAGTCTATAAGTTTATGTAAACTAACACTATATGGACTTTGTCTGAAATAAAAGAATATTATTATTATAAAACATGATAATAAAGAAAATACTTATAACAAAGTTTATTTATGGTTTCAATGAAGTATGCTGTAACATTTAAAAATGCAAGCTCATTGCATATCTATGTAACACAGTGACACTTAAATAACATTCAAATTTAAATTAGAATTGTTAAATTTTACAATGATTTATTTTACAAGCTAAGCTACGACTATCATCTGTCAGATGAAAGCAAGAACGTTAGCAATTGCCCTTACAGATTTCGGTGTCTATCGACATTAATGAGGTATTCAAGGGTCGACGAAACAAATCCTCGGGAGTACAGGTGCTTTATCAGTTCTTTGTGAAGAGGCGTTAGGTCTGGCGCGCACAAGCTACTTTGCGACTGGCTGAATATTTTATAAAGACCCAGACAGACGGGCGAGTAAGTTTTATAAGTACGCAAACTTCGACTGGCACACAGGCGAATAATGTCATCGAGCTGTAAGTACGCGAATTTACTCGCCCGTCTGTCACTTAACGATTAGGTAATACTAGCTGTTGCCAGCGACTTCGTCTGCAAAAAATTCGTTTTTCGCTATCCCGCGAGAACTACGCAAAAAAACCCAAAAAATGAATTCTGCGCATTCAAGGTCACCGCTCATAAACCGTTGCGACACTAAATAGCACCCAGGAGAGTAAGAAAGAGAAAGGAAATCGCACCGTCAGCGATATCCGACTGTATGCGTCATCTCTTTAATATTGGTTTTTTATCGGCGTGAATAAAGAATTTTGTTTTGCGTTAAATAAACAAGCGCGTCGTCCGCGCCACCTGGTGCCAGAGAGGAACAACAAAAGGAACTGCCACAATACACGGGTATGTTGAGAAAATCGACGTTAATATAAAAATGAAACCAATTGGGATTGGAACGCATCCAATTGTTTGAGATACTAGCTGTTGCCCGCAACTCCGTCTGCGCAAACGCTTATCGTCATCCCGTTGTTATTTTACTGAAAATGTGAGTCAACTTGAAAAAACAAAGATGTCTTCCTTGACTGGAGCTTTAAAAAAATGTGTAGGCTGCATACCTTACAAGGCACGTCTAATGATATATAACTCACTAGCGAAATCTCACTTGGACTATCTTATTGAAGTGTGGGGCTGTGCTGCCAAGACTAATCTAAAGTGTCTACAAACGTCGCAAAACAGATTAATAAAAACCTTGTTTAAATATCATCACTTAACAAGAACAAAATTACTGTATACTACGACAAAGATTTTCAATATAAAACAAATTTATACGTTTTCTACTTGCATGCTCATCAAAAAGATATTAGAGAGGAAAATACATTCCCATATAACATTTACGAAAAGAACATTTAAGAATAATCTGAGAAATACAAACAAAATCAAACTATAGGCACAGAACTGGCTATGGTAAAAGAAATATTTTATCAGAAGGGGCACAGATATATAACAACCTGCCAAGAGATGTTAAAGAATGCGAATCTTTGGGTCTGTTTAAAGCTAAATTAAAAAACTACATTTATGATCACATATATTAAAATTATGGTGGTTTATGTTATTATTATTTTTAAGAATATTTTTTTGTATCTCATCTAAGTGAACTGTTCTTATGAGAATAAATGACTTTAAACCGAAATCAAACCTAAAGAAATAAATACAAATTATGAAATCTCCAAAACTCCACAACTCGCCTTCTAGGTGTCGGTGCCAAGACCGCCAAGCTTAGAAGAACTCTCTCATTAGATGGCTCACTGAAAATCAGTGTCGTGGCACTTCCGTGCCGTGACAAACGCTGAGTGGAGTCCTTTTTTTGTAACAACGCAACTGTATCTATTTTTTACATTGTTATCTAATTAATGTTTTAGTTTAAGTTGTTCAAAAATAAACATTTTCTATTCTATTCTATTCTATGTATAACTGGGCTGGTCACGTCTGCCGAATGCACCCACAACGATGGGCCCAAATTACCATCCGTTGGATCCCGCGAGATGGCCATCGAAGCAGAGGCAGAACAAAGACGAGATGGCGGGACGATTAGGATGCATATCGGAAAGGATGGTAGGAGCATGCTCTTGACAGGGACTAGTGGCAGAAAGAAGGGGAGGCCTTTATCTAGCAGGACACAATAATAGGCTAATAAAAAAAATGAAAAAAAGCTCATTTCCGATTTGAATAATTTTTGTTTTGAAACGGAGGCGAAACCCTAAGGCAACAGTTAGTCACTACATAGTATAAAACAATGTCGCTTTCCGCTGTTTGTCTGTCGCTATGGAATTATGCTTAGATCTTTAAAACTAAATACGCAACGGATTTTGATGCGGATTTTTTTACTAGATAAAGTGATTCAAGAGAAAAGTTTATTATGTATCATACATCCTACTCCTACTAATATTATAAATGCGAAAGTTTGTGAGTGACGATGTGAGTGAATGTGTATGTTTGTTCCTTCTTCACGCTAAAACGACTAAACGGATTTGGACAAAATTTGGTATGTACGAAGATAGCTGGTACCCTAGATTAAAACATAGACTACTTTTTGTCCCGGAAAATTGTATAGTTCCCGCGGGATAGCGATAAATATATCAATTGCTAACTCTAAGCGGACGAAGTCGCGGGCAGAAGCTAGTGCATAATATAGTACTTAGAGAAACACTGATTGCTCCCGTACGAAGCCGGGGCGGGTCGCTAGTTAACAGTAAAACCTTGTTAAACTGAAATATGAACTTCACAGTAATACTTGTATTTCAAAACTTGTTATTGTTTATTCACTTGCAATAACACAAAGCATACACAATAATATTACGTTACATTTCATTATCGTAGAAACATATCACAGTTGACAAGGTGACGTCGTCTCGCATAAGGAAAATATCCGAATAGTTTTTGTGTCCGTGAAAGAGGAAATACGCGGTAAACGGGACTTATGAGTTGTTTTTGCTGTTTCTTATTATTTGTTTGTACCCAGCGTTCATAAACTGGAGTTGTCTTTAGACTGTGTTGTGCGGGGATTGACCACTCTTTTAGAGATATCTCTCCAGCCAGGCAGATGGTTATACTTGGGAACCGAAGTTCGAGGAGACTAACCCCCTTATTCATAAACGCACTATAGGCCTCTGTTAACTTAGTCATCGTTTGTCCTTATCTGTCATTTTGACATTTAGCTTTCACAGATAAGGACAAACGATTACTAACTTAGCAGAGGCCTATAGTGCGTTTATGAATAAGGGGGTTAGAAGTTGTATCTATAATTATCTCATATTTGCAATTTAATAATTTGCACATTATCAGAACGAAGTAGGTAAAACATAATTATGACAAAAAGGTCAATAAAATTTAACTGTTCGATACAAAGATTTTACTATGATGGATTCTTTATTTCATTTAGGTACATATATCTTGTTTTTCCACTGATCCAAATCACTAATTCGCCAAAAAGGTGCGAAATTATCATAATTAGGTACTTATTAAATCAACCTGAATTTGTGATACGCACATAGCTATTAAATTCACTCGTTCAATCTATTCTTGCAGCGCTGATTGTGTTTTTGTTTATGCTCTTATATTTGTGTGTCTTGCAAAAACGAATAAAATGTGTTCTTTCTTTCTTTCTTTTTATTGTAAACTAGCTGTTGCCAGCGACTTCGTCTGCAAAGAATTCGTTTATCGCTATCCCGCGGGAACTACGCAATTTTCCGGGATAAAAAGTAGCCTATGTGCTATTCCAGACTTTTCTCTATCTATGTGCCGAATTTCATCCAGATCCGTTGGGCCGTTCTGGCGTGATTGAGTAACAAACAAACATCCATCCATCCATCCATCCATCCATCCATACTTTCGCGTTTATAATATTAGTTAGATTGACCTGTGCTTGTAGTAAAACCTGTATAAGTTCATACACAAATAAAGGTTCTTCCACCAGAGTCGAGGTGAATGATAACACACCTAACTATCTACATGAAGTACTACTACTGATTGGAAAAAGTGAATGAATAAAATGTAGAAAAATGCATTTATAAACTAACTATAGTCGCTAGGTATATCTTCATCTGATTCAACTACTTGAATCGGTATCTATAAACCAAAATGTAAATAAGTACCTAATGCTTAACCAAATAAGAAACTTGTTCTATCTTTCACTGTTGAATCTGTACGGTACGAAATAAGAACAGTCTCAAAATCTGGCTATCATTTCATGATGTTGTGCGAGTGACCTCAACTCTGGTGTAACTTATACACACACATGCATAGGAAATGTCACCTCTTACGTTCCATTACGCGTGTCAAGCGCAGACAATACGCAAACGCAATAAATAACGTTGTGTTAACGTTCGCGTTTCTTGCTGACGTCGCTTCTTGCGTTGCTGCCACGTGAGCCGGAGTGGGAACGATTTAAAACGTAACTTAGCTGCTTAAGAAAGTGTAAAATTTTATGGTTTGTCATAACTTTTGGTCACCCTACGTTTAATAAAATGTTAACTAGTTAATTAAGTAATTTAACCTTCATACTACTGGCTAGAAACTGGTGATAATGATAAATATCATTGACTATGACAATCTGCTACACATAACATTGAAAATTAAATAAAAATCCAAGCCTTACGGCTGCCATTAAGGGGGAATAGAATAGAAGTTTAAATCCGCGGTAAAAATGCAAACAAGTCACTTGGTCTGGGACGAGTAGGGTGACCAGATGATGATAATTAGGGATGGATATTTTTATTTTGTTTTAATTAATCGAGGGGTTGTTTAATTGCTTACCACGAGTACTCCGTGTTAATCTTGGACAGCTTTATCAGAATGTGGTTTCTGTTCACGACTTAGATCACCCTTTATTATGTGTTTATGATCTTTCAACATTCAGATGGATACAATGAAAGATTGTATGGGAATTCAGATGTCGTTGTTTCGATTCAAACTTCTCGATTTTCACACATTATTATTTATAATAAAACGGGACATAATAACGTAAACAAAACAAAAAGTGTTTTTGTAAATACCTCGACGTTTCGGACGCGACTTTGCATCCATGGTCTCGAGAGGACTGAAGCTGTGACTGAAGTGGTGGGTATCAACATCTTCTAGCTGCACGGGTTTTCCTAACTACCCGCACTTGCTCTTTATTATTAGTTTCTTCACTAAAATACTTTTTGTATTTGTTTACGTGATTAAGTCCCGTTTTATTATATAATAATCAGATGTAATTGGTTTGTTTGCAAAGGTATTAAAATAGATTGGAGTGGGGAATACATGCAAACACAAGTGCCGACATGTTTTCAGCTAGCTACACCGCGCGGGTACGTCCTCAATGGATCGTGAAAGACAGCGGTGTATCGCCTTATCTTGCTGACAAATGCGCGGGTGGCACGCCAGGACCATCGCTCTTGCTACCTTTCCATGGCTTGGTTAGTGATGGGGTGGTATCGATAGTTTTGGGTATCGATAGAAAACAATTTTATACCCAGTGACACAAAAACAATTGATATTTCACGAATTCGTCAGGTTAGTTCGGTCTGAACACTGCGAAAAACATTTATGCAAAATTTAAGGTCTTAGGTTAATATACCTGGTCTATACAGACTTTCCTGATGGGATAACAGTATCCAGCTGTACCAGAAAAACAAACAATTAACAACATACCCTATTGAATTTCATTCGAATCCATCCAGCCGCTTTAGCATGAAAGAGTAACAAACATAAAGTACTTTACTTACAGACAAACATACATCATACTTTTTGATAACTAACATAATTTTCATATAGTTGAAAATAAACCCCATACCTCGATTCATTCATTTTTTAAATTAACGTCTTTAAAGCTACCAATAAAAAAAATTATACATCTATCAACATCCATTGATTGCAAAGGGTGTTGACATAATAAAATTATTTTTATCGATAATTTATCAGTCGGATATCAAACAGCACTACTCATTTATTAAGCATGTGGGCGTGCACAACATATATGTGTGTCACGTAAGGATTGACGTTTGAAATTGTGGCTGTTGAATAAAGGTGTTTGGTTTCGTTATTTCGTAGGCATTGAAATATTGGGCCCGTGTGCCATTATACCGAAATACTAGTGATGCGAATTGAGGGTGGCACATTTTTTTATCGATAATTCTGTTGAAGTTTGAAAATTCACGAGGAACAATATGCTACAGGTTGTATTTTATAGATGTAAAACATTATTATTTAGATTCTCTTTACCCTTAGCACTTATATTAATGATAATGATAACTTTGAACCACATTTACAGAGTAGATTATAGAAGTAATCTACTCTGTAATTTATAGGTGTTGGTACTCCGAAAATAAATATAAATAAACGTGCCGGACAGGATTTGAACCCGCGCTACAAGGCTACACGCGTTAAGCGTCCTTCCAATTGGACCACCAAGCCTCCCGATAGAGCTTCCGAAAAACTTTATTGCTTGCATCCTTCATTAGTAGCGTGAGCGCCCGCTGTATGCTACAAAAATAGTACATTACGTTCCGAGTGTGGTGAAATAAAGAATGTCTCAGATAGCAGAAACTTCTCACACGAGCCAAAGGCGAGGGCGATAAATATGCCACCTGAGGCTTTCTTTATCACCGCCCGAGGCGTGTACACAATTTTACGTCTTCCCTGGCCAGGAAGTGGAAATTTTTGCTAGCGTAGCGGGCGGTAAACGTAAACAGTATATAATGTATACTTGTTGAAAGTAAATATTCGTAAATTGCTTTTAGTATCCTGTTTTGAATGTCTTTCGGTTGTGCGAGTGTGCACAGAGATAATCATTAGTGAGTTCAACACCAAACTTAACGTTTATAAATCATTTCAACTTGCCGAAAAGCTGCACGGTGTTTTCATATCTCTCGGACCAAACTCCAACTTATTATATTGGTGGGAACTCGAACTCGAAACTTTCATTAATGAAGGCGGGAAACTTCGTCTACTTTGAGCAATTTTGAAATGTTTTTCAGTAGCATTTTGGAGCTGCCAAACGAATGTGTATTATTAAAACAGTCTCCAATTGATCTGGTGGGAAATATAAAGTGTGCTGTTGCTATGATATATCTTTATGACTGAGCTATTTTAAGTTGGCTCATTAGAAACAGCAGTTACAAATGGTGCACGTATTTTATTTTATTCCTGAATTATTGCCAGTTTGTTTCCTGTTGAGAAAAGAACTTTAAGAAAACGCTTAGATCGATGGCAACAAAGTAAATACGGATATCTGCATTTTTGTCAAAAATTCTTTTTTTGAAAAAACGAGTTCATTTCAGTCCTACCTACAAGACTGTATTTAAAAAAAAGCTAATTTCAAAATAATGAAGAAATTTTGATACGTAAATGAAGACATCTATACGCAATTTAAATAAAACATCGCAGTAGAAACGGACATTTGAATCTACCCGCTTTTACTTCGGGGCTTTGAAGAATGATTGAAACGTCAACAAAGTCATCAGTCACTTGCCACGTTCTAGTGAGTGCCGGTTATGTTGTCGAGCTTTGTTATTGAATTTAGATCGCTTAAGACATCCTAACTTAAATAAAACCTTAAATTAGTAGTTATTCCTAAAAAATGAGTACCTCAAGGAATAAATTACTTTTAAATATGGCCCAAAAGGGTGTACAGAAATAAATAAATGAGATTTCAGATTTGACAAATTTGAAGAAAACAATGCAAAATACTTGCGAAGGTGAGTACCTGTAACACAGTTATGTTATATGGCAAGGTTTATCGTTGAAAGTGTTGAAACATTAACATTAGTAATGAGATTTTAACCGTTAAAAATTATTTTATTTTGAGGTTACGACCCGAAGTAAACAAGGACATCTACCACTTGTCAGTGTGTAGGTTGTACTTTTTGTATATGTCTCAATTTACAAATGTATTATTTCTCGATTTATGACGAAATTAATAGACTTCTATTCCAATATCAAACTATCATTAATATATTGTTTTCATGATTCTTGTTTTTTGTCCAGATTCAGATACTGAAAATGAATTAATTCAGTTAAGTGACCTACAGACAGAGATGTACGCCAATTTAGATATGGCGTCTTTTGAGAAAACCAGGTTAGCAAAACTATAAACTAACTTTAATGCAATTCACATGTCATAGGTACAACAAAAGGATGGAAACCCTGTTGGGCGCAGAATTTTAGAGAGAGGAGGGGATTTTTGGAGACTACCCGCCTACTTTTATCACGACGTATAAACGGATATCAGGCACATGTCTTTCTCTACATGTAAGTTTTTTTTAAGTAGAAAAATATATCTACCTACTTTATTTCAGTAAATTAACAACATAGCGATAAAACTTGTTAAACAATCAATGAAAAAGGTTATTTCAAAGCGTCCTAGTAAATTTCATGTTAATTGTTTTATAACTCTCAAAATGACAGGTATTTTTTACTAAATGTCCTCTCCCGTAAAATTGCAATTTTGTAGATGTCTTCTTCTACTTTGCTGCCATCGAGATATGCTTCATTTTTTTCACATTAGTAAAAGGTAAACAATCTTAGGTAACATGTCTTTTTTTGAAAAACACTTTAAAAATCGGTAGCTGGAACATACATATACAACCATAACAAAACAAATCGCTACATTCCACGGGTTTTAAATTGCAACTTGCTGTTATTTATTTTTAAAAAGTAATCAATAAAAATTATGTATTTAGATTGTTTACCTTCTTCCCAATGTGAAAAAACGAAGTACCTATATGTACCTATTTTAAATTTTAAAAATTAATACGAGTATAGGCACAGAATACTAACGTACAGAATGGTCATGCTCCGCCCCGCACCTATTCGAGTTACCCCACCCCTCAAGCGCAGTCTGCCGGAAAGCTGCTGGCAACTAGTAGGGCTCGCAACGCGATGTATGTCGGCCGCACGTCACAAGTTCGGGAACCTATCCTACCTACTTCATTTTATAAAACATTAGAAAATTAATGCTTTCTGAAATTATCGCGATTAATACATGAAATAACTACAGAATCATTCGCTTAAGTTTGTTGTCGTACATCTATTGTAATTGAAAATAATAATGCTTAAATACACAACAGACACATTTTAAGTAAGTTTAAATAAATAGATAACGATTAAGTACATTTATTTGCACACATCTAAGCCATATCTTTAGTATATTTATGTCATTGGTAGTACTTATAGTACTAGGTTTTTGCGATAGACAGCCCTGTGTATCTTACGCACACATTGACGCGTGTACAGACGACGTCGTGCCTGTGTTCATTTCAGAACGCGGATTTTGTACGTCGTGGCCGCCGTGTGGTATAGGTAAGTATATGCAATTAAAATCATTGCACGAGTGACGAACACCGTCATCAGTTCTTGGGAAATTCCTAATTACTTGACTAATAAGACACCTACATTTAAGATTTACCCCCTTATTCATACACGCTCTGTAGGTTTCCTTTTAACTTAGCAATCGTTTGTCCTTATCTGTCACTTTGACATTTACCTTTCATAGTTAAGGACAAACGATTGCTACGTAAGCAGAAGGCTTATAGAGCGATTATGAATAAGAGTAATGATAATGACCAACATGACCCCGTCCAAACAAAAAACGAAAGATTAATGGGTATATTTCCCGGTTTTATTTAAAAATAAAGTATAATATAGTCCATGAAATAATAATAGAGGAGAATGCACATAATATACCACAATATTTTCGACCGAAGTAATAGCAGAAAAATATAACTGTTGAAATATAAAGATGTAGGAAGGACGTGAGGGATTTTGCGTAGGTGTGCTTAGCAAAATTTTAGGAGAGCAACAAATCTATAGCGTAGGTATATTAAAACAAGTGAGCCGAATAATGTTCCTATGCCTCAAAAGATCTCAGATACGACTATACCTATTAACAGAAGCAACAGTTTCAAGTGACTTGTTTTCGAATCCCAGTTCAGTTTCAACATTAGGATGACGCTGGTTTTTATACGATTCCTTTCAGCCTTTACTTGCTAGGGAGCTTACTACCGCCGTGTTCTGTTGTCTGCTCCTTATTTCTCAATACTCAGCTAAAAAGGTCAACAGTATGTTTTACTTGTCAAAAATTCTAGTCTTTCGATGCTTAACTGGACTTTTCAGTTCAATCATTGATTACTAAGGAAGTCTCCCCTTTGTCTTTCGACTTCATAGGGCATGGGGTGTCTTTGAGCGCTACGTACTCGGCTTGTTCGACGCGGCCTCGTCCACGCCCTCGACGACGATGGCAGTGGAACCATTCACAGACGTTGGGACAGCAGGGCCCGCAACAGCGCGGGCCGCAACAGACTTCGCAATACCAGCAGCTGCAGATTCTACGAAAGAACTCTGCAACCTTTCCCATTGCAGCTCAGTATAGGATCCTTGAACCGAGTAAAACCAACGCCAAGGAATCTCCGTTTTTTTGTAGAAACATATCTTTTTGGTAGTAAGGTGCATTTTTAATCACTCATGTCCAGTTTTCCGGTAACGGATAGTGTGTGATTGGTTTTGTTTATGCATGGTCGGTTGATTTTGTATTTATTTAGAAAAATGGCCTGTTATTTTGAAATGTCTGTCATGGTGACAGTGATTTGACGTCTTCTGTGTTCCCAGTATATGTCGGTGGTTTTTTGGTTTTCGTTCTTCTAAATTAAGAAAAGTTTGTAAAAAATGGTCATATACTCCGGAGCACAAATACCCGTAGAAAGTTGCATGAAAAGTGATACGGTTTTTTTCTCCCGAGTATCTAGTCTGACTAATATTATAAATTCGAAAGTTTGGATGGATGGATGGATGTTTGTTTGTTACTCAATCACGCCAAGACGGCCCAACGAATCTGTATGAAATTCGGCACATAGATAGAGAACAGTCTGGAATAGCACATAAGCTACTTTTATCCCGGAAAATTCCCGCGGGATAGCAATAAATGAATTCTTTGCAGACGAAGTTGCGGGCAACTGCTACTACTGTACATTACAATTAAAAAAAAACGTGCGAAATAAATCGAAACATATATTACGTACAAGTACATTCACAATACGCTTAACAAGACGAGTTTACTCACACAAATGAACGCAGACAATACAGCATCGATTTCCCATACAAAAGGCAGCTCATTCGTTCTGATTAAACGCCACTGTCAATTCATTAATTATTGGCCGGATAAAGTATTTCAATGTACCTCATTTATAGTCATTACAAATGCGATAGCTTTGATGAATACAAAGTATTTCAACCTTTTAGCAGACGCTGCGTGTCTAACTTAATTCTAGCCATCTCTTTCTTATATATTTACTACGTTGCATCAAATTACTATAACAGTAAGCAAAATTTGACGATATTTTTTTAATGTCAAAATCTTTGGATATGGTTATTGTTTTTGTTATAGTTACTTGTGCAACTTCCACTATATATGGTCGGTTCCCTATCATAAGTATCCAGTGGATACCCATCCACTGGATACTTGGGTACCGACTATACTAAAAATGAAGGCGAATCAGGCGATGGCAAAAAAAGTCGTAGTTGTCGCGCAGTCGTTCAAAAGGTGAAATTTTGTTTGGTACCTAAGTTTCATTATAAGATTACCCAACTTGAAAACATATACAAAACAAGGAACAAACATGAGACAAACAATATAGTAACAATAATAACAAACACTGGACGCACATTTACAATACAGATACGCGTTAGAACCTTTTCACTAAATGCCGATGCGACTTTCTCAGTTACAAAAGCGATGGCTAATCGCGATAAGGTTCACAATTTTAATGGAAGCATTATTTAAAAAAACTTGACGGAGTAATCTGAAGGCAGCTCCAAATTTTCTTTCTATGGTCTTCAACGTATAATGTAAAAATAGGCATAAATAAAGATCACTGATTGCCGCTTCTTGTTACAAACAAGTGAAGTGCTTTACTTTGCAAGAAAGAGGTAGCAAATGATTGAGATATCACTGAAATACTTCTTATGTCGCGTTGAGACGCTTTCTGAGGCTTCTTAAGCGTTCAGCAGACCCGTGATGTAAGAAACTACCAAACGAGCTTGTAATTGCATGTAAATGAAATGAGAGCTGTCGCATCAGCCCTTGGATCTGTGTTCAAAAAACGATACTTGACCAAAGCTATGACAAGACCGACTTGGCGAGCGTGCAAAATTATTGGTCACCAGCAAGCAAACCACATCAAGGATCTACTAATTTCAAGTGTTTTCTTAAATCTTTTATCGAAATTATCTTAAAACTATGCATTAACACGCTTGCCAAGCGACGTCCTTCAAACAATCCGCCATATTTTATAGTTGCACTCCTGTTCCAATAACTTTCATAGGGCGTGCAATTGTGGTGCGTCACCTTTCCGCTTAGATAGAATGCCCGTCTCTTTCATTCTGTTCATTCTAAAAAGAGACGGGTAATCTATCTTGCACGCTCTCATGCTAGCCGTGATGGTGACATCCCACTGTACCCCGTTGCACTTGGCTAGCAATTGAAAGCGCGAGACACTTCCAACATTAAACAGCTATTTCTTCACACAGTTCTTTGAACTCGATCATGTCTGTGTGGGGTCTCGCGAAGCTGAAGTACAGGTGGTTCCTGCCTGCCCTGAATGAGAGCAGCCTCAGTTTCGGCGTGATGTGGAACGTAGCCAGCTTGCTGGTGCTGTATAGAGAACGAGGACGAGGTGCTTTATTGGGCCGAGGCGGTAGGGTGCTGTAGTGGAATTTGGAAGTCAGTATCATCTGCCATCTCTTCCGGTTCGAATGGATTCTGAAAAAGTTTTCCCAAGTTACGTTGGGTCGTCTTTTCGGTTCATTTAGAATAGTAACTGACAGCGTCTTGTGAAATAAAGTGGTGTATGTGAACAAAAGTGGGACTGATGGGAAGGACGATACATGTTCACATGTTAGCCGAATGCATCCGGATCGCTGGGCAAAAATTATCACTGATTGGGTTTCATGCTATGGGTACCGGAGCAGACGCAGACCAAACCCGTCCGTCTTGACCATAGGTCTTGACTTTTTTTGTCTGAGGTGTGGAATGTCAAACTGCACTGAACCCAAGCCTTTCATTATAAGTGGTGTGTGTTGAACATGAGGATAAACATAAAATATTCTAAGGTATTTTTTTTAATGTTGATGTGACTAGGACTGTTGGTACTTACAGTTCTGAAGATTTTAAAATTCTTTTTACGGCACTATAAATTTTGACTGTCATCCTGATAAATTTTGAATATACTATGTCAAAGGGTTGTTTTATTTTTGTGTTTTCCTTGCAACAAAGGCCCAAGGAACTAGGCCCAAACAGCCATCTGTTGTTTTAAAATTTATAAACAAAATAAAAAGTGTGCAAAACCCAAACGACAAAATGTTTCGCATCCGCGTTTTGCACACCGAAAGTACTTAAATAAGATCTTACACGTAATTTTGCTAACATTTAATAGGAAAATATGAGTACACGTTTTTCCGCACTCAATAGCGATAACAAGTACCCAACATAACTGCCAATAACGACGTCGCGCGGCGGAAGCTCCCCGGTGTTGCCACGTAAGCACTACCTACGTATTTATAAGCATTACACACGCGCTTGATTTCCTCCAAAGGCTGTCCGGGACAATAGGAATCCGTGTAAAAATTTTCTATTTATATTTACTCGCGTTGTTCATAGCGATTTTATGCCCCATAACCATAACAGAGCCGCGACGATACCGCCATCTATATTCAGAACCCCCGAACGACGCAGGATAAATTCCCCATCCGAAAACCAACACGAACAGTAAATTATTTCACGAAACCCATCAGTGTCCCTCCGTCCGCATAAATTTAAAAAATAAAAGCGAAACAAATGAAATAAAGTATCTCGCCCATCCTAAAGCATTTTCAACCCTAAGCAGCCGGTCGGCTGCAAAATTTTCATTCTCGTTAAAGCAATCGTTAGAAGGTCCCCGGGTTTCGGTTGTTTGCCGCTTGTTTTATCATTGTTCGAGTTTGGCGCGGGGGAGAGGTAGGCCCAGTTACGATAGCCGCGAGGAATTCATAACTACGTTCAGTTTGTCGACTTATTTACGGCCTCGAAATTTTTCACAAGTTCTAAGTGGCCGGGTTTAAAAGTTGGCTGCGAGGTCGCGCCGATTTCTGCCTTGACACCGCTTAATAATTCAACCGACGTGCGCTACCTACTGTTGTTTAAAAAACACTTTTACGCTGTGCTTAGAAGAAAATGAGTGGCGAGATTTACGAGCTGAGGTTTAACGGCTAAGCCGGAGTATGCCAGACGTACACTTTATAATTTAAGTAGATTTTACGCGTATTGTGAATAGCTGAACTTTGAGGACTGCTTAAGCTACGATAACCTGCCAACTTGGTTTTTCTACACAATGTTCCTTACTTTGTTGAAGAGCTGTTAAGGAAGGAGCAAAGAAATGCAACCATTTTGTTGTTTCATTATTACGACTTAGACTTTTTATTTTTATTTATTTCAAAACGGGCTTCGTACATTTGTAACAATTGTAACACCCGACGCAAAAAGGGGTGTTACAAGTTCGACGTCAATGTCTCTGTGTGTAGGTATGTGTCTGTCTGTGGAATTGACAACATTTCATATGTCCTAATTTTACCAAAACTACCACATGATAGGTGAAACACCTTTGCTTTTTTCACGAGAAAAAATAAGCGATCATAATTTTGTATTTTTGACAACTTCAAAGTACAAGGGGGGCAATTCTGACATTCTATTTTCGAAGTTCGTTGCATACCTTCCCTCTCACCCTCATGATTATGACTATTAGTATAAGCGAAACAGCACGACGCAAACCTCGAAAATCGAATATTGGAGAATAGGGCCTGACATTGACAATTTGAAATTAACGTCATTTTTTTTTCTATTGAGAAAATACAAAGGGATAAGTGTGTATTCTGTGATAGTATCGGAGTTACGCCCTTTTAGAATAAGCACAAATTAATAAATTAATTATAGATTAAATACAAGCCCTAGCGAAAAAATTAAACTGTCAGCATGTTCATCTTTTCAAACAAAATACAGGGAACCATTAAAATTATAGGCTCAGAAATATGAAATGTTGTCAATTGTAGCTCTAAAACTGATGGATCGACTTCGATGCGGTTCTTCCATTCGAAAGCCAGTTTCCTTGCGGTGATTCTTAATCGTGTTTGGTAAAAATCAGTTGAAGGATAACTTTACTTACTTTGCTGCTTTGTGCTATAGCGAGAACAGGACCTAGTCTCTATCTGACTCTATGTGTTATAAAGACTTCCGCTTGTAAATTATAACGTGTAGCTTTATGAAATAGGGCCAGATCATGCGGGTGGTAGGGCCTTGTGCAAGGTCCGTCCGGATCGCTACCACCATTTAACTCGCTAATCCTGCCGCTAAGCAGCAGTGCTTGCACTGCTGTGATCTGGTGTGGAGAGTAAGACAGCCGAGGAAATTACGGGCACAAGAGGCATTTCATCTAAGTCCTCTAGGTTGGCAACGCATCTGCAATCCCTCCGGGGTTGCGGGTATCTATCGGCAGTGGTGATCGCTTACCATCAGGTGACTCACTTGCTCGTCTGCCTTCCTATTCACATAAAAAAAAGAGCCACACTCCGAATCTATTATACTCATGCCTGTTTTACTTTATGCCTTCTCTAAATAAGTACATCGCATCATTGTGTCTTGTCTAATCTTAATCTGTCTGACCTGGTACTTCTGTGGTCGTCTGTCCCGTGTTATTAACGAACAATAAGAGTTTTCTTCTCTTGTTTGTAAAGAGTCCATAAACCCAGTCGTTTGTCCGGGGCCGCGGGCGACGTATTACGTTTTATTCCCTCTTTGGAGTTTTTGATTAAGTACGTTATATTTGCACAAAGGAGTGTATAATGTTACATTGTTTTATGGCCAGAAAATTATTATTATTTGTGCTGTAATTAGTTCTATGGACGGATAAAGCTTTTATTAGTATTAAGTTTCCACTGTTAATGCTATACACATTTTGAGTTGGTATTATTCGTGACAATTTAATTGCCTGTAGCTTCTCAAAGCATCGTTGTGTGCCATACCCTTAGATCGCAAGTAAAAAAAACGAATAATCAAGATTATATCGTGCATATGAAAATACCGTAAGAGAGATGACAAAAAGTGAAATTAAAAGTAATATTAGTCAAGAAAATATGGAATACTAGCTTCTGCCCGCGACTTCGTCCGCGTAGAATTAAACTTACATTAGACAGCTACGACCTTTGACATTTTCCGGGATAGAAAGTAGCCTATGTTTTAATCTAGGGTACCAGCTATCTCCGTTCTAAATTTTATCCAAATTCGTCCAGTCTTTCCAGCGTGAAGAAGGAACAAACATACACACATCGTCACAACCATCCATCCTCACAAACTTTCGCATTTATAATATTGGTAGGATTGTAGTAGTTTTGTCATAGTATCATCATCTCCAGCCCACGTACGTCCCACTGCTGGGCACTGGCTATAGAATAATGCTTAGTTTTTGTTTGCTTAAAACCCCGACCACGCACTAACCTCAATTTACATTGGCTTTCAATTTGCACTAAAATATTATTTAACCAGTCCGGATATTCACCGAAGTTAATATGAAATTCCAAATTACCTGGCTACATTGGAACTGCAACAGCAGCGAGAAAGTACGGGACTTGTGAACTTTCCTTTGGTATATATATGGTATGTAGATCAATTTACCTGCCACCTCATTATTATTAGGAGTGGAACTGGGGCCGTACCATGACGTCTTAATGCGTTTCAGTTTAGGTCCGCTCGCTGTCAGATTCATACTAAAATTGACAGCTAAAACTTGAACTGCGTCGGAATTAGGACGTCATGGTAAGGCCCCTGTTGCCGTACCATGACGTCTTAATGCGTTTCAGTTTAGGTCCGCTCGCTTTCAGATTCATACTAAAAGTGACAGCTAAAACTTGAACTGAGTCGGAATTAGGACGTCATGGTAAGGCCCCTGTTGCCGTACCATGACGTCTTAATGCGTTTCAGTTTAGGTCCGCTCGCTGTCAGATTCATACTAAAAGTGACAGCTATCACTTGAACTGCGTCGGAATTACGACGTCATGGTAAGGCCACAGAAGGTACTACTGATTTGGACTGGTACTACCTACTATTCGTAGAGTACTCTGAGTTCAGAGGTTGCCTACGTTGAAAAACCGGCCAATTGCGAGTAGGTACTTACGAATTCGGCAAGAAAACAAAATAATCCAGTGTTAGTAGAGCCCTACTCTTAAGCAAAATATAGGCAGTGTGAGGTCAGTTTATATTGGTAATTTACATAGATGGACAGACATAAAAAAAGTTTCATTTTTTGTATTGTGTCCTTATAGTGGCAAGATAATTACATCATCTGTGAAAATTTCAACTATCTAGCAATCAAGGTTCATGAGAAAACTAAATTCTGGTGACAGACTACACGGACAGTGGAGTCTTAGTAATGTGGTCCCGTTTTAGTTTTACCCTTTGGGTATGGAACCCTATAAATAAAGGTTCCGCCCAAGCATTTTTTTTAAACAGTGGCAAACAAGCAAGTGGGTCACCTGGCTCAATTAGGGTAGTCTCACTCTCTTTCTTCTTAATAGGGTTAGTCCGTTTATTAAATAAAAGGGGCAAAACCCTGGGTTTTCAATTCTGTGTGTTGAACAACCGTTCAATAGGTTACCCACAGAATTGAAAACATAACTAGCTTGTATAAATTTAAAGACAGCTTGAAGCAATTGACAACATTTCATTTTTATAACACCTGAAAATGTATATATGGTTCGAAAGCATTTTGCCTCCTGATCACTGCAATATGTTTATATAATTTTAATATCGCTTATTATCTAAATATATAAAAGAAGAAACTGACTGACTGACTGACTGACTGACTGACTGACTGACTGACATATCAACGCACAGCCCAAACCGCTGGTTCTAGAGATTCCAAATTTGGCACGTAGGTTCCTTATAAGGTCTAGGGGTGCACTAAGAAAGGATTTTTCAAAATTCGACCTCTAAAGGGGTTAAATGGGGGTCCAAAGTTTGTATGGGGAAACAAGATTAGTTAAACTATTTTATTCGAAACTTCACAGGAGTAATCCTAACAATAAATGAGTAAACACCTGTTTCAGGTTTTTTGAAAATTCAACCCCTAAAAGGGGATAGGGGGTGACAAAGTCTGAAAATCAACGTGGGTATTATTATTATTATATTATAGTGGGTAGTATTGTTTGTACGGTTTATCGGGTCGCTGATTACGAAAACAACAACAATACCTGACACACACACACACACACACACAAATTTCCACGGGAACGGGAAAAAACGGGATTTATTATATTCGATTCCGAGTGACCCTATCTAAAAATTTCGTACACAAGTAGATGATTACAAAACTAAGAAAATAATTTCAGGATTTTTGGAAATTCTCACGGGATAAGGAAAAAACGGGATTTATATATTCAGTTCAACGAAATCCTATGAACTATAATTACTAGACTTCAAATTTGGCATAGAAGTAGGTGATTATAATAGTAAAAAACAGTTTTAAGGATTTTCGAAAATTCCAACAGGATAAGGAAAAAACGAGATTTGTATTCAGATCTACGGGATCGATTTTTCGTTTAATGATCATAGAAAACTGAAATTTGGCCTTCAGGTTCCTTGGGGAGTATAGGGGAGCACTACCGAAAGGATTTCCCAAAATTCTGACGGAAATGAACGGGAAAGAACGGGATTTTTTGTTATACTGCAGTGCAGGTTGTAGAAAGCTGAAATTCGACATGTAGGTTGCTTGGGGAGTGTAGAGAAGCATTTAGAGAGGACTTTCCAAAATTCCCACGGGAACGGGAAAAACTGGATTTTTCGTTTTACTGGTCGTAGAAAGCTGAAACTTGGCATGTAGGTTGCTTGATGAGTGTAGGGAAGCACTATGAGACAATTTCCTGAAATTCCCACGGGAACGGGAAAAACGGGACTTTTCGTTTTACTGGTTGTAGAAAGCTGAAATTCGAAATGTAGGTTGCTTGGGGAGTGTAGAGAAGTATTAAGAGAGGACTTTCCAAAATTCCCACGGGAACGGGAAAAAACGGGATTTTTCGTCTTATTCGTCGTAGAAAGCTGAAACTTGGCATGTAGGTTGCTTGAAGAGTGTAGAGAAGCTATAAAAGATCATTTTTCAAAATTCCCACGGGAACGGGAAAACGGAACTTTTCGTTTTACTGGTTGTAGAACGCTGAAATTCGGCATTTAGGTTGTTTGGAGAGTATAAAGAAGCATTAAGAGAGAAATTTCCAAAATTCCCACGGGAACGGGAAAAAACGGGATTTTTCGTTTTACTGGCCGTAGAAAGCTGAAATTTGGCAAGTGGGTTCTTTGGGAAGTGTAGGGAGCATTAAGAGAGCATTTCGCGAAATTCTTACGGGAACGGGAAAAAATCGGGATTGAACTCTTGGTACACACAAGCGAAGCCGTGGCCAAAAGCTATTTGTCAATAAATGAAGTCTACGCGGACGAAGTCGCGGGAAAAAGCTAGTAAAAAATAAAAAATAATTAAAAATATGTCCTAATTTTACCAAAACTACCACAGGATGGGTGAAATGCCTTTGCCTTTTTCACGAGGAAAAGTAAGCGACCATAATTTTGTATTTGACAACTTCAAAGTACAAGGGGGGCAACTCTGTAATTCTATTTTTGAAGTTCGTTGCATACCTTCTCTCTCACTCTCAAGTTAATGACTATATAAGTATGAGCGGAACAGCACGAAGCGAATATCGAAAATCGAATATCGGAGAATAAGGCCTGACATTGTCAATTTGAAATTGACGTCGGTTTTTTTTCTATACAGAAAAGACAAAAGGATAAGTGTCTATTCTGTGATAGTTTCGGAGTTACGCCCTTTTAGAATAAGCAAAAATTTATAAATTAATTATAAATTAAATACAAACCCTAGCAAAAAAATTAAACTTCCAGCATGTTCATCTTTTCAAACAAAATACAGAGAACCATTAAAACTATAGGTTCAATAAAGTGTTATTACAGTGTTGACGAATATATGACATAAAATTATTAAAATTAAAATATGACTACATTAAATTAATTATTATTACATTCATATGCCATTATTCTGTAAATTTGGGTATCTATATAATGTGCTATTTTTGGCTGTTTTGCCCCTTTATATTTGACGTTCTAATTAAGTATCATTATCTTCTTAGTTTTAATTTGAGTACGACTGTATTAATTATGTAATATTCGTACACAATGGAAATTGTTTTTTGAATAAATAAACTGAACTGGGGCCTTACCATGACGTCCTAATTCCGACTCAGTTCAAGTTTTAGCTGTCACTTTTAGTATGAATCTGACAGCGAGCGAACCTTAACTGAAACGCATTAAGACGTCATGGTACGGCCCCTGAACTGAACAAAATACCAGAGCGGATCCTTGTATGCCTTTGCTTTTGTTTCCCTTAAAATAAACTCGGCTACCGAAGTATAATCTTTTGCGATTTCGATTCCAAACCGAACCACTTTTTGCATTTCGATTGACTCAATGTGTTTGAATCCGTATAATTCTACCATTCGTAGAGCGAAAGACCCTAGAGATTTGCAAGCGAAGCAAGTTTATTTTAAATAGCTTTAATAGAATTAGGGACTCTCCTGGTTTCACTCGAATGACAGAATCTGTAACCTCGTATTTTTTTTATCCGACTACAGCGAACTCAGAAGAGTTATGACTTTAGTAGTAACACGTGTCTCTTCATAGAATTAACCTGTCGAGGTATAATCCAGTTTTTTTCTATATAGCCTTTTTTATTCAGAATTAATTACAATTTTTTTTTCGTTTCATGTCTTCACTTTTTGTGGGTTTTTTTATATTAAATTGCGTAATACGGAGTGCCTCTAGGCATAGGGTCTCCGTTAGTAGACTTGAAGAGTTTGGGCTGTTCCCAGTGCGGATTGGGAACTTCACACACACCATAGAATTCCTTCGCAGATGTGTACAAGGTTTCCTCGCGATGTTTTCCTTCACCGATAAGCGCAAGATTCCGAAAAACTCTTGAGGTGCTAGCCCGGGATTCGAACCCACGGCCCTCTGCTTGCGAGGCCACAGGTCAAACCACTAGGCTACCACGGCTTTTTTTATACTCATGTCTGCCGTAAGCGTCTTCACCCCGCAAAAGTAGGCGTCTCGAAAAATCTAATGCAAAAGTTAATTAAAGTCCCGAACTCCCGAGTGCTTTGAGACAATAATAAAGCCCATTCATTATTTGGTTGCATTCCGAACCCGGATACACTTTTTCCCAAAAATATTTGGAAACAGGCTAACAGATAAACAAAAGAGATACGCGCTTCCCCGTTCTCTAATCGATATTCAACCCGCAACATTACCATTCAAAAACCGCAATCGAGTTATCAAAACACTCGATGTTTTTCCTTTTCCGTCGATGTTGACTTTTCACGTTACTCTCACCTCAGTCGATACAAGCGAGATGCAATCGGGTGTAAATCGATACCTCCCTGTTCACCTGTCAAAACGGGAAAGGGTCCACAAATCATTGATTTACCCTATTCGGGCGCTGCGTCTCTCGTCGGGTAAAGGGAGGAATTATCGCCCTTGTACGGGTAAATAGGTGTCTGATTGTGCTGTTTTTAGGGTTTTGAAAACGTAGAATCGGCGTGGAAAGGACGGTATTGATCTATTTTTGTGGTTCGCTCGCAAAATTAAAAAAATAAGGTGACATGCCATTCGCTGTGTCGCTGTATTTTTAGAATGGCTTGATAAAGGTACTGGGTAACGTGTGATGGAATGAAATGCATGTTAGCTGGAAGTGGTGTGGCCATGCTAAAAACCATGATCTATGGTGAATCTATGATATTTGGCTACTCTTCATCATTGTTATTGTTTTTTATGTATGATAGCGGGTAACGAGCATGCATGCCGCTTTTATTGTTTGCGATTGGGTGGATTTGTCAAATTTATACCAGTAAATGTGTTTATTGTGTTTATGTTTCTCTGCTTGTTACATTTTAGAGAACATAGGTCAAAACTTACGACTAAATTAAATAAATTTAAATTTCCATGGCTTTCATTTTATGTTTGTTTTTACATTATTATGTTTATTTGTTCATTCAATATAAAACTACATCATCACTTAAAATTAAATGTCAAAGAATTTATATTAAATCGTGATAGTGAAATCGTCAGCTCAAAATAAAAATGTAAACAATTAAAATTTTTAATTAATATAACTATTAAGTAGGTACTTAAGAGGTCGTCATATAAGTAAAATACGACTTAAATACAAATGAAAAATGACATGAAATGAAAATGAGTTTTATTTATTTATTTATTTATTTATTTATTTATAAAATATCTTACACAATATTACAGTGTGACACTAAGGCATTGAGTAAGACAGATAATAAAAGAAAGATAAAACTAAAAACACATAAAAATTTACAATAATAACTAATTAATTAAATACATGACGACACACGTACATCCATCGCCTCACAGAAACGCAGACATTCAACGCACACACTTCTCCAGTTATCAGCAAACAAGTCACGCTCTGGTGCTGATGCGAGGAGCGCGTTGATATGATGTAGCGCGCGAACCAGCGGCGACTGCTTGCGAGCTACGGTGCGGGCAGGAGGCACCGCCAGAAGATGGCGCTGCCGTGGCCTTAAATTAAATTTAGACGGGAGGGGAGCATACAGACGCACTAGTTGCGCCCCCAGGTCGACACAGTCGGATTCCCCGCGGAGGACACCACAAGCCATAATCAAAAGCGCGTTGTTACGCCTTACCTCTAGAGAGTTAAAACCCAGTGCACCAAGCAGGAATTTTGTAGGGTACAAGAACGGGTAGTAGCCACAGTTTTTTTTGTATAAAAACCTGAGAAACGCTTTTTGAATCTTCTCTAGAAGTAAGGCATAAGTAGACTCGTGCGGGCTCCAGACCACGGACGCCGCCTCCAGCTTACTCCTTACCAGCGCAGTATATAACAACTTGATCACTCCAGAATCAGAAAAATCACGCGCGTTACGAACCACAAAACCCAGCCTCCGGAAGCAACTGGCAGCGAGCGACTTCATATGGACATGAAAGTTGAGGTGCGGATCAAAAATTACAATCCCTAACCGCGTCCACGCGCTCTATGGGCTCGGCCCCAAGGACATACGTGGCAAGAAAGGGACTCTGAGCACGGCTGAAAGTCATGACGGAGCATTTTACTGTGTTGAAAAGAAGTTTATTATCAACACTCCATTGAAGCACCCGGTCAATGTCCTCCTAAAGCGCCACACAGTCGGACTCCTGCTGAACACCATAAATAAGTTTGAGATCGTCGGCATACAGCAGGCATTTAGCGCACCTAGGAACCTCAGCTAAGTCATTTACCATGACTCCAAAAAGTAACGGACCCAATATCGAACCCTGGCTGACCCCAGATCTGGTGTGATAAGTCTCCGAGACAAAACAGCCGTGTTGCACAAATTGCTGCCGATCGCGCAGGTAACTGGCGAAAAACTTAAGAAGCAAAGGTGAGAAGCCGATATCACACAGCTTCCTAAGCAGGACATCATTGTCCACTCGGTCAAAGGCTTTCTTAAAGTCAAAGTACAACACGTCAACCTGAATTCCCCTATCTAATTGCTCAGAAACGGAGTCAACCAGAGTCAGCAGGTTGGTTTCAACCGAACGCCTCGACCTAAAACCATGCTGAGCTTCGCTGAGGTAGGGTTTGATTTGAGCAGAAATAAGCCTATTTAAAATTGATTCGAATAGCTTGGCAACCGAAGAGAGAATGGCTATAGGACGATGGTCCTCTACACTCGTTGCATTGTGAGACTTTGGAATCGGCCTCACACGCGTGGTCTTCCAACGATCAGGATATACGCCAGTAGAAAGAGCCAAGTTAAAAATGTGAAGCAAGGGGTAACTCAGCCATTCTTTACATCCCTTTAAGATGAACGCAGGGAAATTGTCTGGTCCAGGGGAACTTTGTGGTTTTAAATAACCCAAACAAGTATCAAAAAGTAGTTCGCGTAGGGAGAAAATTCTAAAAACTGTTGGAACGTGTTCTGTTCGGTATCCTAAGCCAATTTTTTTTTCAAATTTATTATGTACAGAAAATGGAAAATGCTACAATACATGTTTAATAGCTACTAAGTATACCTTTAGCTCTGTAGGTGGCAGCTGAAACCTGAATAGTCTTGTACAAGTCTAGGTTCAAGTGCCAACCATGCCTCAGTTATGCATCGGACGCAAAACATAAGCGGAAGCGATAGTGTTAACCTCAATTATTTTAAATCATGCAGATGAGAAAAATAATACCCGCAAACAGTTTTGAATACAATATTTAAAATACACTAACTATAAAATTAGATGGGGTCTGAAATAATAGAGACAAAATTAATATACAGCTATCGGCGCGTATGTCTAGAAAGCATACATCTATCTCGCTCAAAGTACGCGTATTATATCGCTTTTTCTGTTGGTTTTTCAATTTGCTTACTATATACTAGCTATTTCCTATGTCCATCCCCGGGACTGAAACTGTGTACCAAATTTCATTAAAATCGGTTGAGTGGTTTTTAGCGTGAACGCGTAACAGATAGACAGACAAACAGAGCTACTTTCGCGTTTGTAATATACTTACCGGCATATTTAGCGGAACACAAAAAAAAGTTAGCAAAGGCATACTTGTCTTAATGCTTGACCAGAAAAAAATAATAAAAAAAAAATAGTTACCTAAACCTTTTTTTTTTTATGCGAATAGGAAGGCAAACGAGCAAGTGGGTCACCTGATGGTAAGCGATCACCACTGCCCATAGACACCCGCAACCCCGGAGGGATTGCAGATGCGTTGCCAACCTAGAGGGCTAAGATGAAATGCCTCTTATTATGCCTTTTATTGTGTTCCGCTAAATATGACGCTGAGTGCATTAAGTAGGTAGGGATTGAAATCATCAATATTATGTCGTCGTAGTGGATTTTATTATCTGATTCAAGACCGGCTTTCTCTCAACACTCGTTCCACGCCGTCAGTACTAAAGTTCCCTTAACGATTCCTCAAGAAACGTGTCTGCAATGCCGACCATGGACGGTGGGAAGCGGGTCAACCGCTTTGAATGCACCTCTCTGACCCACAACCGCGGGAATCACACGTACAGGAATTACGAGTGCTTATTGCGGGCGAGTACGGCTCAATCAACTTTAAGGCTGTCTTGATAGATAGATAGATTAGATTAACACTTTATTTTATTCCATAATACACATTATGATACGTACAGGGCAGAGGTACATTATTAAACACAGAGAACTTAAAAATAAATATAACAGATTCAATGTATCTAACGTAACTAAGTAGACAGTAGATACCATGTGCAATGGAAAAAGAAAGCCGCTGACTCAGCATAAAGCTGCGAAGACCGCAGCGCTGGTATTCTATCAGAACCGCCTAGGGAGGTCTGTGGAAATTATATATGCATAAAATGAGGTAAAGTTGGAAATCAGATAAATGATTAAAACTTGATGGATAGATGTTTGTTGCTCTTCCATGCAAACGAACTACTCAAAGAATATTGTGTCTTGCTGGAAAATTTTAAACCTCGGTTTAGTGTTAAAATCGATTTAGTAGTGTCAAATTGTATGGAACTGTCATGCTTTAAACCAGATTTAGTGACAATCAAGATTTATTTTTTACTGCAAGTGGGCCTTAGACGCCATTTTGGGTTCCATAACTCAAAACAAAACGAAATTCTTACAGAATCACTTTATAGTGCGTCAGTCCGTCTGTTATGACCCTTTTTCGCAGGTATGTATAAAGTTGAAATTAATACAAAATACCTACATAGTTGTAAAAAAACTGTTTATTTTAAAAAAAAAAACATGCTTTTAAAATACTTAACCACTAATCCCTTATTTATAGGATTTTTGCAGGTCCCTTAAAACTGGGAAAAAATCCGCATGTTCCCCGCACATAACCGCCGCACCTACCAGTGCCAGTTATGTAATTTGGTTATATACGGGGAACAAATTAAGAAATCGACCCTCTAAGTCATCAAAAGATACAGTGATTAGAAAAGGCGGTAATAGTGTTGGCATACAAATTGCTGCACTCCCAACAATAGGGAGAGCTAAACCGAAAGTGGCAGAAATTACGCGACCGCATTCGAGACGATTTTTGTTCCTAAAACTTACTTTAAAAGCTCAGGAAACCCGATTTTTGAATCTCAGCGATGACTCTAAGTCACCAGTGACATAATTATGTCACTAATGACTTTTTGTCAGTGTTCATCAAAAGTTGTATTTTTGAATCTCACACTCTGTGTACCAACATGCAGATAACTCGCAGTTGTTCGCAGTGTTAGTCATAGACAATCTTTCAGTTACGTCCAGTTTTACGCAGATAATTATAGTGTCGACCTTAATACCGGTTTTTGTTCCTCATACTAAAACTTTGAATTTAGGTAAATCAACTGAGTTAAACGTAAACGAAACGTAGTGTCGCTCAGTCGCTGTCAGTGTCAGTGTCGTGTTATTCCGCTATCGCACGTTAGATGGCGCTACTCGTTCAAGACCATGAGTTGCTTACCATTAGATCAATGTCAAATTAAAAAAAAATATGTCACGCGGTGAGATATCTACGAGTGGGAGGGGGCACTCCACCAGGAGGCTTATTACCTAACTCGCTCGCAATCGCCATCGCGTTCATTCTGACAGTTCTTGTATGAATGTGACAGCTAGCTGATTCCGATGCCAATTGTCAGCCAATACATGAACTGTCAAAATGAAGACGATGGTGCTTGCGAGCGAGTTACGTAATAAGCTTGCTGATGTCATAGGTATGACAATTAATGTCAGCGATGACTTTCAAAAATACGAACTTTTGAAAATCGGTGTGAATTTGTCATAATCGCTGACAATGTGTCAATTGGTGACATTCAAAAATCGGTTCCCTGATAATGAACGTGATAGACAAATGTTCAACGATTTAAGTTGGGCCAATACTAATTGTTTCTGTCGTAACATGAAATAACTATGGCAAAGCGTGATTCATGCGACAGCAGTAATTGCTTGTTGTTTACCAACACGCGACACACTTTAACTAATCAAAGTTAATTTCTTTAGCATATTAATTGTTAATTTAAATTTACTACTGAGTACGAGGTGCCAACAAAAACTTATTATTACGGCTCAGCTGTCTGCTTGTCAAGTTAATAATACAAGCTTTTTTGCTGACGCTACTTATTTGGGAGACACTGACTTTTCAGTAAAACAAAAGTGTCAAAAGTGTAATAAAAAAGGAACGTTCAAGACCATACAGCTTTTTTGGAGTTTATTTACCTTTTTTATAGCTATTATTTTCATAGTCTTTTGATTATTATACTTTTTGTTTTACCCGAAACCAGTGCCTTTAATATGCTCTCCCAAATAGTACTTAACTATGTCATCGGCCTTCCATAGGTTAGGATGTTCGATAATTTTCATTTGTATGTTGAAATTATTTTTATATTTAGTTTGTTTTCTCGTGGTTCATTTTTCTTGGCAATTCATTCCAAAAGCGCTTGTAGTTTCAAGAAAAGAGTTGTAAAAAAGCAGCTCTTTGTCGGATTATTTGCAAAACAAACTTTGATATTATTTGAATTTGATAAAAATCCAATCCGAACTCTGAAAGAAAAAATCAAACAGCTAATTGCATAGCTGGTAGTCAAGGTATCAGTTCTTATTGAGGGATGATTATATTGATTATAGTGCACACATATAGGGAAATGTATCGTTATACATTATATGTACAATGTGTACATTTATGACCACGAACTGATGTCGTAGGTACTTAGTCAAACCGGGGCGTGTGGTTAATGTCTTGATGCAAATGAGGAAAGTTAGACACGGGGACTACCAAATTCTAAGTCGTGTCTTGTTCGTATAGCATTCGAGATTATTCCGTACCACTTAGAACCTTTCCGTTGTGCACCGAGGTTTAATCACTAGCAAGCGTTAATAAGTATCGAGTACTCGCGTATCGAAAGTTCCGTATAATATATGGCAAGATTATGAAATCCAGTGTTAGCAGAGCCTTGCTGCAATTTAGATTTTTAGATCTATTTTATTACGAGTAATCCTACTAATATTATAAATGCGAGTTTGTGACGATGCGAGTGAGTGAGTGTGTATGTTTGCTCCTTCTTCACGCTGAAACTACTGGATGGACTTGGATAAGCTGGTACCCTAGAACATACATAGGTACACACGGCAAAATAATTCGGTAAGCATAGGCACGCACACAAACGTCGTCTATGTGTTGAGTACCGACATGAACATTACGTAGAATCCACATGTGAATGTGTGAGTGAGTTCGATCGTATATCTACCCTCTCAGTACAGTTTTTTTTAGTAATAAGATAAATAAGTAATGTCGCTGTAAATTACCTATTTATTATATAAACAACAACAATAACTATAAAATAACAATGAAGAAAGTTGCAATTATTTTAGTTAGGTAGTTTATAATAAACTAAGTTAAAAATAATTACAAATTAAACTAAAAAATCCCCTTGGTATCGTGCCTGGCTCAAAGGTTTAAAAATTCAATATCTCCGGTTTAAGTTAATTCTACAGAAATAATGTAAAAGTATTGTTTTATTTTTGCATTTTCCTAAAAACATTTTACATTATTATCTTACATTGGATATTGTCATCGCAAGTGTAAGGCAAGAGAAGGCACCCTGGATCGAGTCTTACTTTGACCTTGAATCTTTAAATTTATGCAATCTGACGCATTTAACTATTATTACCAGCGTAGTAGCTACCATCTCACTGATTCAACTTGTTATATTTTTATTTCTCATCAAGTCTGGTCTGAGATTCAATTCCAACATTTCCAACCAATATTCCTTACAACCAGCATCGCCATTTAAATAACATCCAAAAATGTCATTTCTTCTAGGATTCGAACTCGGTTTACTAGAGAGCGAGTGCACAAATCAAGTATCCGACTTGCCTTTGTGACCGCTGAGCCACCGAGACATTTAATATAGTTGGTGAATTTATGAATTACTACTACGTCCAAACTGTGACTACTGCATTTGCAATGTGTAAATAGTTGTTTAAAGAGCTTTGAAATAAGGTTGAAATTTGCTAGACGATGCACATTTTATTAATTGCCGTCTAACAATATAAAGTATATTCTACCCTCAAATTATTAGTAATATGAATTTGTCAACGCTAGCCGCCATTCGTTACGCCTTGTTTTACAAGTGGTTTTACAACAACGAACTGTTTAATTTTGCCTTTGAAATACCTTGTGATTTGCAAAATTTGGATAGTCATCATCTTTTTTGAAAAGAGCAGAAATTATTGTTCTTTACGAACAAAATATTTCTATAAGGAATCGCAACTCGTTTATTGATATCGGTAAGTAGACAAAATGTCTGATAAAATAATTACTTCTTATTTTACATCAAATTTCTTCATGGTGTTAAAAACAATGATTTATTATTGTATCCGTAATGTATTCAAATAACTTTCTTTGACGAAGAATGTTTTTTATTAAACTTCATTTATTTTGCAGCGGAAGACTTCAATTATGGATTCACCGTTATGCAGACTTCGGGCACGATAAGAATATTCCTTCTGTGTCAAAACAAGAAGTCTCATCTTCACGCCATTTGACATAAGTAGTTGCCGCACACGCTAAAGGGACCTATTTCACATCAACGAGAGACAATGTTACCTACGTTGTGTGCGACTTCATCTGCATGTTGCAGGATAGCATTGTCGTAACTCGTAAACCAGCAAAAAAAAATACTTCAACGGATCAGCCAGCATAGAAGAAACAGAATGAACTTTGATCGTGAATATTTATAATTTTGATTCGAATAGGTAAAAATGTAGTGATTTTTTAGTGATGAAAAACCATTTACGTCTGAAAAAGATGGACGAAAAATTTTGTGGCGAAAAGTGCTTGGATGTCATCCATGGGATTTGTGAGTTAGTGGGTTGGGGGTCGTAATAACAGTGCTAAAAAAAAGTGATGTGTGACCTATTTCGTGCATAACAATGTTATTGTGTCATAGTCAAAGACTGGCTGAGCACCCAACAAGATTCCTTAACTGTTATTAACTGGGATCCATCTGATATAAAATCCAAAGCAAATTTAGGTAGCTTAGTCACTTGAAAGTGGAGATTTAATCCAGTGTGCAATGATGTTATTGTTAATGGCTGTCATTTAACATGTCGATTCATTTCACCACTGACTTTATTTCTCGACAAATAAAACGTTTCGTTCATCTTTCTCAGACTTAAGTAAACTTAATAAATCGGAAATTCTTATAAATGATACTCTTTTCAAAACCCTTGTTAATTCGAATAAATTACATGTTAAAAATAGCCCTTTTGTGGTGTGCATTCAATTTACCATTTGTATTGTAATTTTAAATTATGTTTGTAACAGAAATTTTTTATTAACCTAAAATCATACTGGTCACTATAGTGTGTGTTGTTTTATTTTGCTAATTTAATTAGTTATAGTCTTATGGTAATAATAATTACTTAAAATGTTGTAATAAACAATTTGAAACAATGATTTTATTTTCTTATTTTGTTCTTTTACTTTCTTTTTTTCTTGTTTGAAGTAGTCATGATTTGGTTTTGAGATAGTTATAAATTGAAAAAAATAAATACAAAATAGACACATTTGAGCAAGATTCGAACCGAGGTCTTTAACATTCATAGTCCTAATCAGTACGACTGAGCCACCGCGCTCATATTATTCATGACGAAATTATTGTTCCATTGAGCAAAATCGTTTGAATAACAATAACCTATACAATAAGAGATATGTGAAGGTAGTCAGAGAACACAATCAGCACACATAGGCCATGTTAGTGTGAATACTCGTGGGGATACAAAACCGTTTTGTTGTGTGTGTAATTAAGGCAGCGGATAGGTGCGGATGTGTGTATAGAATGACACACATGGACAACTAGGGTGCATACCGAATAGTTTTGCTGTGTGTACATAGGTTACTTTTTATTCCGGAAAATTGCATAATTCCTGTGGGATAGCGATAAACATGTGAAAGGTCGTAGCTGCCTAGAGTAGCAAAGTAAATACTTATTGCAGAATATACTATCATCATCAGTTCTTAAGTCTAAAATTCTACGTGGACGAAGAAGCCTTTTCTAGTGATTGTATCTTTTAATAACGTAGACTTAGAGCCTGTCCACCACTCCTTAATTGTCAGTTAAGTTACCTATGATGACATCTCTACCTGTTTCGTAGTAATAAATAAAGACGGAATCATAGATAATTGTCAGTTTAAGGAGTGGTTAGACAGGCCCTAAGAGAGTTGTTTTTTCACAGCTCAAAAGGATTGTAGACCTCATTTATTCGGTATAACTTTTAACTTTGTCTTTTGTATTTTTATGAATAAATGAATATGAATATGAATATGCGTTCCTGAGAATAAGGGTGTTGTCAAAGTGATCCTATAAGGGTTTCGTTTTTTTCCTTTTGCGGTACGGAACCCTACAAAGTATGAAGAATAACTGACATTGTAAGTCCAATCTAACAGAAGCCTTAATGGCTTTTAGTCTGAATAAAACATTGAGATTTTTGCTTCACCTTTAAAAGGAATACGACATGAGATTTCTTAACGAAGCAAGGAAAGCTCTATTATATTTTCATTTAATGCCGCTTTCGCGTGCTACGTTCATTAAAGCCTCGGCGAAATAAAAGAAAATAAGAGCAACGCGTTCTTTTAACCGCAGAACTCTAGGATTCCAAGCATACATTGCATTAAGTAGTTATAAATTTTCTGTTCCGGCAAGACCGGGCTAACACATTTACAAAACATGGTACTTATTTAATCAGCCGTTTCAGCAAGTTTGTTTTCATTTACTCGGACAGTAATTTGCGTCCGGGACTTTGAACGCACCCACATAAATCAAAATGTCAAAGGAGTGCGTAAAAATCAGTTACGCAGGGAGTCTGTCAGAGAGAGAACCAATTAGGGAAAATATTGCGGTCCCGCGTAATCTGGGACCTCCCGGTGCCCAGATTGATTCACTACGGTACGTATAAATATTTTAGAACGCGCGACCCCTGGCTGAACGCAGTGGTTCCTTTGCCGAGCACGTCGCGTGGCGCTAAATAAAAAATATGCGGACGTTGTCTTTGGTTTCACATTTTGTTGGTTTTAGCGGGAAAACATCTGTCACGGACACGTAGCGGATTGTTTTGTGAATTCTGTTTTATTTTCTGTTGTTTCGGTAAAAGAATTTCTATTTTGGGCACGTTTTGATTTGGGGTGTAAGAGTGACACTCTTTGAGTTATTACTTGCGTACCTACATACTAAGTGTCACTGACCTTTCCGAGGTAAATTTTCGTTGATGTTAGTGGAGTGTCGGTTGGGGTGCGAGTCGGGTTACCTCCACGCGTGATCAAGAGCTGGGGTTCGTTTTTGGATCCTTCCGGGAGGAAGAGCAGTACATGGTCCGGTGGCCGGCGGTAGCCATCGGCTAAAGATTTCCTCGCAGTTTCTGAGGGATGTCATTGACTGTTGGCTAAGAGCCCGACAGGGGGGAGGGGGGTCCTTTGACCGTGTTACCGTAGGAGACAAGGACAACACTCTAGTTGCCATAAGTGAAAAAGTCAGTCCTGACGCATGAAAACTAGTACGTACAATGTATATTTTTAAAAAGTTATGAACGCGGCAAATTGTCTTTGTTTTCGAATAGTTTTCACTAGTTTTGTACACAATTGAACGTAAAACATCTTCTTTTGTGCCTCAGCTTATTCCACTGCCAACGTATATCAACTTAGCCAGTGATGTCTAGGCCGAATGTGAAAAAACGGCTTCCCGGCTATTAAGTGTAACGGACCCTTTTAATGGCCACTTAGGGAAAGATCGGGCTGATCTACACTCAAGAGGCCCCCGATTCCGGACGATTTATAAAATTGGTATCATTTTTTGGCTTATTACTCTGAAGTTTGGGTCATTCCCCGAACGCTTAAAGCGCTTCCCTGACTTATTTTATTTCAAAAACAAAATGAACTTTTAATGTAAACCCTTGCGGCACATTCTTCATGGCAATTAGTGGTCTTTCCGAATGCGCTCGTAGTTTAAAAAAGGAGACTTGCAAAATAAAGTTTTGTAAAGGTTTTGAATTTTGAATTTTTGAGTAGGTATGTTTTGAATCATAGTCGACAAACGTTTCCATACAATAATTGTTTGATCAATATCAATGGTCAAAGTGAACCGCGTTAAGAGCGGGACAAAATTTTGAAACAAAATTTTTAATAAAAAATACTTTGAAGGGGTGTTTTTAGCCGTGGTAGCCTAGTGGTTTGATCTGTGGCCCCTGTTTGAATCTCGGGAGCCCTGAGTTTCTTGGAATTTATGTGGGAAATTAAATTAAATTTGAAATTTACCATGAGCTTGAGCATGAAGGAAAACATCGTGAGGAAACCGGAACAATCCCAATAAGGCTTAGTTACCCTCTGGGTTGGAAGGTTAAATGACAGTCGCTTCTGTAAAAACTAGTGCCTACGCCAAATCTTGGGATTAGATTGTCAAAGCGGATCCCGGGCTCGCTGAGCCGTGGCAAATGCCGGGAAAAACGCTAGGAAGATGACTTTGTACTATTAACTACTCAACTACCTACCTGCTGAAATATTCCGTAACAATTTTAAAACCCTGCATTCACAAGTTAGACACGAGTTTGTTAAACGACGGTGGTTTAAACGCCCGTGGAATGCCTTGTGCTTCTGACCTTGAACAACGGATAATTAGATCCCATCGAAAGGGCAGTTAATGTGGCCTTGGAACGATCACTCTAGTGACCCGCGGTGGACTCCAGGGAATAACGATAGAACCCACATTCCATAAGTCACTCTTAGCACAAACTAACCTTTGTGTGCCTCATTTGGGCACTTGAAGAATTGCAACATTATCACAATGATCACTAGGGAACGGATAAAGAGGAAGGTGGGAAGAAGAAAAATTTCTTTTGCAAATAGTTCGCCAAGGGCTCTTTTACATGTATATTTTTGAAACTACCAGCGCATTCGGCAAGACCATCATTGCCAAGTATGCGCCGCAAGAAACTTGGCAGAACCAGGGAATGGACCGGTACTAAAACCGTAAACTAGAAAGGTTTAGGTACTTCTTCTCTTTTCAATATGGCCGCATCGAAAGTAATAAATACAGTAGCCAAAAATCTTGTGACAAAAATGCCGGCAACATTGTACGGTAGAACACTGTCAGAAGACCCCTTCCCCCCTGTCGGATTCTTAGCCAACGGATAATGATATCCCTCAGAATCTACCAGGAAATCATTAACCGATGCCCAGGGTGCACCAGACCAAGCACTGCTCTTCCCCCCGGACGGATCCAAAAACGAACCGCTGACTCTTAATCACACGCGGAGGTAACTCGACTCGCACCCCAAGGTTTAGGTAATTAAGTAAATGTGAATCTTGATATGCCTTTTTATTGAAATGTACACTTTTGTTTTATGTACAATAAAGAGTTATACATACATACATACATACATACTTTTAAAATCCAAATCATTAATCATTGCACTTTACAAATTAATTAAGAAATTACATTGTTATTTCATCTTTCATACACCATCATTCTGAGAGGAGGCCTGTGCCCAGTAGTGGGACATATAATAGACTGGAGATGAAAGTTGTTTGCACCCTGTAAAGGCAACTCCAGTCGCAGCGGCGCCGACGCCAATTAGCGCACTGATTGAATCCCAAAATTGCATCTGGATCGAATAAAGCACAGCTCTGTACAGTTCAATGAAACCACGCATCATTGATTACGACCTGGCGGTTTGACGCTTTAATTGTTTTGAAGTTAAAGTCCACCTTTGCCTACTAAAAATCGTAGGAATCATGCTATAGGCGATGCGGCTAGCTCATCACTATTTTGATTTCCCTTTCCTGCTATCCTACACGCCCACAAGTCATGCTAAACGTGGCCTTGCTATCTTAGGCTGTCTACAGTCCAAAGACGTGATTTATGTATGTATTTATTACACTTTGAGCAAGCGAAGCTGAGCAGTGTTAACATGTGTTTACGATGACAAGTGTTAAGTGTTAAGTGATCGATTAAACATTGCTCAGACCCAGCGTCTCTTCACTTTACGAACAAGTCACTTAACAGCGTGACCGTTTCTAAATACACCGTTTTTACTAATCAGTTTACACTCGTACTTCTCACCTGCGCTTTCTACTTTACAAAGTGTAAAGCAGCCTTAATGCTATGGGATTTGTTTTACGCAGTTTATGGTAGGTATTATAGCCGCTGTCTTTGCGATCGAAATTGCCATGCCTCCTGATATGTCTGGTCATGATCCTGCTGTCAAGCAATAGAATGCTCCTACAATCCCACACAAGGGGTATTGCTGGTGTTCATGGGCTTACTTACTTACCATCAGGTGCTAACTTATCAAGGCTTAAGATAGGTCTCACATAGAATAAGTACTTTTCTGTCTATTTTACAGTAGAATTTATAAATACATGTGAGCTCTCGAGTCAGAATAATTAATAAGCAGTAAAACTTAAAACAATTGGCATTGTTCATTTTTTTTAAGCTGTGCTTTTAACACCTTTATTTGATAGAATTGACTATTTCAAGGAACTAATTTGAATATTATGCTTCTACGTAGCTTTGTTTATTAATAATAAATATTTTTTCGCTGTTTGATAATTTGTTAATTTAGGTAGGATCCCAATCGCCTTCGTACAGAAATATAAAAAAAAAACGGTTTTGTCTATGGTTTTGTCTATATGTCAACATTGTCAACGTCATAGATCTGTGAATGTGTGTGTGAATTTAACGTCAAAAACAACAACAATATTCGCGTGTTCGATTTATTTCCGTTCGTTGGTGTTATTATTGTTTTCCGTGCTGTTTTTGCTTTTTGGTTTCACCCCTGCACATCTTTCCTGACTCCTACTTACATTAAAGTGGTCTTCGCAACAATACATCGTGTAAACATTGAAATATTCCACATTAGCTTGCATACACCATTCGTTCCGCAAATTTTCTCTGATTTTCACAATGATTTTGTTGGGGCTATAGTCGAGTCATTGTTGCATTCCGGAACAAAACATTTTTTTATAAATATTCATTGTTTGTTACAGTTTTATACTTTGAATTTGCTTTTATTTCTAATGTTTGCAGGTTAAGTCAGATGTGACAGTGACAGCACGACAGATACCGTTGATAAACTTTTTTTTTTCATTTTTGTGGCAAACATTTAATGCCCGTTTCTGACTAAAAACCCGGTCGTTAGATCAAACAAAGGTCAAAAGTACTTTCACAAAAATATCTGCAATCGTAAAGTATTTTTGAAAGCGGACAAGATAAATCGGTTATTTGATGGTTTTCCTCCAAATGGTTTTCGAATTAGAGCATACTAAAAAAAATGAACAATGCCAATTAAATAATACGATACGCAATACACGCATTAATTAATGCATCAAATATATCGGCCGTTTCCCGGATTGATTGTTGTTAATTTCAGTGTTGCCAGGTTCGAAAACCGATAATTCTGTTGGAACGCATCCATGAAATCACAAAACATTCGGAGGGTGCAGCCATGTCAGCACCGGCGGCCTTTGTTTATTTGTGATGGCAGCTCCGGCATTGAGTACAGGGTTTTGGTGTTTTCTCGCCTTTTTGATAACACGTTTTTGTTTGCGTTTGAAATTCAATTTTTTAAGTCTAACACAGAATTGCTCTCAAAATTCAATTTGCGGTGCTATACATTTATCTGGCTAGGTGGTCTCAGGTGAGACTTATGTCGCAATCATTAAGTGGAATTGTTAGTTTTTTTTTTATCGATGTCCATTTAGCGGCACTACTAATATGACCAACAGAAATACAGGTCGGCCAATTATTTTTCGAATCCGAAATTGGATATTTAATTTCTTATTTTGTTGGACACCGTTCGGAAAAGTTTGTCTTATATTATCTATACATACATGTATTATCTATAAAATTTTGAAACATAATTCAACAACTAAATTAAAAAAAATAATAATAAATTTTAAATAAAATAAATTATCTAATAAGTAAAAAAAAATAATAATTCAACAACTTATTAAAACAAAATGGTTTCTTCCGCCGCTATTTGTAAATTCTAACCTTAATCTAACCTTATCAGAGCTCACCATTACGAAGAAAAGGTCCCTACCAACAATGCCGTAAATTGAGCGGAAAAAATTGAAACACGTAGCTAATGTAAACATTTTTCAGAAGTCCCAACAAAAGCCTGGGCTTACAGCATTCATCGTGATGCATCAGGTATACGATATATTAAGGTTTACTTCACTGTCCGACCTCTTTATTAGGGTACGTGGAAAAATCGCCAGTCTTTCTGTCTAAGGAAGATGGAAACGCGCTTCAATTGTCTTTTTCAGACCAAAGACAAGAAGAGACGTAATTTTAGACTTTAGAGCAGTAACAAAGTAAGAACTGTTTCATTTTTTTTTATATGAATAGGAAGGCAAACGAGCAAGTGGGTCACCTGACCCACTGACCTGACCTGACTGTGGGAGGTTCATCTGCTCTAAGTAATTTGTATTGGTTACAATGTATTAAAATGTGTAGGTGATGTGTGTGTAATAAAGATCTCTTATTCTTATTCTTTTATGTACATTTGCCATTTTTTGGCTGGTGACCCAATTTAATTGGTTTACAGTTTGATTAACATCAGTTATCTATGTCACTATTTTGATTCCCCTTTCCACCTATACGCGCAATTATGCGAAACGTGGCCTGAGTTTTTGTTACCTTAGGATCTGTCTACCCCGTAAGACGTGATTTATGTATAGTATTTATTCAAGTGATAAGGTTAGATAGATCAAATAGGAACTCGGTTGTTCATGAACCGTCTATTCTTTTATAAAAACTCTTTGGTCTATTCTATCGCGCTATCTTAATGCTGGCCAGTGAAAACTTTTTGTTGCTTTTTATCTCAGTCGGGCCTTTCGTCTATTGTTTTTGCTGTAACAAATAGGACGTCCTTATCCGATCCTAAGCTAGGCAGACATTTTATGGGCGCCTGTTTCTTACAGCCTGTAGGGAAGTAGGAAGCTTGAAAGACGAGGCAAAATCAGTCAGAATTCCAAAACCATCTCAAAAGGATTCCGTATCTAAGAGACGAGTGAGACAGAAAAAAATTGAGTCTCCATAACATAAGGGAGTGGACGAGCATCTCTTCAGCAACAGAACTTTTTAGCAATAGAGAAGAATCCCAAAAACTAATCGCTCACAACACAAGGCACTTGAAGAAAATGTCACCAATAATTATTTATTTATTTATTTATTATAAGCCTTTTTATTCCGAATTCGCTACAATTTCAGTAAGTACATGTTGTTGTTGTTGTTGTTGTTATTGTCGTTTTTATTTTTTATTTATTTATGAAATTGACGCGAAATTCGGCGTGCCCCATGGCATAGGCCTCCTCCGTGTATTGGAGGGTTTGGGCTATAGTTCCCACGCGCGCCCAGTGCGGATTGGGAACTTAACACACACCATTGAATTTCTTCGCAGATGTGTGTGCAGGTTTCCTCACGATGTTTTCCTTCACCGAAAAGCTCGCGGCAAATTACAAATGTAATTTTCGCACATAAATTCCGAAAAACTCAGAGGTGCGAGCCCGGGATTTGAACGCACGACGCTCTGCTTGAGAGGCCACAGGTCAAACCACTAGGCTACCACGGCTTTTTCACCAATAATAGCTGCTGTTTTATTATGTATGATAGAAAATGTTCCGTTTTCACTTCTTGAGGTGCGGATCCTAAAAAACGTTAAAAATCCATCAAGCCACGCTTTTTATCAACACAACCGAGCCATAAAGGTTTCCTTTAGCGCAAAAAGTGGCTGAGACCGTTAAAGTCGCAATAGTGGTTCTTCAAGACAGATTGGTACAACAAGCCGTAAACTGCACAAGCGTACTACAATGTAATCACACGTGAGAAACGCTGTAAAAAGTAAAAGGGTCTCTTTATTGGCAGTAAAAGGGTACAGAGGTGGGCTCGGCTTGGACCTTCGGCTTAAGACACGAGATAGTTTAACCTTGAAAGCGCTCCAGATTTAGCCCCTTATTCATAAACGCACTATAGGCCTCTGCTAAGTTAGTAATAGTTTGTCCTTATCTGTGAAAGGTAAATGTCAAAGTGACAGATAAGGACAAACGATTACTAAGTTAACAGAGGCCTATAGTGCGTTTATGAATAAGGGGGTTAGCCTGCCGTGATTAAAAACTAACAATGTAACGTGCGGACTTACGTACACATAGTCGTCTGTAGCGCCCCCTGGTTAGCGATTACATGAAACTGCTAATAAACACGTGGTGGCAATAACGGCTGTTTTTCAATAATGAATAACAGTGTTGTGTTATTCTTAAATAGCTGTTATTGTAAACTGTTGTCTGTTATCCTGTTATATTGCTGTTTTACAAAATGATAATGAACTTACATATTATTAAATAATTGTTATACTTATTTCGTCGCGATCGCAGCGTAATAAAAACGCTCTATTACCTTGTTTGTTATTGTACTGACTGACAACAAACAGTAACAGCTAATAATGATACCAAAAGTAAGTTATTTGAATTGCGATTGAGATGCGAGCTCGCGTGTATAGCGCTATCGCTATCTCTCGCACACACCTACTTGATTTAGTGCGCGTATGAACAACGTTGACAACAGACAACGAATAATGATAACAGGATAGTTGACGATTCGATAATGTGTTGTTCGTTGCGTGCAAATAATGCATTACGTTATCTGTTGTTGTAATAACGACCACCACTAAACACGAGTACCACCGATGGCGTCACCCATGTTCTATATCGCGCTTCTAAATGCGAATGCGTAAATACAACTTTCAACTCTCTTCTCTATTGTGGTTTCTCCTCACACATCTTTTTAAAAGCGTGAATGTTCAGCAGCGCTTGCATTTCTTGTTTTCTCGTGAAACGCTAGGTGTTATAGCGTTGACTTATGTTGTATATTCTGCGGCCCTCATATTTCTTTGAAATGGTTGAAATGAAATGAAACCTCTACCTTTCCAGGTTACAATTGTTAATTCCTATAGAAAAATACACCGGGTAGCACTCCGGGAGTGTCAGCAGCAGCAGTGAAAACTACACACACGCACACTCGTGCAAAAAGAAAAACAAAGAAAAAGAAAAAAAAATACACGAGATTTGAACTGCGGTCGCCTGAGAGAACACACTGTTATTCCACACCTTATACCACTAAGCCAAACGCACAATATACATAACGTTAAAGCGACGAAATCAACACTTCAAAAATCGAATCCCTCCGTCTTACGCCTGACTCTAGTTTAACATTTTTTACCCATCCCAAAAAGTGTCAAACGCCACTAAAGAAGTTATCACTTCAATAAAAGAGTACCAAAAGGAGCGCCAGTCGTTACACTAGAATGCGAGGTCCGTATTTACTGTCACTGGGCACCTACATTCCGCATTGGCACTTTATTTACTCTAACTATTGTACGTGATATGTGTCCATCTAACTAATATTATAAATGCGAAAGTAAGGATGGATGGATGGATCTTTGTTTGTTACTCAATCACGCCAGAGCGGCCAAACGAATCTGTATGAAATTTGACACATAGATAGAGAAAAGTCTGGAATAGCACATAGGCTACTTTTTATCCCGGAAAATTCCCGTGGGATAGCGATAAACGAATTCTTTGCAGACGAAGTCGCAGGCAACACAGCTAGTAGTTAAATATAATGTCAAACAAAGCATTTGAATGTCTTAATGAGAGAGTGTAGCATTAAACCGCGATTGTTTACGAGAGTCGTAAAAAGTAAATTAGATTTGCTTTTTTTTACCCCCGATGCAAAAAGAGGGGTGTTATAAGTTTGAAGTCGATGTGTGTATGTATGTGCGTGTGCGTGTGCGTGCGTGCGTGTGTGCGTGCGTGCGTGCGTGCGTGCGTGCGTGCGTGTGTGTGTGTGTGTGTGTGTGTGTGTGTGTGTGTGTGTGTGTGTGTGTGTGTGTGTGTGTGTGTGTGTGTGTGTGTGTGTGTGTGTGTGTGTGTGTGTGTGTGTGTGTGCCATATGATAAGATATGGTTGTAGCTCTCAAGCGAAAGCGACCGATTGGATGCAGTTCCAAAATATTGTAATGCATTTTTGGCATAAACAGTCCCGGGGAATAACATAGGATTTCTTATCCCGGACATTCGCACAGTTTCCGTGGGATAGCGTTAAGAGAGTCGCGGGCGACCTCTAGTTCTAAAGCTCATGAAAAATGCAACATTCCTTCAATAGCGTGCCAAAAACCTTTCCATCCCGATGTTTTTTTTTTTATATAAGAGAGGGCAAACGAGCAGACGGGTCACCTGATGGAAAGTGATCACCATCGCCCAGGGACACCTGCAAGACGTGGGGAATCACAGGTGCGTTGCCGGCCCTTTCAGGAACAGGTAGGCTCGCTTTTTAAAGATCCCTAAGTTGTACCGCTCGGGGAATGTTGCAGCAGGAAGTTGCTTCCACATCTTTGTCGTACGAGGAGAGAAATTGCGTTTATAACTCACAGTACTTGACTGCCAACTATCAAGGTGTTGAGGATGGAAGGACAGACGGTTCCGCGACGTGCGGTAGTGGAATTTAGCCGCAGGCAACAAATCGAAAAGTTCATCGGAGCACTCCCCATGATAAATTCGGTACAATATGCAGAGGGATGCCACATCCCTCCGCACAGCCAGAGGATCGAGTCGGCCAGAGAGTGCCCACGAGCATCCCCGAACATGTCTCGTCTCACTCCAACTTGACTGTTCTTCATGAAGTTGCCGGCAACTTGCCGACTCTAAACTTGTTTGCAAGAAAAGGGTAAACTCGATTCCTATTATCTGAACTTTGGTACTTCCGTATTGCGAGTATACGGGCACTCTGTAAAGTGTTCCCTGTTCAACATGGGTTTACCCCTCCACGTTTTATGAAGCGCTTTGGTAAGTTTTTAACTCGACGCTCGCGTTTGCGTTAACTTTAATAACCGTCTAAATTAGTATGAAAAAATTTACTTGTGTCGCGTCCGCCATTTAAAATGCACCATTAAAAACTTCATAACTTACATCGCAGAAGCTAATTCACTCGCTTCAAACACGCTCCTACCTTCAATCAGCTAATACCAGCGCCCCATTTTCGAAGGCGGAACGTAAAGCAAACAAAATACGATCGTTGCGACAGCTGCCGCCGCGGCACGTGACCCCCGTGCGAATCGTGGCCAAATTGAATCCGAGCGTCGCTTGAGATAACATACATACACACACTTTATGTCTGTGCCTGTCAGAATTTATTCAGAAGGTATAAGCAATATGAGAATGTGTAGAAGCTCCTTTACTTTCCTGTCGAACTTGCATAATAGAACGCGCGCAATGAATTTGTAAATTTTCTTTTTGCATCATTTCGTAATTGTTTAAAGAACATTTCGTTGTAATGAGAAAATAAATTATGTATCTTTAATTTGTTGGTTCTTAAGAACCGAAATTAAATTATGACATTTATGAATTTCGATTATTAATTTAAAGTCGTTGTTTTGAATAATTGAATAGTAGAGATAAATAAAAAGTGTACTCACATATTTATCAAAATTTCATTTCCAAAAATATAACGTTAACAACGAAAGCAAGAGCAGTGACAAAAATAATCTTCCAAATCGGTCTACAAATGACGGTAGTTCTAAGATAACAAACAAAAATATACGACCGAATTGAGAACCTCCTCCTTTTTGGGAAGTCGCTTAAAAAACTGCAATTAATATTTTCTTTCGCACACAATTTTCTGAATCTTCCATTCCTGGGTTAAACTTTGGAATTAGTTTGTCCCTACTGTTTATTTCTGCGCTGTGCTCGCCACGCCACTGTGTTGGACAAGGCAGGCAATCTAGTTCCGATCATGCGGTATTAAAGCTATATTTTCTCATCATCATGTCCTGAAAAAATTGTTTGTGGTATATTCTCATTATTGGTAAGGAAAACAAAGGGTGGAACGTACCCAACGTTATAACGAAAAGGGAAGAAAATGAAATCATTTATTGACAACAACAGTATGCTAATATTGATCGTACGTAAGTGTTACAAAACGAGTCGGACTCGCGCACTGAGGGTTCCGTACAAATTCGCCAAGTTATTGTAAAATCCAGTCTTAGCAGAGCCCTGCTTTTAAACAAAATGTAGGCAGTGTGAGGTGATTTTATATTGGTTATTATATAGACAAACAACACTGTAAAAAAAATTGGTTGGCCCTATCAATATCTTGATAGTCATAATCAAGCATCTTGATTCCATACGAGCCTAACAAGGACTTAGACACATCAAATAAAGTAATTCTGATTGATCTTACTATTGCTATGTAACTGAGCCAATTAAGATCTTGTTCGATATTTACATGAAAATTAATCTTATGTAAATCAACAAAGACAAAAGTAATCAAATAAACTATGAAAATGTTCATAACTACTATCAACATACTTATCTGTTATAATGAATTTTGTTAAGGATTGAATTAATCTACGTTACATAATTATGCCAACAAAGTCAATAACAGATGCAAGGTATACAACTGTTAGGATTAATGACATACCTACTTTATTAGTTCAATCACAGATACACTAATTGTTTTAAGGGATCAGCTTTCTTTGATTCATATAAAATCTTAATTATTGTAATTAACGTAACGTCAACTAAGAGAAAACTGCTTTTAGTTGGTCTTCATTTTTTAGAGTGAAATATTAATTAAAAAAAGAAATACTTATTAGATCTCGTTCAATCTCGTGGGTGGAAGTTTGTATAGTAATGTACATCATATATTTTTTTAGTTTTATTATTCTCTTATTTTACAAGTTACAGGGGGGGGGGGACACACATTTTATCACTTTGGAAGTGTCTCTCGCGCAAACTATTCATTTTGAAAGCGTGCGTCTCGGGACGTCCGACAGAAGTCATAACTTAAACTAATCTAAGTTACGCTAACAGCTAACAGTATGTCTATCGCACACTAAAACTCAGAATCGGTTTACCCTATCAGTTTGCGTACAAGATAAAAATTTGTCCCATAACTTCCATTCCAGTTTATCACTTTTTTGTACGTCGTTTTTTATGTATGTATGGTGACGAACGGGAAAAAAAACTATATAGTAAAAGAAGAAAAACTCAAAATAGGAAGTTGAACTTTAGATAAAAATGTAAATGTAGACTTTTTTTAATAACGTTAAGGTACGTAAAGCTAAAAAATAATAAGGTATTGTCCTGTCATCACTTTGCGAGTATACAGTCAAGGGCATAAACATATGTACGTTACTAAGACGTCTAAAACATCTATACCAGTAGTTCCCAAAGTGGTCCAGGTGGACCCCCAGGGGTCCACGGAAGACTCGACGGGGGTCTACGTTGGGCGTGACCAAAAATGGGGGTCCACAATCGCAAGCGGGGGTGCATGAAAATTAATTTGGTCGATAGTGAAGAACTACAATGTTGGCTTGACTTCTTCTATTAATTTGCCTTATAGGCCATAGGCAGATAATATTTTAAGAAGCTCAGCGACTGTTACTTGTAAAACTTGCATTTTCCATATTCAGTAGGTACAAAGCGTCGAGACACACGGAAATATACTATATTTATTTTTACCACTCCGAATGGGATGTTTTCTGAACAAAATTTGTGAGAATTGATTGGTTCTTGTGCTGTGAGTAATTGTAGATTTCAAGAAAGTAAAGTAGGATGGAGTCACTCGCAGCACAAAAATTAAATTTAATTGAAAATTAGTTTAGTCGACTTTATTTTCAAATAATTAACCCTATCATGCGATCAATTCTAACCTATTTTTTCGAAAACTGTTAATTTATCGTTGAAACTCAGCAACAACGCTAGTTTCCATAGATAGAGCTAATTTTAATTTTTTTTTCGAGATTTACTTTAGAAATTAGTGGTAATGTAGCTGCAGGGGGTCCACCGGATCCAGCAAAATTTTGAAAGTGGTCTATGGAACAAAAGAGTTTGGGAACCTCTGATCTATACACAATCATGACAGAAATATCACTATTCAGTTTTAATATGCATTTGGTAATGCATCTAGGTATGCTTTTAGCAAATAGATAATTAATAGGTAAGTAGTCAAAATGATAAGCCATATTATCTAAATTCTGGAGCAACGACACCGGGTCACTTTTCATCATTGGATTTATGGTTGGAACATATCATTCAGTGTCTTGAATTTACTTTAATTTATAAATTTTATGAAATTCTTATTGTATAAACCGTTATTGTTTAGATACCAGTGTTCTTATCTGTTGCCGTAGAGTTAAAAATGTCTCTCAATTGCGTCTGAATAACCTTGTTTAAAACTCTCGACTCGAGAAGCATAAGGTCTGATGTGTGATTTCTTAACTTTTCAGGAGAGCAGAAATAAAATTGATAAATTAATCGGCTTATAATTATTGAATTATTATAGTCAGGATCACGAAACTTTTTGCATCTTTAGAAGATTACTTGTACCTATATTTTCATATATTTAATTTTCTTTTTGCGGTTTAAATAATATCGATACAACATTTTTTTTATGAATACAGCGACTTCCGACTCTATGCTTCATACGTTATGCTATTGAACTGGTTGAAGACATTTTCTATTTGCACTTAACTACTCATATTATTCTCAAAAGTTAACGTTATTACAGGCATAAGGTCTCAAACTAATATACGAATTATACTGTATAAAATTAAACAGCTAAAAATGTTTGAAGCATTACGTCGTATCTAGTGATACGTACCTATGCTGTATCAACCTTTGCAAAGCAGAAGGCTTTTAGTGACATAACGCCAGTCATGAAGGAAAACAAATTTTGAAGCATAAACCTTGAAGTTGAAATACGAAAAAAAAAAAACTTGGAGAAGTCCATGCATAAAGGTGTAAGTCAAAATTAGTCCTGATGTGTCTCTATAATTTCTAAAAGTCGTCAGATCAGACCTTATGCATTTAAATATCTCCTCAACGGAATGAGATAGAAATACAAGTGTCAGTGTGGTAGACAGAGAAAGAGCGCATTATAACCGTAATTTAAATAAGTCAATTTGGTCTGATTTTCACATCAGACCTTATGCTTCTCGAGTCGAGAACTAACTCCTGCAACAAACATGACATAAACAATAAGCCGATGACACAATAATATATAATTCGACATGATGTTGATGTCGGTATCGATATGTATTGTTATGTCCTCCTCTGTATTTACTAAACCACACTATCTAAATGAAACCACTCGGCTTCTAACTCGCATAAATTAATTACGATAAAAGCATCAAGTTCACGTTACACACAACACCATTGTGAAAACTACGTTTCAGGAACATTCAGTTAATTCGCAAATTAAACTCAACTTACTGCGTCAAACAAAACAATCTAATAAGCAAAGTTGAAAGCAAAGTCGCATGCGTGGGGCGGGCCGAGTCATGAGATGACGCGATCATTATATTTTTGATTATTTTTAGGGTTCCGTACCTCGAAAGGAAAAAACGGAACCCTTATAGAATCACTTTGTTGTCCGTCCGTCCGTCCGTCCGTCCGTCTGTCAAGACCCTTTTTCTCAGAAACGCGTAGAGGTATCAAGCTGAAATTTATATCAAATACTCAGGTCTACTGCTCCTTAGAGCTGTGAAAAAATCAAACTTCTAAGCCAACGCAATCAAAAGATACAGCCGTTTATGCCGCAAATTTTCGACTCTAGAGGGAATCAAAACCTAGAGGGTCCCGTGAACGCAGAATCTTGAAATTTGGTATGAAGGTAGGTCTTATAGCACAGATTAAGGAATAATTGCAAAAACCGTAAATATGTATGTATGTCTGTATATATCAGTGACCAATATAAAGTGATCCCACACTGCGTACATTTTGCTTTGGAGCAGGGTTCTGCTTACACTGGTTTATAGATATTCCTAGATAATGGTACGGGACCCTCGGTGCGCGAGTCCGACTCGCACTTGGCCGGTTTTTTTTTAATTAAGTGGATATCCCTTCTAAGGGCCACTTGCACGGACCAGGGTTGACAACTCAACCCCGTGTTAGATACTAACCCGGGGCTAGGTAGTCTCAAAATGTATGGAACTGTCAAACCTAACCCCGAGTTAGCCATTTATTTTTTTAACTCTGGACTGTACAAGTGGGCCTTATAGGTAAAACATACATACACTTCTACGCGAACCAGTACTACGAATGCTACGAATGCTACGACGTAGCACTGACCCAGCTTAAGCAACTGAGTACATTCTATGTTTTGACTTTACTTCCAGACCAGCATAATATAAAAAAAAGCAGAACACTTTTAGAATTTTAATTTGTTGTAAGTTTGTCACTTACACCGGCCGGGCCTCGTAAACCGATTTCTGTCGCTCCCGTGACTGTGTGGTCCGGGGAAACTTAGTTAGCGCGCATTTGGCGCTAGCCTCCCAGGATCGTCCCATATCCGCGTATTGTGGTTCGCTAACTTAATATACTGTTGTCGTTGGCACCCTTAAGAGACACTGTGATTTACTATCAAATGAATCAAGAGTTTTACTTCTTGATTTTTTATATTTACCCGTTAGAAATTAAATTTCTAAACGACACTGAAAACTTTAGGTAAATCCGAAAAGCAAAGCTGTGGCCGCAACTCAAACAGGGGCCTTACCATGACGTTCTAATTCCGACGCAGTTCAAGTTTTAGCTGTCACTTTTAGTATGAATCTGACAGCGAGCGGACCTACACTTAAATGCATTAAGACGTCATGTTAAGGCCCCAGAACACATCATTCAAACAAATGGCACTCGGCGACAAAACTTCGCTTGGTAAAAAAAAGTCACGTGACAACCAGCTGGTACAGATGGAAAAATTCGAATGCTTTCACCTGCTATGGGTGGTGTAGGCCACGCATCATGGAATGATGAGGATCCGCTGTAAGCACTATATCTGTTAAAAATTTCAGGGGCCTGCCATGTAAGGTGTTCCAAAGTAACAAGTACCACTCGGCAAAAACACATCTTTTAGATGCAAAATGTTGCTCTAATTTCGAGACGATGCCTTGATAACTGAGCGTGTCTAAATCGGATGGAAACTCCTAGGTCCCTTGCAATGCGATAGGTATCCTCCACCAATGCAGAAAGATCCTGCTTTGTCGATTTCGTCCGTAAAGTCGTTCGCCAAACAAAACTGAGTGAAACGACTGTTAAAAATAGCCCACTCCTGCGTGCGGTGGTCGAATACGAGGTTGTTACCTATCACCAGATTTCCAGCCATCTCTTCTCACTTTGTGTTCTCATTTTATTTTGATATAAAATTCTCCCTTTCACTCGTAAGTCACTTTCTCGTCGCCAATAAGGTGTTCCAAGGTATTTGTAGTAATAAAACACAGCAGATGCGTAATAATTGGTATCTCACTGTCTTTAATTGGTCTATTGATAAGGAACCTTATTGTAGTGTATTGCAGTGCCCTCTCAGGGTTGTGTTGGAACATTTTTTTTAATTAAGACCTTTTTGAACACAAAGCAATTAATAAATGACTATGAATATGAATATGAAGCTGTATAGCGTGTACTGGTTGGTTACAGACTGGTTCATTCGAATTATTATAAACGGGATATGAACCGCGATTACCTTTATTGAGCTCCCGATATTAACCTACTACCTACCTCTACCTCTACCTACCCTACCTACCTACCTACCTACCTACCCTACCTACCTACCTACCTACCTACCTTTTATGAACTTAACCGTGAATCATTAAAACCTCTTACAGACTGGTTGTTTAAATTTACCCTACATAGTGTAAAACACCACACCATGACGTCTTAATACGATTCATTTCTAAGTCAGTTCAGGTTTTAGCTGTCATTTTTAGTATGGATCTGACAGCGAGCGAACCTAAACTGAATCGGAATTGAATCGCATTAACGTCATGGTAATGATGCAGAAGATTTTAAATTATTTGATGTCAAAACTTACATTCAACTAAGCTACTTACATTCTTGTCACTGCTTTTTAGTCTATTTGCAAACTAAGTAATTTTACAACAACAGTTTAGTTCTAGTTATCAAATATTAATGCACTTATCTGGAAAAACTTATCTTATTTTATATCTTCACGCCCTGGAGACCAGACATCCCAGCACAGTCAGAAAATAAGATTTTACGAAGTATTTACGGCGAGTCGAGAACTCCTTGGCGTTTAACCGATCGTCAAATAAGAATAAAAATGGCGGAGTGGGTGAATTTATTAGCTGTACCTACTACTACATATTACATGATTTTTAGTCACCATCAAAACATCGCTAGATAAAGTCTGGCTAACGAAAAATGAGACTGGAATGGGTCGCCAACATAAAGTTTGTAATGCATAATAGATCTAAATAAAGAATGTATCAAAATAATAAAATGGAATTTTCTCAGAAAAAATCAAATTAAACAGGATTGACAAAATAAACCTAACCTAACCTAAAACAATCTGTATACGCGATCTAATAAGTTCTTCAACCGAATAGTTTCACCAAAAATTGCATTGTTTATTGAACTACTAGCTGTTGCCAGCGACTTCGTCTGCAAAGAATCCGTTTATCACTATCCCGCGAGAACTACGCAATTTTCCGGGATAAAAAGTAGCCTATGTGCTATTCCAGACTTTTCTCTATCTATGTGCCGAATTCCATCCAGATCCGTTGGGCCGTTCTGGCGTGATTGAGTAACAAACAAACATCCATCCATCCATACTTTCGTATTTATAATATTAGTTAGACTAGCTGTTGCCAGCGACTTCGTCTGCAAAGAATTCGTTTATCGCTATCCCGCGGGAATAATCCGGGATAAAAAGTAGCCTATGTGCAATTCCACACTTTTCTCTATCTATGTGCCGAATTTCATCCAGATCCGTTGGGTCGTTCTGGCGTGATTGAGTAACAAACAAACATCCATCCATCCATCCATCCATACTTTCGCATTTATCATATTAGATTAGATAGAAGTTAGATTACGAATTTTTGTCCGTAGCATTTCAAACTTCATTATATGACTCGAATTCGTAAAATATATGCTTGAGTCTCCATTCAAACGGATAATTCAACCAACCACTTTAACAATGAAACTGCACGTCGCACTGTTGCCAAAACGCAAAGTTTGCCACTGCTTATAATGGAATTCAATACATCCAGTGCTCAATAGAACTGCGACTTACTGGAGATTAATTATTGAAGTAGCCGCTCTTTGTGGTCCAACAAAGGAGACCACTGAAATACATTTATCCCCCAGGATCCGATTCCACACCATTCCGAAGACTCGATAAACTTTTAATCTCATTGGTCTTCTTACCCCGCTGTTTGTTATTTTCAATTATAGAAGCTAAGTTTATTTAGCATTGCTTTTAAGATCTTGCTGCGACTTCCCAGTGGAAATAGGAGGCGCAGAAACTTAGCGTTAGCCTGGTAAATTTAGCACAAGTAAAAAGTTTTTTACTACCGTTGATTGGTTGATAGTACTTATTTGCAAAATTGCAACTTGTACCAGAGGGTCTACACTCCGCAGTTTGGGTACGATCAACCGGCGCTCCTGCCGGGCAGGATAATGGCAGTAGGTTTTCGCTCATCTCGCACGCTGGCGTCGCGCGTTATTTGTGTGTTACCTAGTTACCTAGCAACGAACAATGACTATACTACAGCCCTAATAAATACGCTGTGACATCCTGAACGGCCATGATTGAAACGGTTAAACTAAAAAAAGCGCTCTCGCGTAGTAATACGGTTTATTTTTGCATGAATGCTTTGCGGCAAATGTGATGGAGTGGGGCTGTAGGCTATTATCGCTGTAGGTAAATATATCAGGAGCGAGCTAGATCGTGCTTTATGTGTACGCGGCTAGAGTTTTTATTTATTTAATCAACTCCAGAGAGAGAGAGAGCCTTCTGTACGTTAGTACTATTACTTATTCTATGCTTGTAGCTTCGAGAAATGGACCACTGTATGTTAAATAAGTGTTTTTTCAACGTTCCAGCTACCCAGACTCAATGGGATGTTAATTTAATCAGATACGAGAATCGAAACCGAGAACGGACGCAAAGTTTCTGGAATTTCAATCGCTATTTAGTTGTTATTGTTACAGATGTAGAAATACGCTTGAAATTACCGAATTTCGGCGTAGCGTGTTTGTTGGAGCGATTTGAGTGCTGTCCGACTCGAAAATGATGTTCTTCTTCAACAGAGTAATGGTGAAATAAACTTTTTTCGCTACAGTAGTACGGAGCCCTTCGTGTGGGTTTGAGTCGAACTTGGACAGCTTTTCTTGCGCTTCTAATGATCGAGAAATAGCTGACTCTTTGGGTCTTCATAAAATTTTATCGACGCGATTCCCAAAACTGTGTTTTAGGACGAAAGCTACGAGAAAAAAAAAGGTTAAATTGACAGAATCTGGCAATTTTGTCTACCTTCCTTTATATGAGACGGTACGCTAAGCACTTGACGAGAGTTGTCTTTAGTTTTTACTAGCTCTTGTGCGCAACTTTGGTTGCGCAGAATTAAAATGAGTATGGCAGCTTGACTTTTCCCGGCACTTCCAACAATAAAATTATCGATTAAAACCAATTTTCAAAAAACAAACCTTCCTCATAAATCACTCTTTTTGAGTTTGAGAAACAGACAGACGCGGCGGAGGAGTTTGTTTTATAGTACGTAGTGATTAAGTTTTCTTTTTTATATAATATTTTGGGCAAAGAATTAGCCTCGCGATTCAACGCGGCTATGCCTTCTGGCCACAATGAGCAGAGACGAGTGATCTGGGAGGGGTGCTTTACTTGTAGTTTAAGTTAGGCTAGGTTTAGGTTAATTTTGTACATAGTATTTAGTTCTATATTTTATTTATTGTACAGATTTGATGTAATTTATTTTTCACGTCTCATGCTCAAAAAGTTCGACTTTAAGCTGGATGTAGGCTGCATAAAATGGCATTTTATGCTCTAGTGCATAAAGTAAAATCTTCGTCTAAGACCAAGAAAATCGGGTGCCAACAGCCACAAACAATTACTAAAACTTTACGACAGCATATTTTGTTCATTTTTTTAAGTTTTTTTTTTATTATAATCTGCGGTCTATTAAACTGTTTAATTAGTACCAAAAACTAATAATAATAAATAATAATAATAAAAAAATAAAACTTTTTAAAATATAAATCATCACCTGCCTACTCGAACCTTACCGCAGTTAAAAAAAAAAGAAAAATAAGTTAATTGGCGGGACCTCAGGCGGGAACGTCCTATTTTCTCTTAGTAGGATTTATGTTGCAATTTGTTACTGTTTTACGATTAATATTCAATAATTTCGTCAAGTGAAGAGGAAATAACACTGACCTAACACAGTCAATTTGCCAGGAAAAACCATTAAATATATCGAATTGTTCCAATGTCACATTTAATTTTAATTAACTTTTTTTGCAATGTTTTTGTTTTGTTTTTTCGCAATCTAAGTGAAAAGCAGAGTGTATAACTCGTTCATAAAACCCATTTTCCCCTCGACGTGACTATCCACCCTCGCCGTACCGGCTCGGGTGGCTATATGAACGTCTCGGGTAAAATGGCTTGTTTTATGCTCTCGTTGTACAATCTACTATTTTGTTTTATAGAACATAGTTAAAATGAAACATTCATATATATTGTACTTATTTCCTTTTTTTTCTCTCCCTCTGCCTCTGGTGTTTGTTCCGTCACGAGAAATTTGGTTAGGTTTAGTTTGTAAGAAAAAGGGTCACATTGAAAATCAGCGCTCTGTGGCTATTAATTTTATTTTTTTGTGTTGTGTCGAATTTTGAGAATAAATGTATTTCTTCTTCTTTTTTTTGATGTCATAGTCATAGCCATCATAATCGACCATTGCAAAAAGGTCTTCTGTATAAGTTAAGTCATGGTTTGGAGATTTATTTTAAATTGCCAATTGTATGACATTTCCACTCTACAGTGTACTGGTTAATTATTAAGTAAGTAAGTAAATTCTTTATTGTGCAAGATACCCACAATTGCAATTGACAAACACAGATGCCTGCACAAAGGCGGACTTATCCCTTTAAGGGATCTCTTCCAGTCAACCTTTGAGTGGATGAGAGGAGTATATTAGGGACAGACGAGCGAGTTTAAAATTGCAAAATACTGAGAGCCGCAATACATAACATTACCGAATATAATACATAAACTCATAAAATCTACCAGACTATAAACAACTGTATACTGTATGTATTGTATACTAATTATTTCTATGTATACTTAACAGTTCGTTGCAATTCGCATCGCTTAAGCGAGTTTATATGAACAAAAAGCAGTTTGCATGTTGAATACGATACGAATAAATCGCTTAATTGTATTGAAATGGCACGGCTGTACATTTCAATCGTAGCGCTCGGAACTGAAATGAATTATAAGCAATGAAAACTTAATGTACGTTTATTCTGGACACAGTGAAAAAAAACTAAAATCCTGTTGGGAGAATGAGGCAGATATACGGTAGCGGATCAGAATATATCAAGTTTAAAATGTATAATGGGTTAAAATGTATAACGGTTCAAAATATTATATAATGCCATTTTCTGTGAAACTATTAGGTATATTATTATTTTTTATAGCGTGTGATGGTTTAGTTTATAGCAATTCTGTTAAAAGCCGTGGTAGTCTAGTGGTTTGACCTGTGGCCTCTCAAGCAGAGCGTCGTGGGTTCAAATCCCGGGCTCGCACCTCTGAGTTTTTCGGAATTTATGTGCGAAAACTACATTTGTAATTATTTGCCATGAGCTTTTCGGTGAAGGAAAACATCGTGAGGAAACCTGCACACATCTGCGAAGAAATTCAATGGTGTGTGTTAAGTTCCCAATCCGCACTGGGCGCGCGTGGGAACTATAGCCCAAACCCTCCAATACACGGAGGAGGCCTATGCCATGAGGCACGCCGAATTACGCGACAATTTAATAAATAAACGACAATAACAACAACATGTACTTACTGAAATTATAGCGAATTCGGAATAAAAAGGCTAATAAATAAATAAATAAATAAATTCTGTTAATTTGCAATTTAATGTAAATCGCATTATATCTTTTGAACTATTATGTATTTTTAACCCATTATACATTTTAAACTTTATGGATTTTAATACGTACCCCAGATATACACTTATTTACACGTAAGGATTCGATGGGTGCCAGAAAATGGTTAATGACGACGAGGCAGACCAAGAAGGCGATGGCGGGACGATTTGGACGCGTATATGGAGCAATGGCCTGGAGCCTTACCATGACGTCTTAATACAATTCAGTTTAGGTTCGCTCGCTGCCAGATTCATACTAAAAGTGACAGCTAAAACTGAACAGAGTCGGAATTAGGACGTCATGGTAAGGCCCCTGATATTGCTTCGGATCGCGAGTTGTGGAGGTCGAGAGGAGAGGCCTTTGCTTACCACAATAGGGTAATTAAAAAAAAGGATTCGATACCTACACAAAGATAAAAAAAAAACAGCAGGTACATACGAGTACGTAGGTGATAAAGACAGAAAATATGTTTGTATGTGTAGGTGTGTTTTTGAAAATGCTTACCTCATGGACAATCGATGCTCAGTTTTCCCGTCTGAATAAAGTTCCCACATAAATAGACCGCAAATATTCCCGCAGGACACAACTGGCCATATAAATAATTGCGTTTTCAGCATCAGTGCACTGTTGAGAGTAATCGGCTCCCACACGAAATCGCGGTTTGTGGACGACGTAATGCCAATTTAACTTCATAATCCGCTTGGACAAATTACTAAAAAGTTTGCGTTTCCGCTCTGTTAATTGGGACGTTAGAACAGTATGTTTAGTGTACGCTGCCAATTTTTCCATAGTAATTGCGACGTTTACTTGAACGCGTTCGAAACGTTTTTATATGTGAAAACTTACACTAGAGGCTCAGGTTTGTTGCCGTTTCGATCCGCAAGTGGCACTGCCAATTATTCCATAGTAATTGAGACGTTTAAGTGAACGCGTTCGAGACGTTTTTAGATGCGAAAACTTACGCTAGAGGCTCAGTATGCTTAGTGTGAGTTTTCGATAGCAAAATACGTCTCGATCACGTTTGCGTTATACTGTCAAATACTATGAGAACTGTTTGTTGTCGTTTCGTTCCGCTAGCGGCGCTGATTATTATTTGACTAGCTGTTGCCAGCGACTTCGTCTGCAAAGAATTCGTTTATCGCTACCCCGCGGGAACTACGCAATTTTCCGGGATAAAAAGTAGCCTATGTGCTATTCAAGACTTTTCTCTATCTATGTGCCGAATTTCATCTAGATCCGTTGGGCCGTTCTAGCGTGATTGAGTAACAAACAAACATCCATCCATCCATCTATCCATCCATCCATCCATACTTTCGCATTTATAATATTAGTTATATAGTAATTGAGACGTTTAACGCGAACGCGCTCGATACGTTTTTCGTGTCAGAAACTTACACTAGAGGCTCAAGATTCCAAACATGTTTTGAGTGGCCGCTTACTTAGAAGTCAATATCTATAGGTAACAATAATAAATCCCTTCTTAATATTATAAATGCGAAAGTAACTCTGTCTGTGTTTGTTACTGTTTCACGCTTAAACCGCTGGACCGATGTAAGTAGTTGAAATTTGGTATACAGATGGTATGTATATATGTATGTATCAGTGGCGTGGCGTCAAGTATATCAGAAGGCAAGCCGAAGGGAACTTAATTAGCCTTTTCCTCTAATTCTGCACAATAAATTGCCCAAATGCCTTAAAATAGGCAAGCCGGTGGGAATCGAGTTCTATGGACGCTACGCCACTGGTATGTCTGTAAACTCTTTATTGCACATAGTATGAATCACGGGGAGGGACATAGGATAGTTATTATTCCCGAGAATTGCATAGTTAGTATACCATTTTCATTCTTACCTGTCCTATTTGGTAAACAAATTTCTAACCTCAAAACATCAAATTTTTGTTATTTTTTAACTATTTCATCGTAAATAAAGGAACTGGAGATAAAATATCAGCAAACTTATGAACAAAATATTACCTCAGGTTTATTTGATAACATAATACACCTTATTCTTTACAAAAATTTGCACATTGAGGTTAGAATTTTGTTTACCAAATAGGACAGGTAAGAATGAAAATGGTATAGACAGAATCGCGGGCAACAACTGGTTATAAATAAAATAGGAGTTTCAGTTACATCGGTGAAATTAAAATATAAATAAATAGGTGTATTTCTATCATCAAAACAATACAACGTTAAGTAACATTTACTGTATTTGAGGCTTTCAGCACGTCTAACACGAGAGCGTCCAAGAGTCGCGCCGCGAGATAGATTACCCGTCTTTTTCTTACTGTTCGTTCTAGAAAGAGACGGGAAGTCTAATTCGTGGGCTGGTAAAATCACTTACTTATTCTGTATATTTGTGCGCAATAACATGCCTCTTGCCATATCCGTAGTTTATAATAAAACACAAGACGGTCATAACACGGTGCGCCGCGGATGCACGCGCGGTATCGAACGTTCGCCAAGTTTCCAGGACATTCCAGAAGTTTCCAGAAGTTTCCAGAACTTCAAGCAGTTTGCTCGCACAATCACATGCCGTGTTTGAACGAAAACATAAACAGTTGAATTTTACGTTAGTTCTATACGAGTTTACTTGAGATCGCGCGTTTGGTAATGCTCATGAGAAATGTATTGTGATGTGAAAGTTGGATAAATATTGCTTTTCGGAATTTGATATTAATTATAATAAATTTAAGCAACTGGCTTAATAAGATCTACAAACTTAGTATAATAGACTAGGTAGACTGTGTTTGTACGTAATTTTTTCAATAATTTATGCTATATTATGTATACAAGGATGTCCTTAAAAAGTTCAACATTTTTTACTGACAGCTTACTATAAAAAAAATTATGTTGTGGCCAAGAAATTAATGGTACAGTTCTTAAATTTTGAATTGTCGGTGACACTACTAATTATTTTTGTCTAATGGTAATAAAGTAAAAAATAATAAAAAAAACAGATAAAAAATATCAGAGTAAAATTAAAGTGCCTCAGGTAAAAATAATTAAAAACCAAAAACTTTCATTTAGTAACTCTAAAGACGAAAGCCAGCAACAACCTAGTCCAATAACAATCTTTAACAAACGTTCTAGCAATGAATTACATTATACATCTCAAAGATCGCACAAAAATGGGTTCATAACATAACGCAATGACCATGAAAGGCCCATCCATCCATCCAGGCTTATCCAGCACCAATCGAACCAGCCTTTGAGGTAAGGGCTCTCGACAACCCTTTTTGCCTCCGACTTGCCTGACAAATCATTCGAGGAAAAAAGTTAGAAAAAAAGGTGACGGGTCTGGTTTTGTTCCTTGTTTGTAATACGAGTGGCTTCTTAAAAGATTTCCATAATATCTCTATTATAGAATACTTTGAGCTAGAGTTTTATAAAATACGAGTAGTTCGTAAAACATGCTCGGCTGATAATCTTCAGTCTACTCATACTCGAGCCCGTGGCGGTTGTCACCGGCTAGCGGAGAACAGGAAAGGAAACAAGGCGTGGGTGTAAAAATATAATACAAAATAAATATTTACAAAATTGTATCAGTCAGCACTGCTCTTGAAAAACTATTAACACTGGCCTGAGACTTCGGGTAGGCAGGAAAGCAGGCAGGGCAGGGTATCAGGATGGGGTGTGTAACGATGGGTATAACAACATTTGCTATAATATTAGTCGCTATAACGCTCATTTGATATAATTATTAAATCATATAACCACATTTAATATATTTAAATATAATATAATTATGATTTTCTATAACGATCATTTAATCTAAAAACATTTCATATAACATAACATTTAGTATAATGCATATTTTCTATAATAAAATTATGATATAAAGTTGATTTCATATAAAGTACAGTTAGAATAACAGTTTCTGATATAATCTCTAGATGTAATCCCAAATTTAATACCCCGCAAAACTTACTTAGGCGGAAGGGTAAAGGGGGGACGGGGGGGCGAAGCCCCCCATACGGGGGGTTCGGGGGGCGGAGCCCCCCGCATTGAAAAAAATTGGTTGCCTGTAAAGTCGGTATACGGGCGAAAGTTTTACGTGACAACGACTTTGAGTGGTAAAATAATTTTAATGTGAATATTCATTCGTATAGTAGGAAGAAGGACGTGTAAACTTGTATGCAGGCGCCTAAGCTAAATAGAAGCGCAAGACATGAACCGGTGTGTATGCCTATCTCTCTCACTCTCTCTCTCTCTCGCTCTGTCTCTCTCGCTCTTAGGCGGGCTAACTGTGCTCGAGTGGAAGGGACGCGTGCCTTTCACTTTTTATGTCTGTCTCTCTCGCTCTTAGGCGGGCTAACCATGCCCGCGTGCCTCTCACTCGCTCTTATTGTGAGCGCATAACGTGAGCGGAGCGTAACGCAGTTTCTTGAAGTGTCACCCGGCAAACCAATTTATAAGACGTTGTCACGTCAAAACTGCTCACACCAACTCGTACAACCACTTGGGTAGGTTCGTTAGTTACCTTGTGACCCTCAGAGCAGAAATAGAAGCCCCGCGTCAGCGGGACTTCGTCGACTCGCTCTTGAACCTCTTGCACGTGCATAAAACTAAGTGCTACCAGATTATGTAGGTTAGGTTAGGTTAAAATATTACGTGCTACTTTTAAAAAATATACCACATGATAGTTATGCAATATGAGTTTTATATGAAATCACGATTATACCAATAGATTATTATATGAAATCAATGTTATACCAAATGATCGTTATATGAAATAAAAATAGATATTTTGATATTATATCAAACGTTTATTATATGAAATGAGTGATTATATCATTTGAAATTATATCAAATGTTTTTATATTGAATGAAAATATATATCAATTGTTGTTATACCGATCATTACACACCCATCAGGATGGCCTCGGACTGCTCCGAGGCGTCGGAGCGGAGAGTTGGAGGAGCGGAAGTGTGGTGTGGTGTAGTAGGACGAGAAAGGAAGGGCTGTAATCAAACACCCTGCTTAAATCTCGTAAAGCCTATCCAAGCCTCGTTTCAGTGTAGCCTAGGCCAGTGAGAAAAACTAAACGAGACTTGGATTAGGTTTCACAAAATAATTAAATTCTAGAAACAGTAAAGCTAATATTTACAGTACCTGCGTTAGTGGCAGCCCTTTTATAATTATATACAAGTAGTTTACAGAAGCAATCTCCAGTCTTATAAAATATAGTTCGAATAAAGTACCGAAATGCGGCTTATGCCTTGCCAAATAATCGATCGAGTCCCAGGAAAAAACAAAAGCCGATCGTAAATTTAGAATTTAGAATTTAGTTTTTATTTGTAAGCGGCCAGTGCGCTTTTGGCGCGTCGCGGAGGTTTACCATGTTACACGGTAAAGCAGAGGTGATTGAGCGATTAAGTCCTAATACCGGCGGTCTACTCATGACCGAAACGCAAAGGTGATTGAGCGATTAAGTCCTAATACCAGCAGTCTACTCGTGACCGGAACGCAGAGGTGATTAAGCGATTAAGTCCTAAAACCAGCAGTCTACTCGTGACCGGAACGCAGAGGTGATTGAGCGATTAAGTCCTAATACCGGCAGTCTACTCGTGACCGGAACGCAGAGGGATTGAGCGGTTAAGTCCCAAGTTGTAGTTATAGTTAAAGTTTCGCTTAAAGAACTAGGGATAGTTGAAAATGAAATGAAATTGAAATATAGGAAGGCCTCTTCGCTATCACTACATAGTATAAAACAAAGTCGCTTTCCGCTATCTGTATTCCTATGAATGCTTAAATCTTTAAAACTACGCAACGAATTTTGATGTTTTATTTTAAGATAGAGTGATTCAAGAGGAAGGTTTATAATTACAACACACCGGATAACTCACGTATATAAAAGTTTTTCATTTCGCGGAAAGTACGTGAAGCCATTGAAATAAGTCGGTATCCCAATTTTAATCGTGACAGCGGATGGTCGGTGCCCCCCAGTTGGAAAACTGTTTTAAATATTGACCAAACGGTGAGTGTTGAGCGAACCTTTACAAAGTGACGTGATCAGTGTTGTGTGCTGCCCTACTTTGGACTATAATAAAAATGACGATAAAAATGAGGGTAGTTGTGCGCTGATGTCAGTTGCGCCGAGTAGCCGCGCGAGCAGAGCGTTGGCGCGCAGTGCTCGTTTCGCTGCCGCCGGGGCGAGCGCTCCCTGATGAAGGGCTACGAAATAGTCCGAAACAATTGTCGGAGCAATTCTTCGGCTTTTATACGTGAGTTATCCGGTGTGTTGTAATTATGTGTGAGTCTCTCGGTAGTTTCATGTTGAAGGAAGGTTTATATGTATAATTCTATGCAGACGAAGTAATAAAATTGTTCGTGAGTGAAAGGGTGAGTGGATTTCATAAACATAAACGTGACTATCATTATGACTCTTTGCTTTACTGCTTAAGACTTTTTAAGCCGTCTCCAAACCTATATTAGGGACAACGATTAAATGGAAGGCGACAACGTTCTCTTAAGTCCAAAGTTTTGATTAGAAATTTATTGGAAAATCGTAATTGCTCGAGACTTATGAAATCTCTTCTATCGAATTTGATCAAAATTTGTTTCCAGAGACTTAAAAGCGTTGCTTTAGTGTTGATTAATTTGACACAGTTTTATTTAAGTAACTGGAACTTCTTAATTATTCAATGAAGCTGTTTTGAATAATTTATTGGACCATATTTTTAACATGAATTCCTTTATTTCCGTGATCAGGGGATTTACCATGACGTCTTAATGCGATTCAGTTTAGGTTCGCTAAAACCTGAACTGGGTCGGAATTAAGACGTCATGGTAAGGCATCAGTTGATGCGGCTTGATTGGGTGAAATTTTATTTATTTTTTATTGCAAGGATTAATTACAAAATTTTCATTAAACTCATTTTTTAAATTTTTTAACTATACAACTGATATTATTAAAACAAAGCCTAACTAATCTAAACGATCTGTTAACCATCTTAACTTTATTTTGTTTATTTAAAACATTCTGTTTCGTCTTTTGCAGATTTATTACATATTTTAACTTGGTTTTTTATATTAAATAAAACCAACAAACATAGACACACGCAGCTATTAGGACTGCTGGCGCGATGTCGGCCTTGCAAAAAGTGGTGAATACAATCGACTTTTTTTAAAAGAAACAATGTTACAGCAAGTTGGGAAAACCTCAGCCCCAGTCCATTCCAAATCGTACACGTACCTACGGGGCAAGAAACACCGCTCAAACCCCATATTTACCTAGTGGTGGAGCAAAATTTTTCAAGGTGGTTTTGTAAAAAAGTACAATAATGGTTTTCTTTTAACACTGTAGACGAATTCAAAAACAAACCACCACAATCCACTGTCAGATCGTCATCCCCACCGTTTTCTAAACGAGCAATTAATATTTAAATGACGACACCGTATAGATTTAATTGCCAAGTGCCGTGTATTTTAAACGCCCCGGTGCCCAGCGTCTCTATTTCACCGCACAACGGGCTACTTCCGGAGTCATCGGCGTTTTGACGATTATGAGCAAACAAATGTGACAAAATTGGTAGGGAATGAGGCGCCGAGTGAAATGCAAATTCAGTATTAACTCGTTTGTTGACTTATACAGACTGGAAAAGGAATGTTTTGCTTCGATACATTGAGATATTACGCAAATAGCAAGTCACCCGATTAGCGAGAGGAGTTGGCCGGTATTTTGTAAGAATTTGGCATCAAAACCCGTTTAACCCAATTCAGGGGAGGAATAATAAGCTTAAAACGATGATCAGGTTTTCCGGTGGCAGCAGACTTACTCCGCAGAAAGTCGCCAAAATGACTTTCTGCCAAGTTTCTTGCGGCGCATTCTTCTTGGCAATGATGGTCTTTCCGAATGCGCTGGTAGTTTCAAAAACAGACATGTAAAAGAGGTCTTGGCGGCCTATTTGAAAAAAAAACTTTTGAACTTTTGAGAAGATTAACTAAACAGATTTATATGGGTAGTGTGAATGGGTGCGTTGGGAGGGGAAGGCCTAGGCGGACGTTTCATGATCAAATTACGTTTTGGAAAAAGGCCAGGTCAAGAGTACCCGAAACCGACGAGCATGTATGAAGAGATTGATGAATGTGGATGAAGCTAAAGAGGTATGTCAGGATCGTAGCAAGTGGAACAAAGTAGTCTCTGCCTACCCCTGTGGGAAAGAGGCGTAACGATATGTTTGTATGTATGTAACTGTGGCGGAAGCCACATGATAGGCTAGTGTTGTAAGAGTTGGCGGTGGCACGTTCCTAACGTGCCACATTGTAAATCTCATAATCGATCTTATCGATTATGAAGATCGCTGACTAAGCGCTAGTTTAATATATAAGCATAGTTATGTATATTTGTAATTAGAGAGTTGGAGAGAGAGAAAGAGTTAGTTAGTTGATTAATTAGTAAGAGACTGTTGGAATAAGAAGAGAGTTTAAACTAACTACAATGTAGTTTCCTTACTCTTCCCCTACACTATTACCACCAGTAATCCTGCTGGTAAAGTGGTGACCCCGAGTTGGACAAGAAGACTTCTGGATGGAGTAGCAACAGCGTCGTAAGCATCTTCTGGCAAAACGGAGCAGCTGTGTTCGAGATTTTTGGAGCTCAGAAGCGAGGACACAGGACACACACAGGAGCAGGACAGCGTGAGCAGACACGGGTTCCTGCCTATTTAATACTTAGTTTATTCAATTGTGTGTAATTTTTCTTCTAGGTTAATTTTTTATAAGGCGTTTTGATAATGTTTAATTATGTGTTATAGTGTGTTTATTTAAATAATTTTTGATGTTTGTGTATTTTGCGAGAATTTGTTATTTGTGCGGTTTTATATTTAATCGATAAGCATGTGTAAGCTCGTTTGCCTTCCTATTCACATAAAAAAAAAAAAAAAAAAAAAAAAAAATGTGTAATTTCCGAGGTTGTGTAGGGCGTGCAGCAGAATTTGCCAGTTTTATGGGGATACCAAATTAGTTCACACAGGATGCGGCGGATTTAGTGTGCTCGCTCGTCCGTAACCACTGTTCATCGTCGACTGCAAAAGTAGCTTGTAACAGTTCAGGTACACACGGAGAGTAACGATTGGAGAATTTCAAGCACCACATCCTCACAAGGTTTCCAAGTTAAAAAACGCTTGAGCCTTTCGTGATTGCCATATGAGGGCACCCATTCTTCGAGATGACTATTGGAGGTACCTAAGGCGTTCGGTTTTGCTGGCATTAATAGTCAAAAGCTTCAAGCTAAGCTAAGCGATAATGAGTTTTAAATGTTTTTTTATTCGCATGACATAGAATAAGATTAACTACATGTCATAAGTAATTCACCGTCACGTGGACCGCATACGCAGCGGAAAACGAAGTTCACGGTCATGAGCAGAATTTTGTCGCGCACGCAGTTTTATGTTTATATTGGAAGTATTATTTATATGTTGTTAATATCGTGCGTAGTGCATAGTGTTTTTTATAGAGTTTAATTTAAATTTTGTTATTTACCTGTGGTTATACGCATTGTTTTTGTTTTTCTCTTTTCCCAAGGGGGGAGCCATGTGGCGGAAGCCACATGATAGGCTAGTGTTGTAAGAGTTGGCGGTGGCACGTTCCTAACGTGCCACATTGTAAATCTCATAATCGATCTTATCGATTATGAAGATCGCTGACTAAGCGCTAGTTTAATATATAAGCATAGTTATGTATATTTGTAATTAGAGAGTTGGAGAGAGAGAAAGAGTTAGTTAGTTGATTAATTAGTAAGAGACTGTTGGAATAAGAAGAGAGTTTAAACTAACTACAATGTAGTTTCCCTGCTCGTCCCCTTAATTATTACCACCAATAACCCTGCCGGTAAAGTAACTTTTGATTTTGATTTTGATTTTGCCGCGTCTGTAGGCTCGTCAATAACACCAATAGTACTCCTGGCCCTTCCACGCTGGCCTGGGATCAAAGACAAAACGTAGAACATACCAGTCGCTTCTCTTCCCGCGCATATGGTAAAAGCCCATCGGGAGAATGGGTAAAAAACCAGAAACCCGTCACTATTGATTCTCGTTTCCACCTTTACGATTACGACCATAGCCGTGCTAAACGTGGTAATTAGGGCTTATGTTACCTTAGGTTCTGTAAGGTATAAAGACGTAATATGTATGTACCTATGTGTGTGTGTTTATGTAGATCTCTGTATTGTTGTCAAACTCCACAAATGTAATCATGTGTAGTATGGCGATTGGCCACTTTCAGTGTTTAGCAGTAACACAATAGTTTACCTACTGCTACATAAACGCATATTGGTATCAGCGACAATCCAACTATATATAAGCTAAGGTCTTTGAATAAAGTACGTTCTTATTCCAACTCTATAGACTTGGGTTTTACTTCCTCACCACCCAAGCTCCATCATACATTACACATGAATACTACCCTACTCCTGGGTAGGTCGTTGGAAATTTAAAAATAGTTTCTCTGTATTCTAGCCAGTTCAATGGTTCGTACCCAATATATTATTTTCATTATATTTATTATTATTTATTTTATTATATTTTTTTCTTTTGAAACACTCAACACTGATGGTGATAATCTATTTTTCATGTCTGTGTTTTTTTTCTTTCGTATAAAATTGTCTATTTGTTTCCGCCACCTACTTAAACTGTCCTCATCTTATTTCTCTGTCTTATTGGTTGTCTGGTAGAGATCGCTATTAAGCGATAAGACTTTGCTTTGTTTCTGTATTGTTTTGCACTGATATCTGGTATTCAATAAAGAGTATTTGTGTTGTTTTTGAGTATTCGCGGGGTTTCACCTCTAAGATTGGCTATATAAGCCATCTTCGGGCGCATGAGCGCCGTACTGACTAGGAGTCGAGGTGGTCGCCATGGCCGAAACCGGTCGGAGGGATCATCATCATTTGTGTTGTATTGTGTATTGTTGTTTTAATTAATTGAGGGGCTAACTAATTGAGATTACTAGTGTTCCGTGTTAATCTGTTCTGTTCACAACTTAGACGCATTTTATATTCGTACCTACATCAAGAGCAATCTCCTAAAATTGCAGCAACAAACAAAATAAATGTTACTCGTGTGAAGATGATAAAATACCTTTGATAGCAGAAGCGTCTGCTGCATAGCAACTACTGCTAAAAGACAGCAAGTTCGAGGTTAAGTTAGTTTCAAAGTGAACTTTAGAGTACAGGATCGTGGGTTGCATTTCATTTGTAATTATATAATTACATTTATTACTGTAGTTGTTCAGGGAATTATTAACAAAAATAACTCCGCCAACTTATTCGTACAATTTGTTTTGTACGCGCAGACAACAATGGAAAATTACATGCAATTAGCGTTTGATATGGTCGAAATTCCTTTTGAGTATGTATATTACAATTGAGTATAATTTGTCATTATAATTTGCTAGCTTTTTCTCGTAACTTTGAACCTTTAAGAAAAAAGTGAACTAATCAGGCTCAAATAGTTTGCATACCGCTCCACTAGAGCATTCGCGAGAGTTGCGGTACAGTTGAGAACATTTCGTTGCATCCCGTGGGGTTTCCAACTTTAACGAAATTTTAATACGGTTCTTATTTATAAAACAATATAATTTGACAGCTGCATTGTATACACGCCCTCAATACCATGTCACTAAAGTTGAAAACCGGAAAAAAATCGATGCACTACACCTGTAAAGTGATACAGTACCCATTAAGATTGCACATCAGTATTCTCGGCTAATTTCGGCTTCCTAGAGCGTTGTCTTTCTCTAATTTCATCATCATCATCATCATCATCATCATATCAGCCGAAAAACGTCCACTGCTGGACATAGGCCTCCCCCAAGGCTCTCCACTCGGACCGGTCCTGTGCCTTCCGCATCCGCCGCGATCCCGCGATCATGATCAGGTCGTCGCTCCATCTTGTTGGAGGCCTATCAACAGCTCGTCTCCCGCCAGTGCCGGATTTAGAGGTCTGGAGGCCTCTGGGCAACAAAGGAGAGGAGGCCCCTGGCCCCAAATTATTTTCCAGTCCAACTTGTTTAATAGTGTTTACTAGTCTTTTGTTTTTTTTTTATCTTATGTGGAGGCCCCTCTTTTGTGGGGGCCCCGGGGCTGTAGCCCCGGTCGCCCTCTCTTAAATCCGTCCCTGTCTCCCGCTATGTCGCTATGTGGGCTATGTCGGTAACCTTAGTTCTACTGCGGATACCATCATTTCTGATTCTATCTCGCAGAGAAACCCCGAGCAATAGCCCTCTCCATAGCCCTCTGAGTGACTTTGAGCTGGCCCATCGTTGGCGCCCATGTCTCAGATCCGTAACGATTCAACTAACGCTCCAAAATAAGCCCGATATGTTAACACCACAGCCGCTTCGCGCCGAATGTTTCAGCTCCAAACATCCATCAACAGAATTAGCATACGAGTAGGTACCTACTAACATTCGCCGAAATTAACCGCCTCTCATTCGTTCCCAACATTTTTCACCCAATAACCATTTCTAGGGATTTATTAGCAATTGAGCCTCGTCCCTATCAATGGATTCCTCGATTTATGGCATATTAAGAGGATTTTTATTCTATTACGAGCGCCGCCTGCGGCTTTTGATGTTCACGATTTGGAATACTGTGCACTGAATCGGCGGGTGTGGGAAAGAAGAAATTATCCTGTTTTTTAGCCTTTGTATACTTTTTCTTTGATCAATACAGGCTCGTAACCTTAGCGACAGAAATTGTGGCAAAGTAGGTAGAGAATATTTTAGCTGGAGAGAGATCGGTTTATGTAAAAACTATGTTATATTTAATTTTATCGATGTCTGTATTTTCATTAAGTATGTCGGAGCTTCGTCACAATGACTAGACTTATGATAGTTAAAGACATGTACTTTGTAGTTGCGAACAGTCGTTAATTGCACTTTGTTGAATGTACCCTCATAAGTTATTGCTTTTATGAAACGTCAAGCGATGACAGCTGTTATTGCGGTATCGCTTGGGGGTGGTCTGTGCTTGGCTCAGTTGCAACTACCTGCAATGTTAGTTAAAATGACAGAATTACAATTCTGGTGACAGTTGCGAGCGGGAGGCATTCTTGATCGGGACTTGAATGAGTTCAGACGTCTAAAGTAATCCATTTGCATCGACGTACTGTTTTGAGTTTAATGGTGGATTGTTAGTGATTCGGAGTGTAAAGTGCCATTGCACTAAGTATCGAGCCTTATTTCGGCGCTAAGCGGTATTGAGAACATTGATAGGCCAGTCAGTGGGCGCAAGCACAGAACTCTCCACGTTTCGTCTATTAAGAGTGTGTGATTGTCCTGAGTCCTTTGTGTAAGCGCTATTTGAATAAAGACTGGCTGTACAAGTGAAACACGTGTGCTGTTATTTCTATCTCATTAATGTACCTTGAAGATGGTCGAGATAGTGACATAAGCTCGGCTACGCATAAAGCTCGGTTGAATCCTGACAGACCAACATGACAGTTACCATTCCCTTTGTTCTTCGACAAGTACATTCATAATTATATAAGTTAGGTTATTATTACATTTACATACATACATACATACATATCGTCACGCCTCTTTCCCATAGGGGTAGGCAGAGACTACTTTGTTCCACTTGCTACGATCCTGACATACCTCTTCCGCTTCATCCACATTCATCAATCTCTTTATACATACACAATAATAATTACATTCATAATTATTACATTTACTTACATTTATCAGTATTTTGATTCCCCTTTCCACCTAAGTATACGCCCACAATCATGCTAAACGTGGCCTTTAGGTCTTGTTAAGTACCTTAGGCTCTGTCTACTCCGTAAGGGATAAAGATGTGATTTATGTATAAAAACGCGACGGTATAAAAAAATAAATTTAAAATTAAATACACCTATTTTATTTTAAAATAATGCTTAGTACATACATACATAAATCACGTATTTAACCCTTACGGGGTGGACAGAGCCTAAAGTAACAAGACCTGAAGGCTACCTGGTACATTCTCTGGTTTTTTACTTTGCTCCCAGGCATGGAAGTGTAAAAATATTATTATATTTTCTTCAGTGAAGAGACTGACGTTTTTACACACAGTTCATACAAAACCCATTGGAAAATAAAGTTGGAGAAAAGAAAGTTCTTTTTCCGATGTATTCTTTACAAAATTGCAATAAGTGTAGGTGTGTGTGTGTTTAGCAAGCTTGGTTTAGTTTCGAAATTAGGACACAAAAATTTTATTTTCAAAAAAATTCAAAATTGAAAATTAATTTATTTGTCAAAACATAGGCAAATACATACATATACAGAGATCTTATGCGTATATTTAGGACCACTATGTTGCGCTATGAGGCATACAAATAGCCAATACAATGGATGGCATGCATTTTTAGATTTTAATCGTCATTACATATTATAATCCACATGCAAATTTACCGCCTTTCCGCTAAATAGTCTTGGATAGAGTAATATGCTTTTTCAACTAAAAAGTTAAATATCATTTTTTTTAATTTAGGCCGATCAGAAAGTGTTATAACTTTAGACAATTTGTTATACACCCTAGGAATCATTCCAAAAGCACTCTTTCGAAGTAAAACTGTTCTAAAACGAACTTACAACGTACAACCCCGAGTTAGTAACCACTTAACCATTCAGCCGTCGTTATTTGTAAGGTCACTGTATTTTGCATCATCAATACAAATTTAGCTGCTCTTAAAACAACAGAGACTATTATATTGATTTTCAAGAAAATGTTTACAAGAAAAACCTCGTCGGGTTATAAATATGCAAATGCCTATGGCTTCAGAACCGGGGAATATTTATTTTATGTAAGTAACTGAAAGAAAACTTGGTGTGTTTTCAACAAACTGCTTATAGTGTAGTGGTCTGTGGGGCATACATAGTTTACGCATGAAGTGTAAAAAAAAACAAGTGCCTTACCATTTTGTTACTACATCAATTTACAACTACCTATGCCATCTATGGATCAAATAATGTAAGTCGGTGCTTCTAGTTTCTTACCCCCTTGTTCATAAACGCTCTATAGGCCTCTGCTAACTTAGTAATCGTTTGTCCTTATCTGTGAAAGGTAAATGTCAAAGTGACAGATAAGGACAAACGATTGCTAAGTTAGCACAGGCCTATAGAGCGTTTATGAATTGAGGGTTAATGTAGGTATTTGACAGTAGCCGTGTTCTGAATAAACATGAATGAAAAAATGTTGTTAAGATCGAGAGCGAATGCAACAGCTGCATCGAGCACCACTCTGTCCAAACTCGATCTCATCCCCAATAATGTACTTTTTCGTTGCTTATTCGAAACACGGCAACTGTCAGATACATTAAGAAACTAGAAGCACTTTATATCGAACACGATCTCACCGCTAAAATTAAATTAGTTGCATTGCAAACTAATAAAAATTAAGCGCAGTAATCGTGCAAGTTTGTGCATAACTAGAGTTACACTGCGGCGTTTGATTGGTCACTTATAAAGCTTTGCTCATCGGCTGCGCAATGTATTCTCCATTTCAATCAATTTTAACGCCATTGTAAACAAACCTATTTCATCCAAATTCCCATACAATCACTTGTATGCAATTAGCATCATATCCACCGGAATTTCGAAGGATCATACCTACTTGAGATCTTACGATTTATAAGTTAGAGCGGGACAGCGCTCTACGAAGCCGAAATTAGCCGAGACCGATGTACAATCTTTATGGCCGGGTACTGTATAGGCCTACCGTTTTAATGAGTCCTCGCCCGTGCGGCACAGGGGCGCGGGGGACGAGGTGCGGGCGGATAGTGCGCCTGCCGCCCGCACCTCTCGACTCCCCTCGTCCCACCCCGCGCCCCTGCACCGCGTGGTCTAGGACTCATTTAAGAGGTTGCTCTATAGCATGAAGTATGGATGAACTTTAAAGCTCCAACGCCGTCTATGGATCAGACACTAAACTGTATACCGCATATTGAAGCGTCAATGCACAGTTTATTGCGCCGCTGAACGGGTTATTTCCCTAATTCTTTACTGGGTCACAATCACAATCACAAACGCCAATAATCCGGGCCGGCCAAAAATTCCCGGACCTCGTTACCTCGCCCGGGATAGTGCACAGAATTTGGAACAGTACTCTATTCGGCAACAAATGACGCCTATTTAAGCCTCTGTGGCGATAAAGGAGTAAGGAAAAGATATACCAAAAATAATGTGGCCTATTAGGTCTTGTTACCATACAGATGCTATATGCTATGTGCTATATGCTCATAAGGGATAAATACGTGATTTTTATGTAACAATAAAATGCTATATAGGTATAACTATAATAATTGGAAGAAATTTCTTTGTCACAGAATCAAAAAAACTTAATCGTACCAAAAATCTAAATCCAACGGTAGACTTTGTTCAACAGTGGACGCCTTCTGACTGATGATGATGATGCAAATCCGTATTTATATTCAAATCCCGGCCCACAATCGGAACTAATAATTTTACTGTGCACTTATGAGACTAGGTGTTGCCCGCGACTTCGTCTACAAATAATTCGTTTGTCGCTATTTCGCGGAAATAACGCAATTTTTTGAGATAAAAAGCAGCCTATAATATGCTATTTCAGACTATAATTTTATCACTGTGTGAAATATCATCCAGCTCAGTTCGGCCGTTCTGGTGTGAAAGAGGAGTAAACATCAACCACCATATTACAAGCTTTGCTTAGTTTGGGGCTAGCTCAATTGGTGTCAATTGTCCCAAGATATTTATTTACTTATTTAATTTTATCCTAACATCCATACATACTCACAAACTTTCACATTTATAATATTAGTACAGTCCGTGAGCTCTTAGAATGCCACTCGGTCGTCTTGCTGTCTCACTCACTCTTATGGATAAACTTTATTTCTTTATCGCTGTCGCACTGCTCCACCGCAGGCTACTGTCCGAACCCTGGACATGTTGCGAACATTTTCAATTTCCGTATATTGCGTGCCGCGGGCGTGATTGGTAACAAGACGACATGTTCTGTGTCTGAATAACCGAGGGCTCCTTATATAAAGCGTATGGGATTTATTTGTAGGGCTTTGAAGTTGATGGATTTGTAGGAAATTATGTTATCTGTTAGGCGGTTTGCTGTGAGAACGGATTTCACATTTCACAGCGCTGCGAAGTATTTGAAATATTTTGGCCTGCAACGTGTAGAAATAGTTGTGTCAGAAGGGAGCAGAATGATGTACGGCGAGGGCAGTACATTGAATCCAGAATGTAGCGAAGGATTCTACAATATAGGTAATTCGAAGGCGAGGGATTCTTAAGTAAGGAAAGTAGTCAGCACATCTCTCATGAAGTGACCGCTACGCTCACTAGTAGTGGACTGAGCGTCGAAAAGGGGTATTAACAGACAAAACAAACAATGAGGAGGAGGTTCTTTTTAATTTTTAAGCTACGGAACCCTAAAAACGATGACGTTGTTACCACAGATAGCGAATCTGAATCACAAACCTTTAAAGACTCCCATTATCACAACCGACCATGCGATACTTCATAATTACGTTTCTTCCCTCGCCAAAAATGACCTTAACCCCCTTTAATAAGGTACGTATTTGGTTCCAGGTGTAAAGTACAGTCTGCACGTAAAATATTGTCTTCCGGATAATCTTGCCAGCTGGGTGCACCTGCGAGGTTAATGACCTCTGATTAGATCGGGTTCTGTATAAAGGTAATGGGGTACAACGTGATTTTCCGCAACGGAAAAGGGATTAGGGGGAATGGTTATGATTTTGGGGGAAATTAAGGCAAGTGTGTAGTTTTTGTGGGAATTTTGCAGGACAACCAACGGGGTAGACCGGCCGCTTAAATAATTCCCTCAGTTAGAAAAATATTTTACAGTCACGTTCTTAAATTTAAGACCCACTTAGGTAAGGCTGAATAACTGTCACCTTGTATGACAATATGGGATTATTTTGCGAAATGGATCCTAAATTAAAAAACGTGACCGTACTACTTGCAGTGCTGAGCCGTCATGGCAACGTACCCTGGGGTTCCAAGACAACTGAAACCAACCCACGCATTGAAGTTTTCCCGAGAATCTAGCGAGATTTAAATTGCGGTCGGTTATTGCTTTAGGAATAATGGCAGCGTTGAATGAATAAAGCGAAGTATAAAGCTTTTCATAATATGGTGGTTTATTATTAGAAATCAGTGCAGGAAAGCGTATATAGGTTAATTTCATGGAATCCTGGCTCAGGGTTTATCTAATTTTGTTGTATTCGAGCAGTAAGCTACGCAAAAAAAAAATCCAAAAAAAGGAAAAAAAGCAAAAAAAGCAGTTCTGAAGTAACAAACATAATAAAAATACAACCGAATTGAGAAGCTCCTCCTTTTTTTGAATTCGGTTAAAAATAGGGGTGATTGAAGTTCCATTGCTAAATTTAAATTAAAAACACCGCCCGTGTTGATTTTTCATGATAAAAGTTGATAAGTATATGGAACTAATTGTGCATCTAGCTTATTTGACGAATAGAAGGCGCAGGCGCTTTTAATAAAAACTTATCTATATTTATGTTACGTGATTTCAAGTTAATCAGGATGGCGTAAACTGCACACGTCGACTCCGAGCCATTACAGGCACGCGTTCAACTTCCAATCGGTTAGACGTGGCTCCGCTACAATGTTGGTACTCCTACTTTGTCTAGTAGATAACAGTTAAAGCGAAGTTACCTGTAACATAGACCCCAGAGTAGACAACATTGCTCAATAGTAAAATTTTCCGCCATTCCAGCAAAATGTGTATGTATGTAAACTCTTTATTGGACACAAATTTAAAAATAATGAGCACAATAACAGCCAAAAAATAACCAGCACAAAGCCAAACTTGTTCCTTAAAAGCGATCTCTTCAACGTGTGTACGTAATCTACGTTCACATCCTAATAAAATTGTCGAGGAACAAATTACAAAAATAGACAAGCAGTCGAAATAAACAAACTCTTTGCTAAAGCTAAAATAAAATTCAGAATACAAGGATTAACTCAAATTAAAACAAACTAGCAAAATGTTCACGTTCGTTAACTAGCTGGAAAACACGATTTTCATATCAAATATCTGTCAGACTCCAAAATCTAAGCCTAAAGGATTCCATGCAGTACTGTATCCTGTCTAAACTAGAGTTCAGACTAAATGGATTAGCATTCATAATTGTTCGCTCCCGTGTGGTCTACTTCCTAAACTAAAAAGGTACTATGTTCCACTTAAAGGTTGTATAAGATGGAACCTTATTAAGTTAGTTTGCCGTCAAATTTTGATTGATTTAAAACTATACTTGAAACCGTCTTAGTTTAATTATGCTGTTAACTAACTTGAACGAGGAATGTTTAAACTCGAGAGTCGCATTTGTGTAGAATAAAGTGGTTTACTATGAAAAATCGAATGGTGTCGATTATTAATGTGGTTGAATTAAGACACTTTTTTAGGGATCCGTACACAAAGGGTAAAAACGGGACCCTATTACTAAGACTTCGCTGTCCGTCCGTCCGTCCGTCCGTCTGTCACCAGGCTATGTCAAGAACCGTAATAGCTAGACAGTTGAAATTTTCACAGATTGTGTATTTCTGTTGCTGCTATAACAACAAATACTAAAATCAAAATAATAATAATAATTAAGGGGGGCTCCCATACAACAGAGTAGTTGTTGGCGTTTTTTGCTGTATCCCATGAACCGTAATAGCAAGTAAAGCTTTTTTCTGGTACAGAGAACCCTTCGTGCGCCAGTCCGACTCGCACTTGGCCGGTTTTTAGTAACTATATACATCCAACCCAATATTATAATGAGGACAGATTTAATTGTTTGTTTGTTTGCATTGAATAGGCTCCGAAACTACTGGACCGATTTGAAAAATTCCTTTACCATTAGAATCCCACATTATCTCTAATGTACATAATTACGCTGACAAAGTCACCAGCTAGTCAATAAGGTCATTTTATTGTACACACAGCAAAACTATTCGGTATGCACCCTAGTTGTCCATGTGTGTCATTCTATACACACACATCCGCACTTACTCGCTGCCTTAATTACACACCACTATGTATGCTAATCGTGTTTTCAGACTACCTTCATAGATTTCGAATGTATAATTTGTTCAATGGAAGCATAATTTCGTCTTGTCAGATAGTTAGCGCGGTGGCTTAGTCGTAATAACCTAGGACTATGAATCTAAAGACCTCGGTTCAAATCTTGCTCCTCCGGTTAATATGTTTCTATTTTTTATTTTTTTTTATATAATTTTAAACTTCTTAAAATAAAATCATGTTAACAACAAGAAAAAGAGGAAGTAAAAGAACAAAATAATGCAATCCAATTATTTTTTCAAATTGTTTATTTATGTAACAACAATTTAATCAATTTATTATCACCATTAATTAAATTACCAAAATAAAACTGCATGATTTTCCTTATAACAGAAGAAGAACAACATTTATTCGTAATACAAATTAAGTTAGGTATGACTCTTTAGTGGCCAGTATGACTTTAGGGTAAATTAAAAAGATTTATGTCACAAACATAAATTTTAAAATATTTATCTGGAAAATTGAATACACAACTACAAAAGGGTTTTTTAAGATGTGATTTACTTGAATTAACATGGGTTTTGAAAAGAGTATCACTGCTAAGAAGAAATGCCGAACCACACAGTTACTAATATTATATTCTGATTTATTAAGTTTAAATCTGATAAAGATGAACGAAATATTTTATTTGCGAACAAGTAAGTCAGTGGTGAAATGAATCGACATGTTAAATGACAGCATTTAACAATAGCATCATTGCACACTGAATTAAATCTACACTAATTTGTGGTAGGGGAACGGAATAGGGACTAAAAATAATACTTACACCAATTCATTGTTAATAAAAGGTTTCATAAAATTGTTACGGAATATTTCAGCAGGTTTTTGGGTTAGTTTGACTTACTTAATAGCTCTGTAAATAGTTTTTAAGATTTTTAAATCATAGTTGACAAATGTTTTTATAATTTGATCGCGTTCAAAGTGACTAAATTTTGAATCAAAAAATTAAATGTAAAATCTTGGTAGGGCTGAATACCCTGTCAAACTAACCGAACTACTCTTGCTAAAATATTCCAGGAGAACAATTTTAAAAGACGTTTTGTAATGACGGGTTTACTTACTAGGTTTACATATAGGTATTAATAACGAATTGGTGCTCCATCACTATCTATGACCTGTTGTAGTCTATTTCTCATTCCGCTAACCATATTCCAGCAAAGGTCCGTCCCACGGATTGAATCCCAAGTTGAAGTTACCAAGCTATCTAAATTTGCTTTGGATTTTACATCCGATGGATCCCAGTTGAGAATCATTTGACCCCATAGATTTTCTATGGGGTTTAAGTCGGGACTTTTAGCAGGCCAGTCAATAACAGTCAAGGAATCTTGTTGGGTGCTCAGCCAGTCTTTGACTATGCGACCACGATGCACGGCGCAATTGTCGTGCACGAAATATATGTGCGAGTCTGGGTATGCGGCCCGCACCGTAGGGAGCATCACGTCTCTTAGCACTTCCAAGTATCCTTGACTGTTATTACGACTCCCAACTTCCACTAACTCACCAGGACCCATCGATGACATCCAACCCCAATAGCCTAAAGTAATACGGCCACTCGTTCGGCACGGTAAAATGTTACTATAATTGTAGCGTTCCCCGTTTTTTCTCCACAATATCTTTCTTCCATCTTTATCAGACTTAAATGCTTTTTCGTCACTAAAAATTACTACATTATTACACCAATCAAAGTCAATATATTGACGAGCAAAACGCACTCTATTTCTTCTATGTTGTTCCGTTAATGCAATTTTTTTTGCTGGTCTTCGGCAATGCAATCCTGCAGCATGCAAATGGTTTCGCACAGTTTGCAATGTAACGTTATGTCTCGTTGCTGTAGACCGTGTGCTGAGAAATGGGTCACTAGCGTGTGCGGCAACTATGTCCAAATGACGTGTAGAAGACGCTTCCGCTTTTGGTCCAGGACGTATATTATTAACGTGCCCGGAGTCAGCGTGACGATGAACCCATAATTGCACAGTCTTTCGCTGCAAAATAAATTAATTTTAATTAATAATATTTTTCGTGAAAGAAATTGATTTAAAAACATTACCGATAAAATAAAAAAACATTGTTTTTTAAACCACGAAGAAATTTTATGGAAAATAGGAAGTAATTATTATATCACATACTTATTCTACTTACCGATATCAATAAACGCCTTGCGATTTCCTTTATGGAAATATTTTGTTCGTAAAGAACAACAATTTCTGCTCTTTTCAACAAAGATAAATGATTATCCATGTTTGTAAATCACAAAGTAGATAGGTATTCGAAAGGCAAAATAAACGATTCGGAGGTGTAACACACGAAGGGTTTAAGTATAGCGTAACGAATGGCGGCTGGCATTGAAAGTTGTTCACAAATTCATATTACTAATAAATTGAGGGTAGAATACACTATATTGTTTTAGACAATAACGAACAAAATGCCCATCAGCTAGCAAATTTCAAACTCGAACTAGTAAGAAGAATCATATTATTAGTAAAAATGTTAAAAGAAAACGCAATGCGTTTGTCGTTTTTAACATATATCAATAAGAGTAAAATTAAACATACAGCAAGATTGCAAACAATAAGTTAAACAGTTATCTTTCCGAGGAAAAAATGTAATTCTAATTTCAACTTTATTTCAAAGCCTATTAAACACTATTTACACATTGCAATGCAGTAGTCAAAAGATTGGACATATTTCATAAATTCACCGATCACCTTAAGTTCCCCGTGGCTCAGCTGTGAAAGGCGGGTCGAGGATTTGATTGTGCTCTAGTGGACCGAGTTCGTATCCGGTGAAAACGGAAAAAAATACAAAAATGTTGTTTTTGATGTTCTTAGAATGGCGATGCTGGTTGTGAGGAATATTGGTTAGATAGATGGAATCCTCAGACTTGTTGAGAAATAAAAATATAACACGGCGGATCAGTGAAATGGCAACTACTTACTACTACGTTAGTAATAATAGTTCAATGCGTCGGATTGTATGAATTTGAAGATTCAGGGTCGAAGGAAGATTCTCTCAGTTACACTTGCGATGACGGTATCCAATGCAAGATAATAATATAGATACCTACCTACTTAAAAAATACTTAGGACAGTGTGTAAATAAAAGTAAGAAAAAACTTGTAGTAGAATTCATTGACACTGGACTGAAGATGTTTCAACCTTTAAGTTAGGCAGGGGATTTTTTTAGTTTAATCTGTAATTCTTTTTAACCTAGTTTATTCTAACTTAACTTATTTTTGACATTTTTTTAATTGTTATTTTATTATTGTTGTTTGATTCAATAAATAATTTACAGCGGCATTACTCATTAATCTTATTGCTTAAAACAATCGGGGCAGTATTTAGTGGGTAGATAGACATACGATCGAACTCACTCACACATTCACACGTGGATTCTACGCAATGTTCGTGTCGGTACTCAACACGTATAGACACACATAGACGACGTTTGTGTGCGTGCCTATGCTTACCGAATTATTTTGCCGTGTGTACATAAAACACAATAATTTTACAAATGATTACAAAGTAGTGATATAAAACATAAACTAAAGCTACCTTAAAAATAAAAATTATAACAAATTTGGACCCTTAGGTAGGGTCCCCATCACGCAGGCAGCATTCCCGCGTTGTATCGCAATTGCGAGTCTGTGCGAGAAAGCTGCCGGCGCGAGGGTCGTCCGTTGCCTCCCTCAGGCGTTTACTTAAGGCTCTGTAGAGCCCACGTGCGCCCTTGCCCCACGGACCGAGTGTCTCGACGCCAAATGCAACGAACTCGTACTGGGCGCCGATAATAATTAAGTCAATAATAATTAAGGGAATGGAATGGAATATGGAAAATTGTAATTTTATGATAGGCACCTTTGAAGAGACTGAGGTAATCTGAAGATTTTTTACATTTTCGCTACCCTGAAAAAAACTCCGCATCCAATTTTTCGTCGCAGTGATACAAAACAAGCCCCCAGGCCGGGTTAATATTAAAATATTTCGCTAATGAAATTAAAAATCCCCAAATGAGGCCCTTTTATGATCATACACGAAAATTATGACGTTAAATTTGATTTAAGGGCGTTAATTGCTGCCTTTACCCTACCGGGTAATAAATGATGTACCCCGTAAATTATAATGATCATATCCCGCGTGGTGGTATACCCCGAGGATAGCTTTGGCGTTATCAGTGCATTAAAAGCTGTCTGACAGATAATGACTTGTTGGTCTAGTGGTTAATGAGTGCCAATGAAGCTAGGAGGTCCCGGGTTCAAATCTCGGTCAAATTAGAATGCTTCATTTTCTCATTTACTTACGTGTTTCATTATTAATTCAGACTCGTTAACCACCATTATATTTTTTTTTTAGTTTTTGAAATGGAATGAAATGAAAATTTATTTTGCTGGAACAAGGGTTGTTTTACATGCGTTGTTACAAAATATAAGTGTCTCCTTATTCAGCCATTATCAACAGCATACAAAATATTTATATAGTTAAGTAACATTAAGTATATTAATTGAGATAATTTACAATTTGTTAACAAAAATTTAATTTTCTACTATTTTAGGGCTCCGTAGGCAACAAGGAACCTTATAGGTTCGCTACACGTCCGTCCGTCCGTCCGAGTTATTACTCGACCAACTACCACTATACTATACTATTACTACATATTATCGACCAACTCATAAAATGTACTTGAAACCGTGAACTCTGTTCATAGTAGTATCGAATACCTACCTACCTAATAATGAAAAATAAATGTTATGTTCATAATATTTTACACTTTTTATTTAATTTTCTTTATCTTTTTTATAAAACTCCTTGACATAAATAGTAGCTAATTTAAATTTAATTTAATGGATACGATACAATTGCATGATTTAAATTAACATATTAAGTAACTATTGACATTTAAATTTTGTATTCCTAGATTTTAGTGATAAATTGTTATTGTGTGCCCTTGCAGGGCGTCATGGACCGACTAATGTATGCTTAACAGCTTTTAATATAAATGTACATGACATTACAATCTAATAAATAAATAAATAAATAAATAAATATCCACAAAGTTGTGACAGGCAACTACGGAACCCTACACTGCGCGTGGCCCGACACGCTCTTGGTCGTTTTTTAGTTTTTTAGATTTCTTATGTTTTTTTATAATTATTACAGAATTGGCATTGTTCATTTTTTTTTGTATGCTCTAATTCGAAAACCATTTGGAGGAAAACCATCAAATAACCGATTTATCTTGTCCGATTTCAAAAATACTTTACGATTGCAGATATTTTTGTAAATAAGTACTTTTGACCTTTGTTTGATCTAACGACCGGGTTTTTAGTCAGAATCGAGCATTAAATGTTTGCCACAAAAATGGAAAAAAAAAAGTTTATCTACGCCACTACGGTATCTGTCATGCTGTCACTGTCACATCTAACTTATACTGCAAACATTACAAATAAAAGCAAATTCAAAGTATAAAACTGTAACAAACAATGGATATTTATAAAAAAATGTTTTGTTCCGGGATGCAACAATGACTCGAACTATAGCCCCAACAAAATCATTGTGAAAATCAGAGAAAATTTGCGGAACGAATGGTGTATGCAAGCTAATGTGGAATATTTCAATGTTTACACGATGTATTGTTGCGAAGACCACTTTAATGTAAGTAGGAGTCAGGAAAGATGTGCAGGGGTGAAACCAAAAAGCAAAAACAGCACGGAAAACAATAATAACACCAACGAACGGAAATAAATCGAACACGCGAATATTGTTATTGTTTTTGACGTTAAATTCACACACACATTCACAGATCTATGATGTTGACAATGTTGACGTATAGACAAAACCATAGACAAAACTGTTTTTTTTTTATATTTCTGTACGAAGGCGATTGGGATCCTGTCTAAATTAACAAATTATCAAACAGCGAAAAAATATTTATCATTAATAAACAAAGCTACGTAGAAGCATAATATTCAAATTCGTTTCTTGAAATAGTCCATTTCCATGGGAAAGAGGCGTGACGATATGTATGTATGTATGTATGTAAATAGTCCATTCTATCAAATGAAGGTGTTAAAAGCACAGCTTAAAAAAAATGAACAATGCCAATTGTATGAAATTCCAGTTACCACATTACCTACCACAATTTACCTACTACATTCCTCTGTAGTGTTATTTAATTACCAGTACATTATCACCAGTTGAAAACAGCCTCTTACAACTTCATAAGCATCTAAATAAGGTGGTAATTCAGCTTTGCCCCGAGCATTAAACGTAAGCCAAAATAACGTCTGTGTTTGCTTAGCCCTGCCATTCAATCAAATCCTATGCCAACCCTTCAACGCTTTGTACGTTTGTTTGTACGCCAGTCACTGTCTTCTACCTGCGAAATGAGCAAGACAACAACATAGCCTGTATCAAGACAACGCTATCAATCGCCGATATTCTATTTATAAGCAGTGAATAACCGCGCATGTTTCTGACAACTGTAAATGAGAGTTTGCCTCGTTATATATACATGTTATACGTATATGTAATTCAGCGTTATCCAGTATTTAAAATCTGAACACACAAGTTATGTTTAGACACTTTATATCCTACTAGGTATATTGTAAATGCGAAAGTTTGTGAGTATGTGTTTGTTCCTTCTTCACGCTGAAACTCGACGGATTTGATTCAAATTTGTAGCGAAGATAGCTGGTACCCTAGATTAAAACATGGGCTACGTTTTGTCCCGGAAAATTGCATAGTTCCCGCGGGATAGGGATAAACATGTCAAAGGTGGTAGCTGCCTAGAGTCAACGTAAATTAGGTAATTATTGCAGAACATGCTATCAACATCAGTTCTTATGTCCAAATCTACGCGCACGAAGTTGCGGACAGAAGTTAGTTTTCTTTTTTATTGTGAATAGGAAGGAAAACGAGCAAGTGGGTCACCTGATGGTGAGCGATCACCACTGCCCATAGACACCCGCAACCCCGGAGGGATTGCAGATGCGTTGCCAACCTAGAGGACTTAGATGAAACGCCTCTTGTGCCCGTAATTTCCCCGGCTGTCTTACTCTCCACACCGGAACACAGCAGTGCAAGCACTGCTGCTTAGCGGCAGGATTAGCGAGTAAGATGGTGGTAGCGATCCGGACGGACCTTGCACAAGGCCCTACCACCAGTAGAAAATAAAATTCAAAATACTTCGTCAGTCATTGTTTAAATAAATTGTCGATTTAATGTAATGACGGAATTTGTACGAGCTTGTCGGGAGAGTAATATGTGTAAATTTTATAACTTCATTTTTCTCGGATTAACATCAGGCCGCAAGTTTTATTATTGTTTATTTACAGAGGCATCTTAAAACCAAAGAATTGCCCCTAACCTATTCATAAACGCTCTATGGGCTTCTGCTAACTTAGTAATCGTTTGTCCTTATTCTGTGAAAGGTAAATGTCAAAGCAACAGATAAGGACAAACGATTGCTAAGTTAGCAGAAGCCTATAGTGCGTTTATGAATAAGGGGGTTTGAATCTAAATCATAATGTAAACTTTCTTCTGTAAATGGGACGCGGGCTTCTACGCATCATTTTTTAAAACCACCAGAATCTTTATTCAAATGCACCTTTCCAATACCTATAAGACAACCCTATTTAATACATTCACTGCCAATTGTCATACGCGAGACTTCAAGGGCTAGAGACGCGCATGTGCGTTCAAATGCCGGCAACGCGTATATGCGTCATTGTAACACTTAACGAAAGTCAAGATGACGCATATACGCGTTGCCAGCAGTGACTGTCTTAAGTTATGGAAAGCAGCACCAGAAATTTAATCATACACGTTTCCCATCATGTAACAATTTTATTATGCTAATTCCCAAAGTTATCGTACGAATTCAAACACAAGAGGGACACATTTTTATTTCCCCCAATCAATTCGTAATATTGCTTTATATTCTGAACACGGTGTCACCCGTCACGTGTCTTGACGCGTCTTGTCGTGCCCGACACAAGCAACAAGTGCCCAGGGGCTGTTGACACATCGTCTATGTAAATGCGAAGTGTCGTGCGGAAACCGGTGCACTTGGTTGTTTATTTTCTAGATAGCCTTAAGTTTTTGACATGAAAAAATTGTGCCGAAAATGCCGTTTTTGTACAAGTTTGTTGTTGACTGCAGTCCTTGATCTTGATTGTACCTGCGTCGCCATCCTTACGAGGTCACAAGTCAATCGGATTAACTGCTTGAAGATGAGGAGTTCCGTCCTCCGGAGGTCCTGGAAAGGCCACCAAACTATAGAGCAAGGCGAGGGGTGTCGACAACAGGGGGCCACACTTCATACGATAAACGCTTCAATTAGGTACTAGTCGAACGTAAAGTTACTTACATGCTAACTCGTTCGAGACGTATGTTGCGACAAAACATTCACTAAGCACTCGGAGCCTTTACTGCAAGTTTTCTGTCGCAATAAATCTCTTGAAAACTAATTGCTACTGTTGTACGGAATGCACGAGGAACGGACAGGAAATTATCTGTGACAGGGCTCATTACGAAATTAGAGTTTTAAGGTACCTCAGGCTGACTGCACGGGTTGAGATTTCTTTGTCTTTCCCGAATGAAAGAAAACAAAAACTGATTGATTAACTGTCGCTTTGAGATTTGATTTTCTTGAACAGACTAATTGTAAACTTTATTTAAATAAGAGTGTTACCCCCTTTCATAAACGCTCTATAGGCTTCTGCTAACTTAGTAATCGTTTGTCCGTATCTTTGAAAGGTAAATGTCACAGTGACATAGAAGCCTATAGAACGTTTATGAATAAGGAGGCTAGGGTTTAGCCTTACGGCCGCCATTAGGGAGTATATAGTATAGTGTTAGCGTTAAAGAATGAGACATGTGGATCTAAAAGTCAGACAAAATAGGCCACTATATGGTAAAAAAAATACTCTTTGTTCTGCCATTTTGGGACGTTTCCGACTGTTTATTAATGCCGGTGACTATAATATATACGACAAACAATCCCGCCGCGATATTTATTAGCTTACCTATTACATGCGGCTCAGTGAAGCGGGACGCGTATCTTGAACGAATCAACTGTAAATATAGAATTTGCACGCGTTTAATCTCAAGTATTATCCTAAATATAATATTATGTCTTATATAATCTTATTATAATGTATACACAGAGTATACTATAATGTCGTGGACATAATTGGACTCTAAAATTTTAAGTACAACTATAAACCGTACAGACGTTTGTATTATGTGAAACAAAATGGCGGACAGCACTGCTTTCCAAGATGGCTGTTAATTTGTTTTCTGGAAATGGACAGAGAAAGTCGAAGCTGTACTGAAAACTAATAGGAAGAACTTAAATGAATAGAACGGAGTGTGTTCTTTTGAAGTCGTTTGCTAACTGCAAGGCATAAATTAAGTCCGTAAAATTATTACGTATTGTGAAGCTACGTTGAAGCACAAATCCTAATCAAAAAGCTTAAGAAGCATGATATCAGTTCTTAGATAGTACCAACGCTTGCAATAAAAACCAAAGCGCAATATTTGTCTTTTACATACATACATACTTGCATACATAATTCACGTCTTTATCCTTTACGGGGTAGACAAAGCCTAAGGTAAAAGACCTAAAGGCCACGTTGAGCATGATTGTGGGCACGTGGAAAGGGGAATCAAAATAGTGATGGGTTGCCAGCCGCGTCGCCTATGACAATTATTTCTAAGATTTTCGCGTATTCCCTCGATGGGCTTACCCGCGCGGGAAGACAAGCAACTGGTACATCATAATGATTTTTCTTTACTCCCAGACCAGTAGGCTTATTGTCTAACTTGCCCGCAATCGCCATCGTGTTCATTTTGACAGTTCATGTATTGTATGGGCTGACAATTGGCATCGGAATCAGCTAGCTGTCACATTTATTCAAGAACTGTCAAAATGATCACGATGGCGATTGCGAGCGAGTTAGACAATAAGCCTACTGTATGCTTAGTGTAAGTTTTTGATAGCAAAATACGTCTCGATCACGTTTGCGTTAAACTGTCAAATACTATGAGAACAGTAGGCTTATTGTCTAACTCGCTCGCAATCGCCATCATGTTCATTTTGACAGTTCTTGTATGAATGTGACAGCTGGCTGATTCCGATGCCAATTGTCAGCCCATACATGAACTGTCAAAATGAACACGATGGCGATTGCGAGTGAGTTAGACAATAAGCCTACTGTTTGTTGCTGTTTCGTTCCGCTAGCGGCGCTGACAATTATCCCATAGCAATTGAGACGTTTACGCGAACGCGTTCGATACGTTTTTCGTATCATAAACTTACACTAGAGGCTCGGGTCTTTTACGCCTCTTCATATTCATTATAGTGTCCTCCGTCCACCACATCCCTCGCTATAAAACGGGCTGTCGCAGGCCGTCCTATAACTAATTCAATGGATCCTAATGAAGGCGAGTCCGCACTTAGCATCCCTTATGAATTATGGCGTCATAGTTCAGTGTGCATGAAATATTGGGTAAGGATTGGCTTTTGAATCTAGATAATGTTGAAGTTTCTGCGCTTACTAATATTTAGAATCATCATTTTGTCAGTCGGTTTTAAGTTTAGGTAAATTAATGACGCATGCTTTTTCAAATTACCTGAAAACTATTTGTATGCCTGATGGCGAAACATGGTACTAACAAATTATACTTGGCACATCCTGTAAATCTGTGTTGACAAATAAAATATTTGAATTTAATTTTTATGTGTGTAATGGTATACAAGCGTGTACCACCTGTAAACGCCAAATAAAATATAGGGCATTTTTCTGAAAAGGAATCCACTCATCTTTTTTCTCGATCGAACGAATCCGTGGGCAGTTCTGCTCAGAATCATTAGCACCATTGATTATTTAAAGGCAAAGTGTTCCAAAGTTTTCATACAATTTACAACTATCCATTTTGTTACTCTCATATTATAATAAATGGTCTATGGAAAAGTAACGGAAAAGGAATTAAAAAAAATAATAGGACACTTTTTGCCTTATTAATATTAAAACCAAGAGTGCTCGTAATTCTGAGCAGAACTGCGGTGCCATCGAAGTTGTATAATTCTGGAAAATGGGTGACTGGATTTATTTTCTGAAAAATGCCCATGAAAGAATTAAAAAATGTTCATATTTAGCTCGGATATTTAGGTATATTAGGTATCCACAAAAATTTGCACATTGACTAAAAATCACAAGTAAACCTGCTTTTCTTCTGGCAAAAGGGACCAGCTGAGCTAAAAGTAAGTTGCTATATCAAAAAGGTTATAATTATAAGGATAGTATGAGTACCCACACACTGCCCCAAAAACTTACTCTAAAACTAAAATATCGTACAATTCTTTGGCCAAAAACCACTAAAAATTTCCCACAAACAACCTATCACTGTCACTTTATGATAAAAACGCATTCATTCCAACCGTACACAGGAGACAAGTAACTGTCATCGCGAACACTTTGATTTACTACACGCTTTACAATTCCGCAGTCATAGAATATGATAAAGCAATTCCCCCAAAAACCGGGGGGAAAATCCCCATCACACTGTCAAAAAAAAACTAGAACATGGCGGCTGGCCACGTCGAAATTCCAAGTTAAAAACACCGAAAATTTTGGCAATGCGACTCTATGTCTTTGGAGTTAGAGGTTATGGGTCCGCAGAGTTATTTTGGTTTGTCGACACGTCACCTAAACTCATGAATAGAAATTGCAGTGTCAAATCGCTAGTGTCAAAACAGTGGAAAATTGGAGTTTGGCCGGAATGAAAATTATTATTTCACGCGCTCTTACTTGCGATTCTATTAAGTTATAACTGGTATAAGGGTAAATTCATTGAAAACAAACGTGATGAATATTCATTTCGCTTGAAAATATAACTCTACGTTTGGTTGAATTGGATTAGAATTTGCATTTTGTTTTAAGACCGCATCGCTTTTATTATGCTAAGGATGTGTTTTCAACGGGATTCGATAATTTTAGCAATCCATATTGAATTGATATGACCAATCGCGTGGCTTACGATAGCTTAGGAACCCGCTAGCTTATTACGTAACTCGCTCGCAATCGCCATCGTGTTCATTTTGACAGTTCTTGTATGAATGTGACAGCTAGCTGATTCCGATGCCAATTGTCAGCCCATACATGAACTGTCAAAATGAAGACGATGGTGATCGCGAACGAGTTACGTAATAAGCATGCCGGTCTTTTGAAAGTATCGAAATAAGTACCTACAACTCGAAAGTGGTGAAAAATTGTGCTGAATTTGAAATATAATGAAGCATAGAAGACAATGGGATATATTCATGATTGGGCACCTTAAGTTTTATGAAGTGGTCCATGTTATGTTTTTTTTCGATAGTAGACTTATAATGTAGGTCACTGCTGTAGATAAATAGGTATTTTTTTGCACTTGCCGTTCTACCACACGTTTGACTAGATGTTTACGGTTTGTGCCATGGTCTGTTTTATTAAGAAAAGAAAAGGTCGGACTCACAGCCGTCCATATGGACCGATCCAGATGAACCATTCACAAGGTCCTAACACTCGCAAACTTAAATCATCATCATCAACATTATCCAGCTTTTGTACGTCCCACTGATTGGGCACACCTCCTCTCAGAATGAGAGGGCTTGGGCTATTGTTCCCACTCGGGCCCAGGGCGGATAGGAGACTTCACACAAACCATTTGTAGGTTAATGGCAGACATATTAACTTCCTATGCAGATTGTATTTGGTACAATTTTTTAAACCTGTCTTTAGATTACAGAAAATCAAACGCAAATTTAGATTTTTACAGCGAAGTAAATTCAAAACAATAAGGCCAATTTAGCAAAATAGGTACTAAATTGAAACACCGAGAGCTCGGCCAACCGAGTCGATAATAAACAAAATCTAATCAAAGAATTTAACGCACTTTTTACGTCCGAATTTGGGTAAAAACCCATCGTAAACTCCGTCGAATAACGGCACAAAGGCATATATCACCCGAAAAATGTGTTTTGGGCCTAATTAATTTTATTTACCCGTTAAATAAGCCAACGACGGCTTTGGTTTAATGGACAATGGCCCTAAACGCGGCCAGGAGACGATGAAGGCTTTTTGTTTTACTGGACCACAAAAAAAGACGTTATTTTACTCTTGCGAATAACAAAGGCGTAAGTGAACATAATACCTTTTACCTTATGCTACTCCTCTACCAAACTATTTTGCTACCTCGCTTGATTGGATAGCACTTAGACCTACATGTATTGTGTCGCACAGCATAGTCGTAGTTGGCAGCAACAATATTATCTTTCAATTAAAATTTAAGTTCATACCATCAACTGTAACAATTTTCACAAAATCCTAGTAATATAATAAACGCGAAAGTTCGTGACGATGTGAGTGAGTGAGTGTGTATGTTGGTTCCTTCTTCAAGCTAAAACGACTGGACGGATTTGGATTAAATTTGGAACGAAGATAGCTGGTACCCTATATTAAAACATAGCCTACTTTTTATCTCGGAAAATTGCATAGTTTCCGCGGGATAGCGCTGAACATGTTAAAGGTAAAGGTAGCTGCCTAGAGTCGCAACGTAAATAATTATTGCAGAATATAGGTACTATCAACATAGTTCGTAAGTTTAATTCTACACGAACAAAGTTGCATGCAAAAGTTAGTCTAATCTAACTAATAATATAAATGCGAAAGTATGGATGGATGGATGGATGTTTGTTTGTTACTCAATCACGTCAGAAAGGCCCAACGGATCTGAATGAAATTCGGCACATGTCTGTCTACTTTTTATCCCGCGAAAATTGCGTAGTTCCCGCGGGATAGCGATAAACGAATTCTTTGCAGACGAAGTCGCTGGAAACAGCTAGTCTAACTAATATTATAAATGCGAAAGTATGGATGGATGGATGGATGGATGCATGGATGTTTGTTTGTTACTCAATCACGCCAGAACGGCCCAACGGATCTGGATGAAATTCGGCACATAGATAGAGAAAAGTCTGGAATAGCGCATAGGCTTCTTTTTATCCCGGAAAATTGCGTAGTTCCCGCGGGATAGCGATAAACGAATTCTTTGCAGACGAAGTCGCTGGCAACAGCTAGTAATATATACACTTTTGAACACCATTAATTTCCTGAATCATCTATGAAAAACCATAAGTACTACATTACAAAATTTCTTCTGATAAAAACGGAGCGATGATAGTACATACGGATGAGAGCACCAACATAACAAACTAAATTCAGTTAAACCTTCTTCGTGTCACGCGTCAGCTGTATAACATAAAGCAAACAAAACTATAGGAAGGTAAAGTACCACGTTATCTGTGCAGGTGGATATTCGGCGCTGATGTCTCGTGCAAAGTAAATTGCGCGTAACGTATGAAAGTGGCGCTCTCGTAAACTGCACTTTTAAGTTTGTAGATGGAAGGTAACTTACGTCGCAGCTCTGATAGAACAGCCTTTACATTTTGAATCAATCAGTTGGTTGTTACAAAAATAAATATTTACAATCCTTTACATTCTCAAAATAAAAGTAAAAAATAGAAAAAAAGTAAAGAGGTATATGACATAATCGTAGCAAGTGGAACGAATTAGTCTATGCCTACCCCTATAGGAAAGAGGCGTGGCAGTATGTATGTACAGGCTGTATCAGACACCCCCTAACAATAATCCTCCTTTGAAAATAATCCTAATTATTATTATTTTTTTTTTCTATACGAATAAGTAGTATTAACTAAGTATAATCATTCCTATAGAAAATATAAAAAAAAAATAGGTACTCCAAGTTTTTTAAATTATTTTTGAGCTTCTATGTTATATATTACCCCAGTAGATTATTGTTAGGGGGTGTCTGATACACCCTGTATGGTAAAAATAATTGAAAACTTAATAGCCTGCAAACCTCAGCATACAGTATTAATTAAAACACACACACATTTAAATGTAAGAAGAAATTTGTTCTTACAACAAGTACCTAGGTAAATACTATGAACAAACTTTCGAATGCATTTTTTATGTAAGTTTAATTATAAAACACAATAATAATAATAATAATAATATTCGTTTATTCAAGCAACCATGACTCAATAGACAATGCACAGTAAAGTAACAGATTACAGAAAATAAAAACACAACGAACAGTGGCAAACTTATCCCATTAACCTTTCCTCCCAGCTAACTTTTGAATGGACATCAGAAACAAGAGTAAAAGTTAGAAAAACATTAAAGGAACTATGGTAAAAAAAAAAAACAGTGCTAAGATAGTTTTAGAATACGGCGGGGCCCACCTTTAAACGCTACATAAATGACAGAAACGGACGTTTTAGCAGTCAGTAAAGAGGCTGTTCCCTGTGTCTTGTAAAAAGCCAGTGGAGCAAGAAGGTTTAGATAAACATTCGCCTAGGATTCGGGATCTGGAGAAAAACTAACGGGGTAAAAAAATACAAAGTATTTGTTTATTCCACTTAAGTTTGCCAACAGGGCCGTGTTACTGTTTTGAGTTATATTTGGGTCCAAACTTAATAATTACCTACGATCCAAGTTAAACCAGTGCACATAAAAATCCGAACAGAGTCATAACGTAATTCTCAACGCTAAATAACAAGCCTACCGAGTGTCAAAAGCATTGCATAGTTGCCCTATCTGGATGGCCGAGCTACCTCACTATTTGTTGTTGCTACGCTATGCAAATGGACAAGCACGTAGTTTGAATGTAGACAGCTTGATTGAAACAGTTTCACAGTAAGCTAACTTGTTAACTAGTGATTTGATAATTTTCTAATTCTAAAATCGAATCCCGTACCTACTAAAGGACTGTTAGTTTATCCATGCACAGACTCCAAAAAACCGGCCAAGTGCGAGTCGGACTCGCGCAGCGGGGGTTCCGTACCATTATCTATAAATATCAATAAACCAGTGTAAGCAGAGCCTTGCTCCAGAGCAAAATTTACGCAGTGTAAGGTCACTTTATATTGGTCACTGATATATATAGACATACATACATATTTACGGTTTTCGCAATTATTATTTAATCTGTGCTATAAGACCTACCTTCATACCAAATTTCAAGATTCTGCGTTCACGGGAAGTACCCTGTAGGTTTTGATTCCCTTGAGAGTCGAAAATTTGCGGCATAAACGGCTGTATCTTTTGATTGCGTTGGCTTAGAAGTTTGACTTCTTCACAGTTCCAAGGGGCAGTAGATTTGAGTATTTGATATAAATTTCAGCTTGATACCTCCACGCGTTCCTGAGAAAAAGGGTCTTGACAGACGGACGGACGGACGGACGGACGGACAACAAAGTGATCCTATAAGGGTTCCGTTTTTTCCTTTTGAGGTACGGAACCCTAAAAATAACTACCTATCCGTAAATATCAACAAGCCTCTCAACCCTCGAAAAATCATGCAGCACTCAAAATAAATTGCGTACAAATTGGGCGCGAAACGAATATTCACCGCCGATATTCATTTGTTTTAATCCGGGAATCGCTCAATTTTTTCATTAATACTACACTACCAGTGTAAAGTACAGTCGGCGCGAGAAACCTATTATAATAATATTTATTTTCAGATTAATATTCACAGATTGTTAGTTATTATTACATAACGGATCCCTTTTTGTCCCATTAGGGGGCGACCACACCGCCGCTTATAAAACGGTGACGTTACGGAATCGCAACAAAATGTATGAAGAAACGGTGACAAAACGTGACGTCTACGACACGTCACTGCTTATACGCGGCGGTGTGGTCGCACCTTAATTTATGTTGGTCATAATAACCACGATCGTTTCGCTCCGATCATCGCATCGGCCGATGGCTTCGCTGCGATTATTCGCAAAAAGGCGGCGTCTCTGCTGAGCAGAACAATGAGTAGTCCGAACAGCATTTTGAAGATGATTGCTGATCATGTAGCCCGATAATTAGTACATTTAATTAATGTTGTTAAATCTAATCAAATTTTTAAGTTCTAACATATTTTTTAAGATTCTGTGTATACTAACAAATAACATTATTGAGATCTCTGTTATCTTGAAACAAAAATAAATTATTATTATTATTATTATTATTATAATAATCGTTAATCGTAAGTCGTGGTAGCCTAGTGGTTTGACCTGTGGCCTCTCAAGCAGAGGGTCGTGGGTTCGAATCCCGGGCTCGCATTTCTGATTTTTTCGGAATTTATGTGCGATATCTCATTTGAAATTTACCATGAGCTTTTCGGTGAATGAAAAACATCGTGAGGAACCTGCACACAACTGCGAAGCAATTCAATGGTGTGTGTGAAGTTCCCAATGATCCGCACTGGGCACGCGTGGGAATGGGAACTATACCCCAAGCCCTCTCATTCTGAGAGGAGGCCTGTGCCCAGCAGTGGGACGTGTATAGGCTGGTGATGATGATGATGATGAATCGTTAGTCATATTTTTTTGGTCATAACACACGAAACCGTGGATTTTTCAGAAATTTTGGAAAAGCCATCAGAATAATAGTATAGTAGGTTAGGTTGGGTTAGTTTACTATCAATTCTGAAAAAAAAAAACATTTACTGTTTCAGGAATAAAACGCTTTATGACTAACGAAAATTATGACAAACCCGTACATTCGGAACTTCAATTTTATGAGACAAAATAAAGACCCATTACATAAACTATTGTTAGTAGGACAGATTTTAATATTGAAACAGCGGTTGTCGTACATGTAGCTGTGTCCACCGACGCATCAGCGCAGTGTCCCAGCGGTCCACAAACACGCTCAGAATACCGTTGGAGCTGGCACGGAGCCGCGCCATCAGGGAGGCGCAGAGCTTGCGCATTATGGAAGCAAAACCGTCCGTCCGCGCCTCCGCGAACATCCCCGATGTACTGCAGCGCCATGGCAGGCCCAACAGCATCCTGCAAGCTTATTACATAACTCGCTCGCGATCGCCATCGTCTTCATTTTGACAGTTCATGTATTGGCTGACAATTGGCATCGGAATCAGCTAGCTGTCACATTCATACAAGAACTGTTAAAATGAACACGATGGTGATTGCGAACGAGTTAGACAATAAGCCATCGAACGCGTTATTATATTGCACGCGTAGATCGTTGTATGCCCGTTGCGTGAAATTATATTATGTCGTAGGTACCTATACCTAGGGTCATCATCATCAGCCTATATTCGTCCACTGCTGGTCATAGGCCTCTCCCATGGCACGCCACTGAGCACAATCCTCGGCCACTCTCATCCAGCTCTTGCACGCCGCCTTGCGAAGATCCTCGCTCCACCGAGTTTGAGGACGTCCTACGCTACGTTTGCCGATCCGTGGTCTCCAATCTCCACTCAAGAACTCGTCTACCCCAACGGTTATCGGTTCTTCGGGTTAGATGACCGGCCCATTGCCACTTCAGCGTGCTAATGCGATGGGCTATGTCGATAACTTTGGTTCTCTGTCGGATCACTTCGTTACGAATTCGATCTTTTAGAGAAAATCCGAGCATAGCCCTTTCCATAGCACGCTGAGCAACTTTAAATTTGTGGACCAGCCCTACAGTGAGTGTCCATTATTCGGCACCAGGACGCACTGGTTAAAGACTTTCGTCTTTAAACTCTACTCTAAACTAATACCTAGGGTATCACAAGAGAAAACAGAAATTAACTAATAGAGTAGAAATGTTGTACAATTCAAAAAAAAAACAGCGTGGCGATTGCTCATTGGCCGGCCTAAAGTCAAACAGGGGCTTTACCATGACATCTTAATGCGATTCAATTCCGAATCAGTTTAGGTTCGCCCGCTGTCAGATCCAAACTAAAAGTGACACCTAAAACCTAAACTGAATCTAGAGTAAGGCTTGATGGTTTTAGGCCCATCTTTGCAATCATCTATCGAGCCGATTTCGTCCAATCATGGTAGACATGGTATCGAGTACGACCACGGTCTTTGAAATTTTTATCATGAATCTAATCTAACATACATACATACATATCGTCACGCCTCTTTCCCACAGGGGTAGGCAGAGACTACTTTGTTCCACTTGCTACGATCCTGACATACCTCTTTCGCTTCATCCACATTCATCAATCTCTTCAATCTAATCAAACTAATATTATGAATGCGAAAGTATGGATGGATGGATGGATGGATGGATGGATGGATGGATGGATGTTTGTTTGTTACTCAATCACGCCAGAACGGCCCAACGGATTTGGTTGAAATTCGGCACATAGATAGAGAAAAGTCTGGAAGCACATAGGCTACTTTTTATCCCGGAAAATTGCGTAGTTCCCGCGGGATAGCGATAAACGAATTCTTAACATAATATTTGCATTATGCGGCACTAAAACAAATATTTTAAAACAAATATTTTAAACAAACTGCTTAAGGAAGATCAACTTTAACAAGATACGCGTTGTCAGCCTTTTAAGAAAGATAATTCGTATTGAAACAAATTCTGAACGAAATAAAGCCATGTCCTCACGTATTCAATTGGAGGCACTGCTGTCCCTCGGCCAAAATGCGGGTAGCTGCGAAAGGGGGCTCGACCGCAAAGTCGGCAACCCCCATTTGGTGGCGGCAGACAGGGCAACCCTAGTTTTTAAGGGCTTTGTACCTCATTAACATGCTAAGTAACTGATTTAAATGTAAAGCTTGTGTGTGCCTTATATTGTTTAGTCTGCACCATCGAAAAAGTTGGTTCCTCGGCATCTCATCATTCTGCTAAAAAACTATTCACAAATGCATCATTTCACAAATTCATCATTTGACAACCCTTTAATATGTGATAAACCGTAAACTTTTTTAATAATCGAAAACCTTTAGGCTCACATTAGGCTAGGTTAGGTTTGTTTTATGTTTTCCAAAAAGTCAATATTTTAGTAGAAAATAAAAGTTTGTCAAACGATGAATTTGTAAAATGATGCATTTATGAAAATTTGTTTAGCAAATAGTGGTAAACCGATTCCTGACCCACTGTGGAACCCTCTCACAGTAAATGTCATAAGACGTTACATTGAATCGACAGGGGAAATCATGTGACGTTTATTGTGAGAAAGTTGTACGGTGGGTCAGAAACCAAATGGTTTTACTGTACATACACATGTATACGTATTGCTTGGTAATCTGTATATAAATTACTAGCTGTTGCCCGCGACTTCGTCGCTTAGGATTAAATAAGAGCCTGTTCAAGCTCTGATGGTGAAGGATTCTAATGGTGAATGAATTTTGAAATCGGTCCAGTATTTTCGAAACTCATACTAAGTAAAAAGTAAAAATAGTAAATAAATAAAAAAAAAAGTAAAAATAAAATCACTTGGGCTGAGTTTCGAAACCTATTCAATGCAAACAAACAATCAAATCTTTCCTCTTTGTAGATAATATTGAAAAAAAAAAAACTTTTTTAAAGGTACAGATCGAATTTAAGGCATTAATTTTTTTCTTTTTCTTTAAGTAGGTACATTAATCTTGAAAACATTGCATTTAAAATACACCATGAGCGTTTCGGTGAAAGAAAACATTTTGAGGAAACTACACACGCTTGCGAATCAATTCAAGTGTGTGTGTGAAGTTCCCGATCCGCACTGGACCCACGCTAGAACTATAGCCCAAGCAGCAATTCATCAGATGGGCCCTTCCTCACTATAAAGAAGTGCATCAGCTTCCCTTCTGTTCTCAAGACTAAGCTAGTTCGAAGCCCCGTAGAGCTGGGGGCCCCTGGCATTTTGCCAGCCCACCCTATAGTTACGCCACCGAGCCCAAGCCCTCTCATGAGAGCAAGCCTGTGCCCGGCAGTGGGACAATAGGCTGGAGTAGAGATGGACGATATACTCGTACATCGATGTATTGTAAACACTCGATGTATAGTAACGATGCGTCGTATTGAACCGATGTATTGTTAATGCTTCAACATCGAGTATATATCGATGTTTTTTTATTCGATGCATCGAATACGCAAACTATGAGATGAGCGTCTAATAAGTGTGACAACACTGGCTGACTGGAACCTGAATCGTAATAATCAGTTCCGCCTTTCAGTCAATATTACACACCTACCATATTTTATCGGTTTGGCTGAATGGGTTATGTTCCCTTTGCCACGGTACCGGCAAAGTCAAAATTAAATAATAAAAACCTAAAACAATATGGCGCACCGAGTTTTTGTTGCGTAGTGTAAAGTGTATATGTAATGTGTATTTGCATTGTTTTTTATGATACAATTACGGTTATTTGTCTAAACACATGTCCATTGCGAAAAACAATCGATTTTTTGGAAACATCGATGTTTTTCTAAATACATCGAATTAACATCGATGCAACCGATCGATGCATTGCATCGGAAAAAACATCGATGTATATTTTAAATGTCCATCCCTGGGCTGGAGACGAAGATAAGGTTCCAACAGCATCAACTAAAAGCTACATTAAGGAAACCTTGTTGTAATAAACTCTTAAAACACCGTTTTCTAATCTGAATATTTTCCGAATACAGTCTAAATATCCGGAATCCGAGAGGAATTTAATTTGGAAGGTTTAAATGTCCGATATCGAGGGTTATCTCCCTTTGTTTTTGCCGGGCTTATTTATGTGGCCGCTATAGCCTTGCGCTTCGATAGGACTTGACTTTTGAGAAAAAGCTGTTGTTTCTGAGGTTAAATTAAATAAATCCTAATTGAACCTGAAAACTTGCATTCTAGTCTCAGTTAATTCAAATAGTATTAATCTTAATGATGAAAATTAGTTAAAAAACATTTTTAATACATACTTACCTACAAGCTTTTTGCAGACTGTACCTTATTTTAAGTCAATCGGAACAACCGTTCAAGAGTACCCTCCTGAGACGATACTGGGGCCTTACCATGACGTCTTAATGCGTTTCGGTTTAGGTTCGCTCGCTGTCAGATTCATACTAAAAGTGACAGCTAAAACTTGAACTGCGTCGGAATTAGGACGTCATGGTAAGGCCCCTGGCTGTGTCACCAGAACTCCACTACCAGATTATAATAATAATATAATAAATTTAATAGACAGGGACTCATTTTTTCTTGTATGAGAATCGAGTATACGATTCTGAGTAAGAAAAAACAGCTAAATTCTGGAAAAAATACTAAATTTATGTAGACGTTTTTTTTAGAAAGCGCTCACGGAATAACAGACTAACTTACAAGCTTTTTATTAGTGCAATCAAGCTAAGCTTGTTTACTTCTTAATTGATTAAATCCCGGCCTTGGAATGTTGTCCCGGCTATTTTTCCCGGATGTCGGGATTCCCGGGCCTCTTCAATTAAGGAACGGTTCCGTTTGGAGTAGTTCGCCGTCAGTTCTAACAGTTCTTTTAACATTTTAACGCCGTAGGTTTTTTAAAGTAAAACTTTTATGATATACTAGCTTCTGCCCGCGACTTCGTACGCGTAGAATTAGCAATTGACATGTTTATCACTAACCCGCGGGAACTATTCAATTTTCCGGGATAAAAAGTAGTCTATGTCTTAATCTAGGGTACCAGCTATCTCCGTTCCAAATTTGATTACAATCCATCCAACCAGTCGTTTCAGTGTGAAAAAGGAACCAACATACACACTCACTCACTCACATCGTCACAACCTTCCAAACTTTCGCTTTTATAATATTAGTAGGATAAACAAGAATGTACATTATATACCTACATACATGCATAGATCATGGCTGTCTTTAACCTTACTTGGTTGACAGAACCTAAGATAACAAGACCTCAAGGTCACGTCTAGCATGATTGTATTGTAGGCGTATAAGTGGAAAAGGGAATCAATATAGTGATGGGTTGCTAGCCGCATCAACGATAACATGATTCCTAAGATTTTCGTCCTAAGAATGTATCTAAGTATTGACACTAAAAACACACAAGGTTATGTTACTTCTAAGAAATTTGTTTTAGTTTTTGATCGCATGTCCGCTCTGCCTTTACCTTTTTAGCTTCTTAAATATCCCATTGAATACCAATATTCTCATTCAGATTACGTGCAGAGAATGGCAGATATATCACCAAAAAGACATGTTTGTTCCCGTTCCACGTTTGCACGAAAAACCATTAAAAAACCCGTAATACGAGTATCGTCCAATCGCGATCTCCGCGCGTGTTCCGACGAAAGATAAATTAAATTGGATTCCCGTACAACAGTTAACTGTTTGAAATAACATACTTAATATAAAGTATCTTTTTAAAAATGTTTTTTGATTCAAGCTGTTTATACTCATTTTTTGTTGTTTTATGCTGGTCTGGGAGCAAAGAAAAAACATACCAGTATTCTTCCATGCTGACCTGGGAGTAAAGATAAATCATAGAATGTTCCAGTTGCTTCTCTTCCCGCGCAGATGGTAAAAGCCCATCGAGGGAAAAGGCAAAATCTAAGGAATCATATATTATCAGCGATGCGCCAAGCAACCCATCACTATTTTTATTCCCGTTTCCACCTATGCGCCTAAAATCACGCTCATAAATCCAAAAAAAATCGCATTGGAAATTATGCCTGTGGAAGAAATGCATATATACGGAAATAGTAGATTGTTCAACAAGGGAGGAAAAGAACCAATATCACACTTGCATGTTGAGGTAACTTGGCACCCGAGCATGCGAGGCTGCCAATATTTCGAGTGGGATTTTGGTGTTTTTTCCCGAGTTAAACACTCTACTTTTCATTTCGACTAAAAGGAAAGTAAAATAAATATACATAAGTAAGTACTTTTTATTTACTAAAATTAATTTAGACATTTGTACAGTTCATAAAGGAAAAAGTCACGTTTTCCAAGAATATTTACTCATTTTTTATTTTAATTTTTTGTAAAGTTTTACCAAAAGTAGGTATGCTTTCGCGCCAAATTCGAGCTCGCTTTTTCTAAACTAGTTGCATTGGCAGCAAATCAAGTTTTTTTAAATCATAAGTGAATGTGGTTATTGTCAAATATTTCAATATTTACCCATAAACAACGTTTAAAATGTTTTATATAATGATTAGAGAAAAACTGTAGATAAAGTAGGTATTTTAGTCAGTTGAACCGCGAGTTGAGCGGAATACAGATGGGCTGTGTGGACATAAAATATATACCATTGTCATTTACAATGTATTTTTTTCTTATTTTTTTTTTAAAACAGCATCAAATCTACGTATGTATAAGAATAAAGTAATGTAGATAAATTAATAAAAATAATATTTGACTAAATAGCATTATAAAATTTATAAATAATTACTTAATGAAGAAAAAAACATGGATATGATATATAATGCTTGGCTGATTCAGCGTATGTGTTCCAATGACAGCCAATACCTAAGGCCAATGCCTTTATTTTTTTTAATTCATATATTATCTACCCTTGGGAAGAAAATAATAGTCATCCTCCCGTATGTCAGATATGATTTGCCTCACTTTCCGAGTATGAGAGATGAAAACTTATATGGAAAAGCTTACTATACTCGCGAGCATGAAACCGAGTCACTTTTCATACAGCTTTCTACAGGAAGTGACCTGGTTTCTTTGCTACCAAATATATTTAGCACTGGGGCCATACCATAACGTCTTAATGCGATACAATCCCGACTCAGTTCATTTTAGCTGTCATTTATAGTATGGATCTGACAGCGCGCGAACCTAAAATGAATCTGAATTGAATAGCGTAACGCCATAGTAAGGCCCCTTATACCTCTTTACAATAAACAAATGACGTCATCTAACAAAAACTCACCTCGCGACTTACAAAATGGCAGTCACAAGTCACACGAGATAGCATTATCGCGCCCCATAACTCATATACACGCGCAGCCGCACATTAGGCCACATTATCGGGCACATTAGAGACGGCGGGCCACAGTACTCGCTGCAGGTGTTGATACGAAAAGGCTATGCGAATTTATAGTAGGTACACCCAGTGCCCGCGACTTGAGCGATCCCTTCGTAGGGATAAGTTCGCCTTTGTACTATTTTCTGTATTTTTTAATTTTATGTGCAGTAGTTTACATACATACATACATACTTGGTCCGCGTAGAATTAGATTTACATTAGGCAGCTACCTTTGACATGTTTATCGCTATCCCGCGGGAACTAAGAATTTTTTTAGGATAAAACATAGTCTATGTGTTTATTTAGGGTATCAGCTATCTTGTAATGGTTTTTTTTGAACAACTTATTTAATCCGCATTCCATCAGCGTTCGTTTAGCTTGTGCCATTGAAAATCATCGCTACAAACCACACTTGTCAATCTCCAGTACTCATCGGAAAAGAATTGGTAGCGGAAGCTCTGCTGTTAATTAGCATACTTTCTTATCTAAATTAAATGTTTTCACTCGCCTGAAGAAATGTTTACGAAACATCGAACAATGAACTGTCAAGCGAATGTAGATTAGCAACTCTTGGCTTCTTATTTCCTAAACGTCAAAATTAAACGCTCCTCGTAAGTTGCCGGACCTGCTTGTTCATTCATAAAAGTAGGATACGAAGTCAATTGTCTATGGGTTTACTTTCAGATATTTTATAACTGGCAGCTCATTTATCCCGTTTCATTCAAGCTCCATCGATGCATAATCTGTGGTAACGCTATAGCGTAGTGATACCAGGTTATAAATCTAACTCCCAGAAATGACAACAGCCGGATTGCCTTTTGTGTGAATATTAGCTTCAAAATTAATGTTTATTAATCCTACAGTTTTCTTTGGTGTTATTTCTTCGTTTCAGAGATCCGGAATATTTTGTCTCGAACTAATTATGTCAAATTACTCTTCTTAGGAATACTCCTGTCAAAACTGATTTACCCATAATTTCGGGATTATGAACTTTTACGTCCACGGCAACACATCCGTCATCTCATTCATTCAACTTGTGAATGTATTGATTTTTCATTCGATCGGGAAATAAATTCGTTTGTCCAGTTGCGTTGGCACATTTTTACATCAAAAATCTCCGGCGAGAAGTCTTCTCTTGAATATTACATAAAATCAGTGCTAATTTAAATCCCCGTTCTGCTCAGGTGAGTTCCTACAAATTGTACTTCTACCTTTCGGGTGTTTGTGAGTTTTTTTCGTGAAACTATTCCCAGTTTTTTATTGCAGTGCCACGTCCCGCGCTGGCCTATAATTCCTGAGACTTCCTCGACATTCTTTGCTCCGTTCCTGCCTGTTGCGTGGCAAGACTACAGTCTACCCTACGTGTAAGTACCTACAACGAATTACGCGTTGGAGGTTAGGGATCTGGTTGGAACATCCGATTAATCGTGTTTACCATATTTCAGCTGCGAATTTCTTCCGCCTGCCACCACGTTGCGCAGAGCTGTGTCTCAGAAGCAGTTACAGCGTCCACGCCCTGCAGATACCCGGATTCCGCCTCTGACAAATAGGTTCGCTTTGCATAATTCTCTTTGCTACTTCGGGGGTAGACTGACAAAATGTCTGGTGGGCAATTTCGGGCCCAGACCTTTTCCTGGCACTGATTTCTTCAACCTGTTTATTCCTACGAGCTTAGCCTAGCCAATTCTGGAAGGATTGGATGTTTTTTTCAATTATTTTACAAAAATAAATTAATAATTAATCTGCGCCATGACTGTGCATATTTCTATTCTTGCGCTCTGTTACTGCTGGGTAACCATAATTGTAACCTACCTGCCTATTTACTTTTACTCTTTCAATAATAATTTAATTGCAATTTTTATTAAATTTCTTACTCCGCTCCGAGCGGGACACTTTTAAAAGATACCCGGGATGAAGTCCCTTGTACGTAGCACGCTGCTGGACCATCTAGAGCCACTTACCACTTTTCAACTTTCTAAGCCTACCCACCTTGCTTTTGCAAATGGAAGTGGAATTTAAAATCACTACGCTCGCCTGCATAACCGCTTGCTACAACCCAATACCCCGGTGTATTCCAGGAGGTGTTTAATCACGGCTGTTTAATCACGGCTGTTTAATCACGGCTGTTTAATCACGGCTGTTTAATCACGGCTGTGTGATTACGGCTGTTTGATTACGGCTCACCGTCGTTTCGTATCGGCTGCTTCGGCCGATCTACCCGAGCCGAGCACCCGGCAGCCGTTGCCAGCGGATTCGCCTTTCCGGGCCGCAGCTAAGATTTTCGTTAATAGAGTATCTGAACAAACGTTGACCAGCCAAACCACGCTCAACTAAACCCTATTTTGTAGTCCTAGAATATTTTAAAGTAACCTACGCTAAGTGTCTAATTACCCACCCGTTAAAGTGTGGGACTTTCACATTTACCTTTAACGTTTAAATATGTGTAAGATTTATAATTTAGATTTACCATAAAAATAAGTATTGAGTGTTAATTTTGTAACAATTTGTTCGGTCTGCCGATATTAAAGTGGATTGAGATAGTCTAATTTTTTAATTCATCTCTCTTACTACCACCCTAAATTTTTAAACATTTCAATCTCTGTTCCAAATTTAATCCAATCCGTCCAGTCGTTTCTGCGTGAAGACGGAACAAACATTCACACTCAGATCGTCACATCTATTCTCATGAACTTTCGCATTAATAATATTAGTAGCATTAAGTACACCCCGTCCGAAGTGTGGCGAAATAAATAATGTTTCAGAAACTTGTCACACAAGCCAAAGGCGAGGGAGCTAAACATGCGACCTGAGGCTTTCCTTATCACATTTCTCCTGGCCAGGAAGTGGAAATTTCCGCTCACGTAGCAAGCGGTAAATTGCTACTTACGGCCCGGGCCACGTAATAGTACATTACAGACCTAGGGCGGTGAATTCGTAATTGTCCCAGATCGCAGGTTTTTGTGGCCCGAACCGAAGGTGAGGGCCATAAATATGCGATCTGGGGCTTTACGAATTACCGCCCGTGGTTTGTATAAAGTTTTACGTCTTGCCTTGGCCAGGAAGTGGGATTTTCTGTCCGCGAAGCGGGCGTAAAATCCCAATTACGGCCAAGGGTGACGTAAAAGATAATAAGCCAGCACAAAATTATAGGAGTTTAAAAATGTCCTGGGGCATTACCATGACGTCCTAAATCCGAGTTTTTAATGATTCACGGTTAAGTTCATTCGAAATATTATAAACGGGATGTGAACCGCGATTACCTTTATTGAGCTCCCGATATTTCGATACAGTTGCATGTATCATGATCATGCATGAGCATGTATCAGTCTAACCGTGATCATGATACATGCAACTGTATCGAAATATCGGGAGCTCAATAAAGGTAATCGCGGTTCACATCCCGTTTATAATATTTCGAATGTCCTAAATCCGACTCAATTCAAGATTTAGCTGTCACTTTTAGTATGAATTTGACAGCGAGCGAACCTAAACCGGATCGGACTAAGACGTCATGGTAAGGCTCCAGAATGGCTTCGAGAAAAGGATGCCGGCCGTGCCTTTGTTTTGATCGACTTTGCGGAGGCACTAATTGTACCTCCAGATTAGTAAGGATTGTTGTACTGTTTCTGTACATCCCACTGCGCCTAGACTGCTTCCATTTGGGCCTGCACCTTGTTTTATGTCCTCCTGATTGCTTCTCTTATGGTTATTTTGTATTATCGAGCTAAGCTGTTTCGCACGTTCACGAGTTAAGTGGACCATCTGGTTTAAGTAGGTAGTTGAATTGTTTGCAAAAGAGATGATGATAAAATATTCTGATGATGCATGCAAATACATGTATACATACATACGCGGACCGGGAGACGAGCTGTTGGTAGGCCTCCAACAAGATGGAGCGACGACCTGATCAGGATCGTGGGATCGCGATGGATGAGGAAGGCACAGGACCGGTCCGAGTGGAGAGCCTTGGGGGAGGCCTATGTCCAGCAGTGGACGTCTTTCGGCTGGCATGATGATATATAACGTCGCGCCACTTTCCCATAGGGGTAGGCTGATACTACTTTGTTCCACTTGCTACAAGCCTCACATACCTCTTTCCCTTCATCGACATTCATCAATCTCTTCATATAGATTAAAGAATCCGTTGGTTTCGGGTACTCCTGACTTGATAATGGTATACTTGTTTATCAAGTAAATTTTACTATTAAAACTAGTGATCGTACAAACTTAGAAAAAGTATTTTTGAAGGGAAAACTTCTTTAGCGGCGCTGAGCGCTTTTTGGGATGGGTAAAAAATGTTAAACTCGCGCCACAGTTAAGACGGAGGGAGAATACAAGTACCAGTAGGCTTATTGTCTAACTCGCTCGCAATCGCCATCGTGTTCATTTTGACAGTTCTTGTATGAATGTGACAGCTAGCAGATTCCGATGCCAATTGTCAGCCCATACATTAACTGTCAAAATGAACGCGATGGTGATTGTGAGCGAGTTAGACAATAAGCTTACCGGATATCAAAATCCTCTAAGAGCTTATTTTGAAATACGAATGAAGCTAGAGTCGCGTTCGATTTTTGAAGTGTACGTCAATTTTGTTGCTTTAACGTATGTGCGTTTGGCCTAGTGGTAATAAGAGTGCGTTCTCTCAAGCGACCGCAGTTTCGAATCTCGTGTAGAAAAAGTTTTCTTTTTCTTTTTGCGTGAGTGTGCGTGCGTGTATTTTTCACTTCTGCCGGCACTCCCGGAGAGCTACTCGTCGGTTTTTTTTAAATGTTGCTCTTCAGGTCATGGGCATACTTGTACCGTGCGATAGTATTTAATAACAGCCTTATTCATAAAAAGTTAGAGGCTCGCTATAAGCTCGCTATAGGATCGATGCAAAAAAACATGATTCATAAACGTCAATTAGCGCTAATCAGTGCATCAAGGGTCTGTTAAGTCTTCCGAAAGTTAACGAACCGTAGACCCTAGTTTATCTCTCTGCTAACTCACAAAATGGCCGCCACACATGTGAACAGCTGATTTTGGCAAGAGCAAAACCATACGCAAGATAGTTTTTTTTGTTTTAAGTTTTTATTCCCTCCGGGAAAGGTAAAGGAAACTAGATCCACACTGCCTAGTCTAACGTGATAATTCGCTGGTTTCCCGCTAATTCGCTGCCACTGCTGTAAATTTTTTTTTAATTCATTAAAAGGCCATTTTTGGTCTATGATTTGTCAAGGTGACAACATAACGCGTCTAATCCATCCATCAGCAGCTCATTAGCTAACAGACTGCTAGCAAGCGTTTATGAATCATACTTTTTAACAACTGTCAAATAAGCTTAATCAGTCTGTTAACTAATCGACTGATCAAACCTCAATTAAGGATTTTTTATGAATAAGGCTGTAAGACTTTTGGGTTCGTCTATCTCATCACTCTTATGTTATGGGTTTGATACTTGCCGATGGTACCCGAAACCCGAATGTTGTTCTAGGAGCTCGCGGTCTGTAGACAATGTTGTCCCGGCAGTGATATCCCAGGAAATTGCAAAACTTGGGGAATTGCGTACAAAACATTCTTCGTAGACGAAATGCTTTATGATTGACAAAAGTTATGACAAAATATTCATTCAGCACTTCAGTTATTCAGGAACTTCATTGGCGACCACGACCCGGAAGACGCAGTCCAGGCCTCCTACTAGGTGGACCGATGACATCGTGGAAGTTTCGGGAAACCGGTGGATGCAGGCGAGTTGTTGTTCATTATGGTGTGCTAAGGGGGAGGCCTTTGTTCAACAGCGGACGTCTTCAGACTGATGATGATGAACCTCAGTTTTATAGTAAACATGAACCCATTATGCCAGCGATAGTCATAGATTATTAAACATCAGCTTTATTTAATTCTGGATTTGCAGCGCGAAATTTAAAATTTATTCCCACATCAAGTTTCCGCAGAGCACCATAAAAGGCGTTTTTAATAATCTTTACGATATCTGCACGCCTTTAAAGCTAACCAACACGGCTGGTACGGTCGCCCAAATAAGTGGTCTATCACTTTTCATCCAACTTCCTATCAAATCAAAATGTCGCTAAAGTCGAACTTTCAAGTTGACAGCCTGACGTGCTAAGGAATTTTAACCTTAGGGTGGTAGACCACATATTTGGCTGATGTTACAAGAACGCGCGAGAGATGAGAGAGAGAGAAAGAGAGACAGAGAGAAGCATTTTATTACACACATTCGATACACGTAGATTACGTAATAGGAAGAAATACAATTATACTTAAGAATAGTACCGATATGGTGTAAAATAGAGTATCTCAGCCTTATTCATAAAAAATCCTTAATTGAGCTTTGATCGTTCCATTAGTTAACAGACTGATTAAGCTTATTTGACAGTTGTTAAAAAGTATGATTCATAAACGCTTGCTAGCAGTCTGTTAGCTAATGAGCTGTTGATGAATGGATTAGACGCGTTATGTTGTCACCCTGAAAAATCATAGACCAAAAAAGGCCTTTTAGTAAATTAAAAAAAAAATTACAGCAGTGGCAGCGAATTAGCGGGAAACCAGCCAATTAACACGACAGACTAGGCAGTGTGGATCTAGTTTCCTTTACCTTTCCCGGAGGGGATAAAAACTTAAAACAAAAAAACTGTCTTGCGTATGGTTTTGCTCTTGCCAAAATCAGCTGTTCATATTTGTGGCGGCCATTTTGTGAGTTAGCAGAGAAATAAAGGAGGGTCTACGGTCCGCTAACTTTCGGACTATTTAACAGACCCTTGAAGGACTGATTAGCGCTAATTGACGTTTATGAATCATGTTTTATTGCATCGGTCCTATAGCGAGCTTATAGCGAGCCTCTTAACTTTTTATGAATAAGGCTGAGTCTTTATCTTATTATTACTTCTAGAAAGATTTGTATGGATACATCTTTTCTGATGTCTGTAACTATAGATTAAATTAAATCAGATGGCTAATTTTTCCACAGCTCCAAAGGACCACAGACCTTAGTATTTGGTATCTATTTCAATTTTACATGTCTACGCGTTGAGAAAAGGGTCTTGACGGACAGACAGGCGGACAACGAAGTGATCTTATATGGCTTCCCTTTTCCCTTTAGAGGTACGGAACCCTAAAATCTAGTTTGGTTCTACCTACACAGACAACTGACGCGCATAACTTTTTAATGCCGTCACTTGAACTGTCAGCGACCCCGAAGTTTTAAAATATTCTACATTTCAAACGGGCAATGGCGGCTTGATTCACCGTATTAACTTGTATCGTGTGGTATCCATGTACTTTACTGGCTTTTAGCCAAACATGTGGACAACGCTAAATTAGATACCTTGTTGGTTTGTTGCTTTATTTTCTGCGGTGCGGTTATTGTTTTGAATGAATATTTTAAAATGCAAATGGCCTCTTTGTTAGTGTTGGATAAAATGAAGTATTTTCATTTCAACTAAACTTTTACCCATACGTTTTTATGATGTCTTTCACCTTTGCTGTAAGCGTATATCGATAATAATATGTAGTAGACGACTTAAATAGGTTTAAAACTCTTCTCCTAAGTATTCTTCCATGCTGACCTGGGAGTAAAGATAAATCATAGAATGTTCCAGTTGCTTCTCTTCCCGCGCAGATGGTAAGAGCCCATCGAGGGACTGGGCGAAAATCTTAGGAATCATAAGCGATCATTATAAGCGATGCGGCTAGCAACCCATGACTGATTTGATTCTTAACCTAATACTACCACAATCACGCTAAACGTAGCCTTCAGGCCTTGCCACCCCAGGCTCTGTATACCCCGTAAGGGATAAAGTCGTGATGATTTTTTTTTGTATCATCTCGATCGGCTCAAACTCTCTCTTACTCCGTAAACTTTCATATTGGCTCCCGCCAAATGTTTGCCACCCCTGAAGATACCCTGTGTTAATTAAAATGTTTTCCTTCATTTAATTAGGGGGATTAAGTAGGCGAAAAGGTTCTGTACCTCTGGATACATTAGGATAGTATTAAATTACTTTAATTATTCTGTTACGTTTCGGTTTACGGATCCGAACATAGGTAGTTTAATCTTTATTAATTGACTTGAGAAGCCGTGGCGTTGTATCCTAGTGGCTTGACCTATGGCCTCTCAAGCAGAGGATCGTGGGTTCCAACCCAGAGCGAGATGCTTTCATTCACAACTCTGACTTTCACATAAGTAGGACAAGCACAGAGGCGAGCTTATCTTCCCAGCAAAATATCTTCCAGCTCTCATAAAAATAATTTCTAAAGACCCCGTTCCCGATATGGCACCAATGACTTCCGATGGGGAACGTGCCATGGAACAAGAATAACGAGCATATCTTATGATAGATTTATGACTGGGATAAGGTATCTGTTTCTTCTGTGTTGTACTAGTTAAAAGGGGACGGGATGTTATGAAGATAAAAATGTATTCCGAAATGTAGGCGAAAGACTTAAACGTAAATGATCTGTTGTATGTAGTAGTTTACAGGGGCCGTACCATGACGTCTTAATGCGTTTCAGTTTAGGTTTTCTCGCTGTCAGATTCATACTAAAAGTGACAGCTAAAACTTGAACTGAGTCGGAATTAGGACGTCATGGTAAGGCCCCTGAACTAATATCGGACTTAAGTCATTTTTCTAATTTGACACGTCATTTGTCTATTCGCAGACATTACTCACACATGTTATGTTTTTATGTTATGTTGTAATGGGCTGATTTCCGCAACTCGACCGATATAAGTTGTGACTTGTCTTGTATTTCCATTTTAAAGTTTGAATTCTTATACATGTGAACTATTGCATGCATTAATTTAGAATGAGTGTTTTATATTTTTTATTTTTGTTAAAATGTTGCTGTGCCCTGACAGGGTTATGCTGGAACTGGAATTATATGTATATAACATCTTGTAAGACCCATACTGCAATAAATAAATAAATGAATAAAATAAACTGCGCCTATTTTGCGTGGTGGGCTGCCGCACTATTCGTGCCAGCCCAGCTCCTGTAGGAAGCCTAGCAGAACCTTTACGTTGCCGACGACTTCCTGGAGCATCCTCGGTGACCCGAGGTGTTGCGCCCTGTAACTCGCCACTCCGGAACATTCCAGTAGGATGTGTGTGACTGTTTCTTCTGCCTCCATGCACGCTCTGCAAAGGGGGCTGTCTGTAACACCTAGGTTGTGTAAGTGTTTGTTTAGTAAGGCATGTCCGGTCAGGGCTCCGATTAGTAGTCGGAGCTGGGGTCTCCCATACCCGCGAAGTTTGCGTGACAATCCGGGGTTGATCGTCGGGAGCGCCTCTCTGGTCTGCCTGCAGGTGTCCAGGTTTGCCCATTGCTGTTGGTGCATTACCTTGGTGTTATGTCGCAGCCTACCACGCAGCCACCCGAACGGCAGAGGTATGATGGGTTCAGGTCCTATGGCGTTCGCCTCTGAGCCCCCTCTCGCTAGTCGGTCGGCGCTGTGTTCACTTACCCTCGTCAGAGCTTTATGACATTCGTAGATTAGTCATGAAGTCACTGTGTCGCTCTGCAGGGCTTGTGGGACCTAATTACTCACACATACAACAGGTCCATTTACTTAAGTTTCTTATCCTACCATCATCTTCCTAGCGTTTTTCCTGGCATTTGCCACGGCTCAGTGAGCCTGGAATCAGCTTTGACAACCTAATCCCAAGATTTGGCGTAGGCACTAATTTTTACAGAAGCGACTGCCATCTGACCTTCCAACCCCGAAGGGTAACTAAGCCTTATTGGGATTGGTCCGGTTCCCTCACGAAGTTTTCCTTCAACGAAAAGGTCATGGTAAATTTCAAATGTAATTTCGCACATAAATTCCGAAAAACTCAGAGGTGCGCTGCGCGCCCGGGATTCGAACCCGCGACCCTCTGCTTGATAGGCCTTAGGTCAAACCACTAGGATACCACGGCTTTTTACTTGGCTACCACGACTTTTTTAGGTTTTTCACCTACTTATACCAAGTTTAAAAACAGGCCCATAACCTATTTACACTGGAGTTACTAAAACTATTGATTATTACCTCACCGAACTTGACTCGGCCGACCTTATTCGCCGTATGAATGAGGCGGAACGAGACGTCACAACTATGCCAGAGCCGCATCAGGATATGTCACTCCCTCTTCAAGATGTACGATAACTATGTACGCATGCGACGCCTAAAATTTCCGGGGAGACGTACGCAGGTGTATACATGATGAAATTTAAGGGGACTAGAGCCTTCAAAATGTTGTCTTTGTCTTTTTACCTGATGAGAAAGTCTATTTACAAATGCTACGTAGAGCTTAAAGCACATCGGATTCTTTATTCTTTAACATTTAAATATTTTCATAAGTCGTTACCGTTTAGGAGAAGTAGGGAATGCAAGTCAAAAAACACCATTCGTTTGAACTTAATTTAAATACCGAACTTTTGCCGATACCTAAACGACCTAGGGGAAATTGGTCACCATTCGTACACATACCTTATCGTTGAAAAATGGCTATAACCCTTTAACATTTTGACATAATAATATTATGTATAATTGTTTCGGACTTTTTTGTAACAAACTACAGTATATTTGTTACACTACACTTAGGTACATAAACTAGCTAAATTTGACATTTTTTTTTGGCCCAGCCATTTAGAGGAGTATGCTTTAGAAAGTACCTAATTTACAACATTTGAAGGTACTAGTCGTCTTAAGAGGGTGCATCCGTGCTGAGCTCGCAACGTCGCATTTTTGGTGATTTTTTGCGATTATTTCACAGAAATTGAATGAAAGTAACAAATATCCGTCTGTAGTGCACTTAGTTTTTAGTGTACTAGTGTGTCCAATGCAATGATTAATGGTGATGGACTTTTATTTTCGTATTAAAAGGATAAAATACTATATTTCGTTTAATAAGAAAATAAAAGTACATCACGATGAATTATTGCATTAGACACATTAATACACTAAAAACGAAGTGCACTACAGACGGATATTTGATACTTTCATTCAATTTCTGTGAAATAATCGCAAAATTCTTCAGAAGAAATGCTATTATAATATTAAGGATTATTTTTGTGATGTTGACATGAATTTATAATGATAATAAAATATTAATTATTTACGTAGATTTGTGATGAAATGTATTTTTTTTCAATGACAATTTAATTGAAATTCCATTTAATCACTATATGTACTTGTAAAATTTTTTCCGAATAGATGCGTCGATCCGGCCTCATAATTCGAAATTGGAAATTTGTTTCGCGCTATTACATTCACACTAATACCCATTAATATAAGAGTGAGAAAGACATTATGATACGATTTCGAATTTTGGAGTATAGTCTGTTCGAGCCAAGTTTTTTTCAACCGTGTGTTGGAGTGCTTAAGGTTGACTTTTAGATGTTATCAGTAAGTTGACCGTACGCGCGGTTGCCATGGCAACCGCTGGGATCGTCGCCCGCAAGGACACGGGCTGACCTCAGCTTATCGCTCTAAAGTTAATGAAACACTTAGTTGACTAATTAAGTTTCTCAGTCTGAGTCAGAGAACTTTGACAGGTGGCTAGATCGGCAAGTGAACAAGTAATGTTTTTAGTGTTGCTTTAATAATTTTGGTCTTGACTAAACTCTCACACTTATCTCCATCTAACTAATATTATAAATGCAAAAGTATGGATGGATGGATGGATGTTTGTTTGTTACTCAATCACGCCAAAACAGCCCAACGGATCTGGATGAAATTTGGCTCATAGATAGAGAAAAGTCTGGAATAGCACATAGGCTACATTTTATCCCGGAAAATTGCGTAGTTTCCGCGGGATAGCGATAAACGAATTATTTGCAGACGAAGTCGCTGGCAACAGCTAGTTCTATATACATCCCTGAGCCTGGGCACAGGCCTCCTCTCAGAACTAAAGGGCTTGAGCTATAGGTCCCACGCGGGCCCAGTGCAGATTGGAAATACGGTTGACGGCCAGATAGCCCAGTTAGTGACCCTGACTACGAAGCTAGAGATCCCGGCTTCGAATCCCGGTAAGGGCTGGCATTTGTATGAATACGAATGTTTGTACCCGAGTCATGGATGTTGTATGTTTTGAATTTAGCGGCCTTTAGGTCTTGTTGCCTTAGGCTCTGTCCACCCCGTAAGGGATAAAGACGTGATTAAAGTGTGTACCTACCTATGTTAAAATGGCATGTAATGAGAACAAGTGAAGTGGCACGGTCTTATAGCTCAATGTATAATCTGTACCTATATTGGTTTGTTCCTCGTGTATACGTGTTTTCACAAGATCGTGAGAATGAATATTTTACTGAAGCATGAAATAACGAAACGTCGCGATACGTTTATTTTCCGAACCACATAAGCACGCGTTAGGAAAACGTTGCCAGGATCAAAATATTCTCGGAGCTCAATGATTCCGTCGATATAATTTTGTTTGGTCCCTATTAATATTCAAGGGATGTTCTCGAATAAAGAAATTAGGGGGAAAAAATCCTGCGGAAAGGGGAGATGTGGAATGGGAAAATATAAACTGCTCTAAAAGTTTAGTAAAGGTTTGTTGTTTAAAATTTCAATGATAACTGAATAAAAAGGGGCCAAGCGCGAATCGGACTCGTGCACCTAGGGTTCTGTAAAAATTTGGCAAGTTTATATAAAATTCAGTGTAGGTAGGCAGTGTGGGGGGGTCATTATAATATCGGTTACTTACTTAGACGGACAAAAAATAGTAGATTGTACAACAAGAGCATACGTCTCGGATAAAATTCCCGAATTTTACCCGAGACGTTCTTATACGTGAGTTATCAGTTTGTGTAATTACGAAGTCTCTATTTTTTTTTGGCGATTTGTATGGGAACACATTTTCTAATGTCTATCTTTTGATGGAGTTGACTTTGAGGATTGGTTTTTTCACAGCGCTGCTCTAAGGGGCCTCAGACCGAAGTAGGTAGGTATTTGGTATTAATTTCTATTTTATACCTTTATGCGTTTCTGAGAAAAAGGGTTTTGACGCACGGACGGACGGACGGACGTGATCCTATAAGGGTTCCGGTTTGTCCTTTTAAGGCAGGGAACCTTAAAAATGGTCAATGGTGATTGCTTTTCATCAGACTCGCTGACACGGTCATATTTTTTTCATACATTTAATTTTAGCGTGACACATATTTTTACGTCAAAGTAACGAAGTCAGTCAGCATTTTCAGTGCTTAATTTTGTTACCGAGAACTTCACTATTATTATAAGCATTAAAATATTCATTGAATAATTCAGTAAGAAGAAATAATACCGAGGCTGTTTTTTTAGACAACATCTTGTCCTTATATCTTTTTTGTTTATTACCTACATAAAATCGAAACGTTTACATTTAAAAATTAAAAATCACTGTGTCGTAAATATAATCCTACTAATATTTATAAATGCGAAAGTTTGTGAGTGTGTGTGTATGTTTGTTTCTTCTACACGTTGAAACGACGGGTTTGGAACACATTTGGAACTGATATAGTTGGTACCCTAGATTAAAACATAGGCTGCTTTATCCCGAAAAACTGCATAGTTCCCGCGGGATAGCGATAAACATGATTGGTCGTAGCTGCCTAGTCACAAATAATTTTGCAAACCATTTCTATACGCGGATGAAGCCGCGGGCAGAAAATAAAAAAACAAAAAAGAAAGAAAAAAAGAAAACTACAAAAAAGAATACTTCAAAATGTGGTTAAGCCAATTTGACTAAACACCCCTTCAAATATATCAAAGGTTGTTAATAAAATTCTAGTTGACAAATTGTTCAAATATTGCGTCAATTCGCGATTATAAAAAAATATTTACGTCGCCCCAAAGCTAGGGGAAGACGTCAAATTGTGTATACACCTGTTTATCGCCCTCGCCTTTGGCTCGTGGGACAAGTTCCTGCGGTCTGAGACATTCTTTATTTCATCACCCTCGGGGTATAATTATAACTATTGCAGAAGTGTTTGAGCAATCTCACGCAGCCTGCTGAAATATTCTTTAGTAATTCCAAGTTATCTTGTAGCCAAGTTCGGCGCAAGTGACGACCGGATAGCCTAGTGGTTAGTGACCCTGACTATGAAGCTTGAGGTCCCGGGTTCCAATCCCGGTAGGGGCAGACATTTGTATGATGAACGAATGTTAAGTTTGTTCTCGAGCCATGGATGTTGTATGTATTTAAGTATGTATTTATCTACATTATATAAGTATGTTTATCTGTTGCCTGGTACCAATAGTATAAGCTTTGCTTAGTTTGGGACTGGGTCAATTGGCTAAGTAAAGTTTTTGGAAGAGGTGCAAATTATATTTTTATTCGACAGTCCACGTCTAAATAACCGAGGACCTGCAGCTCTTTTATTTTTATTCCCTCTTGTTAATTAGAAATATTTTTTTAAGTGGTCGATTTGACATTTGTGAAATTTAATGGATGACCAGCTACGCGTGCCTAGAACTAGCTTGTAATAAAAAAAACTTCATCAACCGTACGTCAACTGTCACTTTTGACTGAAAAAACTACGTCAACCGTACGTCAACTGTCACTTTTGACTCAAAAAACTACGTCAACCGTACGTCAACTGTCACTTTTAACTCAAAAGTGACAGTTGACGTACGGTTGACGTAGTTTTTTTTTTTATTACAAGCTAGTTCTAGGCACGCGTAGCTGGTCATCCATTAAATTTCACAAATGTCAAATCGACGACTTAAAAAAATATTTCTAACTAACAAGAGGGAATAAAAATAAAAGAACTGCAGTTCCTCGATTATTAAGACGTGGACTGTCGAATAAAAATATAATTTGCACCTCTTCCAAAAACTTTACTTAGCCAATTGGTGTAATTTGTCCCATGATAGGTATTTTTTATTTATTTAAGTTAACACGCATGTTAAAAATAAAATCAAAACACACAGTTAAGTTCGTCTCAGTATAAAGACGTGTAGAGAACTATTCAAACACGCAAGACACCTCCAATAAAGATGCCTTTGGAGGCAGGTAAACAAATACCGCCCTGTTTCGAGCCGCTAGAGACTCCATGGATGCTGTTCGCCGAATTTCTGCACGTGAAAACCGAGGTTTGCTTAATTTTACGAGAGCCGAAAAAATCCTTTGAACTCTCGTAAGTGTAGTCATTACTTTCTAAGTAATTGAATGTTTATTTAAGTGAAATGTTTGATTATGGCAACAATTTTGTATGGAATTAATTGGATCTTCATTCGTTCGTCTTTTAGGGTTCCGTACTCAAAGGGTAAAAACGGGACCCTATTAGGTACTAAGACTTCGCTGTCCGTCCGTCCGTCCGTCTGTCAACAGGCTGTATCTCAAGAACCTTAATAGCTAGACAGTTGAAATTTTCACATATTGTGTATTTCTGTTGCCGCTATAACAACAAAATTCTAAAAAAAAAAAAAAATATTAAGGGCCCACACAAAAAACGCGATATTTTAGCCCTTTTTCATGGCTACCACTCGCCGAGCTAGATCTCAAGAACCGTAATAGCTAGACAGTTGAAATTTGCACAGATTATGTATTTTTATTGTGGCTACAACAACAAATACGAAAATCGAAATAATAATAATAATTACGGGGGCTCCCATACAACAGAGTAGTTGTTGGCGTTTTTTGCTGTACTATTTCATGAACCGTAACAGCAAGGAGGTTAAAGCTTTTTTCTGGTACGGAACCCTTCGCGCGCGAGTCCGACTCGCACTTGGCTTGTTTGTGGGAGTTTGAGTCATAGTTTCTGGTTAGACGCATGCGTATTTATTTGGACCCATTTGCAAGGTATAGTATCTTCTGAGATAAGTTATGCGATAATTTTCCCGAATTAACAACAAGATCTCCCATTTGGTAGCAACTGAAATACAGGCAAATAAAATGATGGACTCGCATCCCACCTACCCCCGCAAACCTTACTCCCCCCGTACGGTAGGTACTGCAAGGCTCTGAGGGCGTAGCCAGGTCTACTCTAACTTGCTAAGACTCCTGGATTTAACGAAAGTATGGGATCTTGCGCTCTGAGCCACAATAAAACATTAAAGACTTTAAACCGTGTATTAATATTTTAAACTCTTAGAATAACATTTCAGTCATGCCTTCGGAGGCAGCTGTCCAGGTAATGCCCAAGAGTCATTTTGTTTTTAACTTCTTTTTCAATCGATTTCTTAATTCAAAAATATCAATATTGGCATTACCCTGACAGCGAATAGATTTGTATATACAAACTTTTGTACATACAAACTTACGTTATCACAGTACCTAGCGCGTTGAAAATTACAAACCATTCCAAGAAGCACAGACGTTGACTTGACGGACAGGGGCCTTAACATGACGTCTTTACGCAATTCAAATCCTCTCAGTTCAGGTTTTAGCCGTCATTTTTAGTATGGATCTGACAGCGAGCAAACCTTAACTGAATCGGAATTGAATCACGTTAAGACGTCATGGTAACCCTCAGAAATGTGAAGTGAGATGTCAAAACAAAATGACAACACCAGATCAAATTAAAAACGTGAGCCGAATTTTTCGGCCTCAACTTAGCCGAAAGGGCGGGTAGTTAAAATCAATAGTGTTTCACTAGCGAGTAAACAGTACTGTCACATAGCTCTGTTCGGCGCCCTTCCGACCTTGGAAGTTGACAGGGAGGATAAACAATCCGACTACAAACACGGGCCATGGGGTGGGGCTCATAGTAGTTTACCCATGGAGACACAGTAAGGTACGGTCTACATGAAATGTTTAATATTTAGTTTTAGTGATCGTAATCGAGAATGATTTTGTATGTATGTATGTATAATTCTTTATTGTACATAAAATACATTAATTTTCCAGGTAATGAGACAAATAGATGTACAAAGGCGAACTTATGCCTTAAAGGGATGCCTTCCTTCATTATTCTTCTTTTGTCTTTGTGATAGCTTAATTTCGTTTATTTTAGGCCTGATACACTTTCAATATGAAAGATACATAACATGAGCATTAATTTACTCGGCTTTTATACGTGAGTTATCCGTTTGTGTAATCCTACACTATGGACCACTTGCACGGATCAGGGTTAACAACTTAAGAGGCTGACAACACCTAATTTTGTTGAAATTGATGTTATTTAAACACTTTTTTAAGAAAACCTGCACACAAAAAAATACAAAAAAAATATAATGTTAATTTTCATCATTATTTCAAACACGATAGACGGACTCGATACATAATTGAACAAAATCGGCTCGATAGAAAATAATTGCAAAGATTGGTCTTAAAATCATCATTAAACGGTTCTATGTCTTTATTTTTTCGACGTATGGGTCTGCAATTAAAAACATAAAGTCAACATATTCATACCTAAACGGCTAACGAGTCATATTTCACAAATAATCCATACTTTTGTTTATTTCTTAGGATTTGTGTCTTATTTGCAAGATTTTAGACGCGCGCCAAGCTGCCGGAAGTTTCTTCTCTTTCACTAACAGGCACGTGAACCATATGTGTGAAGAGTGGCGCTGCTCCAGGTCATTTGCTGTTGACAGCGCCTTAACCCCATGTTAGATCTGATGCTAACCTGGGGCTAAGAAGTGTCAAAATGTATGGTGTGTATTTCTGTTGTAGACCAGAAATACGCCACCTTGAAAATTTCAACTGTCTAGCTCTCACGGTTCATGAGATACAGCCTGGTGACAAACGGACAGACAGACAGACAGATAGCGAAGTTTTAGTAATAGGGTCCCGTTTTTACCCTTTGGGTACGGAACCCTAAAAATGACATCCAAAATCTTACCAAGTCACCCAAGTTACTCAAACGATCTCACTCCCAATACAATACACTTTCGTAATACAATACAAGTACATACTCCCAGTACAGTACAAGTTCCACGGTTCCTAACTCGCGAAACGCAAAGCAAACAAAGATTTTGCATTCAAATTATAGTAAGGAATAAGATACTGTTTCAAAGGTTCTAGCATTTCAAAGGTCCGTCCTTTCAAGTTGTAATTAAGTAAAAGGTATAACCTCTGCTGATAACGCTCTTTGTTTTTCTTAGCCCTTCGCGACTTAGTATAATCCCGTCCCTGGAACTTAAGGAATATCCCTACGTCAAACCACTTAATTTATAAGCTTTTAATTCTGTTCAGGGAATTCATTAACGGTCGCAAAGTTGCGAATCCGCGGTAACTATATGACGAGGAAACGCGTAAGTCGTCAGACTTGGCCCAAGTTTTATTGGGAGTGCTCGAGTAATAAATTAAGATTCTTGGTGATACCGTAGTTTTACTGACTTTAATTATAAGGAATACGGGGGGCTACCTCCGAAATTCAATTTTCGAAGTTCGTATCACACCGTCCCTCTCACTCTCAAATTAATAAACTATTAGTGAGAGCGGAACAGCACGAAACGAACTTCGAAAATTGAATTTCGGAGTATAAGGCACGGTCTGGAAGGACTGTCTGTGTATGTGCGACCTTATAATTCATGTACTGTTATATATTTATAATCAAACGGGACACAAATTAACAGGTGATCACTGACTTGACGACATGGAACGCTTTTTTTTTACGATCTAACTAATATTATAAATGCGAAAGTATGGATGGATGGATGTTTGTTTCTTACTCAATCAGGCCAGAACGGCCCAACGAATCTGGATGAAATTCGGCACGTATATAGAGAAAAGTCTGGAATAGCACATAGGCTATTTATCCCGGAAAATCCGAATATAAACGAATTCTTTGCTGACGAAGTCGCAGGCAATATCTAGTAATTTTATAGGACAAAAAGCATTCGTGGCCCTCTATTAAGCGGCATTTACTTGAAATTTGTCATACTTACCAAGCTTAGATGACAATGTAAATAAATTACGGCGAAACGGTTCGCCTTTTTTCGTCTTGGCGGGGTAACTACCGTGCCTCCAGATCAATAAAAAAGCCTGTATTGTAAGTGGTATGACAACAAAATAGAGTAAATTACACTCCCGAGGGCGGTGAAATAAACAATGTCTCCGACACTTTACTGTGTCTCAGATCACAGGAACTTGCCGCACGAGCCAAAGTCGAGGGCGATAAACATGTGAATCAAGGATTTCTTTATCATCGCCCGAGATGTGTACACAATTTTACGTCTTCTGGCTAGGAAATGGAAATTTGCGCTCGCGCAGCGGGCGGTAAATTACTACTTACGGCTATGTCTATTTGATATTCTTTTAAAACGATGCATTCATCATAAACTAAATAATTTAACATAATTAAGTTCAGCAAAGAACTTAGCAAATGACTTAGGCAAATCCATTTATCTTTTATCGACTCATCTCCAAATAAATGGCAGGCGAGTTAACGCAAGCTGACAGGGAACACTCGCCTTAAGCACTTAAGTTGACGTTGCAGGCGTAAGTTAAAAGACGCAGAGCCCGGCCATCAGTCAAGCCTCGCAACTGCCCAGCCACAGTAGGAAAATCATCATCCCCAGCTTTTAAAGCTTATCCGAATGTGGCGAAGCCCACAAAGAAAGAAAGAAGACATTTATTCCTTTTTGCATGCATACAAATATAAGAGCATAAATACACAACTTTATAGAAAAGAAACAAAAAACACAGACATGAAAAATAGATCATCAGCGGTGTGTCTTCGCAAAAGTGAAACGGTCGCTGGCTCAGCATTACGCTGAGGTGTTAGACACCTGCAGCACTGATTTTCAGCCAGAACCGTCTGTGACTCACAAAACGATATACAGATAAAATATACTACACATAGTCCATAAACTTTTACGTGAATAAAGAAATAAATAGATAGAATAAATAGATAGAACCCGACCTATGTGTAACGAAACTACATGTATTAATTAAATAGTTTACAATAAACACATAAAATGAACACAAAATATTTACCATGCTACTCCGCTACTTACGTGCAAGATAACCAAGCCTGTGCGAAATATATACGTTCTGCATGCAAGCCCTCCCACCACTACTGCCACACAAACCGCACACAAATCCCACAAACTTAATTAATCCTATCACCATACAAACACAGACGCGCGTTTCGATCCCTCTATCCCGAATGATCCCGTAGAGGGATCGAAACGCGCGTCAGTGTTTGTGTGGTGATAGGATTAATTAAGTTTGTGGGATTTGTGTGCGTTTTGTGTGGCAGTAGTGGTGGGAGGGCTTGCATGCAGAACGTATATATTTCGCACAGGCTTGGTTATCTTGCACGTAAGTAGCGGAGTAGCAAGGTAAATATTTTGTGTTCATTGAAATGGACCTCCGCAAAGTAACGCCTGATTCAATAAAATAATAAACACATAATAAAAAGAAAGGAAACCTATTTTTTTAAAAACAACAGGCTGGGAGCAAGGAGGGCTGTGTTTGCAGCGTATGTAATGTTCATTCCTATGTCCGGCCGTAACTACACAATGGCGCTACCGATTTTGACAAATGATACGTCGTTAGGTCTTGATGACTGTAAATTTAACGCGCTTTTTCTTCTTATTTGCACGAAGCCCCAAGTTGCGCGAATCTGACTTACACTTGGCCGGTTTTACACTTAACTGTCCAGCGATTCACCCATCTCATACATGCCTAAATCACGTCTTTATCCCTTACGGGGTAGATAGAGCCTAAGGTACAGTAAGGCAGGTGGTAGGGTAAGGTAGGTTACGGGGTAGGCCTAAAGCTTTTGAGACTCAAACTCTGAAAACTTGTTTGTGAAATTTTAGAAATTGCACCATGAAAAACCATTTTCCCTTCGGTCTAATTTTATCCTGAATGGAGCATACTCTTTGTATCCAAAGCGACAATGTACAGTATGCCTTACCCCAATGACATTTCTAACCAATGGTTGTATTAATGCATACGTACACGTCCTAATTGATATTCAGGTTCACTGGCTCGCGAAAATCTATCTCCATCCCCGTCCCAAATTGCGCCTGGACTCTGTGCACATACATCATTTAATTTATAACATTGAATTATTCAGAACGTACCTACTTGGAGCCTCTTGGGATACAATGTTATTTCACTGCCTTAGTTTAGAAGCATGACCACCTTTGCTGTGCAGTGACTTGCATAAATTACGTTTTAAGAAGTTGAGTGACTTTTATACTTTCACCCGATTATTCATAAACGCTCTATAGGCGTTTGTCCTTATCTGTGAAAGGTAAATGTCAATGTGACAGATAAGGACAAACGATTGTTAAGTTAGCAGAAGCCTATAGAGCGTTTATGAATAAGGGGGTTAATTTTCTTCCTGACATACTTACATAAAGATGGTTAAGGTGACAAGCCCTGAAGACCACGTTTTGGATGATACTGGATGTCTGAGTGGAAAGGGGAGTCAAAATAATGATTGGTTACTGCATCGCCTCTAAGTCGGATGAACACAACAATCTGTTGGTGTAATTCTTGTGGCACGGCCAGGCCCGTCTCAGCGGTAGAACTCTTCAATGGCTGGTCCGATTGATATTAAATTTAGTATCATAATGTAGAAGTAAATAAATAAATATTAGGGAACAATCCACACAAATTGACCTAGTCCCAAAGTAAGCACTAGTAAGGCTTGTATTATGGGTAGGCGTAGATGTACTGACTGGTACTTAAACTCTCCCTCCGTCTTACGCCTGACGCGTGACATTTTTTATCCGGGTGCGTCCCACGAGATATAACTACAAAATATCTAATTTCATAATAATAACGTTCACAAGATATAATGAACGTTACCTATAACAGCAAAAAGTATAATTTTTTAACGTATAGGGCTTAAATTATATAACGTTATTTTTATATAACTTCAATTTGTATAAGATTTTTTTTATAACCACCTAGAAAACCCCCTAACCACATAGCAAATTCAATAAACAACTGTGCATTATGCTTTTTGATGTTAGCTGTTATGAACATTATATGCTTTGATCGTTATTTCAATTGATATTATATATAAACAACGTTATACGTTACAAAATTAGATATTTTAAGATTATAATTTTCGTTCATTATATCCAGTAAACGTTATAATAAACGAGTTTATGTAAAGTGAGCGTATATATTGTGAACATTAGATAATAAGTTGTTATATCTCGTATTACTTACCCTTTTTATCCATCCCAAAAAGTGCCCAACGCCGCTAAAGAAGTTTTCATTTCATAAATTCGGTTAGATTACTTTATTCTAGTATTCCTAGCACATTCTGTAGCTCATTCACAAACCAGCCCACTGGCGCAGTCTCCATTGTGCAGGGTCACCAACTTTACAAAATTCATGTAACGGCACACGCCGCGGTTCGGAAGTTCGATGAATAATAAAACTGGCCAAGTTCCCGTGATTTATATTCCAGGCGAGGGCGGTGGCCATTGGACGGTTGTCACTTGTTTTATGGCAGCGCTCGTGTTTTTAGAGATGTGACAATCCTTGATGTGAGACTTTATTGGTGTGGCCATCAACGGGTATAGTCATCAGTCGCCGGAAAGTGTGGTATTCCGTTGCAAAAACTCTTAAAAATCCTTAATATGAGACTTTATTGGTGTATCCATCAACGGGTACAGTCATCAGTCGCCCGAAGGTGTGGTATTCCGTTGCAAAAACTCTTGTTCCTTCTTCACGTTAAAACGAGTGGACGGATTTGTATTAAATTTGGAACGAAGGTAGCTGGTACCCTAGATTGAAACGTAGACTGCTTTTTATCCCGAAAAATTGCATAGTTCCCGCAAAATAGCGATAAACATGTCAAAGGTCGTAGATGCTTAGAGTCGCAACGTAAATAATTATTGCAAAAAATACTATCAACAGGTCTTTAGTCTACTTCTACGCGGAAGTCGCGGGCAGAAGCTATGTAGTAAAGCTATACGTGAGGTACGTACAGTAACCAGCATAAATAAGTGATCATTTTTGTACCTTGTCGCGTTCAGTCGTTACATGATTTCGTATGGTTTTTCAAACATGACTTTAAAGTGACAAGGTACAAAAGTGATCACTTATTTATGCTGGTGACTGTACGTCATTGTCACATGCGAGCTGTTTATAGCGACACCATCTTAGGGCGAAATAGAAAGTTGTCAGGCTATACTAGTAGGGTTCTATTGGAAACCTTTGGGTGCGGAATCCTAAAAAATCTGTCGTAAACAGTAATGCATTAAGAATATTAGTGTTTGGGTTGTTCTTTCACTCACTGTTTAATTGTTTGGCCCTCGACCAAGCACTTAACTTGGAAAAGTTCAAATTAGTGTTCATCTGGGAACTTTACAACCAGCCCAGTGTGACAAAGTATCAAGTGTCACGTAACTTTTGTTTGAATTTAAACCTGTAGAGGCGACAAAAATGGTTCGATTTAGAAAATGCCAAAGGCGAGATATGACTTTTTTATTGTGAGAAAAGGCTTGATAACTTATATAAGTTAACGAGTCGAGTACGAAATTGAGACAGATTTAATTAAGTTAGTCGGATAGTTATTCTTACTCGCTAATCCTGCCGCCAAGCAGCAGTACTTTCGCTGTTCTGTTCCAGAGTCGAGACTGAGTCACAGATGCGATTTTATCTGAGGCCTTACCATTACGTCTCAATATGATTCAATTCCGATTCAGTTTAGGTTTGCTCGCTGTCAAATCCACACTAAAATGACAGCTGAAACTTGAATCGCATTAAGACGTAAATAATCCGCACCAAAAATCAAGCCATAAGGACTTCTAGAATGAATGTACCATCGCGTATACATATACTCGTACTTCATTTAATTTAGAATGAGAAACCACAATAGCATTAAATTGCGTCTGGTCAACTATTTCTTACCTTGTTACACGGCAAAATCTAGCTTATACCGTCTTTTGTAATTGTTAGCTAACTACCTTCCTAGTTACGACAAATTGTGACAGATGGCGCTAGGAGCGCGTATTATTTTTGCGAACTTATTTATTTTACGTAATATTCTTTTAATTAATTTTATAAATGTAGCTAAATAATTGGAGGTTGCTACTGCACTAATATACACACACCTACACGCACACATTCCATCCCGCAATTCGGACCCACCATCCGAACCTTCCGAGCCAATCAGAAGCGAGGTGTTGTAGCTTGACGTAATTCCAAAATTCAAAAAAGCTTCGTTAATCGGGAGCTTATAAAAGCACCTGCGCCAGTCGCAGACGCTCTCTTACTCATCATCTCTACTACTATCAGTTCGCCCAGCTGAAATTGAAATGGTAAGTGCTCTGACTCGCTAATTCTGTTCGTTACTTGTAGTGTATGTAATAATTGTGTGTTGCTAATTAATCCGTTCAATTCCAAGGCCTAGGACAGTGTTAATTTTAAACTACAGTGTTTTAGTCGTCTTTAACTTGGTTAATGTAGATCCACCCTCGCCTGGTTCCTGTATAACCATTTTGAATTGTAACGGTTAATAACCGAAATTTCACAACAGCCACCGTAGCAAGCCTAAATCGTTCAGCACCACAATTAATCTAGAACCGAGTCACTATCTGTGATCGAACCTAGGTTAGGTCTCTCTTTACTTAATTAATTTAACCACTGTTCTAATTTAGTTATCACAAACTCTCTGTATATTTTACCTGGTCATACGCCCAGCCCACTTGCACCCTCTGTGTACCTCAAGAAGAAAGGGGCTGGACGGACGACCATCTTAACTGTGCACTGCACCCTTTAACACCCTGCCTCCTTACAGGGCGACTCAGCTTACGCTGTCGACTCAGCTTACGCTGAAGACTTTGGAGACCCTGATGAGTCCGACACCGTACACTCTACTGAGGTCTAAGAACTCTGAAGGCCTTGGAAAACCTAAAAGAAACTGACAGCCGGAAGCTAGGTCTGGTCAGGTCCTCGGCTGCTGAGAGCCACCGCACTCGCACCGTCTCCGGTTCCTGAACACTGCAGGACGACGCTTACATCCTCGTCGAAGTCGCCTCATCGAGCCGCCCCGGAGACGAGATACCAGGGGAGTGTTCTGTCCGACGAACAAGCGAATTTCACATAGCGCCTAAAGACTTTTACGAACCCATTACTCAAATAATTGTCCTTAAGGGTGTAGGGGTACTTTAATTTATTAATAAAATTTGTAAAAATTGTAAATTGTTTTCCTGAAGCAATCCCCAAACGCACCCCTTCACAATAACCCGCTTAACGGGATATTGGGACAACCTAGCAAATAGTACAGTGCAATAGTTTGGCAGCCGCAAAATAAAATTGTTTTAATGTCACTTTATTTGCGTGTCGTCAATTGTTACTCTAGTACAAATTGTTAAGAGATTACAGTTCACGAACCGCAATATAATGTTGTTGTGGTTTCTCATCCTAAATTAAATGAAATATAGTTGCCGGCAAACATCTTGAGCAAGAACGACGTGGAAGGGGGAAGTTCGCGCATGTACTTTTGTACCAAAGAGAGGCTAAATTCACTTCTGCGCATTCAAGGCCATGCTCAAGATGTTTGCCGGCAACTGTATATTAACGTATCTGCACGAGTATGTGATACTTTATGATAACTTAGATACACGGATAAAATATTATCGTATCTGCATAGTGTGTGACACGCTTAAGGTATTTAAAGTTTAGCCCTTCAGAATGGCAATCTGGAATCCTGTGGTATTGCCCACTCACAATTAAGTAATGTACTTGCTCGTTCGTCACCCCATTTCACAAAAATATTATCATCTGCCTACTTATATTTTGAGCGATTTTGTATAAAGTATCATATTTAATTAGAGGTTCCGTAATTTAACGCCATTATCTAAAGCATTAGTTTTAATTACATATTAAATTAAATGTAGTATCAGAATGCTTGATTAGGTTGTAGTTAGTTGTTAGCGTTTTGTTTACAAATAATTTAACCTACAGGTATAGTGAGTAAGTTTTCCCATGACATTTCGTTGAATTCTATCCGGTTTTCAACTTTAATAGCTCGTCATTAAAGTTGTATATGCAATGCAGTCAGATTAAACCACACTAATATTATAAAGGCGAAAGTTTGTGTGTGTGTATGTATGTTTTTTACTTCTTCACGCGCAAAAGGGTGGACGGATTTGGATAAAATTTGGAATGGAGATAGCTGATACCCTAGATTAACACATGGGATACTTTTTATCTCGGGAAATTGCAAAGTTCTTTTGTCTATCTATCTAAATAAATAATGATTTGTCGAAAATACATACATACATACATATCGTCACGCCTCTTTCCCACAGGGGTAGGCAGAGACTACCTTGTTCCACTTGCTACGATCCTGACATACCTCTTTCGCTTCATCCACATTCATCAATCTCTTCATACATGCTCGTCGGTTTCGGGTACTCTTGACCTACACACTTATACACATACATACACGTATATACATACTTATATAGAGAAATACATACTTATATAGATAGAGACATCCATGACTCAGAAACAAATATTCGTGCTCATCACACAAATATACCTTATGCTCTTATCAGGATTCGAACCCAGGACGCTTGCTTCGCAGGCAGGGTCACTACCAACTAGGCCAACTGCGTCGTCAAAGTAAGATATGATCAATCACTGCTCAATCCTACGTAAAAAACTATAATGCAAAAATATAGTTGTAAGTGGTACTTAGTCCACCAAATAAAATGAAGTAGAGACTTCACAGTGAGACTATGACGTCACTTACGCTATCTCATGTCTCACACGGCACCGAATAAGGCGCTATCTTCACACCCACTATTTCGCGTGCAATCAATCAGCAATGTCACTCCACTTAAGTCCCGGCCCTATCTCTATCAAGACCCCTTTCATGTACAATGATATACGCGTTCGAGCATATAGCCTATAGATTCCAAATGTTTTCATCATCATTTGAAAACACCGGGTAGCACTCCGGGAGTGCCGGCAGAAGTGAAATCTACACATACGCACACTCGCGCAAAAATAAAAAAAAATAATAAGAAAAAAAAAACTCTTTCTATAAGTACGAGATTTGAACTGGTCACCTGGAAGAACGCATTTTTATTCCACACCTTATACCAAGGCCAAACGCACATAGGTTCAAGCAGCGGTCGTCACACTTCCTTGGCCAAGGGCCACCTATGACAGTGTGAGTTCCAGGGCCGGGCCGCAGAGTATGTGAAGGCGCTCCAAGAGACTCTGAATATTGAAGCAATTTACTTTACTGCGGGCCGCACAAACAACGGCCACGCCACGGGCCGCATGCGGCCCGCGGGCCGCAATTTGATGACCACGAAGTTAAAGCGACGAAATCAACGTACACTTCAAAAATCGAACGCAACTCTAGGTTCATTCGTATTACAAAATAAGCTCTTAGACTAAGAGGATGTTATAGTCGATGCGGCTAGCAACCCATCACTATTTTGATTCCCCTTTCCACCTATACGCCTACAATCATGCTAAACATGGCCTTTAGGTCTTGTTACCTTAGGCTTTATCTACCCAGCCCGGCTAGCACGACAGCGCACAAGAGTCGCGTCGCGTATAGAATCGCGAATAGTTTCCAGATAGCTACCACCATCTTACTCGCTAATCCCGCCGCTAAGCAGCAGTGCTTGCTGTGTTCCGGTGTGGAGAGTAAGACAGCCGGGGAAATTACGGGCACAAGAGGCATCTTAGCCCTCTAGGTTGGCAACGCATCTGCAATCTCTCCGGGGTTGTGGGTGTCTATGGGCAGTGGTGATCGCTTACCATCAGGTGACCCACTTGCTCGTTTTCCTTCTTATTCACATAAAAAAAAGATAAACGTGCTGCGACGGCATCTAAATTCTAGGAAATATTCCGAAAACTCCAATATTTTTACTTAAATCTTACCTACATTCAAATCGGGACACAGGACATTTAAAAACGATTCAGAAGCCTTATATCTCCAAATCGTTTTCGAATTACCTAACTTCTCTCCACAAGCAGACGCTTTCTCACTCAACACCAGTACACCCTTTTCTATCTCGGTGCGAGTGAGAGAGACGTAGACAGTGACAAATGAGCATCGGCATATCGCGGTCTGGTAAATGTGTATGAAATAACGGAACATTCAGTGCTACGAAATAAGTAGCGGTAGTGCTACGAAAAATGTAGCAGTGCTACGAGTTTGTTTACCTCTACGACGTAGCGTAGCACTTATACATTGTAACTCTATATTATATATATATGTATGTCGGAGTTAGAAGGTAGCTGTAGGTGAGTCTGTATATGCCTGGCGCTCGGGTAAACGCCAGAATAGTCAACCACTACATATGAGGACGTAACTCGTTTTAATGCTATAGTGGAAACGCATGATTATAGATCTGCTTCGCAATAGTTCGTCCAACACAGTGCGAGTAGGGTATTATCGGTAATCACATAGATTCTCCTTAACCTAGTTTTGGCTACACAACTGTACAGGTTGCACATAAGAAAGCCGGGGTCCACAGGACCCCGGGAGGTCCACCGTATCCTTCCCCACGACCTCTCCTCACGCCTCCTTTGTTAATACGAACCTCCGTGGAGGCAAGTATTGTAGTTTGACTACGCGCTAACAACGGCGCTTACAAAAGACAGTGCACTAGTACAATTCTGTACCAGTGTTAGAAAATACACAGTAAAAATAACACAGTAAAAATAACACAGCTAGTTATTAAGGAACGAACTCACCGGTTTCTTCTTAGGACCATACTAATCGGGCCCACCCACTTACTAGACGATTAGACGGACGGGCGGCCCGGTAGTCCTTCGTGGTTGAAGCTCAAGCGTGGGCCAACCCACTCACTAGCCTAAATAGAGGGCGGGCACACAAAAGACAACAAGAATACTTAGCTCAACACAGTGAAAGTGGTTCAGGTGGATACGCTCACCGAGTTCGACGACTGGGCGGCTCGGCGGTCGGACCAAAAGTAACTCAGTCACGCTATCGTGAGAACCCCCCTACCGCCGATCCCGATCTCCGATCCACAGAGTGAATTCCAATCGTAATTACAGCAACCGTCGCTAGATGGCGTCACAAGAAAGGCAGGTAGCTTGCTGTTACGATTTAAACAATCTCCGAACGTTCATAGCGCCACCATTAGATGGCGTTAACATCAATCGCGCCGACACGGCCGTCCTGCAACATGTCGCGCTCGACAGGCACTACAAAAATAATATCATCATCACTCACATCATCATTCACAAAATCAATAATTAGCCACTCGGCCAATTCTACAGCAAGATCGCACAGAAGGAGGCCCCTGTCCTCAATCGGCCTCAAGCATTCGCGTTTATAGAAGGAGGACCCTGTCCTCAACGACTATATGAACCATGCGTGTGTGTGTGTTTATGTTTATGTTTATTTGATCATTCAATATAAAATTACATCATCACTTAAAATTAAATGTCTAAGAATTTATATTGAAATTGTCAGCTCAGAATAAATATGTCAATAATTGAAATTAAAATTGGATAACAAGTAAACGAAAATAAAGATATTTTCTTCATTATGGGTCGTCATGGGTACAATACAATTTGTGTGTGTGTGACTATGTGACCTCAAGCGTGCGTGTTCATAGAAGGAGGCCCCTGTCCTCAACAGCTATGTGACTGTAATGAATGCCAAGAAAGGAGGCCCCTGTCCTCAACGTCCTTAAGCATTCGTGTTCATAGAAGGAGGCCCCTGTCCTCTACAACTATGTTTTCCAACCAACAGCGTGCAGGCCCCTGTCCTCGACACGTGTTCCAACCAATAGCGTGGAGGCCCCTGTCCTCGACGCGTGTTCCAACCAATAGCGTGGAGGCCCCTGTCCTCCACGACTATGCGAACTATATTGTGTGTATGTGTGGCTATGTGAATGTGTGTGAACGTTAAGGAAGGAGGCCCCTGTCCTCAACCGACCTCAAACGTCCCTTTTCAACCAACAGCGTGGAGGCCCCTGTCCTCGACACGCGTTACGACAGTAAAACTTACACTGATAAATTCCAAATAAGAACGGCCGATAGGTAGTGTGTTACTTCCTTAACTTTTAACGATCTGTTTGTGTCGTACATTCATCCACAATGATACGGTAATAAATAATGTGATTGAATTTAATAAAGCAAAAGTAAAACATTTTGTTTAACTCAACCAGTCATTCTTTTAACACAGTTTGACCTTGAGTTTTTAACAAATCACACGCAACCGACTACGGGTATATCACTAGAAGCAAAGCAATCGACATCCTGAAATTTGTGAATGAATCTAATAATTATTCTATTCATTACACTACTAATCTGGTCACGAATCTATTCCAACTTTTCCACCATACTAGCAAATTTAATAACAATTAGATATTTCAAATATCTATTCACAGTATAAATTTTTAATCGCTTAAGAATACACAATTGATAAGTTTATTCCTCTCGTCTGTAATCTGAAAATTTGAATGTTGGAAAATCATAAATCGAAAACCAAACATTCGATTAGCTTGTTTCAATATTTTTTTTACTCCTTTTTGCCATGTTACTAGACAATGAACAATCGCGTAAATGTTAATGTTAATCAGGTATCGCAAAGCTAGTATCTAGGTAACAAAAGACCGTTCTTTTCAAAACATTTGAACTACCTACCTGTGTAATTTTTTAGGACAGTTCACTCGTAACAAAATTTTCTATACTGGGTATTTTACTCGCCGACGCGGTTATTATTATTTTTTTTTTTTTCTTTCTAATGTTTATTCGGGCACAAACGGTTAGTGGTGGTCGCTACTACAACAGCAGATAATGCAATGCGCCATCCGCACGCAACGAACAACACATTATCGAATCGTCAACCATCCCGCCATCACTATTCGTTGTCAACGCCGTTCAACACGCGCACCGCTGCCGCACTTGGCATAGAAGCGCAAGCGAGCGCGCAACAAATCAAGTAGCTGTGTGCGAGAGACAGCGCCACACGCGCGAGCTCGCATCGCAATCGCAACTCAAATAACCGACCTTTGGCATCACTACTAGCTGCTGATGCTCGCTGTCAGTCAGTACAATAACAAACAAGGCAATAGAGCGCTGCCTCGCGTTTGTTCTCGTACGCTTCCACCACGCTGCGATCGCGACGAAACAAGTACAACAATTATTCAACAATAAGCTCATTTTCGTTCTGTAAAACAGCAATATAATAGAATAACAGACAACAGTTTACAACAACAGCCATTTAAGAATAACATAACACTGTTATTCACCACTGTAAAACATCCGTTATTGCCAACGCTACAAACGGTACAATATGATTTATACAGTTGCCACAGGTTACTGATTCACATAATAAAACAGCAAACTGGTATAAAAGGAGCATACACGAGATGAATCGGCTACAATTCGAGGATGTGAATTTAACCTATTTTCGCTAAACAAAGAAACAAACTAAGAACTACTACAGGCAATCAAATTGTGATCCAGCAGACAAATTACATTATTGCTAATGATATCCTTATGTCTGGCTAAAGAGATGTTAAAAAGGTAAATTTCAGTCTAAGCCTTGCTTATCTTTTTCTTGCGAACGTAAGTATCCGGCTGTGTACGATCTACAGTGCCTCCTGCTTCGTCTATTAAGCATATTAGTTCAGCAAGAACAGCAAATGTTCTGCCTGTCAGAGCCTTTAGCGGGCTTACATTTGTAGTTTTCTTTTTGGCAATTGATGGCTAATGGTATAGCATCAAGGCCTTTCTTCCAGTCATCTGTTTCAAAGTTACCCTTAATTTATTTATTTATTTACTAACAAAAATCAACATGGTATTACAGACTTACAACTTATGCACCATGGAGTTTAACGAAAATTGCGGACAAACAAATTGGTGGTTCTATACCACAACTACAAGCACACTAATTGTATACTGTTGAGGGGAAATTCAGTAGATATAAACAGAATATTTATTGGGCAAAACCAATGTATACGTGACCTATGTGATGCTCCCTATAGCATCTTGTAAACCACTTTTTAAAAGACTAAATTTATTGACAGTCGCTTGTTTATAATACATATTTGAAATAAGTAGCTGTTTAAAATCTCATCCAGAATATTTTAAATGGTAGGACCAGGTGTGTCATTTCAATACCAGATACTCAAATAAGTTAATTTATCATAAAACGAACACGCTTTTGTATCGCAACAACTGTTTTCTAATGGCAATACGGATATTTAATGAGCTGCCTAAGAACATAGCTGAGTTGCCCCTAAGTAAATTCAGATTTAAATTATTTCAATGGCTTAAGGGCAGAGCATTTTATTCAACCAAAGAATACTTAAAATAAGTAATTGTAATACTGATAAATTATAGAAACATTCATATTTAAATTAATCTCAATTTGTTGTTTAATAATTAATGAAAACTATGTAAAATGTGCTATTACAAATTTCAAACCAAAAATCCACTTTAGAAATTAAGGATAATGGTTGCATGCCAATTTATTTGGTTATACGTGTCGCTAGACGTTAGCACTAAATTGATCACCTTTTTACCAGGTTTAAAGCAAAGCAAATTATTTCATTTCATTTCATTTCAATGGTACATCTTAGGAATTAGGGGAACTAAATTAGAGGGTAGACTCTAGATATCAAAATGTCGGTAACACAACGCGTCTGGTCTGTTGTTCAGATGTTAAAATAATTATTTAGAAGGGTATTGTTACATTCCGAAGACTCGGTGTCAAATATCAGGTCTCGATATCGGGTTGAAATTGATGATAAAATGGTCTTTATATAGTTTAAATTTAGGTTAGACTAATTCGATATAATAGCAGTAAGTGACATCGCAACACTTTGGTCAAACATCGGTTCTGAATATCGGGTTGAGAATAATTTCAAAAGTCAGAAGCACAATACCGACAGCTAAAAGAGTAGAAATGGGAAAGGCATGTGTCAAGGTACCTCTCCTAGCCTTGACAACAAAGAAATCACGGTGAAAGTATGATAATTTAAAGAACGTAAACAGAAAGTTTATCTTCAAAGTTCCGAGTAGGTACAATCCAAAATGGTAAGTTGTGTGAGGGCTCGGGCAGTGGCGAATCTCTAACTCGTATGTTGTTATGTTGTAACGGGCTGATTTCCATAACTCGACGTCTATGAACTGCGCCTATTTTCAGTAATCAGTAATCAGTAATCAGTCATTTATTTGTTCAAACATGATCTAAAAATAAGATGGTTAACAGACAATTTTGAAGTGCTACATGTTTATCACTAAGATATACAAATATTTCTTAAAATAGTTAATATGTACCGCATGCACAAACTACATTCCAACTATTTTGGGTGGTCGTAAGAGTAAAAGTGGCTTTCAGGTTCCGTCGTTCTCATAATCAGTGAGATCCCAATGTTCTTTAGCTCGATCTACGTGCTTACACCAGTCTCGCTCGGGCACGTCGCCATCGGGATTAAACAGTGCCATGTAACGTCATCTTGGTCATTGTTTCGAAGTCACTACTTTTAATAATATTCCTAGCAAAAGCTCGTTATACGCGTTTCAATTTACTTGCTGTTGATTTGTAATTTTTTCTAAAATAACGGCCAACGGCGACCAAATGCGACCAGATACCGGGTTATGCGTTAGGTCAGATACTGGCGGGGTCATATTAGCGGGCGATTATAGTTGCTGATTCTCACTTCCGATGTCGGAGTTAGAAGGTAGCTGTAGGTGAGTCTGTATATGCCTGGCGCTCGGGTAAACGCCAGAATAGTCAACCACTACATATGAGGACGTAACTCGTTTTAATGCTATAGTGGAAACGCATGATTATAGATCTGCTTCGCAATAGTTCGTCCAACACAGTGCGAGTAGGGTATTATCGGTAATCACATAGATTCTCCTTAACCTAGTTTTGGCTACACAACTGTACAGGTTGCACATAAGAAAGCCGGGGTCCACAGGACCCCGGGAGGTCCACCGTATCCTTCCCCACGACCTCTCCTCACGCCTCCTTTGTTAATACGAACCTCCGTGGAGGCAAGTATTGTAGTTTGACTACGCGCTAACAACGGCGCTTACAAAAGACAGTGCACTAGTACAATTCTGTACCAGTGTTAGAAAATACACAGTAAAAATAACACAGTAAAAATAACACAGCTAGTTATTAAGGAACGAACTCACCGGTTTCTTCTTAGGACCATACTAATCGGGCCCACCCACTTACTAGACGATTAGACGGACGGGCGGCCCGGTAGTCCTTCGTGGTTGAAGCTCAAGCGTGGGCCAACCCACTCACTAGCCTAAATAGAGGGCGGGCACACAAAAGACAACAAGAATACTTAGCTCAACACAGTGAAAGTGGTTCAGGTGGATACGCTCACCGAGTTCGACGACTGGGCGGCTCGGCGGTCGGACCAAAAGTAACTCAGTCACGCTATCGTGAGAACCCCCCTACCGCCGATCCCGATCTCCGATCCACAGAGTGAATTCCAATCGTAATTACAGCAACCGTCGCTAGATGGCGTCACAAGAAAGGCAGGTAGCTTGCTGTTACGATTTAAACAATCTCCGAACGTTCATAGCGCCACCATTAGATGGCGTTAACATCAATCGCGCCGACATGTATTTACTCGCTAAGCCTGCCGCTAAAAAGCAGAGTTAAAAATAATATTTACCTATTTGAACACCATAAACGCGGTAAGGGAAATGTATTCGCGTACCACCATAGAACAGTATCGCAATAAGATGACATACCTATTACACGAGTTTGAGTGACGGCGGCCTGTCAATTTTATTGTGACAGGGTTCTACGGTGGCACATAAATATGACATGTTTCCCATACTTGACAGTGTACAGTATTATTAAAAAAGGCAAAGCTGATTCTTAAAAGTTTTATCGTTTAAAAGAATCTGTAGTAGACAACGATACCTCAATACCATAATATATTCTATTATCTGTAGAAATCGTCGTTTCATTTTCCGTAGTTATTATTTCCACCAAGTATTATAAAAATCAATAAAAATATATCAATTAATTATTCTTTGTCACTAAACCTCTGAACCATTTGTTACTCTGTCAAATCCGCCAAATACTTAGTGTCAGAGCGTTCACTGCCGCAAAGCAAACTCGGCGTCAGCAGCCTGCGGTAAACACTGGCATTACAATAAATGGAAAAAGTAAGAATTTACTCTGTTACTTAGCACAGCGACGTAAAGCTGAGTATGGTCATAGATCACGCGGTCAACAGAGGGTTTACCCTGAATGCGGTGAGTTCTTGATACAAACCTAATTGGCGTCTTAAAATTACAAAATGTAAATATACAAAAGGGCATGGTAAAAAATAATAATAGTATAATGCCAGTTCATATTGCAGAAACTAAAAGTCACGATACTCTTACACGACTTGTGTAGTTTGAATGTTGTGATTAAAAAAATAGTTCACATATTTAACCCTTACGGGGTAGATAGGAGCTCAGGGTAACAAAACCAAAAAGCTACGTATAGCATTTACGTTCGTTTGGAAAATTGTGAGAGTAATATAATCACAAACTGCCTTAGTAAAGCCTATATTTAATAAGTAGGTGAAAAAAAAGTGTCCTACATTGTTATTGCATTCCACTTCGTTACCTTTTCCATTAACACTATGACCGTAACTAAGTGGAACTGAAAAAAATGTATGAAAAATTTGACGCAATTTTTTTCACTAAGATCGATAGTCGCTAGTTAATTCAGTAAAAATAGCTCAAAACGTGGCAAAATATATGGAGAACATTTATCTATTGGGATGGATACCTTATGGGGTGAAGTCAAAATTTATCAACTCTCCCCCCTCCTCCGGGGTGCGCGTCCCCCCCCCAGGCCCCCCGAAATGTCCCGAAACGCGGTTTTTTGAACTTTTTGAGAAAACTGTTCGCGATACAGAAAAAGTGTGTAGGAATGAAATAATGTACAATAAATTTACTATAAATCTGCCATACACATAAAAGCGGTATCTCTTATGGTTTTGACGCAAGAAGACGCTGAAAATCATATTTTTTAGTTTTTTTACAATAAATTTTATTAAAACTTCAGTTTTCTCAGAAAATACTCATCTTACAACTAAAAAATGTATGACTTAAATAAACAATGGAATATTTCCTTTAAAAAGAGGTATAATTTATTTATATATTAGTTAAATTGACCATTTTATGATAGTTTAAATATTTAATTTGTCATGAACAATTTTTTTTACTTGAAGATTAGGTATGTTTAAAATGTTTTTATATAGTTTAGAGTTAATCATAAACCACGCTAGTGTAATTTTGTTTATTTATTTTTTTCAGTTATCCGCAAATAATAAGTATATTCATTCATTTCCAAAACGGTACTAAGATGTTTATTTAATATACTTAATCAACTATTTATTTAAATATACACTTTTATTTAAGTAACTTACATTGAAATTGAAGAGAGACATTGAAATAAACAATTGTTAACACTCTTATTATCTGGGGGCACGGTAGTGCCCCAGCTAAGATAGCCAAGTGAAGCGCAAGAAGGGCACTAGTTACCTTTTCTCGAACCGCTTTGTCGTTATTTTGTACCCTCATAACTTGGTTTTGAATTGTACGAGATAACTAAAATTCTCGGGATATGATGTGAATAGTGGACTTATTACAAGTGTAAAGTTTCAATTGCATAGCTCTTATATTTAAAATTTTATTCATACCTAAAAAACTAGTGGTCGTCACTAGTGATCATCATATTAAATTCCTAGAATGCTCAAATTTGGTTTGTAAGCTAGATTAGTATACAATCAACAGCAAAAATCTAAAATTTGGAACTTTAACTCTTCCTTCAATCGGTCAAACAAACTACCTAGCGAATGGATATTTTGTACGAAACTTCGCAAATTTTGATGCCAGCGGTCTGAAAATTGATAAAGAGAGTTGTTAAAAATAATAAACTGTATATTTCAGAATTTTCAGTAAATTAAACTGAATTAGTGGATGAAATTAAGCGCGTGCAAATGTGGTGTTTTCTGAAGGCACTTGTCATAAGCAACAACTTACAAACTTTTTACGTTCTAACTCTACAAGTGTTTAAGAGTTTGTGAAGTCTACAATTTAGTAAAAATAATGTCGTTGGCCGTTTTGCTACCGTCATATAGGCGTAGTAAAATAATAATAATAATAATACTTTATTTACTTTATTTGTAATATGTGATCGTTTCGCTGCCGCCGGGGCAAGCGGTCCAGGAATAAGGACTACGAACTAGTCTGGAATATGTCGAGCATCACTCGACTCATATACGTGAGTTATTCGTTTGTGTGATTATAATTATCATTACAATAGTTCTTATAGTTACGAATTTCAACTTTCTAGGACGTAAATTTGTTGACCACCAGTGAGTGAGTCAGTGACGAAATCAGAGTTTTTTAGATATCTATTAAATTTAAAATATAAGAGCTTGTAATAAATCCACTATTCACATCATATCCCGAGAATTTTAGTTATCTGGTACAGTCCAAAACCAAGTTATGAGAGTACAAAATAACGATAAAGCGGTTCGAGGAAAGGTGCACTTCTTGCGCTTCACTTGGCTATCTTAGCTGGGGCACTACCGTGCCCCCAGATAATAAGAATGTTAACATTGTTTATTTTAATGTAAGTACTTAAATAAAAGGGTATACTTAAATAAATAGTTGATTATATTAAATAAACATCTTAGTTAGTACATTTTTGGAAATGAATGAATTTATTCACACTAATTATTTGCGGATAACTGAGAATTAATAAACAAAATTACACTAGCATGGTTTATAATTAACTCTAAACTATATAAAAAACATTTTAAACATACCTAATCTTCAAGTAAAAAAAAATGTTCATGACAAATTAAATATTTAAACTATCATAAAATGGTCAACTTAACTAATATATAAATAAGTGATACCTCTTTTTAAAGGAAATATTCCATTGTTTATTTAAGTCATACATTTTTTAGGTGTAAAATGAGTATTTTCTGAGAAAACTGAAGTTTTAATAAAATTTATTGTAAAAAAACAAAAAATTATGATTTTCTGCGTCTTCTTGCGTCAAAACCATAAGAGATACCGCTTTTATGTGTATGGTAGATATATAGTAAATTTATTGTATATTATTTCATTCCTACACACTTTTTCTGTATCGCGAACAGTTTTCTCAAAAACTTCAAAAAACCGTGTTTCGGGACACTTTGGGGGGCGTGGTGGGGGGACGCGCCCCCCGGAGGAGGGGGGAGAGTTGATAAATTTTGACTTCACCCCATAAGGTATCCATCCCAATAGATAAATGTTCTCCATATATTTTGCCAGATTTCCCATACAATGGATTCTTATTTGCTTGAGCTAAGTGCTCATGATTCTTATAATTTTCAGTTTAAAAAAATTTTTCGACAGCAAAATGAAAAATGGCCCTAAATGGCAATAAGTTATCATTTCAATTTTACCTTTTTTGTTCAGTGAAGTTATCACTCTGTTCAAATGCATATTCTTTTGGCATGCAGAGCCAGCATTAGTGGGAAAACGGACCATAACGCCCTGTCCGGGATACTTCGCTAAGTAAGATGAATAATGATGAATAGAGAGTAGAGATTTATGCTCGATCGTAACTTGCGCACTTGTTGCAGCTGGGATCCTGCTACTTAAATATGTTAAGATAAAATTGTTTGACTTTTTACTCTAGATACGATAACGTCTAAAATTTTAGCATCCTATCTTTAAATTAGAAAACTATAATGCACGAAAACATTTACTTTTCTACTCCGCTACTCACGTGCAAGATAGTCAAGCCAGTGCGATATATCTGATCTAATTTAACTAATATTATAAATGCAAAAGTTTGGATGGATGGATGGATGGATGGATGTTTGTTTGTTACTCAATCATGCCAGAACGGCTCAACGAATCTGAATGAAATTCGGCACATAGAGAAAATTCTGGTGTAGCACATAGGCTACTTTTTATCCCGGAAAAATCCCCCGGGATAGCGATAGACGAATTCTTTGCAAACGATGTCGCGGGCAACAGCTAGTTTATATATAGACCAACCGGCTTAAATAAGTCCTATATCACTCCAGCTCGACACTACAACACGGCCATCAAAGAGGTTCCTCCATCCGTAGTGACGGTCTGGCAGCCGAACGGGCCTCTGAATCACGCCTCTTCTTTTATTTTTTTTATGTGAAATGGAAGGCAAACGAGCAAGTGGGTCACCTGATGGTAAGCGATCACCACTGCCCATAGACACCCGCAACCCTTGCATTGGATTGCAGATGCGTTGCCAACCTAGAGGACTTAGATGAAATGCCTCTTGTGCCCGTAATTTCTCCGGCTGTCTTACTCTCCACACCGGAACACAGCAGTGCAAGTGAGATGGCCATCACGGTTCATAACAAGTTTGTCGTACAGAGTTTTTTTTTTTTTTCTTAAATTCCTACAATTTAAACGCCATGAGGTTGCAATTAAAAGTTTACCCAGAAATCCTTAAGAAATTTGAAACAAACATAAAAATATCACAGACGAAACTCATAAACATCTCTAAGGAATGCGAGTCCATAAATATAAACTAATACAAATAGACCTGTCTCTGCTTATACAGTCCGAGTTATAAAAAAGGGTACTAAAGCAGCCAGCTATGGTCGCACAACACTAGTAAACAAATGCAACTTCGACATCCTTGCAAACTTTCTTAGAATCGAGATAAGTGATTACTTCCAGATGCGGCGAAGTCCGAACGAGCGTGAGAAAGGGGCGGTGTGTTGAGTACGATCTAAATTTTGAATGGACCAATCGCGATGACGCGCCTTTCTTAACAACCAATACCCATACAGATTTACTGGCGGGATTTTTTCTGACAATTACAGTGACCAATACCATATCCGAAAGAGGCGGAGCCCAGGACACCTTGCGTGGGCGCCGGGACTAGAGCAAGGAGGCAGTCAAGTTTCCAACCACCTCACGGGGAAGACGCTTAAAGTAGAGATACGACTTCCTTGTTTGCTAATATCCAAAACTGTGTAATAAAATTTAGTTAACCTAAGTCTAATATTAAAGTCAAGCTAGGAGTGAAAGTGAGAGCAGCAGGACCTAAGAAATCTCGGTAAAGTACCACTTTGTAATAATATATCCAGACCTTTATTTTGTAAGTTATGAAATTGTGAGTATAAATTAACTCGCCCATAACTCTTAATTTACGGATCTAGTAGCGATCCCTGCACAACCTCACCCTTCAATTGTTAAGGGTTTTTCCCAGAACTGTTACATGTCTTGTAAATTTAAATATGATATTATTATTGGCCATAGTGCATTTACCTAGTTAAAGCAGAGAGCTTTGATACCAACTTGGACAAGCCCCTTCGAATGGGAGCTGATTATTCATGGATTAATATCATTTATCATATCATTTTGGGACCAGTTGCCAACGCGACAACTGGTTGCTCTCAATCAAACCAATTAATGTATAGAATCTCTGATTTTCCTTGTGTTTTTATATGTTAGCTGATGTTGGTGCCTAAAACATGTGTCTTTGTCTTGTTTTTTTTGTGTGTAACTATTTAACGATTAGATTATGATGTTGTCGTATTAAAACTATGTGCATGTGTGTCTAGTTGATAAATTGCCAAAAGGGTTTTTCATTTGGGTTTTCCGTTTTCCCTTTTATTAGCATGGCAGTTAGGAATGGAAAGTCCGGTTGTCATTGAATAGCATACTATCAATGACAATTTAAATAATCAAACAGTTTCTTTTGTTGCTTAAGTGTGTTCTTTGTTTTATTTGAATAAAGTAAACTATTTTAGTATTGAATTTTATGTTTTCATCATATTATAGATAAACCCCAAATACCCTGAGATATTTAATAATGGAGACTTCCCCTACTTGTTTATTCTAGTGAATCGAATTCATAATATTGAGCCTTTTTAACTTAACGTAGAGACTTTACTTTCATACAAAATTAATCTCCAATATTGAAGATTTCCACGATGCACTCGAACATGATTTCCTAATCATTCATCCATTTATATGGCCTTGTACAGTAAAATTAAGTATTAATCTCTTGGATTACAATTAATGAGACCGTTAATTTAACTGATTTGTTTGCTGTGGCTGGTAAATTAAACTTCTTCCAAGTATTTTTTGAATTGAGTGATTTAATGTTTGAGGTCTCTAGACAATTAATTAATTCTCCTTTAAGGACAATTAGCCTTGATTTAAATCTGTACTTTGAGGCCTAGGTCTGAGCGAGACAGACCTCGAGCTTATTCAATTAAGCAATACCATATCTGTGTATGGGCACTGAACGAGCACCGCGTATAAACGCCAGGGTGCTAGTCTCATGGAGTTGGGAGATTTAATATCATCAAAGCTGATGCAGAGGAGGAGGCGGAGTCTCGAACCTTAAGTGGGTGTGGGTATTGACCGCATCTGTAGATGCCATAAAGGTAATGATCCTTTCGAGCCTTCTTTAACTTTGGAAGATTAAGCTCGCAGTGATGTTTAAGACATCACGGTAAACGGAGGTTTTCAGCAATTTAACTAAATTGAGGGAAGTTCGCCCTATAAAACATGTACATGATTCGGTGGCGAGTGGCAGCAACCCTGAGCACCCATACACGCCATGTCTTACAGATTGACCTCCGACCTGGTTTGGCCAAACCATATCACATATTATTTGAATAATCATAAATCCATGGTAACAAAGGGGGAGGGGGCCAATGGGCCCCCACACTAAAAAAGTACCCGTCCTTGGATGGTGGAAATGTAAAACGCTTCGCAGCGAAGGAGGTCAACTGTCCCCCAATAACCTGAGATGCCAGGGCCGGTCACCGGCGTAGGAATTTCCCCGTGCTAGAGTGTGGTTGGCCAGTTACGTTCGGGCGTACCCGTGCTGATACTTTTACTGTCCATTACGCTGCCTGAGCACTTACCTTTTGGCCATAATAATTAGCATTTTACAGGTGAATTTCCCTTTACTCGAGCAAGTAACGTCGATCTCATTCTATTTGATCGGTTGTTTATTCAATGTGCCAAAGTTATAGGTAAGCAGGTGGAATGGTTGACAGTTTGCGTATTAGACCACTCAATCACAATGTACTGTGTAAAAGCCTCGAAATCACAAATAAGCTGCCTCCAGATACTGAGATGTGTTCCAACTCTACGACCCTTCCTGAACTAAATCTAAATACATTCGATACATCCAATAAATAATTATAAATAGACGATCACAGCCGTACCATCACAGAATTTGATGCCGAGTGACCAGGATCCAAGTACGTATTCGAAATAACGATACGATTGGATTTATAATGTAACTTAAATAAAAACACAACGTAGGAATCATGGTCGAGTGTATAAGGAAATTTTTCAGGAATAATATGTATGTAGAGAGAACACACTGTGCATGATTCGTGTATCCTTATGTATAGATTGTCTAATACATCTCTCTTAGGTTTTGGGGGAGCAGAGTATAAGCTTTTGTTTATAAATGTGAAATTTACAGGGATTCAAGGAGGCAACTGCACTGGAGCGTGTACTCAACTATTACTCCTTGCTTATTTTACTGTTTGATTTTAAACCATTTTGTTTATTTTACTGTCCAATTTGAAACATTTTTGTCTATTTTACTGTGCTCATTCTGAACCCCATAAAATATCCTTACAAGGTTTCAAAGCGATTGGTCTATAGATTCACCTTTTATTTGTGTTGAATAACAAACAAAAGAAAGATTGCATTAGTGTCATAAAACCCTAACATTCAACTAAGTTTAAATAGTCTATTGTAGCGTGACGTATCGGGTTAGCTTAGACGATGTCGACAGGTAGAGGAAAGCGTGCCACAAGACAGACTAGGTCGGTCGTAAACGGTAATAACGCGGGAGAGACGGAAGATCGGACGGGAACCGTAGGGAACGCGACGTTAGAGTTGATACTGCAGAAAATGAACGAATTCGAAGAAAAGTTACGTCAATTGAGTGCAAACGGTAAGAGTAACAACGAACGAAACGAAAGTGAGGCGGGCCCTTCGCGCGCGACGAACGAAAATGAGAGTAGGAGCGGCATAGAGAATTTTAGACAGGATTCAGTAGGTCGCGAATCGACCAGCACCAACACAATGTCTTCGGAGACAAGGAATCTATACGTTGTACAACCTTCGGTTAACAAGCCGAGTTTTGACGGGAAGCCGTTAAATAACCCTATTACCTTTTTAAAACGATTAAAAAAAATATATTCGTGCGGTAAATGGTCAAGAACGCGAGGTAGATATAGCCTTAGGGTGCATTACGGGACATGCGCGCAAGGTAATGGAATTGTATTCAAAAGGATGGACTACGTTTGCCGATTTTGAAACAGATTTCAGACTTAATTATTGGACCGAGCAGATTCAGGAATCTGTCAGACATAGACTTATTAACGCGGTGTATTCAGGTGACTCGGGTATGTCGATGTCTGAGCATTTTGCGGAGCAGGTCGAGTCAATGCAATCGTTGACAATTGCTTTTAATGAAAAGGACTTGGTAAATTCAATAATGCGACACTATTCATTAGATGTGCAGCGATTATGGTTCACTAGGACTGAAGAGTCCACTATAATGAACGGAGCAAAATTTCTAAGGGGTATCGAGCAAAACATCGTTGTGAGACAGGAAAGAGTCGCTACAGGTGTTATTGGCGGTGGGTTTCGGAAGGAGCGCTTCAACAGGCCGCAGGTAGTGCGCCCAATCACCGCCATGATCTCGGCGGGCAGGTGGCAGAACAGGGGAGGTTCAGCTAGAGGTCGAGGGTATCGTCAGGGTCGTACGGGTTATAGGGCGAATTTCAACAGGGCCGCGCCGTCGGCAAAAGGACGAGAGGGAGTTAGCAGCCGGCCAGCTATCGGTTTTGTAAGGGAGGGCGAAACTTCAACTTTGTCGCAGGCAGTGGGGGAGGGCGAGTCAAAAAACTAGCGTTCCCTACACAGTCGAAGTCCGATTTTTTATTGTTGTGTAGCACAGGGAACCATGAGACTTCGAGACGCAGAGTGGAAGGAGTAGGTTATAGAGTCTTGACTAGGAGTGGCTGGAAGCCAGGACAGAGGTTAGGAGTCAGCGGAGGAGGATTGAAGCGGCCATTGGAGGGGAGTACTAGCGAATCCAACTTCGATTATCAGTCGTTAGCAAACAGTGTAGGAATCTTATTGGAAAATCAGTTCAGTAACATAGTCGAGTGTGACGAAAGGGGTTCTGCGTGTGAATTTTGCAATAGGAGAGGCAGAGAGGTGTACACTATATTTCACGAATTCGATGAGATAGTCGATGTAGGCGAGGATTATTCATTGCCTAGGTTACCTGAAGTGTGTGTGTGGCTGTACGGGAGAAGTATGAATGCGCTCATTGATACTGGAAGTCAGATCAGCGGAATAACTAAGGAATTGTACGATTCTATTCGGAGAGAAAGTGTTGAATTGTCTGAGGTCGCAATTCCAGCTATACAGGTACAGGGGGCGTTCGGGTCACGAAGCGAGAGCGCGAATCGGTTGGTACTAATAGAGTTCAAATTGGGTAGTACTTTTGTCGAGGCACCTGTACTAGTTATGCGACGATTACCTAGGTCTCTGATACTAGGGTACGATTGGCTAGAGCGTGTGAAAGGGGTGGTAAATTGCGGTAGAGAACGTACATTGACAATCGAACATCTAGGGGTCAAATCAAACATTAGATTACATTCGGATTGCGAAGTCGAGCGGTTAGGGGGAGAGTCAAACGCTGCCATTATCAATTCAATATTAAAACAAAATGCGCGAACGATAGAGATTTGCGAATCCAACGAAGTAACAGACCATAGTAACGATGGGAAGTACCGTTTAGATAAGTCAGGCTTGAGTAACGAACTAAAGGCACTGCTGCTACCCGTATTAGACAATCACTGTAAAGTGTTCACGGATGACTTAGGACTGACCGACAAATACGAACATGTCATAAAGTTAATTGACGATACACCTTTTGTCAAACATAGTTATCCAGTACCTTTTATGTATAGAGAGCAAGTTAAAGAGAAATTGAAAGAATTGGAAGGATTAGGCGTAATCAGACAGGAGGCGACCCCGTATTGTAGTCCACTTACGTTTACTAAGAAAAAGGATGGATCGATAAGACTCTTATTAGATGCGCGTGAGCTCAATAAGAAAATGGTGGGAGACGCGGGCGCGCCACCACTTACATCCGAGATTTTACAATCCTTTCATAGAGTAAACTATATCAGCTTAATTGACTTGAATAATGCTTACTTCCAAATACCTTTGCATCCAGATTCAAGGAAGTATACGGGCTTCTCTTTCATGGGAAAGACCTATACTTATCGTGTATTGCCTCAAGGTTTGAAAACATCCGTGGCGGGCTTCTCGCGAGCAATGGATTCTATATTAGAAGGGGTACCAGAATTTTGTGTAAATTATTTAGACGATATCGTCGTATTTACCTCGGGAGATATTGGTTTACATTTAGCACATCTAGATCAAGTGTTAAACAAGTTAGAAGACGCGAAGTTAACGGGGAGGATAGAAAAGTGCCGATTCCTTTGTGTAGAAGTAAAGCTTTTAGGACACATAGTAAATACAAACGGGGTGCGGATGGACCCCGATCGAGTAAAGGCTATTATGGATTTTCCCGTACCTCGAACCATAAAACAATTACGAGGATTTTTGGGATTGATAAATTATTACCGAAAATTTATCTCTAAGTATAGTGAAGAAGTCAGACCACTGTGTGACCTATTAAAACAAAATACAAAATGGTCATGGACACAGGAAATAAACGAGTGCTTTGAAAGGGTGAAAAGGTTATTTGTAGATACCATACTTCTTGCACACCCAGACCCGACGAAAACTTACTATTTGCAAACTGATAGCAGCAATTTAGGGGTCTCAGGCTATGTATATCAACTGACCAACGACGGGGAGGAGAAGGTCATAGGGTTTTGTAGTAAATCATTATCGGAGACTGAACGTAGGTGGACTGTTACTGAACAGGAACTGTGGGCTATCATCTACAGCTTATCTAAATTCGAGACATATTTGAGAGGAACTAGGCTAGTGATTAGAACCGACCACAAGAGTTTGACATTCCTACAATCGTGTAAATTACTAAGCGCGCGAATGATACGTTGGGTACATTACATAGGCAGGTTTGATTATACTATTGAACACGTGAAAGGTCGCTTGAATACGGTGGCAGATGTATTGTCTCGGCACATAAAAGGTACGACCGATGTATTGACTAATAAGGCTACGGGGCCAGAAATGAATTTATTCAAGATACCGTTAGGGCAAATTGTAAACGAAAGGTGGAAAGAAATAGGCAACCATCAAAAACACGACCGGGTCGCTAGCAGAATAATGGATCGTATGAAAGTCGTCGGTACACCTGAGGCGAATTACTATGTACTCGACGGTGGAGTACTTTATAGAACAGACGCGCGCACGAACAGGTTGAGACTATATGTCCCCGAGGACTTACAAAAGGATTTAATTACTAGCGTGCACGAGGAGATAGGCCATTTTGGACGATACAAAGTTTACGCTTTAATGAAATTGCGCTACTATTTTGCAAACATGTCACGGATAATAGGCAGGATAGTGAGGGCTTGTGAGCCGTGTCAAAAATCGAAACATGCACTGGAATCACACACGGGACCCATTAAAACCGTTACGGCAAGTGAGGTAGGCGAGCAAGTCTTTTGCGATATTTACGGACCTCTACCGTCGGGACGGTTTGGCTTTAAATACGTATTTGTGATGCAAGATACATATAGTAAACTAATCAGGCTATACCCGTTACGTCAGGCTAGTGGCAAGGCATCATTAACTTGTGTAAGGAAGTTCCATGAACAAGTCCAGATTAAGATCTTATGTTCGGATAGAGGAGCTAACTTTACGTCAGCAATTTTCGAATCCGGCGTTAGACAGTTGGGTATTGAATTAACCCATACATCAATTCGTCACCCGCGACCTAATTCAACGGAAAGGGTTAATAAGGAGATGGGCAGATTGTTTAGAACGTATTGTGACAAATCGCATCGTTCTTGGGTAGATCTATTACCAAACATAGAAGACTGTTACAATCAAGTTGTGCACACTACCACGGGGTATGCACCAAACGAGATAGTATGGGGCATAAGGGTCCAATTATCTACCGATTTTGCTAAGAACATAACCAATGAGAGCGAGCTACAACAGGAGTCTTTAGAACAAATCCGAGCACAAGCGCGTCAGAACATAGCTAAAGCAGCCGAGAATAGAGAGTTCCATTATAACAAAAATCATAAATTAGTAAAGTTTAACATAGGGGACCTAGTGAAACTAAAGACTTTCGCAAAATCTGACGCTGACAAAAAGTTAACAAAGAAATTCATGCGGTTATATGAAGGGCCTTTCATAATAGGGGCGGTCCCCTACGAGAACGTGTACACTTTGATTGACCGACGTACAGACATAGTCAAAGGAAATTATAACGCCATTCACCTGTTCCGCTATTACGAAGATCAGTAACGAAAGGCAAAACTCCTTACCTGTCCCTTTCATTCAAAAAAAAAAAAAGAAAAAAAAGGAAACGGAAGGTCGGGAACAAAGCGGCATAACAGAATAGGATATTACTACCACCCGTGTTACACAATAGGTTCGAGAAGAGCGTGAGAAAGATAACCTTAGCGTGGGAATTCGAATGTAAGCAGTTTGGAGATAGAATGTTAAGCGGGTTGAATGGGAGAAATATATTTTGGAAGCAAGCTAGTACTAGATGTTCCAAAATCTATTTGGGGGAGTGTGAGATGGCCATCACGGTTCATAACAAGTTTGTCGTACAGAGTTTTTTTTTTTTTTCTTAAATTCCTACAATTTAAACGCCATGAGGTTGCAATTAAAAGTTTACCCAGAAATCCTTAAGAAATTTGAAACAAACATAAAAATATCACAGACGAAACTCATAAACATCTCTAAGGAATGCGAGTCCATAAATATAAACTAATACAAATAGACCTGTCTCTGCTTATACAGTCCGAGTTATAAAAAAGGGTACTAAAGCAGCCAGCTATGGTCGCACAACACTAGTAAACAAATGCAACTTCGACATCCTTGCAAACTTTCTTAGAATCGAGATAAGTGATTACTTCCAGATGCGGCGAAGTCCGAACGAGCGTGAGAAAGGGGCGGTGTGTTGAGTACGATCTAAATTTTGAATGGACCAATCGCGATGACGCGCCTTTCTTAACAACCAATACCCATACAGATTTACTGGCGGGATTTTTTCTGACAATTACAGTGACCAATACCATATCCGAAAGAGGCGGAGCCCAGGACACCTTGCGTGGGCGCCGGGACTAGAGCAAGGAGGCAGTCAAGTTTCCAACCACCTCACGGGGAAGACGCTTAAAGTAGAGATACGACTTCCTTGTTTGCTAATATCCAAAACTGTGTAATAAAATTTAGTTAACCTAAGTCTAATATTAAAGTCAAGCTAGGAGTGAAAGTGAGAGCAGCAGGACCTAAGAAATCTCGGTAAAGTACCACTTTGTAATAATATATCCAGACCTTTATTTTGTAAGTTATGAAATTGTGAGTATAAATTAACTCGCCCATAACTCTTAATTTACGGATCTAGTAGCGATCCCTGCACAACCTCACCCTTCAATTGTTAAGGGTTTTTCCCAGAACTGTTACATGTCTTGTAAATTTAAATATGATATTATTATTGGCCATAGTGCATTTACCTAGTTAAAGCAGAGAGCTTTGATACCAACTTGGACAAGCCCCTTCGAATGGGAGCTGATTATTCATGGATTAATATCATTTATCATATCATTTTGGGACCAGTTGCCAACGCGACAACTGGTTGCTCTCAATCAAACCAATTAATGTATAGAATCTCTGATTTTCCTTGTGTTTTTATATGTTAGCTGATGTTGGTGCCTAAAACATGTGTCTTTGTCTTGTTTTTTTTGTGTGTAACTATTTAACGATTAGATTATGATGTTGTCGTATTAAAACTATGTGCATGTGTGTCTAGTTGATAAATTGCCAAAAGGGTTTTTCATTTGGGTTTTCCGTTTTCCCTTTTATTAGCATGGCAGTTAGGAATGGAAAGTCCGGTTGTCATTGAATAGCATACTATCAATGACAATTTAAATAATCAAACAGTTTCTTTTGTTGCTTAAGTGTGTTCTTTGTTTTATTTGAATAAAGTAAACTATTTTAGTATTGAATTTTATGTTTTCATCATATTATAGATAAACCCCAAATACCCTGAGATATTTAATAATGGAGACTTCCCCTACTTGTTTATTCTAGTGAATCGAATTCATAATATTGAGCCTTTTTAACTTAACGTAGAGACTTTACTTTCATACAAAATTAATCTCCAATATTGAAGATTTCCACGATGCACTCGAACATGATTTCCTAATCATTCATCCATTTATATGGCCTTGTACAGTAAAATTAAGTATTAATCTCTTGGATTACAATTAATGAGACCGTTAATTTAACTGATTTGTTTGCTGTGGCTGGTAAATTAAACTTCTTCCAAGTATTTTTTGAATTGAGTGATTTAATGTTTGAGGTCTCTAGACAATTAATTAATTCTCCTTTAAGGACAATTAGCCTTGATTTAAATCTGTACTTTGAGGCCTAGGTCTGAGCGAGACAGACCTCGAGCTTATTCAATTAAGCAATACCATATCTGTGTATGGGCACTGAACGAGCACCGCGTATAAACGCCAGGGTGCTAGTCTCATGGAGTTGGGAGATTTAATATCATCAAAGCTGATGCAGAGGAGGAGGCGGAGTCTCGAACCTTAAGTGGGTGTGGGTATTGACCGCATCTGTAGATGCCATAAAGGTAATGATCCTTTCGAGCCTTCTTTAACTTTGGAAGATTAAGCTCGCAGTGATGTTTAAGACATCACGGTAAACGGAGGTTTTCAGCAATTTAACTAAATTGAGGGAATTTCGCCCTATAAAACATGTACATGATTCGGTGGCGAGTGGCAGCAACCCTGAGCACCCATACACGCCATGTCTTACAGATTGACCTCCGACCTGGTTTGGCCAAACCATATCACATATTATTTGAATAATCATAAATCCATGGTAACAAAGGGGGAGGGGGCCAATGGGCCCCCACACTAAAAAAGTACCCGTCCTTGGATGGTGGAAATGTAAAACGCTTCGCAGCGAAGGAGGTCAACTGTCCCCCAATAACCTGAGATGCCAGGGCCGGTCACCGGCGTAGGAATTTCCCCGTGCTAGAGTGTGGTTGGCCAGTTACGTTCGGGCGTACCCGTGCTGATACTTTTACTGTCCATTACGCTGCCTGAGCACTTACCTTTTGGCCATAATAATTAGCATTTTACAGGTGAATTTCCCTTTACTCGAGCAAGTAACGTCGATCTCATTCTATTTGATCGGTTGTTTATTCAATGTGCCAAAGTTATAGGTAAGCAGGTGGAATGGTTGACAGTTTGCGTATTAGACCACTCAATCACAATGTACTGTGTAAAAGCCTCGAAATCACAAATAAGCTGCCTCCAGATACTGAGATGTGTTCCAACTCTACGACCCTTCCTGAACTAAATCTAAATACATTCGATACATCCAATAAATAATTATAAATAGACGATCACAGCCGTACCATCACACAAGCACTGCTGCTTAGCGGCAGGATTAGCGAGTAAGATGGTGGTAGCGATCCGGACGGACCTTGCACAAGGCCCTACCACCCGCATACATACAAAGTGTACTGAAAATAAAAAAATTCTAAATGAAACTGAACTCTCGTCAGCCTGTAACTTAAAAGAAGTGACTACATAACTATGGCAATATATTACCAAAATCTTTGGTTATGTTTTGTTCTTTATAGGTAAACTTGTTTGTTAAATCAAATTAACTTTGATAATGCCTTACCGAATTATGGTTATTGATGAAATAGCCGAAGTTTAGTTTTTATTTTTCAGTGTGGATACGCGTTCAGGCGTGTATACAATCGTAATTAAAATTTAGACTACTTTTTATCCCGGAAAATTGTATTCCCGCAGGATAGCGATAAAACTATAGCTATTCATAAATGCTTCACATTGTTCCAAACAAAAATAATTAATAATCATAACCTCAAACAATTTCGTGATAATATTGTATAATTCTGAATTAAAATCCCCTCAGCCCTTAACTAGGAGGTATCATTCCAAGCACGTGCAGACTTGGCAAAAGTTTGTGAGTCAATAAATGCGAGGTGCGGGTGCGACCAAGGCTTTATTGAAGCGGGATCTGTTGACAAATTTCAATGGAATCATTTTTGAAGTCGAAAGGGATGGCCATTGATTTGGGCGGTTGTTTGGTGTCTTTTTGCTGTTTTCGTGGATGACTGCATTGTTCTGTGTCAACAGGACTGAGTTTATCTTCGTGTGAAAATTTACGTATCTTCGCTTGTTTGAAACCTTCTTAGCGGCCAGTGTATGTATCGAAATAAAGCTCAATATTTCTGAAGAGCGTGTTATAATATAGCATCAAACATGTAAAGAAAAACTTAATTACAGTTTTTTTTATTAGTAGCTAATCTTTAGTACTTTGTCGCAGTCACTAATTTGAAACATTTTAATGTGCCTCAGTATTTATTTTGCTACTAAATGCAAAGGACTAAGAGGTTCATCTTGTTTTCAACCAGATAAAATAATACGAAGCGATTTAAAAAAACGGATACATTTTAAGGCTTTTGTGTCATGTCGTCAAGAGTTTTATGTACAATAGCGACCCGCCCCGGCTTCGCACGGGTGCAATCAGTGTTTCTCTACTATATTATGGATCTATTATACATAATAAACCTTCTTATATCTATTAAAAAACCGCATCAAATTCCGTTGCGTAGTTTTAAAGACCTGCATGCATAGGGACAGACAGCAGAAAGCGACTTTGTTATACTATGTAGAAATGTTGCTATGTAGTAGCAAGGTAAATATTTTGTGTTCATTGAAATGGACCTCCGCAAAGTAACGCTTGATTCAATAAAATAGATAAAAAAACTAAAATCTTATCCCTAACTGTCGCATCAAACCTTCCACAGCTCCGAATAAACTCAGTAACACCCGCGCTAAAGAAAAGCGGAAGAAACAGAATACTAATGTCGTCGATAAACAAAATTTAGTGTTGCAAGTTATCAATATTCGCGACAAAGTGCCCGGACGCGTAACTACATTACGGTCTCTAGTGCGTGCTTCGAGTCGCGTTTATCCGGAGTACCCACAGGAGACTGAGAAAACTTTTAAACCATAACAAACGTACAATACTTGTATTTCACTATACATAAAAACATAGGTAGGTACATAAAACACGTCTAAGTTTATGCCATAGGCAAGACCGAACCAAGGATAACAAAACCTAAAAGCTACGTTCAGCATATAGGCGTATAGGTGGAAAGGGGAATCAAAATAGTGATGGGATGCCAGACGCATCGTTTTTAACAGGCGCCCATCACCTACATACATTTCTTAAGTTTCTTTCGAAGAGGTAGTAACCATCTTATTTAGCTTACTTAAAAGGCCGATAGTAAATGAGATATTAACTTTCGAGAAGTTTTAACAACTTTAGTTTCTTATTCTGCGTGTGTACAGAAAAGCGTTCTACGTCGTTACAAATAGACTATTTCAGATCAAGAATTCAGATCAGAATTCATATTCAAAGGTCAAACGTAGCAGTTATCTGTTCTAAGCCTAAGAATTTTGAATTGCCGAAAGGAAGTTGGCGCATAAACATGATATATCACGGGTGCGGTTCGCATATTGAATGTTGCCATTTCGCGCGGGAAAAGTAGAAAAAGTTGGAAATGCCCTCGGCTTATTGATATCGTAGATAAACGGGATAGGGCCAAGTGTTGCCTGAAATTACGATTTATATCTGTATTTTTATTGGTATAACCTGGTGCTTTACGATGACGTCTTATGCGATTCAATTCTGATTGAGTTTAGGTTCGCTCGCTGTCGGATCCTAAAAATGACAGCTGAAACCTGAACTGAGTCGGAATTGTATCGCTTTAAGGCGTCATGGTAAGGCTCCTGATCTTGGACTACTACCGCTTATCCCTGAACTCGTCTTACTCGTAATTAAAGTATCAGTAGTGTCATTTTTCCAATACAGGGTATCTTTAAATATTTTCAGCAGGTGGTTAGGTTCATCATCATCATTTTAAGCCTGTATACGTCCCACTGCTGGGCGCAGGTCTACTCTCAGAACGAGAGGACTTGGGCTATAGTTCCCACGCGGGCTCAGCGCGGATTGGGAACTTGTTGTACCTCTAAAACTTGGCTGCAAATAAATTACTTAAACTTCACTTTTTACTGCGGACGCAATCTCTTTAGACATGATGACGCTAATATTATTGATGATTCAATGAAGTAATGGAACCGAATTCGTATTTTTAAACCGTTTCTTTAGTATTTCAAAAATAATTCGATTCAATGCTAATGGGAATGGTGACATGCGTCCAGTTTTTAATTTTGTTCATTCATGCGCGCTCAAATTGACAGCTGATTGACGCGATTGCAGTAGGCGATAGAGTTGTGAGGTATCCTCGGTTTAATATCAATAAATTCTGCCATTATTAGTGTAGATTAGTGTCGATACACAAACAAATAGCTCACGTATAAAAGTCGAGTAATTCTTGACATGTTTCGGAGTACATAATTCGTAGTCCTTTCTCCAGGAGCGCTTGCTCGGGCGGCAGCGAAACGAACACCCGAGCATTACACGACTTTTATATGTGAGTTAAGGCGCTGTCAACAGCAAATATGAACTGGAGCAGCGCCACTCTTCACACAAACGGTTCGCGTGCCTGTTAGTGAAAGAGAAAAAACTATTCCGGCAGCTTGGCGCGTCTAAAATCTTGCAAATAATAAGAAATAAAAAAAAGTATGATTTATTTGTGAAATATGACTCGTTAGCCGTTTAGGTATGAATATGTTGACTTCAAGTTTTTAATTGCAGATCCATACGTCGACAAAATAAAGACATAGAACCGTTTAATGATGATTTTAAGACCAATCTTTGCAATTATTTTCTATCGAGCCGATAGAACATTTTTGTTTGCAGTTTTTCTTAAAAAAGTGTTTAAAGAACATCAATTTCAACAAAATTAGGTGTTGTCAGCCTCTTAACCATTTGTGTAACTATGATTGAATATCACGGTAGTTTCATGTAGAAAATAGATCAGTGTAGATAATACTTCACATTGATGATTGTATAGTACGTTAACATAATCATTCATTTATTTAATCCAACATACTTTTGTAAATATTGTTATTAAATTAATTCATCGTAATAAACATTTCATGTTCACGTACGAATACTGCAATTTTAAGGTTTTTGCCTCGCATTAAAAATGTCGTTAGAATTCATGACAGAATTATAATTCTCCGTAGTTCCGCACTTAAAACGATTTTTATTGCTTAGTTTTAGAGGAAACACGAACTGGTATCCAGCAAGTACTTCATACATTTTTCATGAATGTTTCCCCTATTTCCTGTTTGGATTGAGTTTCCCTTGTTAAAATATTGTAGTTTGCGGCTTAACGTTAATCATAAAAAAATGGAGGAAAACAATAGTAAATATTCTTGAATATTCGTTTACTTGAAGTTTAGTTATTGATGTAAGTATTCGCATTCTTATCTTTCTAGGGTTCCGTACCCAAAGGGTAAAAATTACTAAGACTTCGCTGTCCGTCCGCCCGTCCGTCCGTCTGTCACCAGGCTGTATCTCAAGAACCGTAATAGCTAGACAGTTGAAATTTTCACAGATTGTGTATTTCTGTTGCCGCTATAACAACAAATACTAAAAACAAAATAATAATAATAATTAAGGGGGCTCCCACACAACAGAGTAGTTGTTGGCGTTTTTTGATGTATCTAATGAACCGTAATAGCAAGGAGGTTAAAATTTTCACAGATGTTGTATTTTTATTGCCACAATAGTAATAACAAATACTAAAAATAAAATAAAAATAATATTGAAAGGGGGCGTCCATACAACAAATGTATTTTTTTACCGTTTTTTCTGGTACGGAACACTTCGTGCGCGAGTCCGACTCGCACTTGGCCGGTTTTTCAATATAATCTGCCCCGTAAGGAATAAAAACGTGATTTATGTGCGTATTGTATGTAGGTATGTATGCAAATTTGTTTTTTTTTTTTATGTGAATAGGAAGGCAAACGAGCAAGTGGTTCACCTGATGGTAAGCGATCACCACTGCCCATAGACACCCGCAACCCCGGAGGGATTGCAGATGCGTTGCCAACCTAGAGGACTTAGATGAAATGCCTCTTGTGCCCGTAATTTCCCCGGCTGTCTTGCTCTCCACACCGGAACACAGCACTGCTGCTTAGCGGCAGGATTAGCGAGTAAGATGGTGGTAGCGATCCGGACGGACCTTGCACAAGGCTTTACCACCCGCAAAAACTTCAAAAACTGTAAATTTCAAACAGTATTTAACATTTCCATGCAATCATCTCATTACTCAAACGGCTTGGCATTTGGTCCCGCTTGCGTAGAGTCTAGCGGTTATTTATTTATTTATATATAAGCCTTTTTATTCCGAATTCGCTACAATTTCAGTAAGTACATGTTGTTGTTATTGACTTTTTTTTTTTTTTATTAAATTGTCTCGTAATTCGGCGTGCCTCATGGCATAGGCCTCCTCCGTGTATTGGAGGGTTTGGGCTATAGTTCCCACGCGCGCCCAGTGCGGATTAGGAACTTAACACACACCATTGAATTTCTTCGCAGATGTGTGCAGGTTTCCTCACGATGTTTTCCTTCACCGAAAAGCTCATGGCAAATTACAAATGCAATTTTCGCACATAAATTCCGAAAAACTCAGAGGTACGAGCCCGGGATTTGAACCCACGACGCTCTGCTTGAGAGGCCACAGGTCAAACCACTAGGCTAACACGGGCTATTACGGCGGAGTCTAGCGGTTAGTAGTTAGCAACTCTCTAAGCAGCTTTAACCTAGAGATTAGCTCCCGTGTACATTTGTACAACATTCCGCCAGCTGTAAGCAATTAGAATTTCTACTAGAGCTGTGAAGTTCCTTTTTGTGAGTAAAATTTGAAAATTAGTTGATTCTGAAGGAACTACGGGTTTCAATTATATTTAAGACTAGCGGTTGCCCGCTAAGCGTGGGCTTATCTTGTTACCTTAGGCTCTGTCTGCCCCATAAGGGAAAAAGACGTGATTTATGTGTGTATGTGTTGCCCGCGACTTTGTCCGCGTAGAATTGAGAGTATTCCAGGCAGTTTAACATTTTCCGACCGTTATCGTTATATTTCAACCAATTTACTAATTATTATACCTTTACCTTCATCCTACTCAGAATTCTGAAGTTTCTGAGTTTATCGCGAACAAACAGACGTACACGGTGCAGGACTTTTGTAAGAGGTAAGCTAGCTTACAAAATTTTCACAAATACTTAAAATCTGAATGTACTTAGTACCTACCTATTCGAGAAAACTATTTGAATGTGCCTGTTTAAGGATGGTACATATTATTGTAAGGGTATAATAATAAAAAAATTTATATCGAGAATAGCTCTAAACTATCACAAAAAACACACGCGGACCAAGTCGCGGGCAACAGCTAGTTTAATTATAAAATTGTTGAATTATCATGCTGTAGTTATATTGTTGTAAATAAATATATACTATATTGTAATAATGCAAATGCTAATAATAATATTGTTGTAATTATGTTAATATAAGCTTAATTCGGTTCTTTGCGATATTGACTAATACTAACTGTATGTAAGAATAATATTTCTACGCCCATACGGGCAGGATATGCTGAACACATATGTAATAATTTCAACAATTGTACCATATACGGAGAAATAAACTTTTCTATTCTATTCTATTCTATTTAATAATTATGTAGTGACTAGCAAAGAAACAACTGTGCATTAAAGTAAAATACAGTCAAATCTCTTAAACTGTTCATTGTTCAGGATTGTTATACATAAAACTAATCTTATCTATAGAGTTCTACAGGATGGCCATTTAATAGCTCCTGAAAAAAATACGGTTTTAAAAAAAAGTTATGACAAACGATCGTTATGGCATATGAAAATCGGACAAACGCATGTTTGCAAACACAAATACTAAAACACCTTAGACAAGCTTATTTATACCTATTTTACATTTTTTTTATGTGAATAGGAATGCAAACGAGCAAGTGGGTCACCTGATGGTAAGCGATCACCACTGCCCATAGACACCCGACACCCCGGAGGGATTGCAGATGCGTTGCCAACCTAGAGGACTTAGATGAAATGCCTCTTGTGCCCGTAATTTCCCCGGATTATGATTTTTTGGTATGGAACAGTGAAAAATTAATTCGACAATCGACTCAGCTAACTTCTTTTTGTAAAATCAGATTAGACTTTAAGACAGCCCTGAAACAAACCGAGAGAAACTTAGAACCACCTGCGATCGGATTCACGGCTATAACACATCTCTTTCTTATTCAATGAGATAGAACGGGATAACAACGTTTTCCGCTGGTGCAGAACTGATGCGATGTCCCAGTTGAATTAAATGGTATTAGTCACAGTCGAGGACCAAGACACCTGCGGCTACAACGCGAGCTAGGATGTCTAGATTGATATTACTACAGCTTCTACCTTCTTAATGTATTTAAAAGTGGACGTGTCTCGAATAAATTATGAATGAAAAACCGGCCAAGTGCGAGTCGGACTCGCGCACGAAGGGTTCCGTACCCGAAATACTCTGTTGTATAGGAGCCCCCCTTAATTATAATTATTTTGATTTTAGTATTTGTTGTTGTGTAATACACAATCTGTGAAAATTTTAACTGTCTAATACTGTCTGTGTAAAATTTTCACAGATTGTGTATTTCTGTTGTCGCTACAATAACAAATGGCTGTATCTCAAGAACTGTTCTTGAGATACAGCCTGGTGACAGACGGACGGACAGCGAAGTGTTAGTAATAGGGTCCCGTTTTTGAGAGTGAGTAGTTTGGACAGTGTGGTGCTCGATGCGCTGTTTCACTCGCTCTCGATCTTAACAACATTTTTCATTCATGTTTATTCAGAACACGGCAACTGTCAAATACATTAAGAAACTAGAAGGACTGTACATTTATAGTGACGGTCAAAGGCAACGTTTAGTTGTGTATTTCCTGCATTTAGGGCCTGTTTCACCACTCCTTAACAGTCAATTATCTATGATTCCGTCTCTATTTAATACTACGAAACAGACAGAGATGTCATTATAGATAACTGACAGATAAGGCGTGGTGAGACAGCATCTTAGTATAATACACTGACTACTCTAAAATATGAAAGTACCGTCATTAGTTAAAAATGGGGCTACCCTATATTTGTCATTAATTAAATATGCGAGTGATAGAGATGGTATGATACGAACTTCAAATTTTGAGAGTAGCCTCTAAATTAAACTTTTTAAAACTATTTATTAAGAAACATACGGTCGTATAGGTACAGAAATAACTATACCACAATGCCAAAAACAGACCTATAGGTTCCTTTGAAGTAATACTTACGTGACCATAGCAACAAGTTCAAGAAGTAGGTAGTAGAAAAACCTACATAATATAAATACTTACTTGTATGTCTGTATAACTCTATTGTACATAAACTATAATGTTAAAAATTTGTACAAAAACACTGATTCTATTTCAAATAAGCTCCATCTTTGTCAGTGTTACTAAAATAATTTTCTGGAGTGACGTGATCGAGCAGAATTCACAAGTAATTGATGAAATCGAATCTTCCCAGAGGTGGCATTTATCATCCGAATGTTGGTGGAAATCGCAGAGCCCTTGTACAAGTTTTATTTTGTTAGAATTGAATTGACATGATACATTTCTTGGTATATTGAGATGGATTCTTTGACGGTTTACACTGTCTTAAAATAAAATTAATCTAGCATACTTGAGCATGTGGTTGAGATAGTTTTGCCTTGTTATAACCGACTACCTAGTTTTATGAAACGGAGTTCAAATGAAGCACCAAAATTTATATGGCTTGTGTCTTGACAAAAAGTCGAGAGAGTGACAGGAAGAAACAAAAGTCAATCGTAAATTTAGAATTTAGAATTTCGTTTTTTTCTGTGAGCGGCCAGTGCGCGCTTTGCGCGTCAGGAGGTTTATAAATCATGTTACAGTGTAGGCGACGCATCTATTTTAATACTTTTTTCAGCCTGGCCGGAAATAAATTTAAAATGCACGCAAAACGGAGTAAAAAATAGTCGAAATAATAAATAGCGACGGAATCATAGATAACTGACACTTAAAATAACTGGAACTTAACAGAGAGTGGCGAAACAGGCCCTGAGTATAATTAAAATTGTTTTATTTAAACAGTTATACAAACTGTACGTCTGTGTAAATGTTTTGCGAGATTTTTAACTGTCATTGCCAAATATTTTCGTACATTGGTCAACATTCAAAATAGTACGCATATACTACGTTACGAATATTTGAAATACGTTAAAAGTAATAAAGTTTTAGAGAACCATTTATTTCGTGAGGCTACGCGGAACACTCTGCCAGCAGACCACCAAAATACGTGTTGCAGACTCAATTTCCAGAAAACACAGCACATATAGAGCCAGCACTCCTAAATGCTTAAAATTAAAAAAATACACTTCGTTTTTGAAGCAATAGGGAATAGGCATTAAAATAAATTTACGAATCCATTATAAGTAATATTGTAAAAGTGATGACAAAAAGTGGAATTAAAAGTAATATCGGTCAAAAAATACGGAAAACATACATAATATATACATACATACATAAATCATGCATGCTGGGTATTAGCTGGATGCATCGAGTGACTAACATTGAAGTACTGCGCCGAGCTGGGAAGAAACGCCAACTTATGCAGACTATCAAGCACGCCAGATATGAACTCCTGCAACTAATAATGATGAGCAAAGAAGCAGGCAGAAGAGCCGTCGGCCGTAGGAAGAAGTGGTGGTTGCGCAATATCCGGGAGTGGACCGGAGACGCAAGTGCTGCCGAACTTTTCAACCTCGCGAAGGATCGGAGAAAATATGCGGAGCTGACTGCCAACCTCCACTAGTTGGAGAGGCACTATAAGAGAGAGATAAATCATGTCTTTATCTCTTATACGGGGTAGACAGAGCCTAAGGCCACGTTTAGCATGGTTGTGGGCATTTATGTGGAAAGGGGAATCAAAATAGTGATGTGTGATGGGTAGCTAGCCCCGTCGCCTTTATCATGATTCCTGAGATGTTCGCCCATTCCCTCGATGGGCTTTAACCATCTGCGCGGGAAGAGAAGCAACTGGTACATTCTGTGATCTTTACTCCCAGACCAGCATGGAAAAACTATACTCAAGAGCAAAAATAATGGGTCACTTTTCATACAAGGTTCTATGAAAAGCGACACGTTGTTTTTGCTCGTCAGTGTATATCATAACTAACTAACTAACTAACTTGGCTCAGGGACCCAAATAGGGTCTTGGCCTCTGAAACGAGAGCACGCCATCTGTCCCGATCGTGCGCAGCTTCTTGCCAGTCGTCGACTTGAAGACGTCGCAAATCCGCCTGGACACTGTCCCCCCAGCGATACCTGGGTCGCCCAACCGGGCGGCGACCAGTCGGTCGTCCCACGTACGCCCTCTTGGCAGCACGATCTTCTCCCATTCGGAGTAGGTGGCCGAACCAGCGAAGTCTGTGTGATTTTGTTACGCCGATGATGTTGGGTTCAGCCACCAGCTCCTGGATCGTATAGCTCCAATATTGAACTATCTTCTTCTCTTATTTTTCAGGCTTTTTCTATCCACTGCTGGATGCAAACCTCTGCTAATCTCCTCCACTCCGTCCTATTTTCCGTCTTCCTGATTGAACTATACTCGGGAGCAAAAAACCGGGTCGCTTCCCATAGAAAGATTTCTTGCTCTTGAGTATAATAATAACGATATGTGTGACATACCCACTGTCACCTATGCGAGAACAAACACCTTGGTGTTGACTTTGTCAACATCACTCAATCACAAGCACGTTCCACTGCACCGTTGAAAAAGCAAGACAAGAAGCACGCGTTCTCAACAGCATCATAAATCAACACTCGACGCAATGAAGCCCCTGCCCCAACCACACTGCACTCTAAACTCTTAACAGATTTGAGAGCCCTCAAGACTCCAGTGCTAAGGATTGTCTGCCGGCTCAGTCAGCCTCAAACTTTAGCACTTTGTCGCGCTAACTTATTGGATACGTCCGCTTACTGGCACATACATTTCGTTAGAACGACAAAGGGCTTCGCGAGTCTCATTTGTATTTAAGTTTGGTTACTGTTGTTCTTTAAATAGAAAATTGATTGTTGATGGCTGAAATAAACCGGTTATAAATACTACAGTTTTTTTCTTGAAGTTTACTGGATAATACAGCAAAATTTTCATTAAGAGAAGAATTTATGTGGATACGGTAGGTATTATAATGTAACAAATGTCCGAGATATCAGTCATTAAACCATTCTCCTTTTTAATCTAGAGCAGTGTACGATACAAGCATCGCACATTTTACGCGTCAGCTCTATTCATAATCCATTCATTCCTTAATGCATTCATTGTAATTTTAACCAGTCTACGTTAATACGTGCTCCTAGCTAGTACCTTTTATACCTTGGTTATCAATAAATAAATACACCGCTATAAGTGTTTCTCTATCAAGCATCAATAATCAGATCGGTGTTGTCCATATGTGTCATTCTATACATACATCCGCACTTACCAGCTGCCTTAATTATACATACAGATTAAATTTTAATTAAAATGGAACTCTGGCATTGAGTACGCTGTGACAGAGCACTACCGTCGATTGAAGAGTATTTTTACGGACAATATTCCGCTGAAAGCGTTGCAGCTAACCTTCTCATGCACGGACATGCATTTGCGCATCAATAGGTTCAGACATGGTACATAGACTAAAACATAGTATAAGGTGGAAACACATTATTAACACGCGACGCGACCCGATGCAACGAATGTATGCGCATGGCGTCGCGTCGGATGTTCATAGTGTGGTTCTGGTCATAGAAAATAATACAATTTGATTCGACTCAACACGCGTCGCGTTGCATCGGGTCGCGTCGCGTGTTAACAATGTGTTTCCACCTTGAGTCAGTATCTGTACAATATATAACCAGCCAAGAGCGTATCCGTAGTAGACAATCACAATAATGTGATTTGACGTGTGTATTTTACGACGTGGTTGGCTTAGTTGTTAGTGACCTGGGGCCTTACTATGACGTCCTAATTCCGACTCAGTTCAAGTTTTAGCTGTCACTTTTAGTATGAATCTGACAGCGAGCGAACCTAAACTGAATCGCATTAAAACGTCATGGTAAGACCCCTGAATGGCTTAGTTCGCATATATTTAGGGCATATATATTTGCGTGATGAAAACGAATGTTTGTTCCTGAGTCATAGTGTACAGTAGGCGGCAAATAAGTAAAACGTGGAGGGGATATGCGCAGTATGAAAAACAACATCATTTTCATACTGCGCATATCCCCTCCACGTTTTACTTATTTGCCGCCTACTGTATTTAATATCTATTTAAGTATGTACTTCTCTATATAAGTATGTATACCATTGTCTAGTATCCATAACACAAGCCAAGCGCTTAATTTGGGACTAAATCAATTTGTGTGAATTCTATGTTTTTTTCTTTGCTGACAGCACCCAATGTGTTCAATTTGATGCCTGTACATTCGTGGAAAGAGAAAGACGTTACTATATCTCTATCTCACTTAGCATTAAGACCTTTTAGTACCTACGATGTGACATACTTTCCAGTTGCTATAGTTTCATCTAAGATTAAAATGATTCCCAGCAGATTCAAATGGAAACGCGACAACACTCGAGAATGCTTGATATTTTTCCTCGGTACTTTTACAAGGTTCTAAGTAATGTTCTACCCCAACCAATTATGATACCTATGTCCTGTAACACAGGGCTTTATTTTGGCGTGGTTGAAATGGGGATTAGAACGGTATTCATCCTCCAAATCGCTTGGTAAAGGGTAAAAAATATTGTACTTTTGGGCGACATCCAAAACTTTGTTTGTGCTCCGACATTCGTTGATTTATGACAAGCAATTAGTATAACAGTAAAGTTATGATAGGTGTTTTCCAATAGGGGTCGTTATAGCCATAATAAGTTATAAAAGTACAAAGAGGATTTACCTAAAGAAAAAGTTTAAACTTCTTGCTTTATCCACGTAATATCTACATGGAAGTCAAAATTGGCGTGAACCGTTCTCTTCAGCTAATAACCTACTTCGAAGGTAACTAAACAATTTTATTAGTTTAATTCCAAAAAATTTGAAACCAAAATTTTGTTTCCTTTTTTGTTTCATCTTAAATTTACCATATAACTAAGCACCTTATTTTAAACTGCAACTTTTCCAAACCAGCATTATTTGAACTAAACAAATAACTAAACTTACTCGTTTCATAAAAACAAACAAATGAATATCCACCGAGGTTACTTTCAGATTTTTTCGCAGGCGCAGATAGATGCTAACCGTAAGTTATGAACAGACCCTAAAATAAACTACCTACTACGTTAAATAATTAATTTATTACAACAATACTTATGTTTCTTGTGCTGTAACCCCAGCGGGGTAATTGAAGTAAGTCCTAACAATATATCGCAACAGACGCCGCCGTCCCCACGCTCTAATATGAGCCCTGAATTTTCCCTAACTCCAAACACTCGTTCATGTGCCCTTATGTCTAACCATCACAGTAATGCGACGCGGTAAGGAGCCAGAGGCACTGGAGCGGATAATAAACACTGCAGTGGCAGTGGCGCCAAGATTAAGTGTCGACAGACCTTGACAAATACTTGTTACACACGACGGAAAACTTGAATCATTAGTCTACGGAGCGAGGGTATGTGGAGGCGGCATTTTGTTGCCAGTAACTAGGCTAAGGGTTCGTGATGTGATAATTTAGCCTAACTAGCAGGCTGTGACTACTCGCGCTCGACTGCGCGACAAGCGTTTTCGTGATTCATTGCGTGCGTCGCTAATACACCGCTGGGTGGTCAGTGTGATGACCAAGCAATGATCAGAAAATTCGGTGCGCTGATGCGGTTTAAGCTACTTTCATATTCAGCTGTTTATGACGCCACAATTTCATTCACGCTCTTCTTAGAATGCCATTGCGGCATGACGAGGCAGGCTGCTAGTAAAATTATTGCCTATTTCATAAAAATAATACTTTCCATTAGCTCGCTGAATTGGCAATCGGCAGGCCATATAGCACGGAGAAGAGATGGTCGTTGGGGCCGAAAGGTTCTCGAGTGGAGACCGCGGATCGGTAAGCGCAGTAGGACGTCCACCAACGGATGATCTGCAGGCTTATTACGTAACTCGCTCGCGATCGTAATCGTGTTCATTTTGACAGTTCATGTATGGGCTGACAATTGGCATCGGAATCGGCTAGCTGTCATATTCATACAAGAACTGTCAAAATAAACACGATGGCGATTACGAGCGAGTTACGTAATAAGCTAGCTGGTTAAAGTCGCGAGTTCACGGTGAATGCAAGCCGCTATAACCGAGGCAACTGTAAGTCTTTGGCTGATATGACGATGATGCTGACGAATACTTTCCAAAATAATTCCGTATGCTGTTGGCCGAATTCTTACCGTTACCGACAGTCTGACTGACTGACAACGCACAACCTAAACCTTTGAAACTTGAAATTATTTGGTCAAAATAAAAGGGGAGGTTTTTTCATTCTCATGGGGTCTGCAAGAATAAGCTAGTGTTGTACAAAACAAGGCCAAAAAAGGCTCTAACTGAAAATAAAACACTTCAGCGCTTCTACCGTTTATTAAGTTTTCTCTTCATTAATAAAAATTTCATGAATACCGCCTTCGATTTTCCAAACTCGAACCCACCGTTTTCTGTTTCATTCCGCGCGGTATCCTTGCGTATTGCGCCACCTGTTACTACTGCATACCTATATAAATACTCTTATACTTTTTTCTGTAAGTTTATTCAGAATTTTCTGAGTAATAATAAAAAAAATGAAAGCGTAACTTAAGGCGCTGTCAACAGCAAATGACCTTGAGCAGCTCTTCACACATACGGTTCGCGTGCCTGTTAGTGAAAGAGAAGAAACTGTTCCGGCAGCTTGACGCGCGCCTAAAATCTTGCAAATAAGACACAAATAATAATAAATAAAAAAAGTATGGATTATTTGTGAAATTATGACTCATTAGCCGTTTAGGTATGAATAATGTTGACTTCATGTTTTTAATTGCAGAGCCATACGTCGAAAAAATAAAGAAATAGAACCGTTTAATGATGATTTTAAGACCAATCTTTGCAATTATTTTCTATCGAGACGATTTTGTTCAATTATGTATCGAGTCCGTCTAGCGTCTTTGAAATATGATGGAATTTGATTTTTATGAATAAGATTTTTTTTTGTGTAGTTTTTCTTTAAAAAGTGCTTAAAATAACATCAATTTCAACAAAATTTGGTGTTGTCAGCCTCTTAAAAATAAATACACGTACGGACGGCGACCAATTGGATGACAAATTCCTGAAGATTTTCTTTTTAATTTTCGTTTTAATTTCGTGATCTTCCAATTTTTTCACCCAAAATAATTTTATTTCCTCTTTTGGTCCCTACTGTTTTGTAACCAACCTACCTCTTTCAAGTTGTCAAAGACTTTGTATTAGATCCATACTAATATTTCAAAAGCGTGTGTGGCTGTCTGTTACTTTTTAACGCCTTAACCGCTGGCTTAACCGATTTAGTGAAATTTGGTATAAAGACAGTTTTAGTTCCAGAGAAGCATATGGGATAGTTTTTACCCCGGAAAATCGAGGTGGTTCCCGCGGGATAGCGATAAGCAATTTCTGCCCAGACGGAGTCGCGGGCAACAGCTAGTAATGTATAAACCGTATATATTGAAGGCAAAATTGGAAAAGCGATGTTCCACAACGTTGAAATATAAAAATGTATTTCAGTTTCTATTATTTTTAGGGTTCCGAACCCAAAGAGTAAAAAGAGCACCCTATTACTTTGACTTCGCTGTCCGACCTTCTGTCTGTCTGTCCGTTTATCACCAGGCTGTATCTCATGAACCGTGATGCATTTCACACATGATGTATTTATGTTGCCGCTATAGCAACAACAACTAAAAACAGAATATTTTCTAGTCTGTATTATGTAAAAACTAATATAAAATGATCTCACAATGCCTACAAATCACTTAGGAGCAGGCCTCTGCGAACAATTGGTCATTTCACCCTCGGTTCGCGTGTCCGACTCGCACTTGGCCGGTTTTTATTACTAAAACTCGAGAAACTTTAGAGCTATCAGTAAAAACACGTGCTAAGTTTCTCCTCTGCAAGCTTCAGTCTTGCAGTAAAATATTACGCGCCACTCCACCATGTTTATTGTTCCCGAGATTTACTGGAACATGTCAGGCTGTTTAGTTTTTACAAGAATTCTCGTAACAAGTCAGTTGTTTCAAACGTCCGCTTAACAAACAGACTTCACTATTTGGAATGGCTTGTAGCTGGGAAAGCTGTTGCGTAACTACTGGCCCAAATTTTGAATGCACAAATGTGAAAATGCTACTCGAAAGTGATGAGAAATTGTGCTGAATGCGAATTACGAGCAGATTATACTTCATTTCATTTAGAATGAGAAACCACAATAACATTACATTGCGTCTGGTCAACTATTTCTTACCCAGCAAATAGTACTAATAGTCTGGGAGCCGCAAAATAAAAATGTTTTAATGTCACTTTATTTGCATGTCGTTAATTATTACTCTAGTACAAACTGTAAAGAGATTACAGTTCACGATCCGCAATATAACGTTGTTGTAGTAAAGTTCCTCAATTCTTAATTAAATTGAGTACCTACTTATAAAAGAAGACAACACCTCAAATTTTATTTGAGCTGTAGTTTCATAGGAATACACAGACTTATACCGCTTTTTACCATTTTTTTTTTATCGCAGACTTGTGTGTGTAGTGTGAATAATTAGTTGGGACTATACGTGGCATTTAGGTCTTGTTACCTTAGGCTCTATCTACCCTTCGCGGTGGCACCTTGTTCACCCGTAACGCTCACAGTACATGGTCAGGAGGGTATGTGTCGGTTTTTAGATGGTAGGCCTCTCCCCTCCTTCCATCAGGGAAGGCAGCGGTGAGCTGGAGAGCCCGTCAGCCCGTTGCTGCCCTGAGCGCGGGAATGCATAAGGCGCATTTTCCACACGTTAAAAAAAAGGCTCTGTCTACCCTGTTAGGGATAAAGACATGATTTATGTATGTATTTAGTCGGAAAGGGGAACTAAAATAGTGATGGGTTGTCTATAACATGATTTCTAAGATTTTCTTTCCGCCCTTTTTCTCTCGATGGGTGGGCTTTTACCATCTGCGTGGGAAGTGAAGCAACTGATACACTCTATGTTTTTTCTTTGCTCCCCAGACCAGTACGGAAAGTCAAGGAAGATACTGTTGTCTAAATCACTTCACAGCTTAACTCATTACCTAAAATGTCACAGTAAGATCTCGTCTCCCGTAGGCTTATGCTCTATTAAACTAATGCTTCTGATATAGCTAGTGACACGTTGTAATTACGGAATCTACGCTCCGGCAGTGTAAACAAACTGAGAGGTCATTTACAACATACGCTATCATAAAATAATGGTTAGTAATTTACATAAGTGTAAAACAAACATGGCTAAGAACCACCGCAACGAAACTGGCTTTTGAATGAAAAAAACCGCATCGACATCGGTTCATCCGTTTAAGAGCTATGATGCCATAGACACACACACACACACACAGAGAGAGAGAGAGAGAGAGAGAGAGAAAGAGAAAGGGGGGGGGGGGTGGGAGAGAGAAAGCAAATGTATGCGCTAAATATCTTTGGAAATTTATCATGAGCTTTTCGGCGAAGGAAAGTATCGTTCCAAATCTGTACTGGACGTATGGAAACTAAAAAGTGCGTGACACACGGGCAAGTTTTAGCATTTCACAGCCTTGTATGAGAGAGCGAATTCCTCCTACTACAAGTGAGAGCTTAACAGGAGGATTCGTCACCATTTGTAATAATATTTGTTAAAAGTTTTGTGTTTTTTGAAAGTAGAGTAGACCTGCGGGTCCTTAGAGCTGTTAAAAAATCGACCCTCAAAATTTACGCAATCAAAAAAAACAGTCAATACAAACGGAAACCCCCTGAGGAAACCCCTGTGCTGTCAAAACCCACGGGTTGTATGCTGCCTGAAGCCATTTGCTCCTGTTGTACTGCCAAAACCCATGAGTTTGCTCCAGTTGTGCTGCCAAAACCTATGGGTTACTTCCAGTTGTGCTGCCAAAACCTAGTTACCCAGGTTGTCCTAGAAAAGTCGTCGCGTGTAAAACACCTGCGTTTTAGACGGCGCAGTAATATAATGAAGTTTTGAGACGTAGCATTAATTTGTTTCTAATGTGCGCGATGCCTGATTTAGCTGAGATGTTGGCGAAATTTGACATAAGTAATGCGTTTCGCTTCTCGTTAACTTGTCACAAGTTAATTCAATTCAAACAAACATTTATTTCAGACGAAGTCGCTGTTGTTAAGTTGTTATGTTACATTACCTTACCCTATGTTAGTTAGTTAAGCCTAGGTTTACATAATATCATAATCATATACAGGGCCTCTGGACCCCACATGCACTGAATCCCAGTGTTTCCAAAAAGCGCAAGCAGGTGACTCCAGCACCGATCGCACGAGGCTGTTGTCGCTGCCACGCACTCGCCGCATCAAGGAGGCCGTTCTCTTCCGAATAACCGACTTAAAGCAGTCAGTTCGAGCCTCTGCAAACATACCTGATGCGCTGCAAAAGCGCGGCAGCCCCAATAGCATCCTGAAGCCCATATTGTACTGTACGGCTCCCTGTCCTAACAAAAATCAGTTTTATGGTCCCATCCTGAAAAAGCATGAATGTAGCTGTCATATCGATACCTTTAGGTTCAATTGGCGTAAAGGACAAAATGCCGAAAATGAGTTAAATATACAGTTTTGTTCAGAATTTTAAGCTCTATCGAACTGTATACTTAAAATTTTGATATCTCGTAAAATTTGACCTTTACGCCCCATATTTTTGGATCACTTATCACCAAAATGTGCTTTTTTTGTAGGTGTAAGTAACAAACCTGAAATCACATGGAACGTAAAGGAAATCATGAAGTTACAAACAACGACGTATAAACCTAAATTTACCATATTGTCCTTTAAGACCTACTTTTATAGGACTGAATTTACTTATTTGTCCTTTACGACCTTTACTTCTATACATCGTCGGCTGTAGGTCGAATTGGCGTAACTGATATAATACGTTTTTTCAGGAGAGCCAATCAAAGTTTTTTTTCGGAGTAAATGGCTCATAACTTTTTTTATAACGAATCTTTTTTAGATCGGATTTCACACATAATCTTAGATTTTAGTGCTCTATCCTTATGTGTAACATTTATTAAAGTATTACGGCTATTTTAGAAATTAGATTTCCCTTACATCAATTTGTTTCGACAGTAACGTCCCTTACATGCCAAGTATTTTGCAGTCTTGCCCCTTACGTGGAATTGACCTCTACGTTGGAACCAACAATAATGACAAAAACAGGGTAAAGGACTAGTTGGAGAAATGCATGAAATACAAAATAGTGTACAGGGATTGACGAAAAGAAAGCATTGAATACAAAATGGTGCATAGGTGTTTATGAAAAAAATGCATGAAATACAAAGTAGTGTATGACGATGGTTGAAAAAAATAACATAAAAACAAAATAATATAAAGGTATTCCTGAACAAAAAAGATGTACACCCTTTTAGTGTAAAGCGATTTTTAAATTGTTTTTTGGTTTTTTAAACCATTTAAGACGTATAAAAATGTATTGGAAGAGTGTGTGTGGTTGTTTTTGCCCCTTACGTGCAATATTATTGTTTGTATATTGTAAGAGTTGACTTCTATTGATTGGAATAAAACAATTTATTATTATTTTTATTGTTATCAAATAAAACAATATGTATAAATAATTTACCCATACCGCATCATTGGCGGTAAATATTTTTTACCTACTATCTATTGATCAACAATACGGATGTAGTGAGATGTAGCGAAGTAGAAAACTCTGATCTCAATTGGAATACGATGTCACCCGAACTGTCAATCAATGATTTTATTAAATGAGTGACGTTTTCATATCCATTAATATGGAACTTTACTGTTTGATTCACTCTATCTATTAAAAAAAACTGCATCAAAATCCGTTGCGTAATTTTAAAGATTTGAGCATACATAGAGACATAGGGACATAGGTATACAGGGACAGAGAAAGCGACTTTGTTTTATACTATGTAGTGATGAAGTGATGTCAAAGTGAAAAATGTTATTGTATAATATAGAGATGTTACAACACCTTCAGTAACTTCGAACTTTTTTTCATGTGAATAGGAAGGCAAACGATGCCTTCCTATTCACATAAAAAAAAAAAAAATTAGCAATTGGGTCACCTGATGGTAAGCGATCACCACTGCCCATAGACACCCGCAACCCCGGAGAGATTGCAGATGCGTTGCCAACCTAGAGGACTTAGATGAAATGCCTCTTGTGCCCGTAATTTCCCCGGCTGTCTTACTCTCCACACTGGAACACAGTAGTGCAAGCACTGCTGCTTAGCGACAGGATTAGCGAGTAAGATGGTGGTAGCGATCCGGACGGACCTTGCACAAGGCCCTACCACCCGCGAATATTCTATTGTCATAAGTATAATTATAAACAAATTATAATCAAAAAATTTTATCTTCACTTTCAAACAAAGTAAGTATACTACTAGTAAGTACAAAATAAAGCTTATTGGGAAATGTTTACAAGAATAAAACTCAATACCTGCCTACTTAAAAAACAACATCTACTTATGGGGCTACTATGAAAATTTGTATGTAAGTAAATATGCATTTGAGAGGGATGCAAACGACATGAAGGTTTTTATACTAGGCCCGTTAGTATACTTATAGGTACTTTACATTGTTATTTTATCTACTGGATTATTTGGATCGATATTTTCAAAATTTCCATTTCATAATCTGAGTCACAATCAGACATATTATCGTTAGATTCGTCAGTGCTTTCATTAACATTAATTACAATTCTATCAATGTGATCATCCATCGAGTGTTCCGGTGACCGATATTTTTGCACTATAAATCTGTACACACAAGTAAAATTCTTATATTGACTTGCTGTTGTCCGAGGCTTCGCCCCCGTTTTGTTTATTTTTATTTTGTTTAATACCTATTGTTTCATCAGAAAGGTCTTAACGATAACGAACACACAAAAAATATTTAGATATCGTTAAGTAATTTTTTTCCGTGCATGATGTCGTAAGAAGGTAGGTTGTAGTTAATAAACCAAACGACAGGTGAACGTGCACTGAGCTTAACGAATTACGGAGCTTTGTTTTGATGCCCGTGTGCTGTGTGTCGCATCCTCTCTTTCACACTCAAAAGACGTTGTGGGATAGAAAAGAATAACAATAATGTAAGCACGTCCGCTCTTATCTTGTGTTATGAAGTATGATGTGCTTGTAAATAAAGGTAACGGATAAAATATTCATTAGTTTCACAATCAAATTGGTTTTACGTAAAATGAAACTAAATACAATTCGCATCAAATTAGCGTAACAGACAATAAACTCAAATATAATTCGAATCAAATTGGTGTAACGTTAGCACTGCTTAAAGTATGGGAATGCAAATCGGCGTAAGGGACAAATATTTCGAAACACTTGCAGTCCGTTTGATGTAAAAGCGATGCGTATTTTTTTAAATAACTGAGACATTAGTGTAAGGCAAGTTTTATTATGTTTTTCTTCGATAATTAACCATGTAAGGGTAATTCGTTGATTGAAAAGATCCTTACCTTATTCAAAGTGGGTTGGCGGCGGTAAATACACCATTTTTTGTTGCTATATTTAATATTTTTTCAGATACATTGTTTTTGTGAGGCTGATCCGACAAGAACCCCTTGAAAAAAATTAGAGTAAGGGACATTTTTTTAAAGCTAGAATTTTTTCAATAATACCATTCGAAAGAGCGGAAAATTCTGAACAAAACTGTATACTCAACTCATTTTGCGTATTTTGTCAGTTACGCCAATTAGACCTACAGCCGACGACATTATACTTTAATACCAAATCAAAACTACGGCGTAAAGGACGTATATACAAATAGATATTTATTTCTTGGATTATACGACCTGATTAAGACACAAACATAAATCATTTGGTCTAATTTTGATGAGAAAGTAAGTGTATCTCTATAAATTCGACACTTTAAGGTTCAATAAAATTGGTGTAAAGGACAAAAATGCTACTTTTCAGCAGAAGTAAAATATTTTTTTTTAAGCTAAATATTTTTTTTATTTGGGGACCTATATCTTCGATGTATATGACAAAAGTGCTTAGAATTCTTCTCCCTACGCAGTAGAATGGTAACCACAACGAAAAATAGCATATTTTAGAAGTTAAGTGTCCTTTACACCCCGGCAAAAAGTGTCGGTAGTCCCTTACGCCCCGACGTTTCTAAAGAACTCAAAAGTTTTGAGGTTGTAAAGGTCGGTTTTGTATAAAATTATACAATTTTGGGGTGTATAGTTCACTGTAACTTACTAAGTACTTCTTAAATAACTGTAATTGCTGATTCCCCTTTCCATCTATACCCACAATTATGCTGAACATGGCCTTTAGGTCTTGTTACCTTAGGCTCTGTCTATGCTGTAAGCGATAAAACGTGATTTATGTATGTTATATATGTATTGTTCTTTATAATTATAAGTATTTATACGTGTCGTATAGATTAGCTAAAGTTAAACGTTAGCAATCGTTATCTTAATAATATGTATGTTATTAGTTATGTAGCATTGAAATTTCATTTAACATACATATTTTTAACAGTTTAGTTAGGTATATTTATAAACGATTATTTATGTAATAAAACATGTAGATTTACCCAGGGTAAGACTATGTATAGTAAATGAAAGCACAATAGTCATAATTGTAACAAAATGTCCAAATATTATAAATCTTAAATCAAGTATCTAAGAGCACGTCACTTATTAATTACTAGCAGTTACTAGCGACTTCGTCTGCAAAGAATTCGTTTATCGCTATCCCGCGGGAACTACGCAATTTACCGGGATAAAAAGTAGCCTATGTGCTATTCCAGACTTTTTTCTATGTATGTGCCAAATTTCATCCAGATCCGTTTGACCGTTCTGGCGTGATTGAGTAACAAACAAACATCCATCCATCTATCAATCCATCCATCCATCCATACTTTCGCATTTATAATATTAGTTAGATAGTTAGATTAGATTCAATCCAACTAAGTGTCATTGGAAGATTTCATGTACAATTTGTCATTAGTTATTGCTCACATAAACTGAAATCATTAATTGCCAAGAAGTCTAAACATAGGTATACCTTATCAGACAGATTTTGAAAGCAATATTCGTTTGTTAGCAATATTTAACAAAAAACACCAAAATACATAATCTATAGGTACCTAAATGATACAAAATTTAACTTATAACGATTTCGTTTTGTGTATGGTTGCGTTAAATGATAAATAGAAGTGACGTACTTATTAATGTTTATGATACCTGATTTAATACTTGTAATGATCAAACATTTTGTTACAATTATTATAATTCGTGCTATCAATTACAATATTCTTTTCTTTCTTCTTTTCTTCTTCTTTCTCAATGACTATGAACAGTGCCACTGTTCACACAAATGGTTCGAGTGCCTGTTAGTGATAGAGAAGAAACTATTTTGGCAGCGTAGCGTGCGTTTAAAGTCTTTGCAAATAAGACACAAATGATTGTCAGCCTCTTAATGACATTTGAATGCTACATTACCAATAAAATAAAAATATAATAATTCCCAAAGATACATTTTAGCAAATAGTAAAATATTTTGCGTCATTGATACCTTTAATTACGGTTATGTAAGGAAAATAACATAAAACGTCTAAATTATAGTGAGCTATACACCCGAAAATTGTATAATTTTATAAAAAACTGACCTTTACAACCTCAAAACTTTTGAATTCTTTAAAAAGGTCGGGGCGTAAGGGACTATCGACGCTTTTTTCCGGGGTGTAAAGGACACTTAACTTCTAAAGTATGCTATTTATCGTTGAGGTTACCATTCTACTGCGTAGAGAGAAGAATTCTAAGCACTTTTGTCATATGCATCGAAGAAATAGGTCCACAAATAAAAAAAATACAAAGGTTTTAAAAATAAAAAAAACGTTTTTTGCTTCTCCTGAAAGTAGCATTTTGTCCTTTACGCCAATTGAACCTAAAGGTATCGATATATGTGCTTCAATGTCGATATGGAAGCACGTCGAGAAATTATTTTTTCCCCCCCTCCCCGTTTATAATAACATAAAAAGGGGGGAATGGGGGGGGGGGGAAATATTTTTTCAACGTGCTTCCATATCGACATTGAAGCACATTTATATGACATCTACATTCATGCCAAGTTTCACGCTTTCTTCAGGATTGGACCGTATTTTAAGTTAAGGACCCGTACTACTGGATGGATGGAGTTAATAATGGCGTACTAAGATAATTTTTCTATATTTGGTAGATGACTTGCTCACCGCCCCACTCTCCTTTAGTTTGTGGTAATACTTAAATAACACATGGGACACCTGTATACACGTACAGGGGCCTTACCATGACGTCTTAATGCAATTCAATTCCGACTCAGTTCAGATTTCAGCTGTCATTTTTAGTATGGACCTGACAGCGAGCGAACCTGAACTGAATCGGAATTGAATCGCATTAAGACGTCATGGTAAGGCCCCTGTACTTGTATTGTATTGGCCCGATATTTGAAATCACATTAGGCACAAAGTGAAAATGCCACTCGAAAGCGGTGAAAACGCGGTGAATAGATTATAAGAAAATTACGGCTTACGTTAACTAGTCAACTAGGTAATCGAAAATTTAATTTAAGTGCTAGTTTTGTAACAATACACAGATTTATACCACTATAGTGATGTGCTTTGTGATGTGTAATAATCTTGTTAGGTATTTAAAATACTTTAGTGTATGGCACGTTGCTGAGTCATACAAAAACTAAATTGACACAACATTAAATGCGAAATACGCACACACCTAAGCATTTCTAATAAAAAAAATTTGTTCAGTATCGATGTAAATATATATTCTTTAGCCTCTTCATAGATACGGGTTCTTTCAAAGTAGCGACGATTTATAAATATTTTGGTGATGTACGTATTTACACGTACCTTCCTTAATATAAAATAATAATATAATATAGGTACCTAATAACAAGATGCGAGAAACATGATTTCTGTTGTATATCACTAACTAAAATTTCAGTCGCTATAGTGATATATTGCGCTATCGAACCACGAAAGCACTTAATGTCGCAAAAACACTTTTTTAAACCAGTGGTTGGAAACATTTTCTGAGCCCACAAAAAGATTAATGTAGCTCAGTAAATTAATCGGGAATTTTAAACCACGGCCAGCGGTCGGGAAACATTGGCCCATTTATTATCAATTTCAATGAATTTTTTAGTGAATGAAAAATAGGTACCGGGACTTAGGAAACGTATTATCTCGGTCAGGACAGAGTGTTGACTGTGAGCTGGTTCCTTGCACGGCGATCGTGTTTTGTTGTTTGTAGTTCATCGCTGTTTTGTTTTCATTAAGCGATTGGCAATTGTTTTGCCGCTCTCCGTTTGTGTTTACTATAGCGAAAACCTGCCGCGTCGTTTACAAGGATTTGATGACTATGTCAGTTTAGTAAGTACCTATAATATAATTGCTGTGCTATTTTTAAAAATAAAATGTTTGTAATTTTATACGTATGCCCAGCAAACTCAGGATCCTTTCTGTTGCACTTTGTCGATTAAGTGACAATTTTATAACAGCGTGACACTTGGCAACGTTTCTTTGCACAATAATGAATTGTGTTAGTTTAATTCGACCGAGTTATTGTTTCAACATATTTTTTTTGAGAGCTCCTACATAATAATAAAACAAGGCTATTCATATCGAATTGTTAGTGTAAATAGTCTTTAACATTTTAAACTGCACTAATGGAATATAAGGTAAGTAAGGAAACACACATTATGCTCATTACAAGCACGAAAGCATGCAAGTTTGTAATGGGCGTGCTCTGAATGTCTGAACAGGTGAGCTTCATAATACCACGCATATTGCTCACAAATGTGCATAGAATGCAGAGCATGCTAGTTTTAAGCACGCTCAATAACATGCTTCTAATGAGCATGTGAGTCAGTACCTCTGGTGCTAAAGCTATTTCTTGGTCGGCTGTGGCTTGTGTAAAGAGAGCTTTAAGAACTTCGGTTTTCCAGTTAATGTCCTTTAATGATGTCGATTTTATAATTTTCCACGGTACCCTGCAGGAGATAAAAGCGATGGCCTGTCGTTGACACGAGCTAAGCCCGCGATGATTGATTGGAGGCTTCATGTTTTTAGAATTTAACAAAAACCTTCGGATTAACGGATTTTTAGCGTTTTATTTTGTTAACGCCGACGCGGCGATCAACGCAGATTTGAATAAATATACAAATGCTAACCTTTTTTTTTATAAAATAGGATGGCAAACGAGGAATTGGGTCACCTGGTGCTATGTGATTATCATCACTATCGATTGAAATTCCCATTACCACATAGCACGGAGAACCAGGAGGCTTATTGTCTAACTCGCTCGCAATCGCCATTGTCTTCATTTTGACAGTTCATGTATGGGCTGACAATTTGACATCGGAATCAGCTAACTGTCACATTCATAGAAGAAACTGTCAAAATTAACACGATGGCGATTGCGAGCGAGTTAGACAATATGCCTACAGGGGCCATACCATGACGTCTTAATGCGATTCAGTTTAGGTTCGCTCGCTGTCAGATTCATACTAAAAGTGACAGCTAAAACTTGAACAGAGTCGGAATTAGGACGTCATGGTAAGGCCCCAGGTCGTTAGGACCGAAAGGTTCTCGAGTAGAAACCGCGAAACGGCAAGCGCGGCGTAAGACGTCCATCGACCAGGACCTGGATGCTAGGCCCGGGAGTCTCACGGGGGGGAGGATGACCTGGGGGCTTACTATGACGTCTTAATGCGATTGAATTCTGAACCAAAGTTGGATCGATCGCTATTAGATCTATACTAGAAGTGTCGGTGATTTTATTCCATCAGACACTACCGTTTACTAGTTATTATCTTTCAAATGAAAAACATTGTGAAATGGGTTGCGCTTTGTTTTTATTTTGAAGCTAGATGAGGAGCCGGTTACAGCGCTTTGCACAACATAGTTATGATTATGAATATTGCTTTTCTATGAAACGGTGAAGAGTGGAAGAGGCGAGTGTAATGCATTTTTAAATTGAAACAGGATATTCAAAATCAAACTCCACAGAGCACTGGCATGGAAATGATAGGGCGCATAACGTTTCCTTAGGAAATAAATGTTCTGTTTTAAGTTTTAGGTAGATATTAAAGGAAAAATTCTTATTTTTTTTTTTGTTTTGGTGAATAGGAAGGCAAACGAGCAAGTGGGTCACCTGATGGTAAGCGATCACCACTGCCCATAGACACCCGCAACCCGGCAGGGATTCTTATAGGTATGGACTGCTCACTTTAAGCGGTCGGTCAATGGTGGTACTTTTGCTGAACGAAATCAAAAGGTCACTAGGGATAAATTATGTCACCTACGCCTAAACAGCACCACATAAAACTCAGCAAGTACATATATCAGTCTCCCTAATGATCATGTCGCCTCCAAGTCAAACAAGCTCAACATTTCCGTTCACATTTAGTATTCCTCGGCTTGATTCGTTGAATTACCTATTCCATTCGGGGTTCGATCCGCCGAACAAAGGCCTCCTAGTTAATATTTCGATGGCAACCTCTTGGGTCTTGTTATTGTTAGTCTACTGTTCATTATCGAGAAAGGCTAATGAACGCGATCGACATTTTGTTTCGTAAAAGCGGAATCTTGCCAATTTTTGAACGCTCTTGCTGGGGATTTTAATTAGCTTGTGACATTTTGATTGTGATTTTAGGCATCGTGTCTGAAGATTATTTAGTACAACTATTTCACTGTAACGGCTTGATAAAATGAAGCAAAGATGATGTTCTACGAACAACAATATTATTTATTAAATACAATTCAGCAAGGGTCACCACTTAGTTTTGCTCGGCGTCCGTTTTAAGAAATGAAATGACTATCGCGGTCCACATAACATTTTATAGAAAAAACATTCAGCTCGTTTGTTAGCTCGTTGCTTCTCCCGGTCATTTTCTATTTGATATCAACAAAGATAATAGGTATGAGGGATACATTTGCAAGTTGCTATGTTCTCGCGGTCCGCACAAAATTGGTCGGCGGTCCGGATTCGGACCGCGGTCCGCCATTTGACGACCCCTGCAATACAGGATACAAGTCCGTAGGTAAAATAAGGAAATTATAAAATCGAATCCCTTTTAAAAATTACGGACGATAGTTTTATGTGACAACGATAAATGGTCGCTTTTGGGGGTAGGCTAAGTTACGCCATCTATCGGCACATGGTTATATCGCTTAGTATCTATCTATCAGTCCTCAAAGTCAGGTACGCAACAAGCAACAGATGTCGCTATTTGCGACACACTCTGACGTCTGTAACGTTACGCGATGAGTCATGATTTTTCATAAGTGCGGCTGGCGTTCATCGATTTCTAAAATTTCGTCAAAAATTCATACAAGTAAGGAAAATACATAAAAGCATAAGTACCTACAATTATTCTTAGAAGCAACTCCTGTTACATTGCAAATTTTAATGATACTACCGGTCCAGGTGTGGCTGTAGTTTAGTGGTGAAACTTAACATATCATCATTACTATGAAAAGCTCTCATCCCAAACCGATATGTACACCAAATTGAACCTTAAAGTACAACTAGTAAAGTTCACAAGGTATGATTGCTGAATTGGAGATACGACCTCTTTTAAATGTAGTGTAGTGAGGATATTTTACTGTCACCTACATTGTAAGGAGATAATTAATCTGCTTGTATTTTTACTTTATTGGGTCGGTACATGCCGGATCTAAAATGCAAAGCTTTAACTATTGGCATTAAGTATTATACGTCGGATAACCATACTTATAGATTGCAAATACTTATCTAATACATATATCTATTATTTAACACCTTTAAGTGTGCTTATAGTACTATGTTTTCTCGATAGACTCAGCCCTGTGCATCTTACGCACACGGTGGCGCGTGTACAGACGACGTCGAGCCTATGTAGATTCAAGAACGCGGATTTTGTACGTCGTGGCTGCCGTGTGATTTCGGTGGATGCGATGATAAATTGCATACAATAACCCCCTTATTCATAAACGCTCTATAGGCTTCTGCTAACTTAGCAATCGTTTGTCCTTATCTGTGAAAGGTAAATGTCAAAGTGACAGATAAGGACAAACGATTGCTAAGTTAGCAGAGGCCTACAGAGCGTTTATGAATAAGGGGGTAAGTGGTTGTGTAGAAATTTTGATAAAATAAGGGTCTTTATGAAAGAGTTAAAATATAATACTAGGTACTAGCTGTTGCCAGCGACTTCGTCTGCAAAAAATTCGTTTATCGCTATCCCGCGGGAACTACGCAATTTTCCGGGATAAAAAGTAGCCTATGTGCTATTCCATACTTTTCTCTATGTACGTGCCGAATTTCATTCAGATCCGTTGGGCTGTTCTGGCGTGATTGAGTAACAAACAAACATCCATCCATCCATCCATCTATCCATCCATCCATACTTTCGCATTAATAATATTAGTTAGATTAGATTATTACTTAAACATAATCTCTTTGCTCGTTAAACCCGCTATCGGTTTTAGTGGTATTTTTGAAACACTGTACCTATAATAAGACAGCGAGAGGCCTTACCATGACGTCTTGATGCGATTCAATTCCCACTCAAGTTACGTTTTAGCTGTCATGTCATTTTTAGCGTGGATCTGACAGCGAGCGAACAGAGAAACAAAGCAAAGCGTCAGAAAAATGCTCTTAATCATCGCTTTACGCGCAAGCAATACACATCCAAATATGAACGGCCAATAATCCCATAAGCGGTCATATTTCAGCTAACCATTACAAATTCATGGAGCAATAAGAGTCAGTAATAATGCAGTAAATGCCACCGTACTTGTTGCTGTTGGAAGGTTGCCAGCGATACATCTGTTGGTGGTCGCCGGATTTCCATCGGGCTTTGTAGCCGTCCGCTGAAACTTACGAGTCTTCACCTGCATCAAATTGAGTGGGACTTGCCTTTATCAGGCTGTGAAGCGTGTGCATAAAACTTGAGATGGATTCTTCGTCTAAACAGAAATATATATAATACTAGCTTTTTCCCGCGACTTCGTCCGCGTAAAATCATTTATTGACAAATAGCTTTAGCCCGCGGCTTTGTTCGCGTGTACCAGGAGTATTTCAATCCCGTTTTTTTCCGTTGCCGTAAGAATTTCAGGAAATGCTCTCTTAATGCTCCCCTATACTCCCCAAGGAACCCACATGCCAAATTTCAGCTGTCTGCCAGTAAAACGAAAAGCCCCTTTTCCCGTTCCCGGAAGAATTTTGGGAAATTATCTCTTATAGTTTCCCTACACTCTTCAAGCAACCTACATGCCAAATTTCAACTTTCTACGACCTGTGATGTGTATAACAAAAAATCCCGTTCTTCCCGTTCGTTTCGATCAGAAATTCAGGAAATCCTTTTGTAGTGCTCCCCTATACTCCCCAAGGAACCTGAAGGCCAAATTTCAGTTTTCTACGGCCATTAAAATGAAAAATCGACGAAAAAACTGAACATAAATTCCCTTTTTTCCTTATCCCGTGGGAATTTCCTAAAATCCTTAAAACCGTTTTTATAATTATAGTTCATAGGATTTCGTTGAACTGAATATATAAATCCCGTTTTTAATTTATCCCGTGGGAATTTCCAAAAATCCTGAAATAACTTTCTTAATTTTGTCGTCACACCTACTTGTGTACGAAATTCGAAGAGTCTAGTTATTATAGTTACTGAGATAGGGTCACTCGGAATCGAATATATAAATCCCGTTTTTTCCCGTTCCCGTGGAAATGTGTGTGTGTGTGTGTGTGTGTGTGTGTGTGTTTGTGTGTGTCAGGTAGGTATGTGTGTTGTTGTTTCGTAATCAGCGACCCGATAAACCGTACAAACAATAGTACCCACTAATAATAAGAATATAATAATACCCATGTTGATTTTCAGACTTTGTCACCACATATCGTCCTTTTAGAGGTTTAATTTTCAAAAAACCTGAAACAGGTGTTTACTCATTTATCGTTAGGAATACTGCTGTGAAGTTTCGAATAAAATAGTCTAACTCATCATGTTTCCCCGTACAAGCTTTGGACCCCCATTTAACCCCTTTAGGGGTCGAATTTTGAAAAATCCTTTCTTAGTGCACCCCTAGACCTTATAAGGAACCTACGTGCTAAATTTGGAATCTCTAGAATTAGCGGTTTGGGCTGTGCGCTGATATGTCAGTCAGTCAGTCAGTCAGTCAGTTTCTTCTTTTATATATTTAGATATATATGGGGAGTGTGAATGGTTGCGTTGGGAGGGGAAGGCCTAGACGGACGTTCCTGGACCAAGTAGGAGACGTTTCGAAAAAGGGCAGGGGCCCTACCATGACGTCTTAATGCGCTTCAGTTTAGGTTCGCTCGCTGTCAGATTCATACTAAAAGTGACAGCTGAAACTTTGGAATTAGGACTTCATGGGAAGGCCCCAGGTCAGGAGAACCCGAAACCGGCGAGCATGTATGAAGAGATTGATGAATGTGGATGACGCGAAAGAGGTACGGCAGGATCGTAGCAAGTGGAACAAAGTAGTCTCTGCCTACATCTGTGGGAAAGAGGCGTGACTGTATGTATGTAAGTATTCTTCGTCTCTTCTCCAGCTTACATACGTCCCACTGTCAGGCACAGTCCACTCAGAATGAGAGGCCTTGGGCTGTTCTTCTTACGCAGGCAAAGTGCCTATTGGGAACTTAACCGATAGATAACTTAAAGGTTAGAAGTTAAATAGTAAACTAAATTCATTATAATAATGACGGTTAATACATTGCGATTCGATGTTAATGTTGTATAGACGCACTTTGCTTAAGAAGTAGGTATAGTTTAAGTTAATTAAATAAGTAATCATTATTTATACTGTAACTAGCGACCCGCCCCGGCTTCGCACGGTATATTATGCATGTATTATACATATAAACCTTCCTCTTGATTCACTCTATCTATTAAAAAAAACCGCATCAAAATCCGTTGCGTAGTTTTGAAGATTTAAGCATACATGGGACGTAGGGACATAGGGGTATAGGGACAAAGGGACAGAGAAAGCGACTTTGTTTTATACTATGTAGTGATTACATTATTAATTATTCTGTAATTTAAATAATCAAGACAACCTAGGCACAGCTTGACACAACATTAAAATTTTAACGAATCTACAAAACATCTGCCTCCTCATTTCCCTCTGACCATTACTATTAAATAAATGCGGGTTGTTGATTGATCGACCCGGTTGCCTGTCAACAGTTGTTAACGATGTTTAAACTTACTTTGTTGGCGCAAACAGACCCTGTTTTTTGTATTTTTTCCTGTCTCGTAATATTTTCCGGGCGAGCGCCCAAGCATTCGAAAGGGATAATATGTTTTTAATTGGAATCGGACAGTCGATTGCGTTTTTTATACGTTTTTATTACCATCACATTGCTAATAATATAATAAGATTGCCAAGAAGCAATCGATTGTGACTGACTTCTATTGGAGGCTCTATAGCCATTATACTAGCTGCAATAGACTGTAGACTGATAATTTTTTATGTGTGAGTTACACTATTGTCTTACGCTTAATTCCTGTAAAAATTCTGTTGTTACTGTGTGATGATCTGATGATAATTAATAAAGCATGTTTCCTACTTACACTGGCTGCAATAATCTAATCTAGTTGCTACTCGTAGATTCAAATAGTTGTCTAAGCAACGATAATGTTCCGCTGAGACTAGACTTGTGATTGTTATGTTGAAATGAAGTGTGTTCAAACTTAAGAGGCTGACAACACCTAATTTTGTTGAAATTGATGTTATTTAAACACTTTTATAAGAAAAACTGCACACAAAAAAAAATACAAAAAAAATATAATGTTAATTTTCATCATATTTCAAACACGCTAGACGGGCTCGATGCATAATTGAACAAAATCGGCTCGATAGAAAATAATTGCAAAGATTGGTCTTAAAATCATCATTAAACGGTTCTATGTCTTTATTTTTTCGACGTATGGGTCTGCAATTAAAAACATAAAGTCAACATATTTATACCTAAACGGCTAACGAGTCATATTTCACAAATAATCCATACTTTTGTTTATTTCTTATGATTTGTGTCTTATTTGCAAGATTTTAGACGCGCGCCAAGCTGCCGGAATAGTTTCTTCTCTTTCTGTAACAGGCACGTGAACCGTATGTGTAAAGAGTGGCGCTGCTCCAGGTCATTTGCTGTTGACAGCGCCTTAATCACTTACCATCAGGTGACCCACTTGCTCGTTTGCCTTCCTATTCATATAAAAAAAAATCAAGTTACTTACTACTTACTATCTAGCTAGTTCTGTCTTGGCTACTTTTCAGCTTCCGAAGAAAAAATACGGAAGGCGTGTTATGAATTTATAAGTGATTCGTTGTCTTGCGACTTTTCACAATTCAAATCTTTGCGAGGCTTGGCATTCTTATTAATTTATATTCAACTGATCGTTCTTCGCATTCCGAAAATAACGAAAAACGTGTTTGATATTATTTCATTTAGACTGATCTACGTTGTTTTAAGAATACATACGAGATACGTTACGTACGAAAACGATCCAAACCATATGAAATAAGATATTATTTACATTTTGCCACAAGTTCAAAATGTGTCAAAAATATTCTTGTATTTTTTTAATGCGCTCATAGTCACACAGGTCACACAGGTCTATCTTGAAATTGGTCTCATCGAAAAAAAAAAAGCAATTTCCCGGATCACTTGCAAAAGTTCAGAAGTACTGTTAATATTGTTTGCGGTGAGATTAATCTTTGGCTTGCAACAAAGCTTGTGCCGTAAAACAGCAAGCTACCGCTGAAAAGTGCTTTTTAAGCTCTCCTTTTACTACTTGACTGATTTATGCGCAAAACTTTGAGCTTTCATATAAAATTGAAAGTGTCATGTGTTGCTGTTGTAAAATGATGATATTGCTTAGACCAAGTTGGTATCTAAAATAACCTTACGGCGCTATGGTGAAGTGCTAGTCGGGCTCGCAAGCCAATAAATTAATTAATAAATTCAAATTTCGAACATCTCTGATAAACAAAGCAATTTGAAAGGACATGATTGTTAGAGCCAACTCTAGTTTCTAATTCCTACTTTACTTTCTTGCAGTGGAGTAGTTATTGTTTATAAAATATAGGAAAAAGAAATTAACCATCTTGTCAATGATTTCATTCCATTTCATTTGTACGTCTAACAAAAACTCTCTGGCACGGGGAAATTAATGTGGAAAGCCTCAAAGGTCATCAAAAAATTGCAGTTCACTGAAATTCTATTCGTCTAACAGTTAAAAGATCAAAGCTCTTCTGGTAACAAGGCCGACCTGGAGGGAACACGCCTACCGACGAAAATTTTCAATTTTCCTTTTAAAGGTGCCCAAGGATCTCATTACGGCGTCCTCTAGTATTTCTAATGGTAAATAACTAACTAAAATTGTACTTTTGCGAGGAAAGAATGGTTGATATTTTTGATAAACGGTGTGGCTTTACAGCCAACAAATTACGAATCTGTCTGACCACAGTGAGTCAAATTCAATTACAATATTTGATGTGAACAAACAAACCAATCTACGAAGTAAAGCAAAAAAGCGACGGGTAGCACTTCGGGAGTGCCGGCAGAAGTGAAAACATCAGCTTATATTAGATTTTCATGACGCTCAAAACGCGTACTACCGTATTGGCCGCTTACAAAAAAACACGTGCGTATTATCTATATTGACAGACAGACTCTAAAGGTGGAAACACATTATTAACACGCGACGCGACCCGATGCAACGCGACGCGTGTTGAGACGAATCAAATTGTATTATTTTCTATGACCAGAACCACACTATGAACATCCGACGCGACGCCATGCGCATACATTCGTTGCATCGGGTCGCGTCGCGTGTTAAAAATGTTTGTGTTTCCACCTTAACAAATGTGCTTAATACTGATGCCCTAGTAGGTACTTTTGCTCCACGACTCAACAAAAGAAAAACGTTTCAATTATTGTTGATCCTGATATCCTGGTACTTAAACTCTCCCTTTGTCTTACGTCTGTCGCGAAATTATCATTTTTTACCAATCCCAAACAGCGCTAAGCGCCGCTAAAGAAAAACACAAAGAGTCCAAACAAACAAGCAAACAAAAGGGTACGAGGTGAAACTAAATAAAACAGTTTCAAAGTAAAAGCTTGTGGAAACCAGGCACGGCGGCCATAGCTTACCAACACAGTATTTATCGGTACTGTAATGAGTTCCCAAAGCCGGTTCCACTTCACAAAAGGGCATTTTTTCGATATCTCCGAGGAAATAACCGGCGGGCTACAAGGAGTAATTATTTAGCCGAGGAAAAGTAAGCGAGTTTTCCTTTTCTTTCGCTTTTTACGTTCGCAGTCACCCGTATATTGCTTTTTAGCGTTTTCGTCGGTAGTTGTTAAATTCACCGAAAACTTCTATCGTACGCTATTTTAACCCTTTATATCGCAAGTCAGACCAAGTGTACTCAATTCGAGTCTCATTAGATTCTTGTTACAAAAAAAAATACAAAAAGACGATCTTAAAATAATATTAATTATAATCCACATTGCGTAGTAAAGGGATAACTACATTCGAAGGTAAAAAAGCACTTGCGCAGCCATAGGTCAAACAAGGCTTCCTTGGAAACGCAAATATAATGTAATTTTATCCTCATCATCATATCAGCTATAGAACGTCCACTGTTAAGGTGGAAACACATTGTTAACACGCGACGCGACCCGATGCAACGCGACGCGTGTTGAGTCGAATTAAATTGTATTATTTTCTATGACCAGAACCACACTATGAACATCCGATGCGACGCCATGCGCATTCGTTGCATCGGGTCGCGTCGCGTGTTAATAATGTGTTTCCACCTTTAGACATAGGCCTCCCCCATAGACCTCCAGTTGCCTCGGTCGGAAGCGGCTTGCATCCACCGTGAACCCTCGACTTTAAGGGCATATATATATATATAAGGGCGGGTGGTAGGGCCTTGTGCAAGGTCCGTCTGGATCGCTACCACCATCTTACTCGCTAATCCTGCCGCTAAGTAGCAGTGCTTGCACGGCTGTGTTCCGGTGTGGAGAGTAAGACAGCCGGGGAAATTACGGGCACAAGAGGCATTTCATCTTAAGTCCTCTAGGTTGGCAACGCATCGGCAATCCCTTCGGGGTTGCGGGTGTCTATGGGCAGTGGTGATCGCTTGCCATCAGGTGACCCACTTGCACGTTTTCCTTCCTATTCACATAAAAAAAAAAATATTACACTTGGCTAAATTTAGGATACTAACTGATTTAGAAACCTAATTTAGTAAAGTGTAATCGCGTTGAAAAAGTAAGGATCCTAAAAAGTATCCTAATTAGGAACAAGGATGGTTTCTGACAAGCTGAATGGTTTAGCATCCTAGTTAGGAACGTGTAATAATATTTTGTGCAATAAAATTAGTCACCCTCACCACGCACACCTACCTGACGGCGGAGGGACGTGTCTGTTAAATTTATTTAACGAACAACACGGGTCCCGCCATCTAGGCAAATTCAGATGGTACCACTTCCTATGTATAGATCATGTAGTCACGTGGTCGTCAAATTGCGGCCCGCGGCAAAGTTAATTGTTTCAATTGTCAATTATATTCGTACTTAGTCCGAGATAACTATGTAGTTCCGTCCTTTCTTGCTACTTGAACGCAACGTATAAAGACACCATAAACAAAAAACAGCACCTGTCAATACTAATCACATATGTCATTTGTCATTTCGCGCTGGAGCGCAATCGACACAAAAGATGTTTTTTCTTTCGGGAAAAATACTTTTTATTGTATCAGTTATCGAAAATATTATATTGCACCATGCCAAAAAGAGAAATACTGCAATTAGAGAAAAGGCTGGATAGAGATAGGAAAAAGTACGACGCAATTTCTACAGAACATCGGCTTCTCCAAAGGGTAAGTGATTAGGATTAATATAATACAGGGGGTTTAGGCAAAGAAATATACATCTCTCTTCCTTATAATTATAAGTTCATTGCAACACGGGAAAGCTTTTCCCAAAAAATAGTTACGAAGAGATGAGAACGTACGTACATTCCGTGGGAATGCTATGTACCTACACGTCTCACTGTATGGAGACTTGAGTATAATTAACTCTGTTTAAAAGCATTATCGTGTGACGATTTTGCTATCTATCCGTTGGATAGTCAATACTATGGCCAATGGTCAAACCTTGACATGTTTGTCACGATCCTAACCTAAATTGTTTGGGATAAACAAATTTTTGTTTTGAAATTCAGGCTTGGTATTTACTTTTTGCCTGCATATAATTCAGCTCAAATACCAGAGCTTGACCCAAAAACGGAACCTGTAGCATCAGAATTAGAAACTCAGATTACTTAATTAATAAGCAAATAAATAATTCTGATCAAAGTGACTCAGAAGAAGTGACTGATATTTTGTCGGCACTAGGTGAGTCGAATACTGGTGAGAAACAGTATGGAGACAAGGTGCATGATCAGTTTTATAATACAATAAAGTATATCATTGTATATTGCCTGCCCAAGTAAATTAAAGAGAAACTTCTCGAGTCATTGCTGGTCCCTATCAACTGTAAACAGTTAGAAACGGGCTTGGCAAGTGTCAAGTTATTCACAACTTATCAAAGACTTTGACAGTCTGAATATCAATGCATATACCTATGCCTAATGCATAAATAACACATAAGAAATATTTAAGGTTCCAATTTAATTCGGGTTATATAAATACAATTGCTTACCATTTGGCATAAGCACCGCACCATTCCATTTCACAAATTTGTTAAAGCCGGTGATAGGATATCTTAAGATAAGACGGCATTCGCTTACTGGTTTATGTCAATGATCTGATTTGTCTGGGCTCAACTTATGATGAATGTGTCAGTAATGAAAAAATTTTAAAAAAGACATTTACTATGTCTTGATTTTGTCATAAATGGGGAAAAGAGTAATTTTACTCCACTTAATATCAGAATTTTTTGGTTTCCAAATAGATTGTAAAGGTGACATTAGCCCATACAAATATAAAATGGGAAAGACTGCGGAGGATAATTCAGAATTATTTAAATTTAGATTACTGCTTAGTTAGGAACTAGGATGTTAGGTAGTTTAGTTTCAGTATGGATGACAACATCTTAGGGTGTGTAATGTTCGTCATAACAACGATTTTTGCAAGTTTTAATTTCTCATAACACAAATATCAGAATTTCAATCTCGAAATATTGAGATCATACAAAAACAATATACATTTAAACAAATTGCCGAATTTCTCAAATCATAATATCAATTTGCATAAAATAATAATAATTAATTAATAATCATAACGGGTCCCCATGGGCCCGTGATCGGAAACCCGTACCAACAATAATAATAATAATAATTAAATAATAATAATAATAAATAATAATAATAATAATAATTAAAAAAAAAAAAAAAAAAAAAAACTAACATTGAAGGCTAAGGCGGAAGCTACGCTACGCTTCGCTCCCGCCTTAGCCTTCTGAACCTAACCTATCCAAATCGCTTCTGCTCCGAACCGTCTTGCTCGCTCGCTTCGCTCGCTCGCACAATGCAAATGTTTTATGCATTCGGCACCAGCCAAATTTAAATATGCGACAAGAGATAGTTCGCTTACTTATTAAACATATTTTGCATAATGTTATACCCTCTAATCATTGTTCTAAATGTCGTTATGGATTTTAACTATTATATTGAATTATCGAATATTGAAATGAATTTATTGCAATCGTTGTTATGACTAATGAATGTTATATTGCTTGAAGTTTATGCTCGGTAATAATATTATGATTTTTGAAATTAGTAAAATGAAATTATGCTAATGAAACGGCACCCAATAATATCTAATGGTTTTGTGTATACAATAAATTTTGAAGCAGCAAAATTTAGGGCTTTGGAATGGTTGTGGGTAATTATGATAACATTATTACCATTGGCCAGAAGGCCAAAGAAGATCTCACATGGTGGAAGAATAATATTAGGACTAGGCCACATAAAGCAATATAATTTTGCTTTAGAGATTTTCCCAGATGCATCTTTAGTTGTTGGGGTACAGTATGTAATGGAAAGAGTGCTAAGGGAAGTTGGCCAATAGAAGAAAATAAAAATTACATTAATTATCTAGAGTTATTAGCGTTATATTTTGCTTTATGATGCCTTGCAGATGAGATTTTATTACGAATTGACAATACTACTGCCATTTCCTATATAAATAGGATGGGTTCTATTCAATTTCCACTGTTAAATAACCTTGCAAGACAAATTTGGAATTGATGCGAAGCAAGACATCTATGGATTCTTGCATCATATATTAATTCTAAAGATAACTCTCTGAGACAGATTATAAATCTCAGAGTTCAAATCAGGATATAAAATGGGAATTATCACAAGAAGTCTTTCAAACAATAGTTGACTCAATAGGGTATCTATCTATTGATCTGTTTGCTTCTCGTTTTAATGAAAAATGTGTTAAATACATTTCCTAGCACAGGGATCCATTTGCATGGAACATTGACGCCTTTACAGTCGAATGGAGGAGGTTATTTTAAACATTCCCTCCATTCTCATTAATCTTAAAAGTATTGCGTAAAATTAAGACCGATAGAACAACAGGAATATTAGTATTTCCAGTATGGCCCAACCAAGCCTGGTATCCATTGTTAAAATTTCTCATAGGCTCAGAAGTATGGTCACCACATCCCTTACATCTTCAACTTACCCTGGGGGCCTGTATATTATCAGGGAATCAATGAAGAGAAGAATGATACCTAATAGTATCTCTAGCCAAGAATAGCTTTAAGCAATATGATTCACGTTTAAGACAGTGGTGGCAATTCTGTAAAACTCATAATGAAGATGTAGTAAGCGTTGTTGTACCCAAGATTATATCATATTTAATGTTAGTATTTCAAGAAGAAGCCAAACTTTGAATTGCTAACGGTTAACTTGGTCTTTAATTTTAGATAGCCATAATTATAGATCTGATAATGACGATAGAATAAAACGCTGGTGTAGGGGAGTTTATAAACTACTCCCAGGTATACCTAATACTCAAGTAATCATAATCAAGTACCTGGGACCCAGCCACTGTTCTGTCTTACCTCAAATACTGGTATCTGTAGATTGCAAACTGTTGAATAAATATCTTTTGTTATTATTATTGTTATTATTATCCTTTAGAAACTTTAAATTTAAAAGAGCTCACTTTAAAGTCTATTGTATTAGTTTTGACTACAGGACAGAGGGTCTAAATGCGGTCGCTAATTAATTACAGTAGATTAAATTAAATTATGAAGAAGGCGTCGACATATTTTTATCAGATATCCAAAAAACCTCAGCTTCAAGACGGTTTATGAATAAATTATCTCTACCATGTTTCAGTAATAATCCAGACTTTTGCCCGGTATAGACCCTGTTAGAATATTTGAAAAAGAACTAATGACTTAAGACAGATAGTGACTGCATTAAATTATTTCTGACTGTAAAACTTCACAAACCAGCTTCAACACAAACAATAAGTAGATGGCTCAAATTAGTGATGAAAGACAGTAGTATTGATGTCAATAAGTTTTCTTCACATTCAATTAGGCACGCAGCATCGTCGCCAGCATACCGTACAGGTCTCACAACAGACAGTTTTTTAAAAAGCTGTTGGGTGGTCTAGCAGGTGGTCTACCTTTGCGAGACATTATAACAGACCTCTAATCATTGAGTGTAATGCACAAAATGTATTTGCCCAATCTGTGGCATTGCCTAATTATTCATTAAAATAATGTTAAGATTTTAAATTTAAATGTAGAATGTAAACTACCAAAGGCTGATTTTCTTAGGATTTCCTGTGGTTTTAAAATTATAAGAAGTAATGTTACTGATTTTTGTTGTTTTAAATAATTATGTTCATTTTGATTTATTATTAAGAAAATAAATACCTATCGAAATTTAATTTGGATGTTTATAAATATGTTTATTTTTGCTCTAAACATCTACATAGTTATCTCGGACTAAGTACGAATATAATGATAGGATTAAACGAACTTACCTGAAGTGAAGTTCGATCCTGATTATATGAAGTACTTAGTCCGAGATAAGGGAGCCTCCCGCCCTCCTCACGGATAGTCACTTTCTTACTATCCCCCTAGGCCTTATTATGACGACTCTAAACGTAATGACATATGTGATTAGTATTGACAGGTGCTGTTTTTTGTTTATGGTGTCTTTATACGTTGCGTTCAAGTAGCAAGAAAGGACGGAACTACATAGTTATCTCGGACTAAGTACTTCATATAATCAGGATCGAACTTCACTTCAGGTAAGTTCGTTTAATCCTATCACTATACCTACATTGGATATCAATAGTCAATTATACCTCTCGAAGCGCCTTCACATACTCTGCGGCCCGGCCCTGGAACTCACACTGTCATATGTGGCCCTTGGCCAGTAAAGTGTGACGACCGCTGATGTAGTCCATAAGGTATCAAGTATAAACAATATTTATCTTGTGGCGGTGCCCTCTGCACGTACTGTTGCTCGCAGCCAATCGCCGCTGGTTCGCGCGTTGCGCTATGTCAATGCCCTTCTCGCATCAGCTCCAGAGTGTGACGTATTTGCTGGTCATTGGCGGAGTGTGTGCGAGGAATGTTTGAGGTTTTGTGAGGTGATGGATGCTCGTCCGTCCTCTTGTATCTGAATTTTATTTTTATGTTTTATTTTTGTGATTTTATTGTTTTTTTTTTGTCTTACTTAGTGCCATAGTTCTCCTGTTATACTTTGTAAGTTTTGACGTGACAACGTCTTATAAATTGGTTTGCCGGGTGACACTTCAAGAAACTGCGTTACGCTCCGCTCACGTTATGCGCTCACAATGAGAGCGAGTGAGAGGCACGCGGGCATGGTTAGCCCGCCTAAGAGCGAGAGAGACAGACATAAAAAGTGAAAGGCACGCGTCCCTTCCACTCGAGCACAGTTAGCCCGCCTAAGAGCGAGAGAGACAGAGCGAGAGAGAGAGAGTGAGAGAGATAGGCATACACACCGGTTCAAGTCTTGCGCTTCTATTTCGCTTAGGCGCCTGCATACAAGTTTACACGTCCTTCTTCCTACTATACGAATGAATATTCACATTAAAATTATTTTACCACTCAAAGTCGTTGTCACGTAAAACTTTCGCCCGTATACCGACTTTACAGGCAACCAATTTTTTATTAATAAATAAATGCATAAAAAAATAAATAAAGTAACTGCAATTTGTTTTGATTTACTGGTCATCTCAGAGATGGCGCTGTACAACTAGTATATAAGAATTGTTTGTATAGAAATAAATCCTCTTTTTCAACGCCACCGACAGCAACGGTCGGCCCAATAATCTGGCTTTTGATTTATTTTCCCAGCACTCCATTTCGAATTTAACATGTGGTGACCCCGACGGGATATGAACACGCAACCATCCTCAAAAATTGAATCAGTGACTAAATTCAGGAATAGTGTAATCAGAAGCGTTCTAATTCAGAAGCGCATCCTGATTAGGAAGACTAAATTTAGCCATGTCTTGGCGTTTTAACCAGGTCATCCATCCACCTCGTTGGTGGAGGTCCTACCCTGCGTTTGCTGATCCACGGTCTCCACTCGAGAATGTAATTTAAGCGTTTCGTATTTAACATTTCACGTATCGCGTATCGAGGAATAAATGTAATTATGGAGTACTACCGTATCGGATGCCGTCACTTGGTGGATATTATTACCCATAAATTAAGTACTGCGCCGGGTTTGTGCGCAAATGGGTATCAATTTAAATTTCGTGCACCGTTAATGCTTCTTATTTGATTAATGGAATTTTACAGAATCAAATTAAAGTTGTTATTTCGTTTTACAACACTGTTGATGTACGTTATGTATGTATGTATAACTCTTTATCACTACATAGTATAAATCAAAGTCGCTTTCCACTGTCTGCATGTCTGTCTGTCTGTCCTTATGTATGTTTATATATCTTTAAAACTACACAACGAATTTTGATGCGGTTTTTTTAATACATAGAGTGAGTCAAGAGGAAGGTTTATAAATTTTATAATGTACTAGTTATTGCCAGCGACTTCGTCTGCAAAGAATTCGTTAATCGCTATCCCGCAGGAACTTTGCAATTTTCCGGGTTAAAAAGTAGCCTATGTGCTATTCCAGACTTTTCCCTATCTATATGCCGAATTTCATCCAGATTCATTGGGCCGTTCTGGCGTGATTGAGTAACAACCAAACATCCATCCATACATCCATCCATCCATACTTTTGCATTTATAATATTAGTTAGATGCCAAGGCTAGTATTCCATATCAGTAGGAAATATAGCTAAGTGAATGGAACAATTACAGCGCAGGACGGCAGGTACCAAATACAACACAAATTACAAGTTCGCCATACGTGAGTATTTGGAATGAGAAACTTTGTTGCTTGTAGAGATGGTGCGTATTTACGTTACCAGGTTTTGATACCAGGTATTTCCTTGCAAGTATACCAACCAGGTCCCGACCCGATATACTTGCAAGACTTGAAAGTATTTTTCCATTCAAGTATACTGTCCCTTCAAAGTAAGTACTACTTCATACACATAAGGTTCAGGTTGCGCTTATACGCGATATAAAATACTTTCAAAGTATTTTACGTCTTGATTGAAATATTTTGAATCTTATCTGTATAACAACAAGGTTTAAACTTGCAAGGAAGCAAGTATTCGACTTGTTACGTTGGACAGAAAATACTTTGAAAGTATTTTGATACATGGTTTCTGCACCTGGTATGAGAAGGTGGACGTACTTTTAAGCCCTGGTACGCGATTTAGCAAGTATAACCCATCCCTAGTTGCTTGTAGCGAGTGAACGCGGCTAAATTTACAGTGCTGACACCTCGTTCCCATGATATGAAGCATGGCTGGCAGCTCAATTATACGTGCGGTTGGATTTCCAGGTTGTACTGCAAAATTACGGCACTATTTTTAAACAGCATTTTATATAATAAACTTGCATTTCGTAGAGCAAACGATCTGTTAAAATGAAATATGAATTAAATTTTGAATGCGCATTTTTGTTTCGTTGAAATTGAAATCAGACATTTTTGTGGAAAAAGAAATTAAATTAATCCAGCTGTCGCGCTTACATTTAATTCCATGCTGATAGCTTATTACGTAACTCGCTCGCAATCGCCGTCGTGTTCATTTTGACAATTCTTGTATGAATGTGACAGCTAGCTGATTCCGATGCCTATTGTCAGCCCATACATGAACTGTCAAAATGAAGACGATGGCGATTGCGAGCGAGTTACGTAATAAGCCTGCTGGTCTGGGAGCAAAGAAAAAACATAGAACGTACCAGTTCTTCTCTTCCCGCGCAGATGGTAAAAGACTATTGAGGGGATGGGCGAAAATCATAGAAATCATGTTAGGGGAAAGTGGTCTAAGACGGGGACGCTAAGGTTGAAACACTAATAATGTGGCTTATTTAAAGTAGCATATTTATTATCAATTAAAGGCACATACATTATTAAGTTAAGTTTTATTTGGCACAAGTTTTGGCAGGATTAATAATCATAAAAATTTTATAAAAAATAATTAACGAAAAATGGGAGATACACCATCTTACCCCACATACGAGGCAAGACGAGGACATCAAATGGGGGCAAGATGGGCATAGGGGGCAAGACGGTTTACTTCTCCTCACAGGCAAAGCAAATTAAAATTCCTTCGGAATCGTCGTCATCCTCACCGACACATGCTGCCCAATGGCCACACAGCGCTGACACCCCACCCAATTTTCCAACGACTTTAAATGTGTTATTTTCGTCATTGCAATAGATATGTACAAATTGTCTCCTCTTTTGTCTTCTTCCCTTTGCCTTCACCTTTCCCTTTAGGCTTTTTAGTCGCCTTTTTAACAGGTGGTGGTTTTGCTGGCCTTTTACGTTCTTCCAATTGAATTGGACCAATTCGTCTTTATACGGCGTAAAAGTAGTAACTGCTGTGTTTCCTCTTCTATATTTCTTTCTCGGTTGGTTCGATTCTGTTGCAGAGATAGCAATAACATCACGTAGAGAGTTTACCTGAAAAGATACACAAGTAAAATTCAACTACCCAATAAGCATTAAAAACATAAACCTTCACAAAATTTCATGAGGCAAGATAGGACAATGCCCCGTCATGCCTCGTGCATTTTGCCCCATTATGCCCCGAACATCAAATTTGCAAAACAAAAATAATATTGAAAAATTCGTCAGCATTCACGTCTCAAACATTACAACACACTATGCTCAATATAATCTTAAGTCAATATAAAAATTAGCAACCAACAAACTATAATACTTACGGTGTTATATACACATATCCATCCTTTAAAAAAAATATCGCGACCACACGAAAACACGTTTCGACTTGTAGCTCCGTAACGCATGCACTCTCACTGGACTTGGTGGCCGGACTAATGGTGGCTTAGAAATGGCGTCCTGTCAGCGTTGGCGCTATGTCAGTATAGTGTTTAGTTTGCTGCATGTGTGGGTGGCCCCGTCTTACCCCGTGTCCCCGTCTTACACCACTTTCCCCTATAGGGCCTATTCATGTTCCACTATTTTGACTCTATTTTTCATCTATACATCCACTACACAATCTTGCTAAACGTGGCCTGTAGGTCTTGCCACCTTAGGCTCTGTCTACTGTAAGGGATATTGACGTGAATTATGTATGTATTTCATTTGGCTTTAGGTAATTTTTTTTGCAATCTAAATGTTTCTCGCTATCCCGCGGGAACTATGCAATTTTCCGGGATAAAAATGGTTATCTTTTAATCTAGGTCCGTTCCAAACTTGATCCAAATTCATTTAGTCGTTCCAGCGTGAAGAAGGAACAAATATACACACTCACTCAAATCGTCACAAACTTTCGCATTTAGGTATAATTAGTACCTAGGATTAGTATCGTAAAAACTCTTGGATATTTAGCAAAATGTGATTGAAACTGCTTCACTTATTTTCAAACGCGATCTGATATTTCAGGTGGACAAAGCCACGGGGAAAAGCTAGTAAATCTCTAATTTTTTGTACCAGGATTGAATTTTATGGCAACAAAATGTAAAAAACGATACGAGGGGTTACGTAGCACCATGCTATTGTCGTTATTGAGGTCAAGGAAAAATCATCGTAAAAATACGTTTGTTGAATGGAATCCCTTTTCATTTCATTATTATAGCGACCAAATTTCAAGTATCACCCTATTACTGTAAAAAATACTGCCGTGGGATTTACCGACTGACAGGCAGTATAGCCTTAGAGGTTCTGTAGCTAGGTACCCTGTGAATTCATAAAGAATCCTAATGAGGTGGTTCAGCGTAGCAAGCTAAGTACTAATTCCTAGCGGCATTTGAAACGCAGTTTTGGAGTCTTAGATTTAAAGTTTTAATGTGAATACTTTTTTTATTACATTGTACATTATGCACCTGGCCATCAACGAAAAAAGTTTTTTTTTCTTTCTTCTTTTACAAGAACCTGCATGACCGCTTCGAATTTTGAATTTTGTAGCATACCATCGAAACGAACTTCGAAAATCGAATTTAAAGTAGATAGCTTGCATGGAAAGCGTTCGAAAATCATTTGTTTATTTTTCGAAAATACTAAAGTTGGAAAATTAATAAAACTGCCAGTATTCCCGCCAGATGGTGCCTGGGGCGGCGAAGGAATTATTACAAAATTTATACAATGCCGGCCGTCTGGCCGGGCCTTGTCAGATCCAAGCCTGACAAAGGTCGCGATTCATTCTGAGATGTTAGAAGGGCTGCTTATTGACGAAAAGGCATTCGAACTGGTCGCGTTTTGTTGTGGAACTATAGATTTAGGACATCTGCGATAGGCAGTTGTTTCTACTGAAGTTTGGGTGTGGCGGCCTTTTCTGGATTGCATAAAATATTGGATCGTCTAATTTTTTTTGCTCTGGTAGGATTAAAGCTAACAAATTGAGTGAACAAGAGAGCTTTATTAAAGTTTTAATAAGATTTAAACGAATAGAGATAAAAGAGAGAAATAATAATATACATAAATATCAAAACTGTATCTTGTTATATGATCCGAGGACGGATAGTTGATTTTATAAAGGTGAAAAAAGACAAGCTTTTACCAACAATATTTTTCTTGACGATAAATTCGAAAAATGTAATATATTTGTATATGCAAGATATCACGTAGAGATAAAGAAAGCTTCGTAATATTTCGGAGCTAAAAGCTATACCAATATTTTAGCACGAATGCTATAAATTTTCATGAGTTCCTAGATCAATAGTTTATGACGTAGAAAATATTGATATTGTAGTCGTTCAGAAACGAATCTCTCATTTAATGCAGAATGGCGGGCGCTTCAAAATATACTTAATAAATATTTTTTGGCGTTCTTCTTCTACTGGAAAGGCACAGTCTGAATTTTTAAACAACATTCCTTTTAATGCTTTCATAGCTGTAAATAATTAATAACTTAGCTCTGAAAGTATTGAAAATGTTAACATACCAATTACTATTCAAGAGGTTCCCTGTGTCAGACAGACGGATGGACGGTGGATCATGTTGTAGGCGAAGCGGCTAGCAACCCATCACTATTTTGATTCCCCTTTCCACTTATACACCTACAATCACGCTGAACGTGGCCTTGAGGTCTTGTTACCATAGGCTTTGTCTATCCCGTGAGGCTTAAGGGATAGGCGTGATTAATGTATGTATGTATAGAATATGTCTCGACGCTTCAGAACTTCTTATTCACCACATAATGCTCCTAATACCCGTACTAGAACCTTAAGAATAAGTGGGATAGATGTAAATGAGGAAACGCAAACTTCCAAGGGCGAGTACGGGGATAACCGAATTCCACACCCCCGCGGAAGTTCTTAAGGGATGATGTTTTTATCGTAAGTTCGGAGTGCCTGCATGTACTCGTACAGTTGCGGAGATAAAAGTGATATCTTTAATTTCTTTTTTTTAAGTGAAAACTACTTTAGCGGCGTTGGGCACTTTTTGGGATGGGTATAAAATGTTAAACTCGCGTCAGGCGTAAAACGGAGGGAGTTTAAGTACCAGGATATCAGATCCTCTAAGAGCTTATTTTGAAATGCGAATGAATCGCGTTCGATTTTTGAAGTGTTTTTTGTTGAGTCGTGGAGCAAAAGTACTAGTAAAGTAACGCCTGATTCAATAAAATAATAATATGTATTGCTTCGTATTGTCATGTGTTGTTGCCTAATTGTATTGTATTGTATTAGGTATTTGTATTTTTTCTAAATTTATGTGCGACATTACATTACTATCATAAATTATTAGCTTTTTCGTAGAGGACATTAGGTAGCAAATATATTTAATTATGAGGATATTTTAATTAGCAATATAGTTCTATCTCAGATATTTCCTAGTGACCTGTTTTTTTTTTAAAAGGTTTTATTATTTAACAGCCTACGAACGTTTTCATCGACTTTACTTTAATGTATGTTCCTTTTGTATGGAACAAATTGGATAGGCATTTGTTTTGTTGTATTAACAAGTTCGGGGTCTCTGTTTGTTGGACTGAGTTGAGTGAAAGCGGCGAACTAGAAGTTTTTATACGGTTTCTGTTGGTAAACTGAAATGGGCCCGGAATGAACGTAATACCGTGAATAACACACATACACATACATTTAGTGTTGTTAAAGAATCGAGTTCTGAAGTCCTAATGTTGTAGACTCGACTCACTTAATAGAGGACTCGGTGAACTCTAACAATCCGAGTCTCGAGCCGTGTTGAGCGTGAGTAAATATGGAGCCATAGATAGAAGATAATTACATGGGCCTTACCATGACGTCTTAATACGATTCAATTCCGATTTAGTTTAGGTTCGCTCGCTAGTCCATATTTACTCACGCTCGAAACGGCTCGGGACTCGGAGTCTTCGAGTTCACCGAGTCCTCTATTAAGTGAGTCGAGTCTACAAAATTAGGACTTCAGAACTCGAGTCTTTTACAACACTACTATATAATTACAACACAACGGATAACTCACGTATAAAAGCCGAAGAATTGCTCCACACACTATACATTACATAAAAATCACGTCTTTATCCCTTACGGGGTAGACATAGCCAAGGGTAACAAGACCTAAAGGCCATGTTTAGTGATCGTGGATGTGTAGGTGAAAAGGGAATTGAAATAGTGATGGTTTGCTAGCCGCATTGCGTCTGCGCGAGACGAGAAGCAGCTGGTACATTTTATGTTTTTTCTTCCGAATTTATTACGTATATTTACTTATGTAAGAGTGCCACTAGCTCGTTTTCCTTCCTTGTCATAAGTATTAGTGTTATTAATTAGTTTAGGTATTGTACCTATTAAGAACAGAATTATGAACAGGGGAAATATAAAATTTGGTACCTTATGTCCAGTAGGCTTATTGTCTAACTCGTTCGCAATCGCCATCGTGTTCATTGTGACAGTTCTTGTATGAATGTGACAGCTAGCTGATTCCGATGCCAATTGTCAGCCCATACATGAACTGTCAAAATGAACACGATGGCGATTGCGAGGGAGTTAGACAATAAGCCTACAGGTCAGTAGGCTTATTGTCTAACTCGCTCGCAATCGCCATCGTGTTTATTTTGACAGTTCTTGTATGAATGTGACAGCTAGCTGATTCCGATGCCAATTGTCAGCCCATACATGAACTGTCAAAACGAAGACGATGACGATTACGAGCGAGTTAGACAATAAGCCTACAGGTGTAGATTTGTGCATGTACTTATCGTAGATATCCCACGTTGAGCGGCGCCGCTGATCATCAATGATTGTGGGGAAAAACACCTTGTCCGTCTGTTTGTCATACACCTTATGGTTTGGAAGTAAAATTATGCAGAAGGCAGACACAAAATCTCATTATTAAGGTATTTTGACTTAGAAAACACGCGGAGCGTGCCATAAGATAACGTACGTTCCTTTTTTGAAGTGACCGGGAACGAAGTTTTTTTATGGAACGAATGATTGGTTGAAAAGGATGTGGATGTGAGAACGAATCGTATGAAAGAGTGGCTGTGAGTTGCCAGATTAAATAAATTATTCCCAAACAGTACCTGTTTCTACTTCAAATGCAATGCCATCTACCGCATCTACAGTTCCTATTTACCGATGTTCACTATAATATTATTGTTATGGCACTCCAGGTCTATACTTTATTATGTCTTAATACTATGTTCAACTATGTGACTGTTTGTAGCCTAAATAAATTAAAAAAAAAGTAATAAAAAAGTCTTAAATTGGAACGTTTTACACCTATTTGCAGATTTTAGTAAAATACCAAATACACAGTCATTAGCTAACGAATGACCAAGTAAATTGCAAAATGACTTCAGCCACGTGTCTTCGAACCAGGGGGCTACTCCGATCTTTAAATTCGAAGTTCGTATCAGCCCGTCTCTTTCACTTTCATATTAATGTCTATTAGCACGAGCGGAACGCCAGCTTCGAATTTCGAACTTCAAAGTATAAGGCTGGGTTTAGAGGGAAACTAAACGAATACTGGTCACGTTCGGTTAAATTTTCAATTCAACTTTCACGTTTGTACTGGCGGTGTGACGCAATTTTCAAGGAAATACATTCAACTAGCTTCCATCCGCGCCTTTATGCGGTTAGAATTAGTAATTTGACTCTTGCGGAGTAAAAGGTAGCTCAATATGTTAACTCTTTACTTCGCAGTTTCACTACATATACTTCAGTTTAGTTAGGATGAGAAACCACAATAACATTACATTGATATATTTCTACATAATTTTTATTGCAATACATGTCTAAATCTAAATTATTTAAAAATAAAACTAGCCTAAACTTAAATTACCTATATAAAAAAAATACCACTAATAATACAAATGCTTAATACCTAATAATAATAATGAAAACTAAGGATACAAATTCAAACCAGTAGGCTTATTGTCTAACTCGCTCGTAATCGCCATCGTGTTCATTTTGACAGTTCTTGTATGAATGTGACAGCTAGCTGATTCCGATGCCAATTGTCAGCCCTTACATTAACTGTCAAAATGAAAACGATGGCGATTACGAGCGAGTTAGACAATAAGCCTACAGACCCCTTAGGCAAGGTTGCGAAGATGCTAGCAGCGTTCCCTCTTTGAATTGCTATGCTAATTCTTTGTCCACATTATATTGTGGCTCGTGAACTGTAATCTCTTTACAATTTGTACTAGAGTAACAATTGACGACACGCAAATAAAGTGACATTAAAACAATTTTATTTTGCGGCTCCCAGACTATTGTACTGTACTATTTGCTAGGTAAGAAATAGTTGACCAAACGCAATATAATGTTATTGTGGTTTCTCAATCTAAATTAAATGAATCCTACTACTATTATAAAGGCGAAAGTTTGTAAGTATGGATGTATGGATGTATGGATGTTTGTTACTCTTTCACGCCAGTACGGCTTAACGGATCTGGATGAAATTTGGAACAGAGATAAATTATGGTCTGGAATAACACATAGGCTACTTTTTATCCCGGAAAATTGCGTAGTTCCCGCGGGATAGTGATAAACGAATTCTTTGCAGACGAAGTCGCGGGCATCAGCTAGTATAGTATAAAACAAAGTCGCTTTCCGTCGTCTGTATTTCCGTATGTATGCTTAGGTCTTCAAAACTGCCCAACGGATTTTGATGCGGTTTTTTTAATAGATTCAAGAGGAATATTTATGTATAATACATGCATAATACAGTAGAGAAACACTGATTGCACCCGTGCGAATCCGGGGCGGGTCGCCAGTTGATTATAATCAACATAATTTTAAGGTCGTCTTTTTTTATTTATTCTTTCTAGTCTTTTTATATTTTACCTAGTTACGCCCCATAATCATTATTATGAGTTTTAGTGTGATCAAGTATGCCGCGAGTCTTTGCGATTAGTTTAGTATCAATTTTTCAATTTAATTACAAGCTGTTATTTAACTTGTCATGGAAGTATGTTAGCCAAATTAATTTTTTGACAGAATCTTTTTTTTTATTTGGCTTCATCTTAATCCTTTATACGTATTACGCTATCAGTCATCGGCTATTCAGCCTTACAGGGCTTTGTACCGCCTTATACAAGTCACTGCCAAAAAGTAAGGGCACTATTCTCAGAGCACTATCAATCAAGGAGCGATTTAATATCGCCAAGATTGACATGATCGGGTGAATGACAATTACAAGCAACGGAACGGACACGATTACTATTTATTGGAGTCGTAAAGATAAAGATAAAATAACTTAAGTACTTAATTAATTCAAAAATTTACAAAAATTAATTAATAAGAAATTCTAAGCGACACTGAAAATGAGAACATAGAAAAATCCGAAAAGTGAAGCTATGGCCGGGAATCGAACCTGTATTACCTGTACCGATAGCAGTTTATCTGCTACGGGTGGTGTAGCGGAATAGCACGCATCACGGAATGATGATAATCCGGGTTCAATTCCCGGCCATAACTTTACTTTTCGGACTTTTCCTCAGTGTCGTTTAAAAATTTAATTGTTAACAGGTAAATCCGTAAAAGTAAACATAAAAAAATCAAGAAGTAAAATTCTTGATTCATTTGATGGTTAACAAATCTTAGTTAACAACTCATGTGCTGAACTAGGAAATCCACTGTGTTTTACTGTGTGTTAATGCTATAACTCCGTACCTATATCAGTAGGCTTATTGTCTAACTCGCTCGCAATCGCAATCGCCATCGTGTTCATTTTGACAGTTCTTATATGAATGTGACAGCTAGCTGATTCCGATGCCAATTGTCAGCCCGTACATGAACTGTCAAAATGAAGACGAGAGAAGTATGCGGAGTTGACTGCCAACCTTCACTAGTTGGAGAGGCACCATAAGAAGAAGAAGCTGATACCTTCGATGGATTTTTGACATCTGCGCGGGAAGGGAAGCAATTGGTACATTTTGTTTTCTCTTTGCTTACAGATCAGTAGGCTTATTGTCTAACTCACTCGCAATCGCCATCGTTTTCATTTTGAAAGTTAATGTATAATATGAGCTGACCATTGGCATCGGAATCAGCTAGCTGTCATATTCATACAAGAACTGTCAAAATGAACACGATGGCGATTGCGAGCGAGTTAGACAACAAGCCTACAGCGTGGAACGGATCGTGTCGTCGTCGTATCGTAATAGTAAAACGCCGTCGATGACAAGGCAGCATCGATCAAGCGCCAAGGCTACGACAGTATTGTCCTACAACTAGGTACTTGACGCAATCTTGTCGAGAGTTCCACCGCAACATCAACAATAACTAACGTGAGGATACTTTAGCTTTCGATTAAATCAAAACAAATGCTGCAAAACAAAAGTTCTTAAATTGTAAGAAAACAGAACGCACGCAACGAACGAACGCAGAGTGTGGACTCTCAACCTTATTGCAGAGGACTAGAAAATCTAGACATAGCTGTTCTGTTGTGGTCTGAACGAGTTCGCAAGTCTAGCATTATACAAAATTTGTTATCCTAATTAGTTAGGTTATACTTATAACGTACTTTTTGTTACTACTTTATCGTATTGGGCATTGTCTGTAATGATAATTTCGTTGTACGAAATAAATAAATAAAATTTTGTTTCAATTCAACAAGTAGGATTATCAATGTCTCGAACATTCGAGTCGATTGATTATTGTTTTATTGACTTGATACACTCGCCAGTGGAAAAAATCAGATATTATTGACGGGAAATTATATTTTATAGTTTGTTTGATAGGAGTGTATTGTAACACCATTATGCATTAATGTTATGTTGTTAACAACATTATGCTGGCTGCTAGCTTATTGATAGAGATTAATTTAACATTTCTGCTACTATTTTAATCTAACTAATATTATAAATGCGAAAGTATGGATGGATGGATAGATGGATGGATGGATGGATGGATGGATGGATGGATGGATGTTTGTTTGTTACTCAATCACGCCAGAACGGCCCAACGGGTTTGGATGAAATTCGGCACATAGATAGAGAAAAGTCTGGATTCCGCGCGTAAAGCCAGGCGAAGCTACAAGTCAAAGCTATTATAATAAAGGTGGGTGTATGATCAAGAATCAGCTGTTAAAACGCCCAATATGAATAACAGCCGCCGACCCACTTGAGTCAATTTGCCTAAAATAACAAATTTCGAACGTAAAATATGATGGATGGAAATACCTCAAAGAACAGTTACAAATTAGTATAAATAAATATTACTGGTTGTTTTCCTTCGCGAATTAATTCAAGCAACATCTTGGAGAAGGTGCGTCTTTCTAATGTAAATCAGCTTTGAATTTGGAATCGTAAGACGCCATTTCGATGTTAGCTTTTTAATTATTCACACGGCTTTGTACAGCGTCGTCCGTCAATACTGGCTGAAAACAAAACTATAAAACTGGAATAGAATATAATGAAAAAAATATCGTTTCTTTTTTGCGTAACTGGCTGTAGGTACTATGGTGCCAGTGCTCTTGTTGTCAAAACAAAAGGCTTCCTGTATACCAAAATAGAGGTGCGAGTCGGGTTACCTTCACGTGTGATCAAGAGCTGCGGTTCGTTTTTGGATCCGTTAGGGGGGAAGAGCAGTGCTGGGTCCGGTGTACCCTGGGTATCGGCTAATGATTTCCTGGCAGCAGTTTCTGAGGGATATCATTGACCGGTGGGTAAGAGCCCGACAGGGGGGAGGGGTCTTTTGACCGTGTTACCGTACAACGTTGCCGACATTTTGTCACAAGATTTTTTAATATTATATTTTTTTTATTTTGACATTGGCGAAGTAGTCGTCAATATAACGACTTGATACGCCACAAAGAAGAAGTTTAGTATACCAACCTAACAAAAAATATTATTTAACCTACCTACGTAAGAGAAGGATCCGTGCCAAATATGTACATATAAGGCTATCCTTCTGTTTTTATTGTAATCAGCAAAATATTTATACTTACATATTTATTATTTGAGAAAAACGAGGCTAGAACACCATTTTTATCACTTCCCGCATACGACTAGTTCACAAATATACTTTTATCGTCTATGAGCATTTTAAAAAAGTTTATACATTTAATTTACGTCTCTGATTAAAAAAAAGAAAGAAAGTAACGTTAACATCGAAACCTGAGGTTATCAATAAACAATTTGAAATTGAGCTGCTCACATCGCAATTTTTTCTTATGATTAACGACTAAGCGCCAGAACGAAAACAAAAACCCGTGTCCGTAACAAAACGCAATTTCAAAGCTGGTAACTAAATACTTATCAATCTCATTGCTGTAGAGTAGCTTCAAAGAACGATCGATCTTCACTTTTATCTTCCTTTGTTGCCAGCCTTTTGTTTGCAATGCAACTCAGTTACTAAGCGAATTTGCATACTGACAGGCCAAGAAGTTATTAGTTACTCATTTTGTTTAATTAACTACTAGTTCCAATGCGCTTTGAATGCAGAACGTCCAAGTAGACACTGCCAATTTGCTGAAAGTCGGTAGTGACGTTCCTATTTTGAATCTGTGGAGCGCGGCCATTGATGCCATAGACAGTTTTTTTACTTCATAAAAACGGACGTAAGAAGGGATTATATCCATGAAACCAAATTCAAACCCCGTTTTTCTCATTTCAATATGCACGATTATTGCTAAAGTTCATAACAATCTGAGCCCCAGCATAGTTTTTACCCGAACCGAGTATGTGTTAAATGACCGCTAAATATTCCAACTATGCAAAGTTGACCCTCACTAAAATCCAATACATTCACTGATGTTACGGTATCGTGCGGTAATTTAATCTCTTTTAAGAGTACCCGCTTAAATTCAACAAAATTATTTTAAATACTCGATGAAACTTGAGTCGACCAACGAATTACATCATAGTACCCGGCCAAAAATATCGCACATCTTTTGACTAATTTCGGCTTCGTAGAGCGTCGCCTCGCTCTGACTTATATGACGCCAATTGCCTCTTTCCAAAGACCGAAGTGCAGTCTTTATGGCCTGGTACCGTACATCTTCTGTTTGTATACACAAAGGCAACCAGGGGCCGTACCATGACGTCTTAATGCGTTTCAGTTTAGGTCCGCTCGCTGTCAGATCCATACTAAAAGTGACAGCTAAAACTTCTTCTTCTTTTATTAATATGGCCCCATCGATCAATGCGATGATTTCGCCAATGTCAAAGTAAAAAATACAGTATTCCAAAATCTTGTGACAAAAATGTCGGCAACGTTGTACGGTAGAACACGGTCAAACGACCCCCTCCCCCCCTGTCGGGCTCTTAGCCAACGGACAATGATATCCCACGGAGACCGCCAGGAAATTATTAACCGAAGCCCAGGGTGCACCGGACCAAGCACTGCTCTTCCCCTCGGACGGATCCAAAAACGAACCGCAGCTCTTGACCACACGCGAAGGTAACCCGACTCGCACCCCAGAGCTAAAACTTGAACTGCGTCGGAATTAGGACGTCATGGTAAGGCCCCAGGGCTGACTAATCACCGGTGTGAAGTTAGCGGCCAAAAGTTGGCGGCTGATTATTGGCCAAGTAACGCCAACATTTGGCCGCCAACTTCACACCGAAATAACCCTACCAAATAAAGAAGTTCAAATAATGAACTGATAGAACTCCTCAAGGAATTATTAACTAATAAAAAAAATGTTAATCTTGCATAAATATTAAAAAGGAAGATAAATTAATGAAGATTAAGATTTCATCCGATTTTGTATGAGTTGAGAATTCAAATGTTATTTTTTTACATTATTTCTAGATCGATGAATGGGAAGTCACTATATGTGTGATGTTGTATATGAATAAGGCTTTCAAAATCAGCTATTGGCATAACATTACCTCATTTAGTTTCGAAGCAGTGACTTAGCGGCCGATTTTGTATGAGTTGAGATTTCAAATCTTATTTTTTTTACATTATTTCTAGATCGATGAATGGGAAGTCACTATATGTGTGATGATGTATATGAATCAGGCTTTCAAAATCAGCTATTCGCATAACATTACCTTGTTTAGTTTCGAAGCAGTGACTTTGCGGCCGATTTTGTATAAGTTGAGTTTTTGAAATTTTACTTTTTTTACATTATTTCTAGATCGATGAATGGGAAGTCACTATATGTGTGACGTTGTATATGAATAAGGCTTTCAAAATCAGCTATTGGCATAACATTACCTCATTTAGTTTGGATGTAAGTAGTGACTTAGCGGGCGACTTTGTATCAGTTGAAGTTTCAAATCTTATTTTTTTTACATTATTTCTAGATCGATGAATGGAAAGTCACTATATGTGTGACGTTGTATATGAATAAGGCTTTCAAAATCAGCTATTGGCATAACATTACCTCATTTAGTTTGGAAGTAAGTAGTGACTTAGCGGGCGACTTTGTATCAGTTGAAGTTTCAAATCTTATTTTTTTTACATTATTTCTAGATCGATGAATGGGAAGTCACTATATGTGTAATGTTGTATATGAATAAGGCTTACAAAATCAGCTATTGGCATAACATTACCTCGTTTAGTTTCGAAGCAGTCACTTAGCGGCCGATTTTGTATGAGTTGAGATTTCAAATCTTATTTTTTTTACATTATTTCTAGATCGATGAATGGGAAGTCAGTATATGTGTGATGTTGTACATGAATAAGGCTTTCAAAATCAGCTATTGGCATAACATTACCTCGTTTAGTTTCGAAGCAGTGACTTAGCGGCCGATTTTGTATGAGTTGAGATTTCAAATCTTAAAAAATAAAATAAAAAAAATAAATATCTTGGGACAATTGACACCAATTGACCTAGTCCCAAACTAAGCAAAGCTTGTGATGTGGGCACTAGACAACGGATAAACATACTTATATAGATAAATACATACTTAAATACATATTAAACATCCAAGACTCGAGAACAAACATTCGTATTTTTCATTCAAATATCTGCCCCATTCAAATATCGAACCCGGGACCTCAAGCTTCATAGTCAGGTTCTCTAACCACTAGGCCATCCGGTCGTCATCTTATTTTTTTCACATTATTTCTAGATCGTGTCGCCGGCTAGCGGAGAACAGGAAAGGAAAACAAGGCGTGGGTGTAAAAAATATAATACAAAATAAATATGTACAAAGTCGTTTCAGTCAGCACTGCTCTTGAAAGGATAATAAGCACTGGCCTGAGACTTCGGGTAGGTAGGAAAGCAGGCAGGGCAGGGTGTCGTGTCAGGATGGCCTCGGACTGCTCCGAGGCGTCAGAGCGGAGAGTTGGAGGAGCGGAAGTGTGGTGTAGGTAGTAGACGGGAAAGGAAGGGCTGTAATCAAACACCCTGCTTAAAGCTCGTAAAGCCTATCCAAGCCTCGTTTCAGTGTAGCCTAGGCCAGTGAGAAAAACTAAACGAGACTTGGATTAGGTTTCACAAAATAATTAAACTCTAGAAACAGTAAAGCTAATATTTACAGTACCTGCGTTAGTGGCAGGCCTTTTATAATTATATACAAGTAGTTTACACAAGCAATCTTCAGTCTTATAAAATATAATTAGAAAAAAGTACCGAAATGCGGCTTATTCCTTGCCAAATAATCGAGCGAGTCCCAGGAAAAAACAAAAGCCGATCGTAAATTTTTAATTTTGAATTTAGCTTTTATTTGTAAGCGGCCAGTGCGCTTTTGGTGCGTCGCGAAGGCCGCTAAGTCACTGCTTCGAAACTAAACGAGGTAATGTTATGCCAATAGCTGATTTTGAAAGCCTTATTCATATACAACGTCATACATATAGTGACTTCCCATTCATCGATCTAGAAATAATGTAAAAAAAATAAGATTTGAAATCTCAACTCATACAAAATCGGCCGCTAAGTCACCGCTTCGAAACTAAACGAGGTAATGGTATGCCAATAGCTGATTTTGAAAGCCTTATTCATATACAACGTCACACATATAGTGACTTCCCATTCATCGATCTAGAAATAATGTAAAAAAAATAAGATTTGAAACTTCAACTGATACATAGTCGGCCGCTAAGTCACTACTTACTTCCAAACTAAACGAGGTAATGTTATGCCAATAGCTGATTTTGAAAGTTTTATTAATATACAACATCACACATATAGTGACTCCCCATTCATCGATATAGAAATTATGTAAAAAAAATAAGTATTGAAACTTCAACTGATAAAAAAATCGGCCGCTAAGTCACTGCTTCGAAACTAAACGAGGTAATGTTATGCCAATAGCTGATTTTGAAAGCCCTATTCATATACAACGTCACACATATAGTGACTTCCCATTCATCGATCTAGAAATAATGTAAAAAAAATAAGATTTCAAAAACTCAACTCATACAAAGTCGCCCGCTAAGTCACTACTTACTTCCAAACTAAACGAGGTAATGTTATGACAAAAGCTGATTTTAAAAGCCTTATTCATATACAACATCACACATATAGTGACTTCCCATTCATCGATCTAGAAATAATGTAAAAAAAATAAGATTTGAAACTTCAACTGATACATAGTCGGCCGCTAAGTCACTACTTACTTCCAAACTAAACGAGGTAATGTTATGCCAATAGCTGATTTTGAAAGTTTTATTAATATACAACATCACACATATAGTGACTCCCCATTCATCGATATAGAAATTATGTAAAAAAAATAAGATTTGAAATCTCAACTCATACAAAATCGGCCGCTAAGTGACTGCTTCGAAACTAAACGAGGTAATGTTATGCCAATAGCTGATTTTGTAAGCCTTATTCATATACAACATTACACATATAGTGACTTCCCATTCATCGATCTAGAAATAATGTAAAAAAAATAAGATTTGAAACTTCAACTGATACAAAGTCGCCCGCTAAGTCACTACTTACTTCCAAACTAAATGAGGTAATGTTATGCCAATAGCTGATTTTGAAAGCCTTATTCATATACAACGTCACACATATAGTGACTTTCCATTCATCGATCTAGAAATAATGTAAAAAAAATAAGATTTGAAATCTCAACTCATACAAAATCGGCCGCTAAGTTACTGCTTCGAAACTAAACGAGGTAATGTTATGCCTATAGCTGATTTAGAAAGCCTTATTTATATAAAACATCACACATATAGTGAATTCCCATTCATCGATCTAGAAATAATGTAAAAAAAATAAGATTTGAATTCTCAACTCATACAAAATCGGATGAAATCTTAATCTTCATTAATTTATCTTCCTTTTTAATATTTATGCAAGATTAACTTTTTTTTTAATTAGTTAATAATTCCTTGAGGAGTTCTATCAGTTCATTATTTGAACTTCTTTATTTGGTAGGGTTATTTCGGTGTGAAGTTGGCGGCCAAATGTTGGTGTTACTTGGCCAATAATCAGCTGCCAACTTTTGGCCGCTAACTTCACACCGGTTGACTAATCGATTAACGCAGAGCTCAAACCACTGAACGAATTGTGTTGAACGATTTGCACACTGATTTCTTTATTGATTAATTTTGCTGTTTTCACATTATAGTTTATTTATGTAGCAATAAACGATTAACTCCTTTATTGCTATCAATAATAGTTAACGATTATAGAAATTGATACACGTTTGACCCTTTTGTAGGCATAATAGTGGTGTTCATTAATTCAATGCTACGGTTTCAGACGCGGTATAGTGGCCGGTAAACATCTTGAGCATGACCTTGAATGCGCAGAAGTGAATTTAGCGTCTCTTTGGTATGAAAGTATTTGCGCGAACTTTCCCCTTCCTTCTTCCTTCCTCCACGTCGTTCTTGCTCAAGATGTTTGCCGACAACTATATAAGAAAAATACTTTGCCACGCGGACACTTACCTACCTCTTTTGTATGACCATTAAAGCGCGTTTCATGGTTGATAAATTGGACAGTTTCCTCCAAATTGGAATCAAGTCTATTACTGGAGAAGTTAAATTGGCCGGCCGGTTCTATCAAACTTTTTCAAATTTATTTAATTGGGCGCCGTCGATGGCTCAGCAGAATTTTCTTCTTTTTCTTTAGTTAGTATTCGGAAGAGCTTCGATTCGTGATGACTTTATCGTAGGCATCAAAGTTCTGTAACATTTTTGAGTTTACGAGTATTGTCTAATCTACTTTAGATTTAAACTCTATACACAGTAAAATTGCACTCCTAGATGTAGGTTACTGCAGAAAAAAAATATCTTCCCTTAATCCGGTTAGAAATTTTAACCTTTTAAATAACAAAATTGTTATACTCTCGTACTTATTTACTTGTACGAATTTCGGCAGGAAAGTTAAAATAGCATATCTTCATCTTTAATATCTGCATAAAATTTCGCAGAAATACAAGTCTTGTAACTATTCAATCTTGAAATGTATTTCATCACAACGGATATTGCGTTGGGATGATGCTGCGATGCTCCGTAAATCTTATTGGAAGTATTGAATTGCAAACAAACTAGGTTTCGTAGGATTGACGAAGGTATTAAGCCGCGCAATTTATTTTGTTAAAGTCATAAGGGAGTAAAAAGATTCTATAGTTACTTACAAACGAGTAATGTGATTGACTGACTAACAGACGACACACAGCTAAGTAAAGCTACAAACTTGACCATCTTTCTCTACTGTTTCACTCTAAAACTGTATTTGGTGAAATTAGGTTTGTAGACAATAGCGAATATTCTTGGTTTTTTTCATGACTTTCATAAAAAAAACATTAATGTAATAAACAATGTAATTTTTTTTAAATAACCAAGATGAGCTATCAAATTTTGTCTCTATCTCTTTCTAGAAAAACATAATTTTACATAAATACATAAGTACATAAATAACGTATTTTTTTCTGAAACACATCTTAGGCTTCTTTTTGATATTCCCACGGGCTTGGAATTTACGCGTACAAAGTCCCGAAATAACTTTTCATAACACATCATACCCTACCAAGTTTTGAGAAGAAAACATTTCTGATTTCGCAAATGATTTTTCCATTACCACAACGGACATTCCCACGTTTTTAGCCGAGCCTAAAAATCCAACGCGTACTAAAAAAACTGGAGAAGAGAGAAGCTGAAAAAGGGATCTCATGACATAATCACTAAAAACCTAACGGCAAAATAAGGGCTTACGTCTGAATAAAGTAATTTAGCAAGAAACAAAGACGAGGCATTCGACCACGATAAATCTTCCCGAACGAGTCGCTTGCCATAGAATACCTTCGATAGCAGAATGGGAACTTACTATATCTACCTTATAAGGAAATCGAATCCGGAACACCGACCTGCGCTCAATGACTTAAAAGTTGATAAAAAGGCGGCAAAACTATATAGGACTGGGCTGGTCATTGTGTGGCGTAAGCCTTACGAGTTGGCCAAGTCAATCAGTAAAATGGAGTCCCGCTAACTCAAAAAGGCGGCCCGGCAGACCTAGAGAGCAATGACGCGACGAGTTGGACGTCTTCTTGAAGGACTGGACACTTACCACAATAGACTGGGAGCAGTGGAAGGGTTGGGGGGAGGCCTTTTCTCAGCAGTGGGACACAATAGGCTCTTAATAAGGAAATACAAATATTTTTTAATTTTTGGTTTTCCACTGCCTCAATCGCAAACAAACACTGGTATAGGTCTATGTATCTTTTACCCCGTTTTTGTCTTTTGTCTCTGCTCCGGTGGCACCGGGCTATTCGCACTTTATTGACCCAGATCCAAACTAAGCAAAGTTAGTAAGGGTACCTACCAGTGGCGTGGCGTCAAGTATATAAGAAGGCAAGCCGAAGGGAACTTAACTAGCCTTTTCCTCTAATTCTGCACAATAATTTGCCCAACTGCCTTAAAATAGGCAAGCCGGTGGGAATCGAGTTCTATGGACGCCACGCCACTGGTACCTACTAGACAACGCGGATAAACATACATTTTAAGATAAATAGTATAAGTATTTATATAAGTATATATATCCAAAGCTCATGATAAAACATTCATATTTTTCATACTTAACATCTGCACATAGTGACGGTAACTAGCAAGCAATGTCAACAGGGAATATGTAAAAAAAAATACACACAGTAGATCAGCCAGAATCAGATCAGTGGTTTGACCTGTGGCCTCTCAAGCAGAGGGTCGCGGGTTCGAATCACGGGCTCCCACCTCTAAGTTTTACGGAATTTATGTGCGAAATTATATTTGAAATTTACCATGAGCTTTTCGGTGAAGGAAAACATCGTGAGGCAACCGGACCAATCCCAATAAGGCTTAGTTACCCTTCTGGGTTGGAACGTCAGATGGCAGTCGCTTCTGTAAAAACTAGTGGCTACGCCAAATCTTGGGATTAGGTTGTCAAAGCGGACCCCAGGCTCACTGAGCCGTGGCAAATGCCGGGAAAAACGCTAGGAAGATGATGATGACACACAGTAGATCAGCCAGAAATATAAACTAAACTATAGGTCTCCCTCGTGTTTCTACTACTAAGACATATAAGGACCACGAGATAACGGGGTTCACTACTGTTCTCCGGTGTTCTGTGCAAGCACTCGGTGACTGAGTTACTTTGCAGGAAGTTTTATTTGCAAGCAAACAGTCTTGAAAAGATTGAAATATCACTACTTAATGTTCCTGCTAATCGGCTGTCCCAAATGGACGAAGGCTTTTGAGCATCCCCAGTAAACAGTAAAGTTGTGCAATGTTTATTAAGATTTTATCAGTTTTTATTAGAATAACTAGTTTCTGCCCGCGACGTCGTCCGCGTAGAATTAGACTTACATAAGAACTGATATTGATAGTAGATTCTGCAATAATTATTAACGTCGAGCCTCTAGGCAGCTACGACCTTTGACATGTTTATCGCTATCCCGTGGGAACTTTGAAATTTCCCAGGATAAAAAGTAGCCTATGTTTTAATCTAGGGTACCAGCTATCTCCGTTCCAAATTTTATCTAAATCCGTCCAGTCGTTTCAGCGTGAAGAAGGAACAAACATACACACTCACATCGTCACATCCATCCATCCTCACAAACTTTCGCATTTATAATATTAGTAGGATTTACCTAAATAAACAATTTATTGAAACAGGTTGTCCATTTATATTTATAACCTTACTGGTATTGTAAAGGAATGGGGGAAAATCTAAGGAATTATGTTATAGGCGATGCGGCTAGCAACCCATCACTATTTTGATTCCCCTTTCCATATACGCCCACCGTCATGCTAAACGTGGCCTTTAGGTCATGTTACGAGTACCTTAGGCTCTGTCTACCTAAGTATTTTGTATTAATTTCAACGTTATACCTCTACGCGTTCTTATGAAAAAGGGTCTTGACAGACGGACGGACGGACGAACGAAAAAAGGGTTCAGTTTTTTTTCCTTTTGAGGTACGGAACCCAGCGGATACGTAGTATAACCGCACACTTTTACCAAAAACATAACCCAAATCCGAACTCTTGCCACGTCTGATCCCGGAGGTCTATTACCTGACCTTTCATACTGCACACAATGCGGGCTCCGATAAAAAGATACAAGAATAACCCCCCGGGACTTAGGCAAGCGGCTGCCAAGCGATCATGCGGTTGAGTTTTATCGAATGTGCGGTAAAATTTCTATCAATTTTGTAGAAGGTTTTAGCTAGAAGCTCCGCTTATGCGGAACCGTGAACATCGATTTGAGATAGCGCGATATACGATATTAGTAGGTACTGTAAGGATACAGACTATATATATTTATTTATATTGTTTACTAGCGACCCGCCCCGGCTTTGTACGGTATATTATGCATGTATTATACATATAAACCTTCCTCTTAATTCACTCTATCTATTTAAAAAAAACCGCATCAAAATCCGTTGCGTAGTTTTAAAGTTTTAAGAGGGTGCATCCGTGCTGAGCTCGCAACGTCGCATTTTTGGTGATTTTTTGCGATTATTTCACAGAAATTGATTGAAAGTTTCAAAAATCCGTCTGTAGTGCACTTCGTTTTTAGTGTATTAATGTGTCCAATGCAATGATTAATGGTGATGGACTCTTATTTTCGTATTAAAGGAATAAAATACTATATCTCGTTTAATAAGAAAATAAAAGTCCATCACGATGAATTATTGCATTAGACACATTAATACACTAAAAACGAAGTGCACTACAGATGGATATTTGATACTTTCATTCAATTTCTGTGAAAAAATCGCAAAAAAACACCAAAAATGCGACGTTGCGAGCTCAGCACGGATGCACCCTCTTAAGCATACATAGGGACATAGGGACATAGGGACATAGGGACAGAGAAAGCGACTTTGTGTTATACTATATAGTGATAACATACATACATACATATAAATCACGTCTATCTTTTACGGGGTAGACAGAGCCTAAGGTAACAAAACCTAAATGCCACGTTTAGTATGATTTGTGTGCGTGAAGATGGAAAGGAGAATCAAAATAGTTATTGGTTGCTAGCCGCAGCGCCTGTTACATGATTCCTAAGATTTTTGCGCATTCCCTCGATGGGCTTTTACCATCTGCGCGGGAAGAGAAGTTTTCTATGAAATAGTTATGGGTTGCTAGCCGCATATGTATTCATTGTGACGTCATAATAAGATAACAGCTGTTAAGTCCCGTATCTGGAGAACCCTGCACTTTATTTTTGACTCGCAATATGAATAAAACTCAATTTATTATGCAAATTCGGAACATTCATGTTTTACTATCAGTGAAACAAGAATATGACTTCTCGATTTTTGTATTCACTTTTACGGTATACCCGTTAGAAATTATATTTCTAAACTGAAACCTAGAACACACGAAAATCCGAAAAGTAAAGCTATAGCCGGAAATCGAACCCGGGTCCTCACCATTCCGTGATACGTGCTTCTACCCCTACCCTAAGTCAGGCCTGTGCCCAGCAGTGGGACGTATATATGCTGGAGAAGATGATAATGATGATGATGATTTGGGTACTTGCAAGTATTCAGCACACGTATAGTAATAACTATTTCATTTCTAACAATACCCACTACCAATTTCTTACAATACAACAATACGAAATCCCACTCTTATTTCATCAATTGCCTTCGAACACTAGTTCTCTGAAGATCACAGCTGAAATTGTGGCTTAAGACTCCTTTACCCAACCCTAAATCACATAGTAACTTCCACAAACTCTTATCTCAACGAAACACCATCACCAAAGCAACCTTATCACGCACGAAACAGTTTATATTTGAACCAAAACCCTATGCTATGTGAGATTGCGTAAGTTACCTGTTGAAATATTGTATTGTGGAGATTTATTGTTACCGATTTCACAGCTGTTCTCAATTCTTCATACCCTCCGTTATACACTCGCTGTCTTTGTCCTCGTCATAGTATTGGAAAGGGATGGCATGTTATTCCTAAAGTGTTGCGGGTTGTGGATAGGTTTTGTGTACCGAAATTCATTTTGATGCAGTGTATGAAGCTAAGGCTCTAAGTATTGAGTGATTTATTTGGCACTCGTTTATTTTCCTTCAGTAACTTTACTTATACTGCGTGAAACGTAACTAACGACTTACCCATTATGATATTTTGCTTTTTTAGGGTACTGTTCGTCCGTCTCTCTGTCTGTCAGTCTTTCTGTCGCCAGGGTAGACAGCTGAAATTTTCACAGATGATGTATTTCCGTTGCCACTTTAACAACAAACGGAATATTTTTGTACCTGTCCGTCTATTAGTAACTAATATAAAATGTAAAAATATCCATGTTTATCGCTCTACGATGAAGATAATTAATAATATTTTTTTCTTCAGACTCAAAGAATTCATAAAGAAAAAGAAAAAAACCTAATCGTTAATATTTCGATTTAGATGTTAGATAACACAGTTACTAAATAAAATTAAAAGGGATCAGATTAAGAGTCTTCCTGAATTCTGTACATGATTAAATTAGATTTGCTATGAACCTCCCAATACAGTATTTCCCCGGAACATTATTGCCGGAGTCGACGGCACGCGCAATTACAGACTGTCTGTTGTATGAATGCCGGCGACCATACAAACACCGTAATAAGTGTAAGTATTTTTATTTTTAGGTCAGGTCAAAAGTAGGAACCCGAAACCAACGAGCATGTATATGAGGAGATTGAGGAATGTGGACGAAGTGAAAGACGTTTGTCAGGATCGTGGCAAGAAAAGCAAATAAAAATAGTCTTTGCCTACCCCGGTGCGAAAGAGGCGTGACGGTATGTATGTATGTACATTTTTTAATGGCTGGGCAAAAATTACCACCGACTGGGTTCCATGCGACGGGCACCGGAGCAGAGAGGTAGACCAAGAAGGAGATGGCGGGATGCGGCCCATAATTTTTCATTCGAAAGCCAGTTTTCTTGCGATGGTTCTTAGCGATGTTTTGTAAAAATCGGTACAGCACTCTGAAGAGTGCTCTTTTCCAAAATGATGCAAGGCATTTCAGAGGTAAGTACTCGATTGATGCTTGGGTTTTTTTTAAATTAAAGTTTTGTAGATTGGGTGAGATATGACGATAATGTGGCAGCATCGTGTTAGTATCAACATTGCATTCGTGCGACGCTAGCATAGGTAGGTGAAAAACTTAAGTTTCAAATATTAATCAAACCTTAAGAGTGAGTGAGTAACCAAGACAAACCCGAATGACATTATAAGAGCTCACGGAGTATACATCATGTTGAACCTAATTTGCACATAATTATGATAACTATACTACTACTGCAGTGTTATATATGGCCTATACTTCTGTACGGATGTGAAGCCTGGACTGTCAAAGAGCAAATTCGGAAACGTATAGAAGCTTTTGAAATGTGGGCGTATAGATGCATGGGTATTAGCTGGATGCATCGAGTGACTAACGTTGAAGTACTACGCCGAGCTGGGAAGAAACGCCAACTTATGCAGACCATCAAAAAGCGTAAAGTTACCTATCTGGGCCACGTGCTTAGGCACGCCAGATATAAACTCCTGCAACTAGCAATGTTGGGCAAAGTAGCAGGCAGAAGAGCCGTCAGCCGTAGGAAGAAGTCGTGGTTGCGCAATATCCGGGAGTGGACCGGAGACGCAAGTGCTGCCGAACTTTTCAACCCCGCGAAGGATCGGATAAATATGCGGAGCTGACTGCCAACCTCCACTAATTGGAGAGGCACTATAAGAGAGGGATGGTAACACAAACACATAAACAGTTCTGCGTCTCCTTTTCTGAATCAGATTAAAAAGCCATTTACATTATTACTTCGTTAATCTATCTTCATTAAACTTGCGCGGGACTTGTGTGTCGACCGGACATAGACACACCCTGTATAATTGGATGAGACATCCGACCCGAGCATTTATTCTGTTAAATTCTAATTGACGGGGATATCAGCCGAATAAAATCTGATTGGGGCCATTTATTAGTGGATCTTATTAAAAATGTAGCGCTGATTGCTAGGGGAGGCCTGGTGCCATTGATTATTTGGTTGTTGGACAGGTAAACGCTTGAAATAGTACCTAAGTGCCGTGGTTGCATAGGCGTCAACCTTTGGCTTTCCCGGAAGAGACAAAACAAATAACAAAAGACAACCACATCATAGACAAACGCTTTGATATTTGGTAGCGTGCGTGGTAAGAAGCACCGCGAAAAACGAACGGACGTGGACTGCCTCTTTATAATATTAGTATAGAAGTATAGGATACCTATTAATAGTGCTATGGTTATGGTAAACTCGTAGATAATAATGATTGTACCTAGAGATCGAATGTAAGTTTAACCTTAACGTGTTTATCCCATCGTGCGTCGGTACAGACCAGGGCAGAGGTCAGTGACCTGTCGGCCATGTTTCATTGCAGCGTGAACTTATTAACTCGAAGCTCAGCTTTGCAGAGCAATTTAGTTCACTGGCAGTTTTAAAATAGTTTCAGATTTGTTGGCATTTGTTGGCATAGCGACAGTAAATTAAAAATTGTGCTTTAGCTGGGTATAAGTATGAACGGTTGAGTGCAAAAATGACAAATTGCAAAAAAGGCGATACTTGTAGGGTTGATTTCTTACCCGACTGCGTGAAGTAAATGAATGTGGCTTGTGAATGTGTGTAAGTATGTTTGTTTGTTCCTTTGTTGCGCTCTAAAATCGAACACGTAAACGAATTTCAAAGACGCTTATCAATCAATTTGTTTTAATATTGCGAGTACCTATTACGTCCGTACGCAGTACGTGTCAACCCCGTAAAGATGTATGTATGTGAGTAGGTACCTAACGTATTGCGACTGTCACTTGTATATGAAAATAACAGCAATCTAAGTTCAACATAGCGGCTATTAGGCTCGGTGTAAAAAAAACATCATGTAGAACGGATGACAATGGAAGTAGGTAGGTACAATGTCCACAATAGGTAACAACAGTAAAAAAATAGTGGCAACAAAAACAAAAACTTACTCACAATAGTAAGCTAGCAAAGCCCAGCATAATACTGAATTAGACCATTTCGTGCCAATTTTTCCCTATTAATGATTCCCTTTTCAACTATAATTTAATGTTATAATTATTATTAGGTATCATATTACTTAATACTTTGATTGACAATTACATAATACTTAGTACCTAATATTGACTAAGATTTTTTTTTATTTATACCAACAATTATTCTAAAATTACTTAACATATAATATTAACATAGAAATCTAAAATTATTCTATTTAAAATAAAACTAGCCTAAACTTAAAATACCTATATATAAAAAATACCATCCATCCATCCATCATCCATCTCCAGCCTATATACGTCCCACTGCAGGGCACAGGCCTCCTCTCAGAATGAGAGGGCTTGGGCTATAGTTCCCACGCGGGCCCAGTGCGGATTGGGAACTTCACACGCACCATTTAATTGCTTCGCAGTTGTGTGCAGGTTTCCTCACGATGTTTTCCTTCACCGAAAAGCTCATGGTAAATTTCAAATGTAATTTCGCACATAAATTCCGAAAAACTCAGAGGTGCGAGCCCGGGATTCGAACCCACGAACCTCTGCTTAAGAGGCCACAGGTCAAACCACTAGGCTACCACGGCTTTTTAAAAAATACCACTAATAATAAAAATAATAAAAGAACACTAAAGATACAAATTCAAACCAGACCCCTTAGGCAAGGTTCCGAAGATGCTAGCAGCGTTCCCTCTTTGAATTGCTATGCTAATTCTTTGTCCGAGGAAGCTGCCAGCTCTTCGGTCCCGTGACGTCGACTAACCTCTTGGAAATTTCTTTGTGAAGTTTCAAAGCGCTAGGACCCCACGGACCAACGGTCTCGACACCGAATGGGACAAAATCGTATTCAGCGCCTAGACCCCTATATTTGATACTAGCTGTTGCCAGCGACTTCGTCTGCAAATAATTCGTTTATCGCTATCCAGCGGGAACTACGCAATTTTCCGGGATAAAAAGTAGCGTATGTGCTATTCCAGACTTTTCTCTATCTATGTGCCAAATTTCATCCAGATCTGTTGGGCCGTTCTGGCGTGATTGAGTAACAAACAAACATCCATCCATCCATCCATACTTTTGCATTTATAATATTAGTTAGATTGGCAAGCAAGTCCGTGATGTCCTAGTTGGTCGACGTCCTTTTTCAACTTGTTGTTACGAATAATTTTTCCTTCCTTTCTTTCTTTCAAAGACTTGCGACGTCACACCCCAAACGTAACGCATCCTTCCTAAAACTGCCATACATCTACACCGAAACGATAATCTGTCAGGCATCGAACCGAAACCCCCAGGTGGCACGAGTGAGCAGGGTACGCGGACCGCGACCCTCATTTTACGCTACGCAAGCCTGTTTGTTAATATTATAGACGCTTTGGATTGTAGATTCGGAAACTAAATACTATGAGCTACATTAATCCTCGTAGGTACTGTAGAGCTGCCTTGAGGAGGCACTTTCAATAAAGAAACTAAAAAAAAAAAAAAAAAAGCAAATAAAGAAACTGAACTGAACTGAACTGAATAGAACGGGACGATGTAGCTCATAACAGCATTATAAACTTTATAATTATTAAAGAAAATGTCACCGACTGGGTTCCATGCGACGGGCACTGGAGCAGAGGCAGACCAAAAAGGATATGGCGGGACGATTTTTGGAGTCTTTTGAGCTGGACTGGGGAAGCCTTGCAACAGACAGAGACGGGTGGAAAGAGAAAGGGGAGGCCTTTGCCCAGCAGTGGGACACCAAATAGGCTACACAAAAAAAAATGTTATTTAGATCGTAACTTCTGTATATTGGTTTTTTATCGTTTTAAAATTAACACATTATGCTTCCAGCGAAAGCCCTAAGCCGACTGTTTCTTTCTCCTTGGTGTGAATTCATTTTTTTTATATTAAACTTTTTAAAAATTAAAAATAAGAATTTAATAAGGACTAAGGGTGCGACCAAACCGCCGCGTATAGGTACGCAGTGACGTGTCGTATGCGTCACGTTTTCTCACTGTTTTTTCATACATTTTGTTGCGATTCCGTAACGTCACCGTTTTTTAAGCGGCGGTGTGGTCGCACCCTAAAGAAGGAATCTTTACAGTAACTTACTGCAAATAAATTTACTTTGCTACTCCGCGATGGGAGTTCAATTCATGCAAAAAAGCCACACGCCCGTTAAATATTTTCTTTTCATGCAGTTAATGCTAAAGAAAATGTAAATAACGAACAAAAAAGTAACTTAATCACAATCAAAAAAAAATCACCACAAAAAATATTTCGGACCAGCGTTTCACGCTTCCTCGAGGCATCATCACCGGATGTTGACACTCCGAAGGCCAGTCGAAGAATGAGCCTGCTCAGAACGTATACCTTCACAACTACCGTTACTACTAACTTAATTTGAAACTTCCCTCAATAAAGGAGCTCCGACACTTATTAAAAAAACGACGAGTAGCACTCCGGGAGTGCCGGCAGAAGTGAAAACAGCAGCTTAGATTCGATTTTAATGTTATAACCTAGCCACCGAACAACGGTTAATAAATAACGACACTGTCTTCTTCAACCTCGACATTGGTGGAATCATCGACAGTATCGATGGCGCTATTCCTTTTTTAAAAATCGAATTGAATGTTGTAACCTCCATGACACTCAAGACGCGTACCGTACTGGCCGCTTACAAAAAAAAACAAACGCGTTATCTATATTGACAGACCTCTAACAATGTGCTGATGCCCTAGTACTTCAGCTCCACAATTCAACAAAAAAACACTTCAAAAATCGAACGCGATTCATTCGTATTTCAAAATAAACTTTCCCTCCGTCTCACGCCTGACGCGAGTTCAAAAATTGTTACCCATCCCAAAAAGTGCTTAGCGCCTCTAAAGAAGTTTTTACTTCAAAAAATACTTAGCGACAGGATAAACTTAGGTTAAGTCTGGTCCACCTTAGGCCGGCCATGAATGGACGGCTTGGAGCAGTCAGTGCCAACAGCTTCCAGCGGTCGCTGTTGAGGTGATCTTCAGTTTCAACACAAAATTCAGAACACTTGGGTTGAAGCTGATTCTAACCACAACTCGACTGCTCTCGCGCCGTTTGTTTCGACTGTTCTACGCATCTATGACCGGCCTAAGGTGAACTAGAGTCCCTAGTGTAGGTGTTCTCCCGCAAGAAACTTTTTGTAACTGTCACGAAGTAAGCAAGGTAAAAAGATTCAGGCGCTTTGCGGATCCTCTATTCAAGGTAATTTCGAATTCAGTTAGTAGTAACGGTAGTAGTTGTGAAGATTAGTTCTACATACTTAAAGCTAGGGTCTTCATCCATGTCTACAACACGGATTCAAACTTTGCACCCTTTCTATCAGACTTAAGAAAACTAGAGGCTATTTTTAAGCTCCACCAAGGAACTCCCAACTTTTCCGAGCAAAACCTGATCTAAAAAGAACAGTAAATCCGGTGCGGTACCGAAAATTTATCTCTGTTTATTTGTTTGGCTGACGCGAGGTAAAGTTAGAGGTATTGCACAGGAACTGGAGTTACATGTGATTTAGTGGAGGTGGGCGCTGGCGGTTTCGGTTAAATTCGTTAACCTTTATCCACGTTAACGACGAGGTTGGAGTTGTCTTTAGTTTGCTATTTATTTTCCGGCAATAATGTGGTGCTGCGGGTCGTAATTGTTGGTTTATTCTTTACCCATTGGGATGTGAAGATGGTAAGCGATGTACCTACGAGATAAAAGCCGTGGCAGTGGTTTGCCCTACGGCAGGGTCCGAACCCGAGCTCTCACTTCTGAGTTTTTCGGAATTTATTCATAAATCAATCTTTATCCCATAAGGGTTAGACAGAGTCTAAGGTAACAAGACTTAAAGGCCAAGCCTAAACGGAACAGTCAGCCACAAAGCTTGTATTATTATCAAACTAGCTTCTGCCCGCGACTTCGTCCGCGTAGAATTTGCAATAGACATGTTTATGGCTATCTCGCGAGAAATATGCAATTTTTCGGGAATAAAAGTAGCCTTTGTTTTAATCTAGGGTACCAGCTATCTCCCTTCCAAATTTTATCCAAATCCGTCCAGTCATTTCAGCGTGAAGAAGGAACAAACATACACACTCACTCACATCGGTACATCCTCACAAACTTTCGCATTTATAATATTAGTAAGATTTTTAACAAAATCTTTAGTTCCTCTCTGTCGCGAATAAATCAAATTTCTAAACGACACTGAAAATTAGAACACATAGAAAAATCCGAAAAGTAAATAAATCAACTTGAAATAAAAACATTTTCTGTCCGTTAGTAGAGTTACCGCCGGGACAAGTTTCTTGTAGTGCACTTTTCTACGTCAGGGAGAAGCTGGTTTGTTGAATGTACTTATATTTTATGAGCCCTGTTCTTTCTTAACCGAATTCAAAACAAAAAGGATGTATTCAACACTTCAAAAACATTTTTTTACACATAATCATATACAGTTTAAGTAACTACAAAATTGTTTTATGCGTAAATATGATCCATCCAGAGATTTTTATTTTCAGAAGTACAGATAAATAAGCAACAACCACACATAATAAAAAAATACCTACTTACCTACATCTAAAAGAAAGAAAGAAAAAAAATACCTACTACTAAACTATTTACAAAACTTAAACTAAATAAAAAATATTCTCCATCCTAAATATTTTCGTCTATATAATATTCAAAACCGACTGTACCTGCCAACTTTGCATATTTATAATATTAGTGTTAATTAGGGTTTCGTACCTCGAAAGGAAAAAACGGAACCCTTATAGGATCACTTTGTTGTCCGTCCGTCCGTCCGTTCGTCTGTTAAGACCCATTTTCTCAAGAACGCCTTGATACCACATCAAGCTGAAATTTATATCAAATACTCAAGTCCCCTTAAAGCTGTGAAAAAATCAAACTTCTGAGCCAACGCAATCAAAAGATACAGCCGTTTTCCGCAATTTTTCGAAACTTGCAAGGGAATCAAAACCCACAGGGTACTTCCCGGGAACTCAGAATCTTGATATTTGGTACGAAGCAACGTCTCATAGCACAGATTAAAGAAAAATTGCGAAAACTGCGTACATTTTGCGTTGGAGCAAGGCTCTGCTTACACTAGTTTTTAGATATTTATACAGTGAAACCTGGTTATATGGAACCTGTATAAATGGAAAACCTCTATAGCTGCACCTATATCCTCGGTCCCGGTCCCTTCACAATGAATTACCTCTATTATTGAAATTATGGGCCCTCTGTAAACGGTTTCAAAAATTTAGACATTTGCTCAATTTTTACCTCTATATATTTGGCATGGGCCTTAACCAAAACCTCTGCACTTGACATAGCATTCGGCCTCCATTATTGGAATTACCGGACTTCTTTAAATGGAATTTAGATTTTAGAAGTTTTCTCATTTTTACCTCTGTAATTGGATAGGGCGTATCTAAAACCTCTATATTTGAAATAGCGTACAATCAATAGGTGCATTTGTATAGCTAATGAAATGATAATCATATTTTATGTGGAAGGTTCCCTACTTTAATTAAAAACATTGTGCATTTAGTTCATCTTTGTTATCTTTGCGGTTTGTTACTTTTGACGTAAAAGTGAAGGGGTAATGTAACATACTAATGGTTAAAATTAAAAATTAGCATTATGCGTATTGTTCTGTTTAATAGTTAATCAAAAACACAACAATAATATAAAGCATAAATGTAACACTTTGAAAGTCAAAGTATCATACAAATTATGTAGAATGTTATTTTTATTTTCATCGCATAAACATTTATTACTATAAGTATATGATTTATTTAATGTGTGTTTTGATATAAACTTGACCTTGCACCTCCATAAGTGAAATATTAGTATTATGACGACCTCTGTTAATGAGACCCTCTGTAAAGGAAACAAATTATTTTTCAAACCCGGGTATTTGGTACATTCGTTAAATGGAATACCTCGAAAAATGAGACAGATTGGCTGGTCCCTTAAGATTCCATTTATCAAGGTTTCACTGATAATGATACGGAACCCTCGGTGCGCGAGTCCGACTCGCACTTGACCGTTTTTTTTTTCATGATATTTATTTATTTGTAATTTTTGCGATAGTTTCCAAAAAATAAAGTGTATTTACTGTATTTATTGTGAATTATGTAGAATCTTTGAGTCTATGAGAAAAAGAAAGAAAAAAAAAGAGAAAAGTCATGGTTAAACAAATTACGTGCGAGCTTGGACTCCAACCCAGCTCAAAACCACGAGGCAAACAAGGTACTTTAAAGAAAATTGCAATCATAATCACAGGATGAGCCATTCAATAGCAAAATGCTGTAAACTCTACGTATACCGTCCACGACTAGAATCATTTGTCATGCTGACGATTAATCAATGTTTCTTTGATTGATGACTTCGAAAACTGCGATAAATCAGCCGAGGTCCTAGGTTTATTAAAATATGAGCCAATAAATTCTGAAGTTCGCGCTAATGGCAAATCCCGGACAAGGATTATGGGAAGTCCGAAACCCGTAGTTGGCGTTACGAGGACTGATGGCGCAGCCGAAGTGAAATACTTCCCTACAGCAGATTTAGAAATAGGTCACAACTATTACTGGGCATGTGTATTATTGTCATCGAGAATATTGCCTTAAGTATCAAGCTTGCGGTTTTATATACATATCTATTTACCTTATTATGTACTTATATTACTATGTCCTGGCGTCACATGTCATAGTGTATAAATAAATTACCGAGAGCGTGGAATTGCATTATTAAATAATATATGTTTTTCTTTGCCCCTTTGTTTGATCGAATAATAAAATTGTTTGTTCTAATGATCTAAAATTTCTCAGGCTGAAACTGATAACATTTTACGAAATATTTCACATAGGTAGGCTTTGTAGAATAGGTTAGGTTAGGTTTATTTGAAAAAATTCCTGAAAACTCGACAGATTTCGTATACTTTTTAATATAAAACTACCGTGAGGCTCAGACATAATTATTAATGTAAACAAACGGATAACTGACGTTTTATTACGTAAAACGTATAAAACTTGAGTTATCTGTTTGTTTACATTAATATATAGATTTCGTATAAACTTAGTTTAAACCAAACGACCATTAGACCAAACTCTCGACTATCATGGACCAGTTCCCCGCAGTAAAAGGCTAGTAACCTTACAAACTATAAAACAGTATAAATTGGCCATTACGCTCATTATCCGTCTAGTGACCGAGTCATAAGTCCTCAAACCGCTCTATCACAGTGATAGCTTATTTCCTATTCCGGGGGACATTCATCATACACGAGTCGTTGGCTATGGCCGCAGACGAGACGGGCAGTGACCCTAGGTAGATTTACGTCATACTAAATAGTCTATGCTAGCGGTAGTAGCAATGGCGTCACCAAAGGAGGGGGAGGGGCTGCTGAACACCTCTAGAAAATAGAAAACTTTGCCGTTATTTTTTATCAATGTTCTTTTTTTTTACATAAAATAGGCTTACGTTTGACTTCAATCTCGTTTGACGGAAGGCAAAGATGAGGCCTAAGATGGTACACGTTTGCCTTGAAGGTGTCTGTTCACTTTGGCCTTAAAGATATCCAGAAGATAGCGTTCCGGAAAAACTGACCTCGGCAGAGAGTTCCACTCCTTAGCCGTCCGCATAATGAAAGAGGCTAACCGCTTAGTGCGTAATGGAGGAATGTCACGTTCAACTGTTTGACCTACCTACATTATAGACGCCTTACTTCTACTACCCAGCTCCCCCCCCTCCCTTGACCATCGACTGGCGACGCCCTCGCGTGGTAGCCTTGTGGTGTGACCTGTGCCTCGTTCGAGACTTCTCGTAGTTTTTCGGAAATTGCAAAAAAAGTTTACTTCAAGCTACAGCGTTTGGTCCACATTTTGTTAGTGAAAATCCTGTCCTATCCTATACTATCCTGCACCGCGATGGCAAGGACTCTTTTGTGCAGTCGGTATACCTACGTATAGCTCGCGTCTTCAGTGCTTCGGACGTGGTCTAGATACGTCTACGTGCCTAATCGAGGAGAGAGCCAGTCAGCAAACATGGCGACACCTCAATTTAGTGTGAGTGATGGCGGAGCGACAAGAAATAATCGGCAGAAACATGATTGATCGCCGCATCTAGGACATGCCAATACATTTAAAATGAACGGAAATTATGTTCCAAGGTTTTACAACTCAATAACATGGTATACGCTTATCCGGGGTGCTGTCGTTGCTTGTCTTTATATAGTTAATATTACTTACAAAACACTGCCCTCCTAATTAAAAAGGACGTATATGTGTGTCATATGAAACGCATATACGTCCTTTTTCATTAGGACGGCAGAACACATTAAAAACCGGTCACGGTGTCGGGCCACGCGCAGTATAGGGTTACGTAGTTAGATATTATTAACAAAATAATTATTTTTCACTTTTAATACCTATTAAAAGATAGTCGACCAACTAATAAAATGTACTTGACGTAGTTCACGGTGTCAAATACGTTTTATTAGTTGGTCGACTATTACTCGTTAAATTGTAAAGCTGTGATAGTTTCCCTTTAAACTTCGTTATAATAAAGGTACCTACTACTATAATTTTTTTCAACTATCCAAATACAACCGTTTAGCTGGCAAGGGGGGGGGACACTTGACACTAACGATAATTAGAACTTTAAAGCTTAAATTTTGCAAAAAGGATCCCTGAATCGAAAACTGATTTTTCATCTCTCATACTCTGAAAGTAGGTCATTGATTATCTGGATATAGGGTTGAAAGTGACTCATCGCGACCCTTGGGTTGAAAGTAATTTTTTTTTCTAGCTAATCCAAATGAGGTACATAGCAATGGAAATACGTATACAGCCATGTAATCTATGTTTAAAATAATAATCTATATATAGATAGATAGATACTAATAGTTCCTTTTTAATTGTAAAAGGCAAAATAATCTTAAAATAACATTCCCGCTATAAATAAGCTTATGCAAGCGTATACAACGAGAATTAGTAGAAATTATTACTTTCGGTAATTTTTTTAGCTTGAAATATTTAAGTCGACAATTAATTGATAGCGACCTCCGTGTCTGCAAGTTTAAAAAAAAACTAGCCGGCCGCCATTGGTGCGCAGAAGAAATGCGCAATGCGCGCAGATCGCGCAATAGAAAAAAGAGCGGGAAGAGAATGACAAACGTAACAAATATTAAATGCGACCATGCGACGTTAATGAACTTTTAATTTCCTCATATTCGAAATGAAAAGTAGAGTGTTCAACTCGGATGAAATTACCCATTTCACCCTCGAACTATTGGCACCCTCACTTCGTTCGGGTGCCAGAAATATCTCAGGTGAAATGGGTATATTTCAACCCTAGTTTATCAATCTACTATTCCCACACCCACAATACTTTTGAACAACCTTTCCAACGACACCCCACACTAACACGAAAGACGAGAAAAAAACATCCCCACTAAGGGAGGTAAAATGTTTATTCAAGATTTTATTTTACCACTTTGTCGGCGTAGTTAATATACACCCATGACCTCTGACAGCTTTCTAGTACTAAGAATCTCTGAGCTAAGCCGCAGACAGACAGATGGACATAGCGATACTATAAGGGGTCCTTGTTGACTACGGAACCCTAAAAATGCTGTCGAGAACGGTCAAGCTCAAATTGAAAAACGCTTAAAACACTTAATGAAACGACATACCTTTTTTTCCAAGTTTCGCAACTACGATTTGCAATTTACTAGGTTTTTGCAAAAAAACAACGACATCCAATGCAAAATAAAGCTTCCAATTTGTAAATGAAAATTCGAACCATTCGTGTTTCTTGAAAGTGATTCCAATTTGCACAAATTGAACCCATTTCTGTAATTAGAAGTGTCTCACAAAACAGTTCTTCCTGCAACTACGGACCGGGAATCAATACTGAAGGGAAACAACTTTATATTATAAATCAAGTTTCTGCACAAATCAGCGTAATATTATGGGGTACGTATTAAAGTAGGTACATAAAGTTTAAAATGTATATAATGGTTCAAAATATATAATGCGATTTTCTCAGAAAATTGCAAATCAACATAATTGTTATAAACTAAACCTAACCCTAACCTAAACCAATATGGATTACAATATCAAAGAAATTCATCTAGTTAATGGTTTCACAGAAAATGGCATTATTATATTTTAAGCCATTATACATTTTAAACTTTATCTGATCCGCTAGCAATATTATGTGCAGTAAGTAATTAATAGAATAATTGTGAAAGTTTGTTAAGTGTCGCTAGTGGCTTCACGAATTTTTCCATAGCAATTGAGACACGCAACTTATCAAAACTTATGCCTAAACTCAGTTCCTTATCCTTTTTCGTTCGCCTCCGGGAGTGCACTCTAGCGCTCCTAACTCAATTTTATTTTAAGGAACCGTGAATAGCGTATCCGCTGGGAAATTAACGGTTCCATCAACCAATGAATTGAAAATTAGCGTAATACAAGCAAGCCTTGGAAGTTTTTCAAATAATGCACGGCTTACAATGTTGTTCAAAAACGGCTAAGCCTGCAGGATGGAGGTTTTAGGGGTAAATATTTATTTTGTTTTTTTGTCTTTTTTTTCAATATCTACATTCTTACGCTCGCTACGACTATACTTTCATAAACTAAGTCATGGTAAATATCGGTCCTTACAATACAATACAATGACTCTTTATTGAACATCACATAAACAAACAAAACAGAAAAGAAGGTATACAGAAGTACCCCGTGGTTCATAAAGTTTATCCGCCTGGTTTTGTTGAAGCTCCAAAGGTCCAAGTGCAGAACTCATTTTTCTGGGTATGTTGCGTTTCAGGCAACTGAAGACACCTAACTAAACTAACTCACCTATTTTTGTATTAAGTAAATAATTATTGAGTGATTCTAAATATTGGCAGCATATTTTTTAGGTGGACCAATTAGTTGCACCAAGGGCAAGTCTCTGTAAATATTGAATCTTTTATAATCCGAATCGTTTTTTAGTCATTTTTTTAAACACAAAATATTTACCTTGCTACTCATTGAAATATCATAGTGTTCATTGAAATGGACCTCTGCAAAGTAACGCCTGATTCAATAAAACTTTTTTTTAAGTATTGAATTTTCTAACGAATCTCATGTTTTTTCGGTTTTTCGCATAAAAACAAGTACTTACCTAGCAATGTCATAGTAGAGTTCTCTAATGGCTATACCATACGGCTAACCGTTCAAAAATATCCAAACAAGCACCTTATGTGACTGAATCATAAGGTGTGCGTAGATATTTTTGAACGCTTGTATAGATATTGGAGAACTCAACTATACCTAACTCACAGCCAATTTTCTGTTATAAAGTTAGTTGGTACATTTGACTACGCGGTTGGCCTAGTTGGTAGTGACCCTGCCTACGAAGCAAGTGTCCCGGGTTCGAATCCTGGTAAAGGCAAATATTTGTGTGAGGAGCACGAATACTTGTTCCTGAGTCATGGATGTTTCTATGTATTTAAGTATGTGTTTCTCTATATAAGTATGTATTTCATTGTCTAGTACCCATAACACAAGCCTTACTAGCGCTTACTTTGGGACTAGGTCAATTTGTGTGAATTGTATTTTTTTTTTTTTTTATGTGAATAGGAAGGCAAACGAGCAAGTGGGTCACCTGATGGTAAGCGATCACCACTGCCCATAGACACCCACAACCCCGGAGGGATTGCAGATGCGTTGCCAACCTAGAGGACTTAGATGAAATGCCTCTTGTGCCCGTAATTTCCCCGGCTGTCTTACTCTCCACACCGGAACACAGCAGTGCAAGCACTGCTGCTTAGCGGCAGGATTAGCGAGTAAGATGGTGGTAGCGATTCGGACGGACCTTGCACAAGGCCCTACCACACGCAAATATACATATATTTATAAATATATATTTGTTCCCAAATATTTATTATTATTATTATTATTTATTATAAACTATAAACTATAATTTGAGTAGTACATCAAAGAGGAAAATCCAAACATTTCTACTCATCAAACTACAAATGTCATGTCTTTATTGCTTCACGTTAAAAGCTCTTGCGGGCGAAGTGTCGTAAGTCAAACACAAGAACTGTCCAAAAGCTCCGTGTAATTCCATTCGGATAATCTTAACACGTCGACAAAAAGCCACCGTTAACGCATTTTAGCGTACTTCGGCTAACTTCGTTATGTCGGCCGGCGTTTTTATCGAAAACGTTTTACGCTACGTCGATTTGAGACTACGAACAATGACTTGGGTGTTGTGTTGAAAGAACCGAGAATTTTGTACGCGTCTCACCCGTGGATTATAACTACTAGCTGTTGCTAGCGACTTCGTCTGCAAAGAATTCGTTTATCGCTATCCCACGGGAACTACGCAATTTTCCGGGATAAAAAGTAGCCTATGTACTATTCCAAACTTTTCTCTATCTATATGCCGAATTTCATCCAGATCCGTTGGGCCGTTCTGGCGTGATTGAGTAACAAACAAAATCCATCCATCCATCCATACTTTCGCATTTATAATATTAGTTAGATTTACGCCTTAATTATTTACGCCTGCACTTTAAACAAATTGTACGCTATCAAAACAATAAAAACAAAAGACACTCGTTTAATCCTATGTTACTACCCCGAAAATGTCAATAATATAGGGCCCTGGAGACTGAATTCACACTTTCCAGTTGTGTGCGGTTTTCTTAGCCCCACTCTATACACCAACATACATAAACATACAAGACGCTCTGGGAATTGACCCATATAAAGGACCAGTGCAGATCTTGCTTTGTTTTCGCTTGTCGGTTTTTCGTGAAAATTAACAGTAATTTTTTTTTTCTTCAAGTGCCTCTCCAACTAGTGAAGGTCAGCGACAACATAGGGATTATTTTTTTAGGGTTCCTTACCCAAAGAGTAAAAAGGGGACCCTATTACTGAGACTTCGCTGTCCGTCCGTCCGTCCGTCCGTCTGTCACCAGGCTGTATCTCAAGAACCGTAATAGCTAGACAGTTGAAATTTTCACAGATTTTTGTTGCCGCTATAATAACAAAAGTAAAATAATAATAATAATTAAGGGGGGGCTCCCATACAAAAAACGTGATATTTTAGCCCTTTTTCATGGCTACCACTCGCCGAGCTAGATCTCAAGAACCGTAATAGCTAGACAGTTGAAATTTTCACTGATTATGTATTTTTATTGTGGCAACAACAAACACATACTAAAATCAAAATAATAGTAATCATTAAGAGGGGCTCCCATACAACAGAGTATTTCTGGTACGGAACCCTTCGTGAGTGAGTCCGACTCGCACTTGGCCGGTATTTTAGGATACGTATTAAATCCATTTCCCATCTATACGCCCACAATCTTGCTAAAAACGTAGCCTGTAGTCTTGTCACCTTAGGCTCTGTCTACAACCCCCCCCCCCTCTCCCAAATGGCAGAGACGTGATTTGTGTATGTATATGTATGTATATTTACCAAAAACCTTTAGAGGTTTGTCTATGTCGCATCCTCTTCATGTCGACCCTTGCATTTTTATTGTGAACCTCCCTTTCAATTAGTCTGAATCAAATTAAACAAACTGTCAGCATCCCAAACGTCTTCCCAATTGGATATGCCTCGACACAACTCGAATAAATAAAGCTCTTTTTCAAGCATTATTAAATGAGTTTAAGAGTTGCTTTTGGAGATGATTTATTACAGAGCTAAGCTCGGATTAAATGAGTAATTTATTATTTTGCAGTGTCTGCTTTTTTGTCAGTTTTTTGGGTAACTAAGTGACTCGACTTGATTTGTCGCTTTAACCGACGCTTTTACTGTCCATTGCGCGGTTGACTCGCTTGTCAGACAATGGTTATCTAACAACAGACGCGATGAACAGAGAAAACGCTAAATAGTTAGTATCCATGGTGAGAGACTGATGCTTCAATATCTTGCACGTAGACATACGGCACGTAGAGTAGGTTCGAACGTATATCGATTATAAATAAAATAAAATAAAATAAAAATAAAAATAATTTATTTTCGGATATCTCAGATCCATAGATTTTTAGTTAGTTAGTTACAGGATTACTTATAAACTATATTAGTACTAGTGTTACAATTAATTAATTAATCATGTTTTTTTTGCATCGGTCCTATAGCGAGCTTATAGCGCGCCTCTAACTTTTTATGAATATGAGCTGTTTGACTCCTGTTATAGGCGATGAGGCTAACAACCCATCACTATTTTGATTCCCCTTTCGATGCATACGCCCACAATCATGCTAAACGTGGCCTTTAGTTGTTGTTATCTTATTAAGCTCGGTCTATAAGTGTGCCGGCACATAAGTCTAGCGATGACCTTGTATGCGCAGAAGTATAAAATACGGTATCCGTGGGTGCGCAGATCCCCTCCACGTGACTCGTCATCGCTAGACTTACGTGCCGGCACTTAAGTCTAGCGATAACCTAGTATGCGCAGAAGTATAAAATACGGTATCCGTGGGTGCGCAGTACCCTCCACGTGACTCGTCATCGCTAGACTTACGTGTCGGAACGTATACCCGTGAGGCATAAAAAAGACGTGATTTATGTATAATATTTTATGTATATAGGTGCATACATCAAACTGCCGATCGGCAAAATGCTTATTTACCTACAGACTTAATATATACATATATTTCGAGCGTATTTTAATGGATATTTCCAACCGATTACAATAACTCCCTAATACAATTTACGAATGGTACTACCTGCCTGATTTCCCAAGGGGCGCCGGTTCGATTACCATGCCAGATGGATATTGTCCATGCCTTCGAGGAAACGACGCAGAAAACGTTTGCGTGTTGACTAAACAGCTATTATTTATTAAACTAACGATGTTTGCTTATCTTTAAACACCGACGCAAAAAGAGGGGGTACCTGCTATAAGTTTGCCGAGTACCTAAGTAATACGAGATATAACAACTTATTATCTAATGTTCAGAATATATACGCTCACTTTATATAAACTCGTTTAGTATAACGTTTACTGGATAAAATGAACGAAAATTATAATCTTAAAATATCAAATTTTGAAAGGTATAACGTTGTTTATATATAATATCAATTGAAATAACGATCAAAGCATATAATGTTCATAACAGATAACATCAAAAAGCATAATGCACAGTTGTTTATTGAATTTGCTATGTGGTTAGGGGGTTTTTTAGGTGGTTATAAAAACTAACACTAAAGGCTTATGCTTCGCTGCGCTACGCTCCCGCATTTGCCTTTGAACCTAACTTATCCGAGTCGCTTCCGCTCCGTACCGTCTTCCTCGCTCGCTTCGCTCACTCGCCGAAAATTAAACAATGTCTTGCAGCTGTTTCAGTTAGGTTAAATGTTTGTTATGTTAAAAGAAATTAGTCCATATAAATCTTATACAAATTAAAGTTATATAAAAATAACGTTATATAATTTAAGCCTTATACGATAAAAAATTATACTTTTTGCTGTTATAGCTAACGTTCATTATATCTTGTGAACGTTATTATTATGAAATTAGATATTTTGTAGTTATATCTCGTGGGACGCACCCAAGTTTGACATCAATGTCTGTGTGTGTGTGTATGTCTGTAGCATCGTAGCTCTCAAAGGAATGGACCGATTTGGATGTGGTTTTTTTTCATTCAAAAGCCAGTTTCCTTGCAATGTGTTGCTAGCATTGCCTAAATATAACATGATTCCTATAAGACTCGCCCATTCCCTCGTTGGACCATCTGCACACCTTTTTACTAGTGACTAAGAGGTAAAGAGCTATTTTTCATCCAGACAACTATAAATCACTTGTGTGTAATCGTGGTGAAAAGCTTAAGTATTCAGTTTTTTAAACTTGCTTTGTAGAGTTTCATCCGTGAGCGAAACTTTCTCTCCAGTACTCGAGAATCACTTCCTCGTTCATAAAACTTTGTTCTTTTTAGTGGTCTGTACCGAAAGGGTTCCAATGCAACCCTAGTTGAACCTTAATAGTATAATCGCTAATTCTTACGTCAAGCAGCAATGCTTGCGCTGTTATGTTCCGGCGAGGAGAGCAAGACAATTTCAAATTGTCACCTGTAGCCTTGGGCCTGGTTGGCATTTTGTAAAAACTGGAAACCTAGACTCGAGACTATTTCAGAACTGTAGACCTACTCCATACGCCATCGCTGTATCAAACGGTATTAGATAAAAAATACGGTATTAGGTAAATAACCTAACCTAAAAAAATATTTTAGATACCAGTTTTTTTGCTGACTGTACTTTTTGTTGATTGTACTTGCATTGTCATCCGTCCTACATGTGTGAACCAAATTTCACGTCAATCGGACCAACGGTTGAAGAGTTCCCTCCTGCGGAGACGGTCCTAGGTGGACCACCAGAATTCTACTACCAGGTTATTGTATTGTCATCTGATTTACACAAGTTTCGACTCAATCGGATGAAGATTATCTGCTTCAAAGTTGAGCCGCAAGATTTCACCCGGACAAACATACATAATTACATAGATACGTTGCAAGTTAATACAAAGCTTGTAACTTGTAATAACTTGTAATAAAAGAGATACTGAAATCATTTGCGGCATTATAATATGGCTTCGGTTCTGAGGCAATCACCCGTCAAAAATTGCCAGGGGCTAAAAATTGAATTCGCTGAAACATAAAATTGACGAAGTAACTTCTTCAATGGCTTCTCAGCCATTTCAATTGACGTAAGCGAATCGTCATTTCTCCTTACTAGCCAGCGATAAGAAAGTCCAAAGGAAGCTTTTTCGTATATTTTTCAAAAGGGAAAGAAACAAAAGACCGGCTGTATCTCATTTAAATATCTCGGGCACTCGGAAAAGCCTAGCTTTGAAATAGAGGTTGTTAAGAATTTAATTTTACTTTTGCATTTTCGCGGGGTCATTGAATTGCCTTACGGAGAGCTCGCTCCCACTCAGGACGGGTAAATAATGTCTTAAAGTACGCCTACGGAAGTTACTGTGCTTATGTATCTTGTATTTACGGAAGTTACTGTATATAATTGTGTATTATACGGTTTCACCTAATGTTAAAATGATCATCATCTTCCTATCGTTTTTCCTGGAATTGCCACAGCTCAGTGATCCTGGGGTTCGCTTTGACAACCTAATCCCAAGATTTGGCGTAGGCACTAGTTTTTACAGAAGCGACTGTCATTTGACCTTCCAACCCAGAAGGGTAACTAAGCCTTATTGGGATTGGTCCGGTTTCCTCACGATGTTCCTTCACCGAAAAGCTCATGGTAAATTTCAAATGTAATTTCGCACATAAATTCGGAAAAACTCAGAGGGCGATCCCGAGATTTGAAGCCGCGACGCGACCCTCTGCTTGAGAGGCCACAGGTCAAACCACTAGGCTACCACGGCTTTTTTTGTAACGTTCAATGATCACCGCCGCCATAATACCTATAATAATATCTGCCACTTTGGTTTTTGGCAGACGGCGTTGCATGAAATCCCGTTCATGACCTCTTGTCAAGGTCACACCTGAAACATGGCACTTTGTAGCCTAAGAATAAGGAACATTTAACATCAATTTTATTTCATGTTTGAGAAAAAAAATATTATATATACTTTTGTAAGCGCGGTAAATTTCACGACTTCGTGATTTTAATTATGCTTTTGCACGCCTGCGCTCCGCAAAGGTTATTGGAAGCACAGCCTTAAACTTCCGTGGCCGAGTAAGTGTTTTATCGCAGTCAGGCCTACGTCGTAAATAAGAATTGGCTACGAATGCAAAGTTCTGGGAAGTCGCAATAAAAGCGGCTACCCGCAGTTTTCATGCAAATTATAGTTTCGAGTCTTAAGGCTGTTTAATTTATTGCTCTGAATATAAAACAGGTTACGCACTGACTTGGAAACGACGCGGTTTGTTCAACTTTTATTTGGTTCAGTAGCGTGCAGTGGGAGTCGCCAGGGTGGGTAGCGGTAGGTAGCGGGAGGGCGGCGCACCATAATTTGTATGCGCTGCCTATCCTTCGACCCCCATTGTTGGTTTCTATATTCAATAGTAGTCTATAAAGTCGCTGTTTTTTTATTTATAAGCCTTTTTATTCCGAATTCGCTTCAATTTCAGTAAATACATGTTTTGTTGTTGTTGTTGTTAGTGTCGTTTATTTTTGTATTTATTTTTGTATTTATTTTTTAAGCTGTCGCGAAATTCGGCGTGCCTCATGGCATAGGCCTCCTCCGTGTATTGGATTCTATATTCAATAGTAGTCTATAAAGTCGCTGTATCAAAATTTAAATAAACCATTCTATGAAATATCCATATTCTAGCACTTGTTTATTGTTTTAATGGTTCAGGATAATATTCTGGTAAGTATTTATTAAATAACACACGGATTTAGCAGTATTTGATGAGAGAAAATGGAAATTTAATATCTCAATAACAAACTATATGAGGATTGTGAATGGTTGCGTTGGGAGAAGGCCTAGACGGACGTTCCTGGACCAAATAGAAGACGTTTTGGAAAAGGGGCAGATCAGGAGTACCCGGAACCGACGAGCATGTATGAAGAGATTGATGTCAAAAGTCAAAAAAGTCAAAAGTCAAAAGTTTATTTTGCAAATAGGCCGCCGAGGGCTCTTTTACATGTCTTTTTTTGAATCTACCAGCGCATTCGGAAAGACCATCATTGCCAAGAAGAATGCGCCGCAAGAAACTTGGCAGAAAGTCATTTTTTCAAAATAAAATAGATTTACAATAGTACTTAAATTCTACTTAACTTACCTATAATACAATTAATACATTTTATAAAAGGGATGTAAAAGGTCCCTAAGTTAAGTCCGTACCTTAAATTACATTGGTCTATAGTAGAGATGTATAAAGTCTCTACTGGTCAAAGCGAAACAAAACATGCGATAATGATAAGAAAGAGAAAGAAAAAAGTGAATAAAAATAATTTAAGTTCAGTGGAGGTGTAAAACGCCTCCACCGTCAAATAAGTTAATTGGAGATATCTCCAATGTCGATGAGAAAAAGAGAAAAAATGTGATGAATGTGGATAAAGCGAAAGAGGTATGTCAGGATCGTAGCAAGTGGAACAGAGTAGTCTCTGCCTACCCCTATGGGACAGAGGCGTGACGGTATGTATGTATGTAATAACGAACTATTATTTAGTACTATCAGGCGAACTTTAAACTTTACGCTTCTATTGAGGCGTCATTGGTTGAAATCCACAATATTAATATGTGATTTGTTAAATTTCGCCCCCGTCCAGTTTGATGAAAGTTCATCTTTAAATTAATCAGACATGGTTAATTTATAAAATAATTTCCTAACGCATTAGTTGTAAGGCAGGAATTTTAGTAACATTTTATCACATACCAAGAGCTATTAAAAAAAAGAATACCTAGGTAAAGGCATACTTGTAGGCATTAAGCAAGTTCATCTTGCTGCGTTAATTCGAACTACTCGAACAAATAAATTGATCAAGCTTCTTAAAAAACGACCGAAAAAAACGCAGCGGGCGCCACAATGCGTGGTTTAAGGTTTTTACGCGACTAAGTCCTCAATTAACATACATAATTTGAGTTTGCGCTAGACAAATTGCAGCTTTAGCTGGACCCTGCATTCCGGGACTGTTTTTTTAAATAAACACAAAGCAATTAAAACAATCCCACTAATCAGCAATGAATAATCCTAGGAAAAAATGTAAGTACCTTACTTTTTTTCTTTACAAGTCTGCGTGTTTTTGTCTTTTGCCTCAACAAAAATATATTGGGTTCCGTTTTTGCCATTTGGCTACAGAACCTTAAAAACACCGGGAGTGCCGGCAAAAGTGAAAACTACACACACGCACACACGCGCAAAAAGAAAAAAAAGAAAAAAAGTCTGTTTTGACACGAGATTCGAACTGCGGTCACTTGAGAGCACGTACTGTTATTCCACACCTTAAACCACTAAGCCAAACGCACATACCTTAAAGCGATGAAATCAACATACACTTCAAAGATCGAACGCAACGTTCGAACGATCGAACGAGCTTCATTCGTATTTCAAAATAAGCTCTTAGAGGATACTGACATTATTTTTTTTTTTCCAATTTTCATCTGCCATCGGCTATTCAGCCATAATCAGATTTTATGATTCAGTGGGAGTTTCAGGAGGTATTCCAGCAAATACTCTTCCCCATTCTCAGTGTCTTGCGTCCAGCTGTAGTATTTGCCATCGCTTCAATCTAGTTGTGTCATTGGCACTGTCAACCAGGTCCCGGGCGAGTTGGTTTGTATGCTTTTGGAGTCTATCCTTGTATTTTGTGGCATAGTTGTTAATCTCCTCCTTGATGGTTGGCATGTTCAAGTATTTGTGCACTTCCACATTTCTTACAAACCATGGTGCATTTGATATTGCTCTTAGGACATTATTCTGGAATCTTTGTAGGATTTCAAGATTAGAATTACTGGCCGATCCCCAGAGTTGAATTCCATATGACCATATTGGTTTTATGATGCATTTATACACCAGCAGTTTATTAGACAGTGTTAGCTGTGACTGTCGGCCAATCAACCAGTATAACCGTTTAAAGTTGAGATCTGCTTCTTTCCTTTTAGTCTTTATATGCTTAGCCCAAGTTAGTCTTCGATCCAGATGGAGTCCAAGGTAGCGTACACAGTTTTCTTTGGGGAGCTGCTCACCTCTTAGTGTCACAGCTGGACATTCTCCTCTACGGAGTGTGAATGTGATTTGTATAGACTTGGATACGCTTGGTCTAATTCTCCACTTTTCTAACCATTCATTTATCTTATACAGATGAGTTTGCAGCATTTCTGCAGCCACGATTGGGTCTTTGTGGCTAACTAGGCAGGCGGTGTCATCGGCATATGTTGCTGTTACTATACCAACACTGGAAGGCAGATCAGCTGTGTTTATGGAATATAGGACTGGACCGAGCACAGAGCCCTGAGGCACAGAAGCTTTAATGTCGTACAATAGAGAGACTTCCTCACCAAATTTCACTTGGAATTGTCTGCCAAGCAGGTATGACTTCAGTATCATGAAGTATGAGTTTGGGAGTAATGTTTTGAGTTTGTACAGCAGCCCCTCATGCCAGACTCTGTCAAACGCCTGCTGGATGTCTAGGAAGACAGCTGCACAGTATTCCTTCTGTTCTAGAGCTTGTCGTATCTTGTTCACCACACGATGAACCTGTTCTACTGTGGAGTGTTGCTCCCGGAAGCCGAATTGGTGGTTAGGTATTATACCATCTTCTTCCAAGATTGGCTTAAGCCTGCTTAGTAAGATTTTCTCAAAGAGTTTAGATATTGTTGGAAGAAGGCTGATTGGTCTGTATGAACTGGGTTCTTTGGGAACTTTTCCTGGTTTTAGTAGCATGCATATCTGTGATATTTTCCACAATTTAGGATAATAATGCACTCGCATAATGGCATTAAATAGCATAGTCAGAAATACAATAGGTTTCCTTGGCAGCTGTTTCAAGATTTCAGCGGTGATCAAGTCAAAACCTGGAGCTTTTTTGTTACTTAATAATCTAATAGATCTTCGCATCTCTCTTGGTGTTACGAGCTTTATTGGTAGCGATAATTGTTGATCACTTTCCAGGAAGGTGTTCACCTCTCGTTCAAAATCAGTTTCATATGTAGGTGCATTTGGCTGGAACACTTGACTAAGATGTTGCGCGAAGAGTTCGGCTTTTTCCTTGGGGCTTTTGATCCATGTTCCCGACTGTGATCTTAATGGAGGTACTGGCTGCTGTGGCTTTTTAAACTGCTATAGATAAAAAATAAGACATTTTTTTTTTTTTTTTTTTTTTATTATTAGAGATGCCTCTCTGGGCTCTCTTGGAAATACAATCTAGTCTTAAGACTAATAAGTATTTTAAATTTGACCTACACTACTAATAAGGCTAAAAACTAAGAATGTGTTCATTAACACTTTTCTTATTGTCTCTATTAAGGGGAAGACACTTAGTTAATGTGTTCATAATATATAGCACTCACTGCACTCATTACGCTATCACTATACTAAACTAACTCAAATGGTTTTGTCCTTTTCAGTCTTCTCTCTATGTCCGTGATATCGAGGAGCTGGATGGCCTCGACATTCACATGATGATGAAGCCTGTGTTCGTGGCTTCGGCATATTTTTTGATGATTTGGCTGACAGGTTCCACTGCGAGGTCCCGGTGGAGGTTGTCGTTTCTTATGTACCAGGGTGCGTTTACGATACATCTGAGTACTTTATTTTGGAAGCGTTGGATCATTTGCTTTGTTTGGTACAACCCCACAGCTGAATACCATATGTCCATATTGGCATTAGGACTTGTTTGTACAGTAGTAGTTTGTTGTGCACTGACAACGCCGAGTGTCTTCCGAGTAGCCAGTACATCTTCCTATAGCGAAGATCTAGTTCATCGCGTTTCTTTTTGACATGAGCCTTCCAGCGAAGCTTGACGTCTAGTGTCATGCCCAAGTATTTGGCTGTGTTTTCGTACGGTATTGCTTTGTTGTTAATATATACCGGGCTGTATGAGTTTCTTTTATTGGTGAAATCTATGTGAATTGACTTGGACTCATTGAGTTTTATTCGCCATTTTTTTGTCCAGTCATAGACAGTGTTAATGGCAGATTGAACTTTTTCCACTGCTTCTTCATGACTGTCCCCTATAGCCATGATAGCGGTATCGTCTGCAAAAGTTGCAATGGTATTGTCTTCTAACGCTGGAATATCAGTTGTGTATAATAGGTACAGGACCGGCCCTAAGACACTTTCTTGTGGTACTCCGGCTTTAATTGGCTTTATTTTTGAGTATGATTCATCTTGTCTAATGCGGAACTTCCTGTCAGATAGGTAAGATTGTAATATATTTGTAAATTGTTTAGGTAGCATTTTCTTTAATTTGTGAATAAGACCTTTATGCCACACCTTGTCAAAAGCCTGTGCTACATCCAAGAAGACTGTAGAACAAACTTTTTTTTCTTCTAGTGCTCTTTCTATGATATTGGTTATTCTATGGACCTGGTCTATTGTGGAATGTTTTTCCCTGAAACCAAATTGGTAATCAGGGATTAAGTTTTTATCTTCTAATAAAGGCTTTATCCTTTTTATGAGAAGTTTTTCAAATAATTTAGATAATATTGGTAACAGGGAGATCGGCCTGTATGATGTTACTTCATTAGCTGGTTTTCCTGGTTTGGGAATCATAATGACCTCAGCGAATTTCCACACATCTGGGACATGTTTTAGTCTGAAAGAAGCATTGATGAGTGTGGTAATCTTTATTATTGCTTTACGAGGCAGATTACGCAAAATTTCTCCGGTTATGAGATCGTAGCCAGGAGTTTTCTTTAGGCGTAGGCGATTTATTTCACTAGACACTTCTCTTGGTGTGACAAGTTTTATTTCAAGCTCTTCTTGTACTATACTTTCATCCATTATAGTGTCATTAGTATTATTTTCGTGTGGTTGAAAAATTTGTTCGAGATGTTGTGCAAACCTTGCAGCTTTTTGAGCGTTATTTACGGCCCATTGACCATTATCTAATTTAATAGGAGGGACTTGAGTGATAGGTCTTTTTAAATTTTTTGTGACTTTCCACAAGGAATAGTCTGTGGCACGGTCACTTGTCAGCTGATGAAGATGAGTAGTCATGGATACATCGAGGAAGGTTTTGATTTCTCTGGTTAATTTCTTTGAGAGGTTATTCAGCAGCGTTTTGTCCTGAGGAAATCTCGTTTGTTGCCATTTTTTTCTCTGCTTCCGCTTTTCAGCAATCAGATTTCTAATTTCTAAAGGATATTGATTGCCTATAACCCTTTTCTTGGTGATAGGTGTATTATTCCAGGCACATTGCTGAATATCTACAATGAATTTCTCTACTTCTAGATCTAGTTGCTCAGAGTTTTTAAGAGGAACCTTCAGATTGATGATGTTATCTAGGTCCAACTTAAAGCTTTCCCAATCTGTATTCTTGTTCACTAAAGTCGGGTTGCTTTCTTTTAGGATATTTTTTTCAGTTAGAGTTAACATTATGGATGAGTGGTCCGAACTCATATCGTATCCTTCCTCAATGTGAATGAATGAAGTAGTTATGTTCTTGTATATAAAAAAATCGATCAGATCGGGAACTTTGTTGGTATCAGTTGGCCAGTAGGTCGGCTTTCCCGTTGATATAACGTCACATTTCGTTTCTTTGATGGCATGTAGCAATCCTTTGCCCTTAGTGGTAGTAAGCCTAGAGCCCCAGTGAGTGTTCTTCGCATTAAAGTCACCTCCTAGGATAAATCTGTTGCCTAGTGGATCCAAAAAGTTAATGTATTGTTCTGCCTTCAGTGCATATTTTGGAGGGCAATATATGGCTGCTATGGTAATAGGATACCTTTTTGTTCTGACACATACAGCTACAATTTGTTTATCGTCATCTTCAATCTTGAACTCTTCGTAGTGAGAGATGGTTTCCTTTATTATCACTGCACTACCTCCTCTGGTTGTATTGTCAGGATGTAGAGCCTGGTAAACTTTGTAGCCTTTGATTTTGATGAAGGATTCTCTAGTGAAATGTGACTCAGATATGAGGCACACGTCAATTTTTTCTGTAGATAGGACAGCCTGTAGTTCGTTTTGATGACGAAATAGCCCATTGGCGTTCCATGCCATAATTTTGAGAGAGTTAAGAGACCTTACTTCATAGGATCATTTCTATAGTAAGCTCTTCACTAGGCAATCACAAAAAATAAGACATAGATAAAAAATAAGAAACCGGCCAAGTGCGAGTCGGACTCGCGCACGAAGGGTTCTGTACCAGAATTACTCTGTTGTATGGGATTATTATTATTATTTTGATTTTAATATTTGTTGTTGTAGCCACAATAAAAATACATAATCTGTGCAAATTTCAACTGTCTAGCTATTACGATTCTTGAGATCTAGCTCGGCGAGTGGTAGCCATGAAAAAGGGCTAAAATATCACGGTTTTTGTATGGGAGCCCCCCTTATTTATTATTATTATTTTGTTTTTAGTACCTATTTGTTGTTTAGCGGCAACAGAAATACACAATCTGTGAAAATTTCAACTATCTAGCTATTACGGTTCTTGAGATACAGCCTGGTGACAGACGGACAGCGAAGTCTTAGTAATAGGGTCCCGTTTTCACCCTATGGGTACGGAACCCTAAAAAAAAGGATCCTGACATCCTGGTACTTAAACTCTCCCTCCGTCTTACTCCTGACGCGAGTTTAATATTTTAATCCATCCCAAAAAGCGCTGAACGCCGCTAAAGAATTTTTCACTTTAAAAACAAGACGCACTGCCATAAAAAAACTATTTTCATTCGAATTAAGAGAGTATTGAGAAAATATTTACTAAGCAAAGCTTTTATAGGAAAAAACGTACAATCTTGAAGCAGCGTCATAAAGTATTCATGTCCGTACGGCAGCTAAGAAAAAATATAAGTTATACAATTGAAAAACCCGATTTTCCTGGACCGTATTGCTTGCACGCGTCAATACACATGTCCCGAACACACCCGCCTTCGGGTCATCCATCGTGAACCTTTCCTTTGTCTAAAACAGTGGTTGCCAACCTTTTTATGTTTAAAAAAGGAAAACTGACAAAAGTTATATATATAACGTAGGTTTTATATGAGCTGACGTTTATAGGATTATTATGCATATACGTTCAATAACAAGTTCCCAATGATAATCAAGGTTATAGTTATGTTTTACAAACACAAATAGTTTATTTAAATAAGCGGTTTTAACAAAGGAAAATATCCATCAGACTTCAAACTAGGCTGAGCCTGTATCTTGGCCGTTAGTATATTCATTCTAGATTTTTTAGCGGCAAAATTTATAATTGTTTCAAACAGCTGTTGTGCTATTCCTATATACGAGTACATTAAAATACAATACTCTCCCGCCCCCTCTGTATGCCGCTTCACCCGCCCCCCCCTTGAAAAGTGTCCCGTTTTACAGATTTTCTAAATTTTCAGGAAAACTATATAAGCTAGGATAAAATCATCAATGACTGAATTATTTGTCATTAAATTACCTACAAATTAGTACTTAGCAGCAATAAATTAAAATTATAAATTTAGCCATCTTGCCCATACATTCAAATCTAGAATGAATAGATTAAGTCTGCGAGAGCGATTTTAACTAAGTAGATACTAAGATAGGTACATTTACAAATTGGCGTTATAAAAACAACTGTGAGGTGCATGCAAAAAGTGAACACAAATACAATACATACAAAGAGCGACAGAGAGTTCGTAACGGAGAGCATAATGTAACAATTTACAAGTGTGTGTGTGTGTTTGGGTGATAATCCCGTATGAAATGAAAACTTTAGTAAAGTTTTAGTAAAACCAGTGCATAAAATCGCGATCCTACACGGTGTGTTTGAACCAAGTGGCTTTTAGACACTTATTCATACACATGATGATAATGATTCATTGTATTCATTAACGATAATCTAACCAATATTATAAATGCAAAAGTATGGATGGATGGATGGATGTTTGTTTGTTACTCAATCACGCCAGAACGGCCCAACGAATCTGGATGAAATTCGGCACATAGATAGAGAAAAGTTTGGAATAGCACATAGTCTACTTTTTATCCCGGAAAATTTCCGCGGGATAGCGATAAACGAATTCTTTGCAGAGGAAGTCACTGGCAACAGCTAGTATTTTGTAAATTAGACTCTTGCAGAAGGTAAACAACTACAGTCCAATGATATTTCTTCGTAGTTTCCCGCAGTTTGAACCCCAAATTACTCTCCCTAGGAAAGCATTGACCTTAAATCTATAAAAATAAAAAAAGCTGCGTTAAAAAGTCGCTAAAAGTATACGACATCTACTTGAAATTAATGAGGGAAAGTTACGCGGATTGTACGAGTACGGGTGGCAATTTGTTTTCATGTAATTCTGTTAGTGCTCTCGTGGCGGCAAACTGTGCTGGCAACAAGTAATTAAGTACCTCTGCGAATGTGAGTGTGTGTGTATGTTTGTTACTTCTTCACGCGCGAACGACTGAACGGATTTGAGTAAAATTTTGAACGGAGATAGCTCGTACCCTATATTAACACATAGGCTACTTTATATCCCGGAAAATTGCATAGTTCTCGCGGGATAATGCTAAATATGTCAAAGGTCGCAGCTGCCTACTCGCAACGTAAATCTATTTTAAAAGGCAAAGGGGCTTGTGCCTAGGCAACCACATCAAATTATATGTATTAATGTTTTAATGTTTATTCCTTATTTGTTAATATTGTATTATGTTTGTTTTTGTTTTTATTATCGTATTGTTTTTATACTATTCTTTCTTTTAATGTACTTGTTACCCGATGGCCCCAATGGAAGACCAGCGTTGGCCGTAAGGCCAGCAAATGCTAAGTTGGGGCCATTTTATGTCAATTTTTTGTAGCTTTTAATATGTTTTTGTTTTTTAATTACTGTGATTGTCATAAATAAACTTTTTCTTTCTTTCTTTCTTTTCTTTCTTAACTACCTGCTAAAGCAACTTTAACGACGTGTAACTTTTTGGTCTTCACTCATATAACGAACCCCGTACACATAAAAGTGTATCTTCAAAGCAGCTCTACAATACTTAATAGATCCCCATCTGCTCGCTCTCACTGGACGGCTAGCTTACCATTAAAATTCTAGGAAGCTGCGCCTACGTGCCGCAACTACCAACCTTCTCCATTTCAACTCTTGTTGCGTACCTATTAAATACATGTTTAACGTTGCCGTGTTATTTTCACTAAATAAATCCTCTTTTTCGACGACTAGTGCCGGCTTGATGTTTTTTTGGATTTGGTCATCTTTAAAAGGTTTCATTATACCAATATCAAACTAGGTACGCCTTACCATGACACGTCCTAATTCCGATTCAGTTCAAGTTTTAGGTGTCACTTTTAGTATGACTCTGACAGCGAGCGAACCTAAACTGAATCGCATTAAGACGTCATGGTAAGGCCCCTGTAGAGCTGCCTTGAAGAGAAACTTTTATCTTTACGGGATTCGTTATTTTGCACAATAAAGAGTTTACATACATATTTCTTAACGAAACTGTGGTGGCTGAGGGCCGACTATTGAAACAATTATATCTTACTAGCTTCTGCCCGCGACTTCGTCTGCGTAAAATTATACGTATAAACCTTCCTCGTGAATCACTCTATCTATTAAAAAAATTCGCATCAAAATCCGTTGCGTACTGTTAAAGATCTAAGCATACATAGGGACAGACAGCGGAAAGCGACTTTGTTTTATACTATAACTAGCGACCCGCCCCGGCTTTGCACGGTATATTATGCATGTATTATACATATAAACTTTCCTCTTGATTCACTCTATCTATTAAAAAAAAACCGCATCAAAATCCGTTGCGTAGTTTTAAAGATTTAAGCATACATAGGGACTATGTAGTGATGATAAAAGTGACTATGATTTTTTTAATCCACTTTTAAAAGGGATAAGAAAGAAATAAGTTACTCAAAACTGCGCAATAAACAAGCATAATTAATGTCATTATTAATTTTAAAATATCATTTGCGTCCAACCGGGTCGCAGCTGGGGGACATTTGTTGTTCCCAAGTAATCTTGCTTTAGCGTAAACTGTCACTGTGAAATATTGAGGTAACCGATCATAGAGCGGGAGCTGGCAAACGATACGACGCCTCAAATTATCACCTTTTATTTTATTTTATTGTACGATGATTAACAAATCGCAGTCCTCGCGAGAGGTACGGGCGGCTGCGATTCCATGAACTACTTAATGGATTTTAGTGCTATGATTAAGATAAACTAAAAATGAACACAAAATATTTACCTTGCTACTCCGCTAAATATTTTGTGTTCATTGAAATGGACCTCCGCAAAGTAACGCCTGATTCAATAAAATATTTAAGATAAACTAATAAATGACTTAAGGTCGGTGATGTTATGTAATGGTTTGGAGTGACATGACAAATTATCACCATTATCTTCAGCATAATATTATGACATAATTATTAATGAGCAGTAGGTAAATAAAAATAATGATTTCAATGGTAATGTCAATAAAATGTTTGACAATTTAAATTAAGTAATGTAATTTAATGTAGCGTTTCAGCATCAATGACATGTATTAATGTTAAGAATTTATGTATTTTAATTGATCGATTTTGTTTAATTTTAGATAAATATTAATTTACTCACCATTTTTTTGTCAAAATATTGTACTCTGCAAGGCACGACATGAAGGACTATTTTTTTTTTCTCTGCAACATCTGTATGTTTACACTACGCATGTTGAACAATAAAATATCTTTATCTTTATCTTTATCTTTATCTTTATCTTTATCTTTGTTTTATTGCAGTATGCCTGCTAAGCGAAAACTAATTTTTATTAGAAACGAAAAAGTTTTTTGGAGTGCCGAAATTTTTAGAACAATAACTTCTAAGAAATTAGAGCAACAGTGAAATTAGCGTTATCAGTAACGATAAAACAGCTTTGTGTATTCCGAGAATAAGATTAGATTAGTTAAATTACATCGAATTATATCTGCAATCCCCGCTCTGGCTGGTTCAAAAGGCAATGCAGCGGGGAATTATTTTCAACTTACTGTAAAATTTTACTTTCCTAGTTGTAATGTTCTTTATTGTTACTTGTTTCTTAATACATACTTACATACCGTCACGCCTCTTCCCCACAGGGGTAGGCAGACTATTTTGTTCCACTTGCTACGATCCTGACATACCTCTTTCGCTTCATCCACATTCATCAATCTCTTCATACATGCTCGTCGGTTTCGGGTAGTCTTGACCGGACCTTTCTTAATAGTTTGTATTTAAAATTAAATAATAATATTACTTACATCTAATCTAATCTAACTAATATTATAAATGCGAAAGTATGGATGGATGGATGTTTGTATGTTACTCAATCACGCCAGAACGGCCCAACGGATCTGGATGAAATTCGGCACATAGATAGAGAAAAGTCTGGATCAGCGCATAGGCTACTTTTTATCTCGGAAAATTGCGTAGTTCCTGCGGGATAGCGATAAACAAATTCTTTGCAGACGAAGTCGCTGGCAACAGCAGAGCTAGTAATAAATAAAATTTTAATACACTATTTTTGAACAAGGCGGATCATCATTTTTAGACCGTAAAGACCACAGGCAACAGTTTCAGATTAACACCGCCTCTAAATTTGAATTTTACGGCTGCGGCTCCCGGTCCAAACTGGCTTCTGGCTGAGATAAAATGCAACAGGCTAGTTAATTAGGGTCTCGGCTTAAGGCCGGGGACTTAACCTATCATGCATTACTTACTTATCGAGGTCTTTGGTCTCTGGTTATAAACATTTTTGTACTGAATGTTACTGAACCGGATTTTTCTTGATTATACTGGAGCGTATGCTAATCCGAGCGGTCATCACATACGGCAAAATTTGACAATGTTAGTAACGATCATAAAATTAAGCGATTTTCTCTCGAAACGTCTGTAAGTTTCGAGGCTTAATCAGTACTTATGACGTAGGCATTCGCTTAGAATAACAGGGCCGGATTAAGGTGGTTCGTTTCCCAGCCATAGGTAGCTTTACTTTTTGCATTTTTCTATAAGTTCTAGTTTTCAGTGTCGTTTAGAAATTATTAAATCTATTGTTTTAAACTATCGCGATTTTAACTTATATTAATTTAAAGTATTACTTCCGGTTTATTCCGGGGATTATGGTGCCGTTGTAGAATAATGACCTAGTGCGGGTAGTTTGAAAAACTCGCGCAGCTAAACGAAAGTGATACCCTACATGGCAGTGTGCTCGTGACCACGGCCACTGCATCGTGGCCGAAACGTCGTGGTAATTAAAAACATTTTTTACGCGGTTAAGTCCTGGAAGTAATACATTCAATAAATTTTATTAAACCTTTCATAAATTATGAAGATTATCAAGTGTTCATGCTTGATCTAATGTGAGGTAGAAATTTTGATAAAACATCGCACGTGGGCCTGCCTGAATCTTGTTAGCGGCGTCTGACACCCCATTACTGGGCAAATTTATTGCCACACCTCAACTGATAAGATACTAGAGGGTCCATAAAATTCAATTTTAAAATTTTATAATTTCTATGGCCACTGAGTCTTGACATATTTTCGTCTCCTTTGCAAGTTTAGTTTATAATATTTTCACCTCAGCACCTCAAACGGGCGGGTTTTGTTCATTCCAGAGAGTAAGCAAAACTCAATTTTGAACGTGAGACAAAGTAACTTTTTAATTATTATTTTTTTTAATTCCGATGTCAGTGCTGGGTCTATACTCATACCCGCCAAGGCTCGTTCCAAAACCGCACTCGTGTTTTAAAGACCCTCATTATGTAACGGTGCATAAAATACTATTTTAAGTTATGTCTCGGTTATTTTGCAAGGACATAATGTACTATTATTATAAAACGTGCCAGTTGCTTTGCCCCAATCCGCTTTTCCTTTACACTCGCGCCATCTATCGTCAGTAGTTTAGAACACGGGGCGTAATAGAATAAACTACGAGACAAACGACATGATTCATAGCACGAATGATCTTGATCTACGTACACAGCGTCATTTAGATCAGCGGGAAGGCTTTGTACTACGTGATTTATGTACAGGGCTGTAAAAAGTACTTTTTCTCAAAGATGCAATGAAATGTTAACCTTACGTTCCAAATAATAGGCCGGGACGTATCACGTTGCGGGCGCGGTTGGACAAGTGGTATGTAATGGATTTTCATACAAAATGGCAGGCCTTGGCCTGCAAAGCGATCGTGTTTTGTTTTGTGGTGAAGGTCGTCGTTCGTTGCGGGGGGGCGGGGCGCGCTGCTGGAGGACACGCACGTGGAGGATATGCAGCTGCTGCTGCTCGGCCGCTGCCTAATGCACGCGCTAGCGGCAACATTCTAAGGGTTTTTTTGGAGTTTATTTATTTATTTCATTGTATGTTTGAGAAAAGCACTATACTAGCCTCGGCGTGAAAGAACTTGCAAGCTTCAAAGTCAAAGTCAAAGTCAAAAGTTTATTTTGCAAATAGGCCGCCGAGGGCTCTTTTACATGTCTTTTTTTGAATCTACCAGCGCATTCGGAAAGACCATCATTGCCAAGAAGAATGCGCCGCAAGAAACTTGGCAGAAAGTAATTTTTTCAAAATAAAATAGATTTACAATAGTACTTACATTCTACTTAACTTACCTAATACAATTAATACATTTTATAAAAGGGATGTAAAAGGTCCCTAAATTAAGTCCGTACCTTAAATTACATTGGTCTTAGAGTAGAGATGTATAAAGTCTCTACTGGTCAAAGCGAAACAAAATATGCGATAATGATAAGAAAGAGAAAGCAAAAGCAAAAATTGAATAAAAATAATCTAAGTTTAGTGGAGGTGTAAAACGCCTCCACCGTCAAATAAGTTAATTGGAGATATCTCCAATGTCGATGAGAAAAAGAGCAAAAAAAAAATATATTATATATAATAAAAAATATGAAATATGCATTTCATGTCAAGTAAGTAACTGATAAGCTTTTGGATTCCGAAGGCAAGCTTACGTCTGCCGCCCCCAATGTTGGCTCACACGCGCTCATGTCATGCTCTGAAAGCAGAGCGGTACCGAGGGCATGTATCACTTCCGTCCCCACAGGCTCGCTATGGGGACGTTTTAGGAACTTCGACGCTGCTAGCCTGTAACTAGACAGTAAATGAAAAAATAAAACAACAAAAGAAAACGGAAATCCTTCGTACTCCTATCCGGCCTCGCGAGGCTCGGCCGTCTATATACATTACTCAGCCTGCAAGCCTTTCTTTCCCGGCCTCTGCAGTAATGTACTATTACCACATACCTACTTATCTTCGCAGTCTTTGTGGTATACGGACGCGATTTTGCGGGATAATAAAGCGACGGGTAGGTAGCACTACGGGAGTGCCGGCAGAAGTGAAAACAGCAGCTTAGATTAGATTTTAATGTTGTAACCTCCATAACGCTCAAGACGCGTACCTACTGACGGGACTGAAACTGTCTATAGTACCAAGTTCCAATTAAATCAGTTCAGTAGTTTAAGCGTCAAGAGATAGAAGACACACTTTCGCATTTGTAATATTAGTATGGTTATGATCGTTTCAAATTTAAAATACAATTTCAGTCGAGCCGCGCCATGTTTGAAAGAGTAAGCAAATAAAGAGGTTTTATCATCTTTTATTACGTACCCTCATCTTTTGCGGGCCTTTTTGAAGAATTTTACTTTCTCAATAATGCATGAAATAAAAAAAGGTTAACGTTGACCAATCTGTAATAATTATAGTCCCTTTTATTCCGGCAAAAGAACGAAGAATGCTATTTTATGTGACAACATTTATGTACCTACCTAATAAAATAACAAAAGAATAAAGGCATCTGATTTAAAAAATATCAACGTTAATGTTATTTTTATGCATAGATTCGGGTAAATTTGTATTTTTATAGTTCTTTCTTGTATCTCCTTAATAGTTTTTGCGACTACTGTACATTATTGACAACTAGGCTTATTCCTAGAATAAGAAGAGTATACAGTAATTAACTATTATACTCTTCTTACACTACTACGACACCTACTTATGTATCGTGAGGAAACCTGCACACATCAATCAATCAATTATTTATTTAATCTGCGAAGCAATTCAATAGTGTGTGTCCCAATCCGCACTGGGCCCGCGTGGGAACTATAGCCCAAGCCCTCTCGTTCTGAGAGGAGGCCTGTGACCTGCTATAATGCTCTATATTATGTCACATAAAAGGTAAACTGACGAGCATAATTTGTATGTATTAGAGGTTGATGAATGTTTGTAAAAACTGAGGTCATTTTCGTAGCAAGTGGAACAAAGTAGTCCGTGTGAATCTGTCTGGGCTGCTGATGACGATGATGACTTTAGCCCTGTCTACCCCTACCCCATAAGGCCGTGGTCGTCAAATTGCGGCCCGCGGCCGTTATTTGTGCGGCCCGCGGCAAAGTTAATTGTTTCAATTGTCAACTATACCTACATTGGATATCAATAGTCAATTATACCTCTTGAAGCGCCTTTACATACTCTGCGGCCCGGCCTTGGAACTCACACTGTCATATGTGGCCCTTGGCCAGTAAAGTGTGACGACCGCTGCCATAAGGTATACGTGATCTAAGAGTATGTACGTTGAAGTGGCAATGGGCTGGCCACATCGCTCGTAGAACAGACAACCTTTGGGGGAGGTAAGTTCTCGAGTGGTGACCATGAACCGGAAGACGCAGTTGGCAGGCCTCCCACTAGGTGGACTGACGACATCGTGAAAGTTGCGGGAAACCGGTGGATGCAGGTGGTGAGTTGTCGTTCATTGTGACGTTCTACAGTGGACGTCTTCTGGCTGATGATGATGATGATGATCTTTGTATGTATGGATCGGGATACGCGTGGATCACGATAATAATTGACTGTCTAATCCATGCCATTAAATAAAACATTACACAGCTTTCGTTCGATATAGTTTTTTAAAAACGGGTATTCGCAACTCGCTATCGAATCACCCACAAAGACTATCTGCAAAGTAAATTCGTTGTAAAATGTGCGGAATTGGATTTAGCAGGAATCGAACCCGGACCTCATTCAGTGCGAATAATAGAGTGCCTGTTGAGTTATTCCATTCCGATTGTGGACCGGGAGCTGGGGGCTTAGCATGACGTCTTATTTTCGAACCAAAGTTGGCACGCTCGCTGTCATCGTAATCATCATATCAGCCGAAAGACGTCCACTGCTGGACATAGGCCTCCCCCAAGGCTCTCCACTCGGGCCGGTCCTGTGCCTGCCGCTTCCACCGCGATCCCGCGATCCTGATCAGGTCGTCGCTCCATCTTGTTGGAGGCCTACCAACAGCTCGTCTCCCGGTCCGCGCACGCCACTAGAGAACCTTCTGACCCCATCGGCCATCGGTCCTGCGAGCAATGTGCCCCGCCCACTGCCACTTCAGTTTCGCAATTCTTTGGGCTATGTCGGTCACCTTAGTTCTACTGCGGATATCATCATTTCTGATTCTATCTCGCAAAGAAACTCCGAGCATAGCCCTCTCCATAGCCCTCTGAGTGACCTTGAGCTTCCTCATGAGGCCCATCGTTAGCGCCCATGTTTCAGATCAATACGTCATCACTGCATTATACGTCATCGTAATAGAAGTGTCAAAAATGACAGCTTAAACGTAAAATTGAATCGGAACTGAATCGCATTAAGACGTTATAGTAAGGGTTAACGATTTACTTTAAACTCTATGCCACTTGAATTTTCTACATTCATCTCGTTCTTTGTAAAAAAAAAACTTTTGAAGCGATAGGTACACACAGCAAAGCTATTCGGTAAGCACCTTTGCATGCACGCGCCGCTTTAAACCTGCTTACCGAATAGCTTTGCTGTGTGTACGTAACAGTAGGTTATACATATTATAGTTTTACCTAAATACCTAGTTATCTGTGGAAATAATACCTATTGATTCAAGTGATCGCCTTTTCTATTGGGTTACTTTGAGATTTGAGACACAACCGTTGTTATTCTTTTCGAAAAATTCACTACTGTTTTTGTACGGACGTGACATTTAGGCACCTTTTGCTGTCTACCCCGTAAGGGATAAAGACGTGGTTTATATATGTATGTAAAAATTACTCAATTATTCCAGATTCATAATGATTCATTTTAAGTTATTTTAAAGTAAGTAGGTTTAAGTTATTTTTAAGATCAGACTGTATTTTTTGGTATTATTTGTTTTTCTTTGAATAAATTTCAATCATTTTAAATAACAACTCCTGGTCTAACATTAAGAGTACCTACAAGAGTACCTTAAAGCGGACACGACACAGAGAGCGCCGGAATCTGCATAGCGGATGCGGCATTTTAACACCCCAGCGGCGAAATAGGTACATTTTACAATTTGAATTATTTACAACCCAGCCTCCACAGTTCACTGTGTAACTATGGGTTAACTATTGACCTGGGTTAAACAGGATTAAGAGGGTGCATCCGTGCTGAGCTCGCAACGTCGCATTTTTGATGACTTTTTGCGATTATTTCATAGAAATTGAATGAAAGTATCAAATATCCGTCTGTAGTGCACTTCGCTTTTAGTGTATTAATGTGTCCAATGCAATGATTAATGGTGATGAACTTTTATTTTTGTATTAAAGCGATAAAATACTATACCTCGTTTAATAAGAAAATAAAAGTCCATCACGATGAATTATTGCATTAGACACATTAATACACTAAAAACAAAGTGCACTACAGACGGATATTTGATACTTTCATTCAATTTCTGTGAAATAATCGCAAAAAATCACCAAAAATGCGACGTTGCGAGCTCAGCACGGATGCACCCTCTTAAAGAGTATAAGGCCCACTTCCACAGTCCAGAGTTAAAAAATTAAATCGCTAACTCGGGGGTAGGTTTGACAGTTCCATGCATTTTGACACCACTTAGCCCCGGGTTAGCATCTAACACGGGGTTAATTCGTTAACCCTGGTCCGTGCAAGTGGCCCTAAAACTGTTTGAATTAACCTAACTTAAAGCTTGGAGGTCTATGAGGGAGGCATATGTCCAACAGTGGACGTTTAATGGCTGATATGATGATGATGATGATGATGAACGCAAATTTAACGATTATCCTTTATTTCTAAAAAGTTACAAGCCCATTATACCGCAATGAATGTTTTGTCTGTGTCTAGCTAAGGCAAATGTCAAAGTGACAGATGAAGACATAAATTCAGCCTTATTAACGCTGGGTACTCATCTACAAGTGCAATGGTTATGGTTACAGCTCGCAAATGAGTACGTGGCTTAAGATTTAACACGTGATTTAGCTCTCATTGACATTCTTGACTAATGTGATCTGGGAGCAAATTTAAACTGGCAGTTTAAAAAAACTCGAACCTCCCTTCGACGAACACGGAAGAAAAACATCATTTGTTCCAAATTCGAATGTCCCCTCTGTAACCTGTGCAGAGAAAAAAACTCTACAAATATATAAAATAACAAACATTTATTTACACAAATTTTATCTGCAAATTTATGCGCATTGTGCGCGGCAAAAACATATTAAAACTAAAACTGTACAACAAAACTTAAGTACTATTATAAAAATATTCGTTAACGAAAGGACCTTTCATGTACAGCTCAGGCTCTTAAATCTAATTTTAAAAATAAACCGATATGTTATAAAAATAATATTTTTGACTCGAAAGGCGTATGTTGAATTTTTTTTCCGAAGAACTCCAAACAAAACTGGTGGACTTAGCTGTAGTCCGGCAGCCCCGTGCCAGACATTTAAAATATCCAACTGCAATCTTCAAACTTAAAAGTGAAATCCGTGGGTGAAATATCTGTAGTACTTAATAGTTTGAAGTTGACTGGGTCGGAAGAAAATATTGAGGGTCAACTAAAGGCTGAAAATAAACACAACTTTATGGCACCACGTACGAAGTAAATAATCAAAAGCTCTACGAAAATGTATGTCAGGAATAAAAATGAAAATAATAAAATTATTCGTACCCGGAAAACGGCCTTTTTGAATCACATAAAATTGTCAAGACGTCGAGGAAATAACAATCGCCGCCACAACCAGGCAAGTAGCCTTAACGATGATATTAAATACGGGTGTACCCAATTCTTTCGGTAGCAAACATGAAAACAATATTTACAAAATAATTTTCAATTAAATTCTTCAGTATCGGCTACCAAACCCGTGAAAACATTTGCACCCTGCTCGAATGTCAAAATCAAAAATCAATACTTTAATTAAGAAAAAAAAGTAATTCAGCTGTAACCAGCCAGGCGTTTTAAGAAAAAAAAATTAACAAAGAGGTCGCATAACGGCAGCGTAACGCTGCACCTGCCAGTACGGAATGTACCTTGGATGTAAATGTTCTGAGCACTCCAGGATACCACAGGCTGGCACCCTTCGATGAACAGAAAAGAAAAACATTACTTGATCTAAATTTGAATGTCCCCTAATAATAATGTAACCGGCCAGTACGGTATAATCTCTTAGACGTAAATGTTCTGTCCAGCATTCCAAGACATACCACAGGCTGGCCGCACTATCGCGTGCGTAGCTATAACTATGACAGTAGTGAGTGGTAGGCAACAGTATTAAAAGGGACAGTTTGCAATTGACCAAAATTTTTTAGGATCTTCATCGTCAGCAACTTTGTTGGGGCACAAAAATACACCCCATGCAAAAAACGGGCACCCACGGTTTTTGTAATTTGCGTGCATAGCTAAAAGCTTACTTTCTAAGCTCTAATCCCTAAAAATCTTAATAACCATAAGTACTGATTTTTTTGCAAGAGGGTGTACAGAGCCTCTGGTAAGTTTTTGTAACAAAAACCATTTCAAACATGTTCGTGTAATCGCCTCTTCTAAGCTATGGACAATTAGACAACGCCAAGGCCAAAGTGACATCTAAATATTGACAACAAGCCATGCAATGTTGCAACAAAAAAGATCAGTAAGCTGTCCGAGCAATTAGGCAACGCCTTCTAGCGACATCTATTGACAACAAACCATGCAACGTTGCAACAAAAAAAGATTACTAAGCTGTCCGAGTGCTATAGTATCAGTTTTTAAAGTGTTAAATGCGATGAGACTAATGGCGCCGCAAATATGACGAGATGTTACACTTTTCGTGTCTTAAAACCCAGAGCCTTAATAGGGCCTGTCTCACCACTTATCAGTTATGATGAAATCTCTGCCTAGCTGTTTCGTAGTATTTACTACGAGTCTCTATTTATTTAAATAGAGACGGAATCATAGATAACTGACACTTAAGATAATTGGAACTTAACAGAAAGTGGTGAAATAGGCCCTTACTCATACTTGCGAAGCATATTCCAACCTCAGCCTTCTAGTCCGTAGTTTTCAAAGAAGCTGCTTTACTGTTCCAACATTGACTGTGACACATTAGTGGTTAATCCGAGACTGGGCGGTAGCCGGTTGACCGCAAGATGACGCGGTGTCGGACATGTAACTAGTGCCATTACTGAGCCCACCTGAAATTACTGAAAAGCATAATGGAGTAAAATATCAAATGAATCAAGAAAATTATTTCTTGATTTTTTGTTTACTTTTACGGTTTTACCGTTAGAAATTTAATTTCAAAACGACACTGAAAATTAGGACACATAGAAAAATCCGAAAAGTAAAGCTATGGCCGGGCATCGAACCCGGGTCCTCGTCATTCCGTGACGCGTGCTATACCCCTACACCACCCATAGCAGGTAACCATACCCGGCCATAGCTTTACTTTTCGGATTTTTCTATGTGTCCTAATTTTCAGTGTCGTTTAGACATAATGGAGTATTTACTATGCGATTGTAAGTAGAGTAGACCTTTTTCATACTTCATGGATTTCATACCTCGTAAAAGCCGTAGTAGCCTAGTGGTTTGACCTGTGGTCTCTCAAGCAAAGGGGCGCGGGTTCGAATCCTGGGCTCGCACCTCTGAGTTTTTCGGAATTTATGTACGAAGTTACATTTTGAAATGTACCATGAGCTTTTCGGCGAAGGAAAACATCGTGAGGAAACCGGATCAATTCCAATAAGGCTTAGTTACCCTTCTGGGTTGGAAGGTCAGATGGCAGTCGCTTCTGTAAAAACTAGTGCCTACACCAAATCTTGGGATTAGGTTGTCAAAGCGGACCCCAGACTGAGCCGTGGCAATTGCCGGGAAAAACGCTAGGAAGATGATGGATTTCATACGTCGTAAGGAAAATAAGACAAATAAAAAATATTCTGTCGAAATACTTGCCGCATAGTACGGAACTCTACGCTGTATGTGCATATAGTCCGATATACATACTTTAAAATACCTATAAAATAATCATAGTAAAATTATGGTTTTTAGAGGAACGGGATCTCTTGTTACAATATATTCATTCGTATACCTACTAGGAGGTATCTAACCTTCTTAATATGCTTAAAGGGATATTGCAATAAAAAAAATTCTTTAACATTTTTCATGGTATTGTAACAATTTTAAAAATGAAACTGCATACTCGTAATCGTACCTATTTACCTACAAGTGAATACGCTTACGAGTATGCAGTTTCATTTTTAGTTAGGTATAAACCTACCTAGGGTTAGGTAGGTTAAGTTTAGTGTAGGCGCTATAATCTGGACATCTTTAATTCCAACGTGAACAGACACCTTCTAGGCCAACGTGTACCATCTTAGGCCTCATCTTCGCCTTCCATCAAGCGAGATTGAGGTCAAACGTAGGCCTTTGTTACGTAAAAAAAAGGTAATAAGATTTAAAATGCATATAATAAACGGGATAGGCAGCAATAGCAAGCAAATTAAATCCCTTTATTGTAACGTCATGCAAATGGCTCAATACGAGTACAATAACCCAACAAGCTGACCTCACACTCCAAAGTTTAAAATCCGATGTTCATATCGCGCCATCCCGCTTACTCTAATACTCATTAATACGGGAGTAAAAGGGTCGGTATGATCCGAATTTCGAATAGACTCTCAGTCTGGAATAGACCCCAGAATAGTTCCCCCGGGCCACATTAAAATGCAAAAATGTATCGATACTTTAAACTGTCGTAGAATGAATCAGTCGGGCGTTTGTGCGTTGTAAATATATTGCCGGCTTTTCAAAATACCATTGTTTTCCATTTATTTTCCGTGCAAAAACATGTCATAAACCTGAAACGATATATACCTAGCGTTTTTTGTTTCAGTTTTGTAGTTATGGCGTGGAGTAGTGAGATATAACAAAGGGAATATAGCACTTGCATTCGCTGCTTTTTCCATAGTGCTTCCATGATCTGGGAGCAAACAAACTGTACGCTGATATTTAATACGAGACGTTACAAGAATATCTTAGCTTTACTACAGTTGCCAAGTGCAAAGGCCTAATTATTCCCTACAATTACAGCGGACTTGCCGGCCCTCTGCACTACCGTGTGGTACAAGTTACTAAAGCTTCTCTTGGTTCATTCTTAGATTGAACAAAAAGCCTATTAAAGTAATATATTTTGTTCATTCACACAGTCCACTGCTGGACATAGGCCTCTCCCATAGCACGCCATTGGGCTCGATCTTCAGCTCTCCTCCAATCCCTGCCGCCTCCTTGCGAATATCATCGCATCTAGCAACAGGACGCCCCACACTGCGTTTGCCGACACGCGGTCTCCGCTCCAGAACCAGTTTGCCAACGGCCATCAGTTCTGCGTCATGTGACCTGCCCACTGCCACTTCAGCGTGCTAATTCGCTGAGCTATGTCGGTAACCTTGGTTGTTGAGCGACCTTGAACTGGTGGACCAGCCGCAACGGTGAGTGGTCACGTTTCGGTTCCGTACGTCTCTCAAAATTGTTCAGGCATATTTATTTTAAGCACCTTTGACCTTTGTTATTTATGTTTCACTTTTGCGAAGACATACACAACCCTGATGATCTTATTTTCGTGTCTGTGTTTTTTTTGCTGTTTCTTTTTTATAAAATTGTGTGTATGCTCTTATTATTTGTGTGTCTTGCAAGATGAGTAATAAATGTCTTCTTTCTTTCTTTCTTTCTTTCTCTTTAAAAAAGTCTACATGATAATTTTTCCACAATTTAACTTTTGGGTTTTTCCTATTCAGAATGGTTTACCTCAGACAAGAAAAAAGATGTCCCAGATTTTACTATGGATATTTTTCTAATTCTTCACGTTGCATAAGAAAAACATGTTCATGTATACTTTTTTAACGCTCAAACATAACGTTAATACTGCTGGGCACAGGCCTCTCAGGTTGATATGGCATGGGCTATAGCTCCCACGCTGGCCCAGTGCGGATTGGGAACTTCCACACCATTGAATCACTTCGCAGGTGTAAGTTTCCGTTATTATTATTTTTTTTCTTATAAAGTGTTTTTGGACATTTTTACAATTGCTCCAAACGTGTTGCAGGATCGGCGGGGCGCGTGTTTAATCAGCACCTCTGTGAGACCACAAAACAAGCAATATGGACTGCCACTGGAGCTGTGCTTTGTGTGTTTATATATTAGACAGTACTTTTAGCCAATGGAAGCCAATTTTTAAATTTCAGGCCTGAGAAAATACAGTTCGAAAATGATGAAATGTTTGTTAATTGATCTCTAAACATCTGTTTCACCTCTCTGCTGAGTTCCTGATTATTTTCATATTCAAATATTTATGTTTATTGCCAGAACAGAGTCAATACCTTTGATCAATAATACAATATCGTTGATCGAAGGCCAATACCCTAACTGGGCAAGCATTATAAAAATTATTTTCTCTCAGCATTACAATATTTAATATAGGAAAACACTAAGTTAAATGTATTACTATTATAATGTCAGTTCGTTATTATGTCAAAATATGCTAGTAGGTTTACGTCCATTCCCTCGATGGGCTTTTACCATCTCCGCGGGAAGAGAAGTAACTGTTACATTCTATTTTTCTTTACTCCCAAACCAGCATGTAAGAAACACAATAGTTACTTACATAGTGACGTCACAAAAACATGTCGAGAGCTAGTGTGATTAATAAAATGCTTAAAGGCTTAGATAGATTAAAATTTCAGAGTTTAAGTCGATAATTCATTAAAAAAATATTTTATCTGATAATTTTTATACTGGGAATTAAAGTACCTAAGGCAAGTTTGAGGTAAAGACACAATATGAAGTAACTGCTGCCATGTAGCTTGGGTACAATTAAAATTACTAATTGGTATCAACTTGTTATATGGAAAAAGTTTAAATTTAATCAATCTCGACTCTAGAGATCTAATCCTGGTAGAAGCACGCACTCATAATGTTTGTATCATCAGTGATACAAATGCTTGTACCTGAATCATAGACGCTTTCAGTATAATATAATTATGTATTTTCGTAGTCATAAGTCATAAGTCATTTATTTGCAGAAAATAGTGTACGATAAGATGGCAAGCATTCCTGATAAAAACATTTAATTATAATAAAAGGCAATAAACATTTTCCTGGTAATATTTTACGTATAGGTATAGTACCATAACAAGCTATTGTATGAATTTGCTTTTGATTAATTACAAGGGCAAGATTTATCTCTACCTAGTAGTATATTAAAGAGTTATTCACTAAGTTCCCATTGATCAAATAAGACAGTTTGTAGTTAATTAATTGAATGTACTTTAGTATGTTAGTGGTTTGTTTGGGAAGGTAGGTGTCCTGAGTTGAGATGTTGTCTGTTAATGATATGATGTCTATGTTACAAACCTATTATAATTTTATAGAACAAAATGAGCGTATTGGTAGCGATATGAAAAATCATGTTAAGTTAAACAAAGAAGTACAAAAGAAGTGTTTTATTCACAATTGCATCACTTATACAGTTTATAGACACTGTTACAAGGTAAAGTAGTTGTTAACACTTCGTGTCAAACAACAACACTGATTCGCTTAGTTGAGGATGTCGGGGAGGACGACGACGGGCGCGGGGATGACGGCGGGCAGCTCGGGGGCGGGCAGCTCGATGGGGGCGGGCGCGGGGACGGGCAGCTCAGGGGTCGGCAGCTCGATGGGGGTGGGCGCGATCACGATGGGGGCGGGCACGATGGCGACACCATCAATGGGGTTCTCAGCAACATCGATGGGCTCGGCAGCCTCGTCCACAACGATGACGGGCATGGTGTCGTGGACGGGCTCTTCAACCACGATCACGGGGGTCGGGTTGATGGGCGCCTCAGGCACAACGGGAGCGGGCACGAGAGCGGGAGTCTCAGAAGCAGCCTGGTTGATGTTCAGGATGATCTGGACCAGAGGAGTGCCGCTGGCGGGAGCAGACTCAACGGGAGCGGGCACGGGAGCCGGGTTGACGGGAGCAGGGTTGACGGGGGTGTCGACAACGATGGGGTGCTCGACGAAAGCGGGTCCAACGGAGATGGGGGCGTCGACAACGATGGGGTGCTCAACGAAAGCGGGTCCAACGGAGATGGGGTTCTCGACGAAAGCGGGTCCAACGGAGATGGGAGACTCGCCACCGACGAGGGCGGGTCCGACGGAGATGGGGCTCTCCTCGACGAACACGGGTCCAACGGCAATGGGGCTCTCGACGAAAGCGGGTCCGACGGAGATGGGAGACTCGCCACCGACGAAGGCGGGTCCAACGGCGATGGGGCTTTCAATGAAGGCGGGTCCGACAGAGACGGGGCTCTCGGGCTCAACGATGATGGGCGCGGGTCCGGCCACACCAGGGAAGACCAGGGCGCGGGTCGGGCCGGCGACGGCCACGGCGACAACGGAAGCGACGATCAGCAGGAATTTCATGGTTGCTGCGAAGAAAAAAGACAGTTAACAATGGAAAAATTTCAATAGTTATGAATTTTCACACATCATCAGAGTGCTAATTAGACTTTTCAGAAGGCACAATATTAACTTATTTCACTTCTTTTTTCCCCAGTTTCTTTTACTGTGTTCCTAATCCGACTACAGTGAAAAGGAGGTTTTCTATTTCTCGTAAGCCAGGAAATTTGTATTGTAAGTATTTTTTGAAGAACAGGAGGTTATCATAACGTCTTAATGCGATTCAATTCCGATTCAATTTAGATTCGCTCGCTGTCAGATCCATTCTAGAAATGACACCTAAAACCTGAACTGAGTGGGTATTGAATTGCATTAAGACGTCATGGTAAGGCCCCAGTTGTTAAGAACTATTGTTCTATGGAAACTTACCTGTCTGGTTTGATGTTTCAAACTATGCTTTCTCTGGCAAATCCTCCAGTTTTTATACAAAAACGTTATCTCGGTTCGCCAGTAGAAGCGAATAATCAGTAATCTTAATGATCATTGATCCAAGCCATAAATATGTTTCATGTTTAGCGTGTAGATAAAATAATGGTGGATTAAAGATTATCTTTCATCCTTATCCTTTCCTGAAAGATAGGTAACAATTAAATAACTGTCAGAATCAGTCACAATATTTATGTTTTCTAATGCAAACTTTAGAACTGTGCAATAATTAAATAGTATGCAATAAAATATGAATTGTGTGGAAATGTAATAAAGTTTATTACATTACTAGCTGTTGCCAGCGACTTCGTCTGCAAAGAATTCGTTTATCGCTATCCCGCGGGAACTACGCAATTTTCCGGGACGAAAAGTAGCCTATGTGCTATTCCAGACTTTTCTCTATCTATGTGCCGAATTTCATCCAGATCCGTTGGGCCGTTCTGGCGTGATTGAGTAACAAACAAACATCCATCCATCCATCCATCCATACTTTCGCATTTATAATATTAGTTAGATTTAGTGCTAAATCAATCAACATTTAAAAACACAAAGCTTCCATAGGTCTGGGAGCAAAGAGACGCATAGAATGTACCAGTTGTGTGTTGAGTCTCTTCCCGCGCAGACGGTAAAAGTCCATCGAGGGAATGGACGAAAATCTTAGGAATGGCTATGCAGCATGATTGATTCCCCTTTCCACCTACACGCCCACAACCATGTTAAGCGTGGCCTTCAGGTCTTGTTACCTTAGGCTCTGACTACTTCGTAAAGGATAAAGACGTAATTTATATATGTAAGGTATTTTGATTCTTACCTGTATTTGGTAAACAAAATTCTAACCTCAATGTGCAAATTTTTGTAAAGAATAAAGTGTATGTATTGTGTTATCAAATAAACGTGAGGCAATATTTTGTACATAATTATGCTAATATTTCATCTCCAGTTCCTTTATTTACGGTGAAATAGTTAAAAAATAGCAAAAATGAGATGTTTTGAGGTTAGAATGTTGTTTACCAAATAGGACAGGTGTTGGCGACTGGCTGCAGCGCGGCCTTTTTATAACCAACTTGTCAACATTTCTTTTGTATGTTTTTTTATTACGTCTCAATGTCAGTTGTGAAGTAGAGCTGATGCTGTCTTGTTGCATTATTTTAAACTCCTCATTAAACCCGTGTTTCCACTAATAGTTTAGCCTTTTCATTAATACAGTCCACTCAATAGCTATCAACAGGTAAGAATGAAAATACCTTACGTATCAACAGAAAACTTAACCTAATAACTGCGGCTAAAACTCTTCTACCAAACAAAGCCCAAGGTAGAAACTGATGGTGTTATTTTCGTCCTCGGCGTAGAAGAAATCATCGATGGAGTCATATAAAACAAAAGAATTAGCCGGGTCCTTAATTAGCCGCTTCGTAAGACAGCATAATTTTTGACAGAAGACTCAAAATCCGACCAAAAGTGGCACCAAGGTCTGTCTCTTTGATCTGATGATGTAATTTAGTTCTTCGACTGTTACATTATTATTATTCTAGCCTATTGGAGTGGCCAAAGCTGTCCTCTTTTTCCGCCAATCGTCCCGGCCGAGGGCATGCCTGCCACTCTACTTGATATGCGTCTATGTCATTCCGCCATCTTTGGGTCTGCCAACGCTTCAATGGCCATCCCGCGGAACCCAACGAATAGATGTGCCTTACATTATGATTTTAAAGCTCTCCATTTTAAATTGCATACTAACTAGAATATACTTATGTACCTACTTCAAACAAAGCATACGGAACAAAAGGGCACCAAATTAAATAATAAAAATTGCCTCAGAATTCGCGTTAGCTCGTTAATTGGTGCAATAAAGATTCAGTTGTGTGATAAACGCAATAAAACGATTACCGGCTTACAGACGGCTACTACACAATGTGTCGTAGAACGTGATCGATAAAGTATCTTGTGACGTTACTAGGGAAATATTGGAAAGAGGAATCAAAATGGTGATGGGTTGCTAGCCGCAGCGCCTATAACCATGATTCTTAAGATTATCGCCCATCCCCTTGATGGCATTTTACTATAGCCTTCTTCTTTTACAAACCGTGCTATAGGTTTGGCAACGTCGCATTTTTGAAGTTAAAACTACTTAGCGGCACAGAGCGCTTTTTGGGATGGGTAAAAAATCATAATTTCGCGACAGACGTAAGACGGAGACGGAGAGTTTAAGTGCCAGGATTTCAGGATCCTCTAAGAGCTTATTTTGAAATACGAATGAATCGCGTTCGATTTTTTAAGTGTTTTTTTGTTTAGTCGTGGAGAAAAAGTACTAGGGCATCAGCAGCACATAGTTAGAGGTCTGTCAATATACATAATACGTACGTTTTTTTTGTAAGCGGCCAGTACGGTACGCGTATTGAGCATCATGGAGATTACAACATTAAAATCGAATCTAAGCTGTTTTCACTTCTGCCGCCCGGAGCACCCCGGAGTGCTACCCGTCGCATTTTTACGCTTAGGTTCACAAGCGACGTTGCCAAGCCACTACGCCATGGCTTAGCGGTTTGTCACTTGTGTGTGACGTTGCCAAACCTATAGCATGGCTTATCTATAGAAGACAACAGAGAAGGCTATGGATTTTATCATCTGCGCGGGAAGAGAAGCAACTGGTGCTTTCTATGTTTTTTCTTTACTCCTAGACTACATACTACATAATTCTAAAGGCATAAAGCGAATTTGATATGAGTATATAAAAGGCTGCAGGGTAATCCGCGGCTATGAGTTAGTTTAATGAAATACGGCGCCGCGGCCACGCTTCACGGTAATTACTTCACAGAGGGTAGACTGAGTGTGTGTAGACGCGGAATTAGGCAGAATCTTGCAGGCGGTGGGCCCTTGTGCGAGGCCTATGCAGCGGGCTTATTACGTAACTCGCTCGCGATCACCATCGTCTTCATTTTGACAGTTCATGTATGGGCTGACACATGGCATCGGAAATAGCTAGCTGTCACATTCATACAAGAACTGTCACAATGAACACGATGGCGATTGCGAGCGATTTACGTAATAAGCTAGCAGATCGGTTAATCAAAGTAATTAACCGTTTTATTCGGTAATACTGTCACTATAAGCCCTCTTACTATGAGAAGTTGCTTGTGCCCAGCAATAGAACGTATACAGGCTGGATAATTATATAATAACTAGCTTCTGCCCGCGACTTTGTCCGCGTAGAGTTAGATTGAAGAACTGATATTAATAGTTATATTCTGCAGTAATTATTTACGTAGCAGCTCTAGCCAGCTACGGCCTTTGACATGTTTATCACTATCCCGCGGCAACTTTGCAATTTTCCGGGATAAAAAGTAGCCTAAATGTTAATCTAGAGTACTAGTATGGTACCAGCTAACTCTGTTCCAAATTTTATCCAAATCCGTCCACCATTTGCGCGTGAAGAAGTAACAAACATGACACACACTCACAAACTTTTACATTTATAATATTAGCAGGATAGTGTGCTAGATATCTTGTAAAGATGTGGGCAACCTTCGCTCTGTTGTGAAAATACTAGCGAGCGAGCAAGACGGAGATAATTTAATGCAAAGGTGTGCAATTGCTTATTTCTTGAAGGCGCCGGCTACGGGTCAGGGCAGAGCCGCCATTTGCATTTAAAATAAAATGTGCATCTAAAAACCTTCGCTACAATATAAATTATTTATCTAGTCTACTTTTGTTATGTTTATTGGTAAAATAGTTAGGCACTAGGGCCTTACCATGACGTCTTAATGCGTTTCAGTTTAGGTTCGCTCGCTGTCAGTTTCATACTAAATGTGACAGCTAAAACTTGAACTGAGTCAAAATAAGGACGTCATGTTAGATAGGGAATTCCGCTTGTAAATTGTAACTTGAAGCTATATAAAATACCCAGATTATTCGGACAAAGAACAGACACTACAATTTAATTCTAAAACAATGCTCAGGAGGTTTACAACAGCGGTAAAGCCAGAAATGCTAGCTAGAAGTAACTTGATGCAGCTGTAACTTGTACCCTCTGTTTATATCATAATCTTTGGTCGTTGCGGTAATTCGGCCGCAAATCGCGTGCAACTGAACGCGCGGGTGCTTTGGACTAATTCCGACTGCAGCGCTATGCGACAACGCACACACATTTCCATGCTAGCTTTGGTAGCACCCAGTCATAGATGAATTAACGCAGAATGGTAATTTATAGATTCAGTCGTGAACTTGAAGCATCCGAGGATTTTATAATAACTAGTAAAAGTTTTATAGTAAGTATTATTTTAATTCAATAAAAATGATTGCATTACCTACTAGTAAAGATTTTGTAAAGTACAACAAAAATAATGTTTCAAATGATGTGCACCCAAATAATAACGTACTAACCATAAAAAATAGAAACTGTATTAGCAAGTCACTTGGGGAGTTGGGGACCCAGGCATAGCCCGTTCATAAACTGACATCCCCTTCTCATAAACTTAACTCCCTGCCACGTGAACCTATCTGGTATAAAGAGCCAAGGACTTTCCTACAAATTTGTGAAAGTCCCTAAACCAACTAAATCCAGCTCGAAAATCTTGGGAATCATACTATACCTAGGCAATGCTAGCAACCCATCACTATTTTGATTCTCCTTTCCACCCATACGCCTACATAATCGAGCTAAACGTGGTTCTGTCTTATTATCTTACAGCCTTATTCATAACAAAACCTTAATTGAGCTTTGTTCGGTCAATGGACTACTAACGAGTCGGACAACTAATGAGTTAACAGACTGATTAAGCTTATTTGACAGTTGCTAAAAAGTATGATTCATAAACGCTTGCTAGCAGTCTGTTAGCTAATGAGCTGTTGATAGATGGATTAGACGCGTTATGTTGTCACCTTGACTAATCATAGACCAAAAAAGGCCTTTTAGTGAATTAAAAAAAAAATTGTCAGCAGTGGCAGCGATTTAGCGGGAAACCAGCGAATTAACACGACAGACTAGGCAGTGTGGATCTAGTTCCCTTTAACTTTCCCGGCGGGAATAAAAACTTAAAACAAAAAAAAACTGTAACCACATTACTGCGAATAAAATATTTTGATTTTTGATTTTGATTTTGAACTGTCTTGCGTATGGTTTTGCTCTTGCCAAAATCAGCTGTTCACATTTGTGGCGGCCATTTTGTGAGTTAGCTAAGAGATAAAGGAGGGTCTACGGTCCGCTAACTTTTGGACTATTTAACAGACCCTTGAAGGACTGATTAGCGTTAATTGACGTTTATGAATCATGTTTTTTTGCATCGGTCGTATAGCGAGCTTATAGCGAGCCTTTAACTTTTTATGAATAGGGCTGTTAGACTCTTGTCTACCCCGCAAGGGATAAGAACGTGATTTATTGTATGTATAAGGAATTCTTAATCGCTAACCCCCTTATCCTATATCTATTTATTACATTGCTTATATCTATTTATTACATTACTTACGTAAAAGTTTATGGTTTATGTAGTATATTTTGCCTGTGTATCGTTTCTTGAGTCACAAACGGTTCTGGCTGAAAATCAGTGCTGCAGGTGTCTAAAACCTCAGCGTAATGCTGAGCCAGCGACCGTTTCACTTTTGCGGAGACACACAACGCTGATGATCTAATTTTCATATGTGTTTTTTGTTTTTGTTGTTTCTTTTCTATAAAATTGTGTGTATGCTCTTATATTTGTGTGTCTTGCAAAATGAATAAATGTCTTCTTTCTTTCTTTCTTTCTTTATCCATAAACGCTGTATAGGCTTCTGCTAACCTAGTAATCGTTTGTCCTTATCTGTGAAAGGTAAATGTAAAAGTGATAGATAAGGACAAACGACTGCTAAGTTAGCAGAAGCCTGCAGAGCGTTTATATTTTTATGTATGTATGTAAACTCTTTATTGTACAAAATAAACAAGGCAAATACAATACGTAATGTACATATTTACGTTTTATTTACGTAAATACTCGATTAAAACGAGTGGTTTTTAATTTTTTTAATTTAATGTTATTCTATATTTTGATGAATCTTTATTTTTTAACATAGGTATCATGTTAAATCACAAAAATAAAAAAAAATGCTAAAAAACTGACACAAAGAAGGATGTTATAACATTCTATATCAAGGATATTATCTTTACACCATTTTCAAATTGAATATTTTTAATAGCAATTTATTTGTTTGTCTAAATTATGAAATAAAGATTCAAGAATTTGGAATTATAATGTATTTTTATTTTATTATTTTCTGGTTTGGTTTTTTGGTTTTAGTTAAAACTAAAACCAAAATTTTAAAAATTTTACTGCTTTAAAATTTTACTTTTGTTCATTAGGTTTTTTAAATTGTATTTTACATAAATTTCTTTTAAAAATAACATTATAATTATTTACGACATTGAGGTGAATAAGTCATGGTGGGATCAATAAAAGTAAGTATTTATGGCTTATTATTAGTATATTACAAATTGACACTTTCACATCAACCGATGCTTCATTAATAACTAATAAAATAATAAATAATAAAAATGATTTATTGTACAATAAAAAAACTAGCAAGTTACAGTACTTAGAGACTATCAGATGTACCGAGAAGTCATAATGAAGTGTCAGAAATTCCGACCCCCAAACTAGGTAAAGACCTCTGTGTCTTGGGGGACTGAGTTTGAGTTTCTCCGACTTCGGCGATCTGCATAATATATAAAAAGGTGCAGTGAACAATGAATAACAACTCGCTTAGCGATACAAACAGATTATACACAAAAACAAAGTAAAATAGTAAAAAACAGAAATCGATCATGCAACCACAGTCAAAATAGACAATCGTATCCATGGGAGCATAGTTGGTAGTACCTATTATAATAATTATATAATACTAGAAAGCTTTTTGGCCACATCTATGCATCACTTGAAATATTTGAAGATTGAAGTTTAGGTTAGGACACTGTTAAGAGGAGATTTTCTGTGTTAACATAATTATGTAAGGCCTTGCAACCATTTCCTAACTTTGACTTTAACCTCGTGTTTATACTAAATCTTAAACTATTTATTACAAGAAAACGGGACTTAATCACGTGAATAACAAGTATTTTTTGTAAATACCTCGACGTTTTGGATGCGACTTTGCGTCCATGGTCTGGAGAGGACTGAAGAGGTGGGTATCAACATCTTCTAACTGCACGGCTTTTCCTAACTACCCGCGCTTGGTCTTTATTATTAGTTTGTTCACTAGGGCTGTCGTCTTAAAACCATCCTCCCGGTTGAAATTACGGTGCTTCCTGATTTCAACTGCTTCAGGTATAATTCTACTATTGAATGCCGCTCAGTAGAGAGAGATGTTCAGCAATAGCGGACCTTGTTCACCTGTCGATTCTTAACAGCTGCGATGTGTTCCTTGACTCTTTCGGCTATGGTACGCTTCGTCTGCCCTATATAAGAACTAACACTGTTGCAGTCGATCTTGTAAACGGCCAGTGATTGAAAGAGTATCACATCCTTTGGTGATCTGACGTGGCCCATGATCTTGGATAGTGGCGTATATACAGTTTTTATTGAGTGCTGTACCGACTTTATCCGTTTCCCTTCTACATACGGCATAAATGCCAGTTGCCTCCAAACATCGGGATGTTTACCCCTAGATTTCCGCCTGGGTTGCCGTCTGTTCACCCTGTACCCATTCCACCTGAGGACCCCTCGAATATGCGAAATCTCGCTCTCCAAATATTCTCGGTCGCAAAGGTCACGTGCTGTGTCAAAAAGGGTACTCACGACAGACTGCAGGTGACGGGGATAGTGATGTGACAAAGCGTTCAAATACCTGTCAGTGTGTGTCGGTTTCCTGTATACAGTGTGCGTCAGAGATCCGTCCAATCGACCCATCACTCTAACGTCCAAAAAGACCATGGTTGCAAAGTCGCATCCGAAACGTCAAGGCATTTACAAAAATACTTGTTATTTACTTGATTAAGTCCCGTTTTCTTATAATAATGTGTGAAAATCGCGAAAGTTTGAATCGATATAATCTTAAACTGAATTTGACTAATTAATACACAGTATAAAAACCTTACTTGCTAAAATAAATTCCGGAAAACCAGATGATTTACAGTATTTATTTAGTTTTTCTACACATTTATACATAATAAATTAACTGCGTTAGTACACTAATACAGACAAACAAATTAATTACAAAACAATTAGTGTGAAGCGTAAAAATTTTTGGTACCTAGTGTCTTGATCATTATCTCCCTTAAAGTATATTTACGATCTATAATGATATTTTCAAATCGATTCATAGCGACAAGTTATTGCTTAATATAAAGTAATGCAATCAAATTATGAGTGTCTACCTTTTTTAAATTCGTTTAAAACTGGCTGTATTACCCAGCAAAAAAGGCATATATCCTTCTACATCAACAACCTTGATCATTTTGTACAAATACAGAGTCAATTTATTGAATAAAAAGGCAAAATTTGACAGTCAGAAATGTAGTGTGTTATAAGCCGCGGTAAGAAGTCATTCTTTGGTATAAGACTCGATATCAATCAGTGCTAAAAACACCGGCACAGCCCAACTGTAACCTTCGATCTATATATCCCAGTGAGTAGCATAATTAAGTAACTAAAAGTCTCATTCTTTACCATCAGGTTATAATACCCCTCTTTCCCTCCCTCCCTTTTAAATTTGTTAAAATTATAAATAAAAAAAAAAAAAAACAAATAACATAAGACAAAATACACCGATTGACACAGTCCCAAACCAAGCGAAGCTTGCACTATTGGGTACCAGGCAACAAAAAAAAAAAAAACAACTTAACCTAAGATTGATATAGCAACCCCCCCCCCCCCCCCGACATCCTCCTCCTACCCATCCGTCCTTCTAGCTGATGATATTATGATATTATGATATGTCCCTTATAATTTTTTTTATTTTTATTTTTATTTTTTTAAATAAATAGTCTAATGAACACAACTATCCCCTTAATTCAATTTTGAACCAGTGATCTAAAAATACAAGCACAGCTCATTGTAAACTTAACCTACGATCTATATAGCCCAGTGAATGGAATAAGCAAGTAACAGACAACATTCTTTACCATCAGGTTATGATACCACTCTTTCCTTCGCCCCTCCCCTTTGCTGAATTTTATTCTACTGTCAATATAGTCCAGTGAATAGAATAAACAAGTAACAGTAAACGTTCTTTACCATCAGGTTATGATACCACTCTTTCCCTCGCCCCTCCCATTTGCTGAATTTTATCTTACTGTCAATATAGCCCAGTGAATAGAATAAACAAGTAACAGTAAACGTTCTTTACCATCAGGTTATGATACCACTCTTTCCCTCGCCCCTCCCATTTGCTGAATTTTATCTTACTGTCAATATAGCCCAGTGAATAGAATAAACAAGTAACAGTAAACGTTCTTTACCATCAGGTTATGATACCACTCTTTCCCTCGCCCCTCCCATTTGCTGAATTTTATCTTACTGTCAATATAGCCCAGTGAATAGAATAAACAAGTAACAGTAAACGTTCTTTACCATCAGGTTATGATACCACTCTTTCCCTCGCCCCTCCCCTTTGCTGAATTTTATCTTACTATCAATGTAGCCCAGTGAATAGAATAAACAAGTAACAGTAAACGTTCTTTACCATCAGGTTATGATACCACTCTTTCCCTCGCCCCTCCCCTTTGCTGAATTTTATCCTACTGTCAATATAGCCCAGTGAATAGAATAAGCTAGTAACAGACAACGTTCTTTAGTTACCATCAGGTTATGATACCCCTCTTTACCTAATAATACTTAAATGATCTATTTCAGTGATATAGCATATAACAATTTTGTGAATAGAATTACTTAAAATACGATTATCACGTCATCGTGTGAATCTCTGCTTATTTCTTTATCCTTCTACACTTATTGTCCGTTGATTCCTAATTCTAAGATTTCTGTAGTCGCCACGATCGCAGTATGATGGTTTAATACTCAGAAGGATGCTGCTGCCCATCCTCTGGAATGACTCCCTTAGTCGCCTCTTACGACACCCGTGGGAAGAAATAGTGTGATGCAATTCTTAGCTGGCACCATACAGCTGTATATTACCAGCTAACACATCACAGCAATGAATCAAATGATTAATCCAGTGACAAGGATATATAAAAATAAGAGCTATTTAATAAAATGCTGCTTATTTCTATCGTCCTCTTGGGTGAAATTATCTGATGACACTTCTGATGAAACGGTAGACAAGAATTGTGCTTAGTGGATAGTGACACCCCTAAATATTATCTAAAAGTGATAACGCAATGTAAACTTATTCTATGGTGGTTTCGTATATGCTTCTTAAATTTTAAGACTTAAGACTATTTTTTTTTTGTTAACGAAGTGAATACTCATTTTACGAGTACCACCGGACCTGGGGAGGCCCGTATGGTTATGGTGGACTCTCTCCCCCCACCTCTCTCCGAATGGAAAGGGACGAGGGGAGCCTACCACCTAAAAACACTCCGATGTTGCCGCATTGCCCGGCTAAGATAGGCGCCGGGATCCCCAAGAATCAAGTTAACGTCTTAAGACTTATGTTGGGAATATAATAGTGACAACATTTAAGGCCTGTTTCACGACTCTTTGTAAAGTTCCGGTAATCTTATTAATAAGATAACCGGAACTTTACAGATAGTGGTGAAACTGGTACTAAAACGTGACCTACAACGGCCACGCTTGTTTGTATCTTCTTTAAAAAAAAAAGGTAAACACTCACACTCACATCCCAACATACATTACAGACAAAAACCAGAAACTACTTGCACTTATTAACCATAAGGTGATACCTTGTTCACGATTTGCAAATAAAAATACCCAGTGCTAACCAGACATCATCCATACAGCCTCTAACCCTGCCCAGTGGATTGTCTCATCGAGTGTTTCCCTTCTTAGTTTGGAATTTGGACATTCTTTTATCTTTATCAAAACGATGCCGCAGACTTAATTTTACTAAAACTTTCCTATTTCTATGCTACTTAACGACTACTACTTATTGCTATGAACACCATTGTTTCCTCTTTATCTCGTTTTCGCGATTCCCAGTGATTTAACCAGTGATTAAACGAATGTAGGATGAACTGATAATTGGTTAAATCACTGGGTGAAGCAAATGTTGTACAAAATAATCACTGTAAGATGAACTTACATCATATTTTATTGAATCAGGCGTTAACTTGCGGAGGTCCATTTCAATGAACACAAAATATTTACCTTGCTACTCCGCTACTAACGCTAACGCTAGTAACGGTAGTAACGGTAGTAACGCTAGTAGCGGAGTAGCAAGGTAAATATTTTGTGTTCATTGAACTTACATCAGTTTACTCCAGTGCTTACAACCAGTGATTAGTTTGAACAATGTTTGCTTCACCCAGTGATTTAACCAATCATCAGTTCATCCTACATTCGTTTACTCCAGTGCTCAATACCAGTGACAACGTTGTACAATATCTGCGTCTCCCAGTGATTTATCCAGTGATCAGTTTGCACAACGTTCATGTATTCCAGTGATTGAAACCGCCCAGTGCCAACCTAGAGGACTAAGATGAAATGCCTCTTGTGCCATTAATGAAACCGGATGTCTTACTCTCCATGCCGGAACGCAGCAATGCAAGCACTGCAGCTTAGCGGCAGGATTAGCGAGCAAGATGGTGGTAGCGATCCGGACGGACCTTGCACAGGGTCCTCCCACCCACGAAATTGTGCTAAAGCTAACTTAAAATTACTATTCGTATGAATGCGCTATATCTAGTTTTATACTCATTTTTAATAGCCTATAATTAATGCGAAGCGGCCGCTAGGCTTGTTTGTCTTCCCATATTAAAAAATTCAACCAAAAAATAAAAGTAAAAACACTCACTTCCCACTACGTCACTTGTCATTGTTTAGCCTAAAACTTAGCATCAACCAGCGATCTAAAAATACGAGCACAGTCCATTGTAAACTTAACCTAAGATCTATAAGCCCAGTGATTAGAATAAGTAATTAACAGTCATCGTTCTGTACCATCAGGTTATGATACCCCTTTTCCCCCTCCCCTCCCCTTTCCCCTCTGACATCCTCCTCCTACCCATCCGTCCTAGTAAATGATATAAGTCACTTATAAATAAATAGTCTAATGAACACAACTATCCCATGAGTTCAATTTTGAACCAGTGATCTAAAAATACGAGCACAGCTCATTGTAAACATAGCCTACGATCTACTCGTATATAGCCCATTGAATAGAATAAACAAGAAACAGACAACGTTCTTTACCATCAGGTTATGATACCACTCTTTCCCTCGCCCCTCCTCTTTGCTGAATTTTATCCTACTGTCAATATAGCCCAGTAATAGAATAAACAAGTAACAGTAAACGTTCTTTATCATCAGGTTATGATACCACTCTTTCCCTCGCCCCTCCCCTTTGCTGAATTTTATCCTACTGTCAATATAGCCTAGTGAATGGAATAAACAAGTAACAGACAACGTTCTTTACCATCAGGTTATGATACCACTCTTTCCCTCGCCCCTCCTCTTTGCTGAATTTTATCTTACTGTCAATATAGCCCAGTAAATGGAATAAACAAGTAACAGACACAATTCTTTACCATCAGGTTATGATACCACTCTTTCCCTCGCCCCTCCCCTTTTCTGAATTTTAGCCTACTGTCAATATAAACCAGTGAATAGAATAAACAAGTAACAGATAACGTTCTTTACCATCAGGTTTTGATACCACTCTTTCCCTCGCCCCTACCCTTTTCTGAATTTTATCCTACTGTCAATATAGCCCAGTGACTAGAATAAGCAAGTAATAGACAACGTTCTTTACCATCAGGTTGTGATACCCCTCTTCTCATCCTCCTTTTACCCATCCGTCCTCCTAGCTGATAATATATGTCCTTTTTAAATATAAATAGTCTTATGAACACAACTATCCCTTTAGTTCAATTTTGAACCAGTTATCTAAAAATACGACCACAGCCCATTGTAAACTTAGGTAACCTAAGATCTATATGGGCCAGTGAATAGAATAAGCAAGTAACAGACAACGTTCTTTACCATCAGGTTATGATACCACTCTTTCCCTCGCCCCTCCCCTTTGCTGAATTTTATCTTACTGTCAATATAGCCCAGTGAATGGAATAAACAAGTAACAGACAACATTCTTTACCATCAGGTTATGATACCACTCTTTTCCTCGCCCCTCCCCTTTGCTGAATTTTATCCTACTGTCAATATAGCCCAGTAATAGAATAAACAAGTAACAGTAAACGTTCTTTACAATCAGGTTATGATACCACTCTTTCCCTCGCCCCTCCCCTTTTCTGAATTTTAGCCTACTGTCAATATTGCCCAGTGAATGGAATAAGCAAGTAACAGACAACGTTCTTTACCATCAGGTTATGATACCACTCTTTCCCTCGCCTCTCCCATTTGCTGAATTTTATCTTACTGTCAATATAGCCCAGTGAATGGAATCTAAATATATAAAAGAAGAAACTGACTGACTGACTGACTGACTGACTGACTGACTGACTGACATATCAACGCACAGCCCAAACCGCTGGTTCTAGAGATACCAAATTTGGCACGTAGGTTCCTTATAAGGTCTAGGGGTGCACTAAGAAAGGATTTTTCAAAATTCGACCTCTAAAGGGGTTAAATGGGGGTCCAAAGTTTGTATGGGGAAACAAGATTAGTTAGACTATTTTATTCGAAACTTCACAGGAGTAATCCTAACAATAAATGAGTAAACACCTGTTTCAGGTTTTTTGCAAATTCAACCCCTAAAAGGGGATAGGGGGTGACAAAGTCTGAAAATCAACGTGGGTATTATATTACAGTGGGTAGTATTGTTTGTACGGTTTATCGGGTCGCTGATTAAGAAAACAACAACACACATATCTACCTGATACACACACATACACACACACACACACACACACACACACAAATTTCCACGGGAACGGGAAAAAACGGGATTTATTATATTCGATTCCGAGTGACCCTATCTAAAATTTCGTACACAAGTAGATGATTACAAAACTAAGAAAATAATTTCAGGATTTTTGGAAATTCTCACGGGATAAGGAAAAAACGGGATTTATATATTCAGTTCAACGAAATCCTATGAACTATAATTACTAGACTTCAAATTTGGCATAGAAGTAGGTGATTATAATAGTAAAAAACAGTTTTAAGGATTTTCGAAAATTACTACAGGATAAAGAAAAAACAAGATTTATATATTCAGATCTACGGGATCGATTTTTCGTTTTAATGATCGTAGAAAACTGAAATTTGGCCTTCAGGTTCCTTGAAGGGTATAGGGGAGCACTACCGAAAGGATTTCCCAAAATTCTGACGGAAATGAACGGGAAAGAACGGGATTTTTTGTTATACTGCAGTGCAGGTTGTAGAAAGCTGAAATTCGACATGTAGGTTGCTTAGGGAGTGTAGCTAGAAGCATGTAGAGAGGACTTTCCAAAATTCCCACGGGAACGGGAAAAACTGGATTTTTCGTTTTACTGGTCGTAGAAAGCTGAAATTCTAAATGTAGGTTGCTTGGGAAGTGTAGAGAAGTATTAAGAGAGGACTTTCCAAAATTTCCCACGGGAACGGGAAAAAAACGGGATTTTTCGTCTTATTCGTCGTAGAAAGCTGAAACTTGGCATGTAGGTTGCTTGAAGAGTGTAAAGAAGCTATAAAAGATCATTTTTCAAAATTCCCACGGGAACGCGAAAACGGAACTTTTCGTTTTACTGGTTGTAAAACGCTGAAATTCGGCATTTAGGTTGTTTGGAGAGTATAAAGAAGCATTAAGAGAGAAATTTCCAAAATTCCCACGGGAACGGGAAAAAACGGGATTTTTCGTTTTACTGGCCGTAGAAAGCTGAAATTTGGCAAGTGGGTTCTTTGGGGAGTGTAGGGAGCATTAAGAGAGCATTTCACGAAATTCTTACGGGAACGGGAAAAAAACGGGATTGAAATACTCCTGGTACACACAAGCGAAGCCGTGGCCAAAAGCTATTTGTCAATAAATGAAGTCTACGCGGACGAAGTCGCGGGAAAAAGCTAGTAAGCAAATAATAGACAACGTTCTTTACCATCAGGTTGTGATACCCCTCTTCTCATCCTCCTTTTACCCATCCGTCCTCCTAGCTGATAATATATGTCCTTTTTAAATATAAATAGTCTTATGAACACAACCCTTTAGTTCAATTTTGAACCAGTTATCTAAAAATACGACCACAGCCCATTGTAAACTTAGGTAACGTAAGATCTATATAGCCCAGTGAATAGAATAAGCAAGTAACAAACAACATTCTTTACCATCAGGTTATGATACCACTCTTTCCTTCGCCCCTCCCCTTTGCTGAATTTTATCCTACTGTCAATATAGCCCAGTGAATGGAATAAGCAAGTAACAGACAACGTTCTTTACCATCAGGTTATGATACCACTCTTTCCCTTGCCCCTTTCTTTGCTGAATTTTATCCTACTGTCAATATAGCCCAGTGAATGGAATAAGCAAGTAACAGTCAACGTTCTTTACCATCAGGTTATGATACCACTCTTTCCCTCGCCCCTCCCCTTTGCTGAATTGTATCCTACTGTCAATATAGCCCAGTGAATGGAATAAACAAGTAACAGACAACATTCTTTACCATCAGGTTATGATACCACTCTTTCCTTCGCCCCTCCCTTTTGCTGAATTTTATCCTACTGTCAATATAGCCCAGTGAATGGAATAAGCAAGTAACAGACAACGTTCTTTACCATCAGGTTATGATACCACTCTTTCCCTCGCCCCTCCCATTTGCTGAATTTTATCTTACTGTCAATATAGCCCAGTGAATGGAATAAACAAGTAGGTAACAGACAACATTCTTTACCATCAGGTTATGATACCACTCTTTCCTTCGCCCCTCCCCTTTGCTGAATTTTATCCTACTGTCAATATAGCCCAGTGAATAGAATAAACAAGTAACAGTAAACGTTCTTTACCATCAGGTTATAATACCACTCTTTCCTTCGCCCCTCCCCTTTCCTGAATTTTATCCTACTGTCAATATAGCCCAGTGAATGGAATAAGCAAATAATAGACAACGTTCTTTACCATCAGGTTGTGATACCCCTCTTCTCATCCTCTTCTTACCCATCCGTCCTCCTAGCTGATAATGTATGTCCCTTATAAATATAAATAGTCTAATGAACACAACTATCCCCTTAGTTCACTTTTGAACCAGTGATCTAAAAATACGAGCACAGCTGATTGTAAACTTAACCTACGATCTATATAGCCCAGTGAATAGAATAAGCAAGTAACCCAGAGGTATTGCGGATGCGTTGCCGACCTAGAGGACTAAGATGGAATGCCTCTTGTGCCATTAATGAAACCGGATGTCTTCCTCTCCATGCCGGAACGCAGCAGTGCAAGCACTGCAGCTTAGCGGCAGGATTAGCGAGCAAGATGGTGGTAGCGATCCGGACGGACCTTGCACAGGGTCCTTCCACCCGCAAACTAAATCTAACTTAAGGTAATTCTTCAGATGAATACGGTATTCCTAGTTGCATATTCATTTTCGCGTCTTCTATACATAATAATTCAACTTTGCTTAGCTCTAAAGCGTTTCGTATCAAAGACACTTTCATCACTTCTGACATTTAGAGGCAAAGTAGATAGCAAAAAGAGTTGGCGCCATCACACAACCCTGTTTGACACCGCTAGTAACAAGAAACGGCCAAGTCTTCCTACACGTACACCTACAACACTGCGGGTCAGTTGTACTGTGCGCCGTGCAACCGCACCTTTAAAACCAAATTTGGTTTCGCCAGCCATTCTCGCTCACACCTCCGGAGCCAGCAGGATTCGCCGTTGACGGGTACGTCATGCTGCCCAGCACCATGAGTGAGCGCACCACCAGCAGCATCAGGCGAGGTTAGTCTAGCACTGCAAAAAAAAAAAACATAAATCCCATGCTGGGGCCTTTCCATAACGTCTTAATGCAATTCAGTTTAGGTTTGCTCGCTGTCAGATTCATAATAAAAGTGACAGCTAAAACTTGAACTGCGTCGAAATTAGGACGTCATGGTAAGCCCCCTGGTTTGGGAGCAAAGAAAATGGTGTCCCCTTGTTTTGTAAACTGAATTTTGACATTTTTTTTTCACAGAATATAACTATCAGAATATTAAATCCAATATTTACATTTTGCCTAGTTTGGGGATCTGTTTATTTTGGTAACAGCATTTGTGCGCACAATATCAAAATTTAATGCATATTTTTCACTTTGTACATTCGACGCTTGAAAGGAGAAATGTCATAAGCGACACGATGGTAACTTTACAGGAGAGCCAAAAAACCGCGCAATTTTTTGAAAAAAAATCTTTATAATTCTATTTGTTAACTTATTTTAGAAAATCAACTTTGTACATGATCATAGTGGTGTTCTCTATATAATGTGTTTAATACATTACCCAAAAAAGTATTATATCAGGATTTAGTGTCGCTTACGCAAATTGGTCCCAAAAACAGCAGGAGGTAAAATGATCTAACCAAATTATGTGACGAAAAATGAATCGAGTAAAAGAGTCTAACCGGAAAAATGTTTTGAAAGATAATTAAGAGAAACTATCCAATCGCAAACATTTCAAATTTAATATCACGGTTATATTATACAAAAGTCACTATGGCCCAGAAATTTAATCAAGATAAATAATCTAACTGCAATGAGCGGCAATTTGAAATTTCAAAATATTTGATCTAACCTTAAATTTGCCTCTCATTTTATTTCTTTTCTATTTTAATCACCACCAGAATTTTATTTTAGTCATTAATAAAAGAATTAAATGTAACGCCTGTTACGAAATTAAATTTTTAATAAAAGAAAACAAAATTAGATGTAGGTAAGTACTTCACCTATCCATGAAAATACAAACAAATAAAATTACCACACAATCATCAGAGATCAAAATATAGTTATAATAATATAAATAAAATAATAGTTAATTATTAAACAACTTGTCGACCACTGTCGGGAAAAGAATGCTTGAAGTGTGTTTGGAGTGGCATCTTTGTGTGACAAGCACAACGTTTGCACATAAAAAGATCCATATGTACACCAGGGAAGAAGGAAGTGCGAAGAGTATGATTGATTTTGTGATCGTGGATGAAAGATTGAGGGTTAAAGTCAGGGACACTCGTGCATATCGCGGAGTCAGCATCCATACAGACCACAACCTGGTGATATGCCAAATTAGTGGTCTGTTTAAGCAATGGCGGCACCGGGTCAAAGAACCCACTAGTGTCCTAGAGCGAATAAAAGTAGAGAATCTGCAAGACGAGAATGTAAGAGAAAATTACAAGGATGAATTAAAAAGTCGATTTTGTGATGTAGATGAGGTATGTGAGATAAAAAAGGTGTGGGCGGCATTTAAGGAAGGAGTTATGAATTTTGCTACTGAGGTGTGTGGGGTGTGCAAAAGGGGAAAAGGAAGAAAGAAGAGGAACATATGGATGGATGCTGAAATACAACAGGTGGTGCGAGAAAAGAAGAAGGCATGGTTGGATTGGTTAGCGAAAAAGGCTAATCGAAGAACACAAAAGGTGACGGATGAAGAAGTATGTAAAGCGAGAGACGTATACAAAAGAGTGAAAGGACAAGGAGACACAAGACAACAAGGAGAGGGACAAGGAGAGGGTAGGAGGAGGAGGAGGATTAGTAAAGACGACTTGTGACAGAAAGAGGGGAGAATATAAGGATAGTTTTGATAGGAGGCTTTCTGATGACTTCCGGACAAATATTAAGATGTTCTGGAAGTCTATAAAGACAGCCCGTGGCAAAAACACAGCCTCGGACGGAGCTGAGTCAAATCAGAAGCCAGGATGGGAGTGTTATAAAAGAAGAAGAGTGTGTGCTAAAAAGATGGAAGGAATATTTTGAAAGTTTGTTTGAAAGAGCAGAAGAAGCAGTGCAAGTAGCGGCTTATACCAGAGAGAAGAGTGAAAGTAGTCAGGAAAATGATATAGGTATGAAATGATGAAAAGAATGAAGTGAGGAAAGTCTGCGGGGTATGATAGGGTGTCGGTCGAAATGCTGAGAGCCGGTGAAGGCGTGATAGTTAGTCAGTTGTGCCACCTTTTCAACTTGTGTTGGACGAACGGTTGGGTACCGGAGAATTGGTGCACGGCCATGATTGTGCCGCTGTACAAGGGAAAGGGGTCACAACTAGACTGCAAAAATTACCGCGGAATAAGCCTTCTCAGCGTCGTCGGCAAACTGTATGCAAAGGTATTGATTGAAAGAGTTATATGAGAGACCGATGAGAAAATATGGGATATACAAGCGGGTTTTAGAAAGGGATTGGGATGCACGGACCAAGTGTCGGCGTGTAACCGAAAAGTAAGGCCAGAAAATATACTGCTTATTCGTCGACTTGGAGAAGGCTTATGACAAGGTGATGAGGAATGAGTTGTGGTCAGCGTTAGCCATGCATGGGGTGATCTGATACAAGTACTAAAATCTCTCTATGAGGATTCTAGTGCTTGTATGAGGATAAACGGGGCGTACACTGAATGGTTTAGCATCAAAAAAGGTGTTAGACATGGATGTGTTGCGTCACCGTGGCTGCTCAACCTATTCATGGATACCTGCCTGAATGATTTGAAAGAGAATGACTGTGGACTAAGGATGAACGAGTTAACCATCAAATGCTTGATTTGTGTTTGGACGCCGACGACCAAGTGTTGTAAGCATCGTCGGAGGAGGAGTTGCGAAGGATGGCTTACATTTTATGTGGGGCATTGGAAAAGAAAGGTATGAAAGTTAATGTAAGCAAGACGAAAGCTATGGTATTCGAAAAAGACGATAGCATGACAGAATGTGAGATTATGATTGCGGGTGAGAAAGAAGAACAGGTAGAGTTTGTATATCTGGGCTCGGCTTTTACGACAGATGGAAAGTGTGAAAGAGATATTGAAAGAAGAGTGAATGCAGGAAACATGGTCAATGGAGCGCTGCGCGCCTTTGTGAGCAGTGAGAAGGTGTCAAAGAAGGCGCGTCTGGCTGTTCAGAGGGGTGCTCGTTCCAACACTAATGTACGGTAGCGAAAGTTGGGTATTTTTTTTTTTTTTTTTTTTTTTTATATAAGAGGGGGAAAACGAGCAGACGGGTCACCCGATGGAAAGTAATCACCATCGCCCATGGACACCTGCAAGACTTGGGGAATCACAGGTGCGTTGTGGTGTGGGGTATGGCAAAAGAAGCATGAAAGTAGAATAAATGCAGTAGAAATCAGAGCGTTAAGAAGTATGGAAGGTGTATCACTGAAAGATAGAAAAAGGAATAGTGTGATAAGAGAACGTGCTGGCGTGAAAGAAGATATAGTGACTAGGATAGAAAAAAGTATGCTTAGTTGGTTTGGTCACGTAGAGAGGATGGATGAAAGAAGATTAACTAAACAGATTTATACGGGCAGTGCGAATGGGTGCATTGAGAGGGGAAGGCCTAGACGGACGTTCCGTGATCAAATTGGGGACGTTTTGGAAAAAGGCCAGAAGTCAAGAGTACCCGAAACCAACGAGCATATATGAGGAGATTGATGAATGTGGATGAAGCGAAAGAGGTATGTCAGGATCGTAGCAAGTGGAACAAAGTAGTTTCTGCCTACTTCTGTGGGAAAGAGGCGTGACGATATGTATGTATGTATGTGTATGTATGTCGACCACAAATATTTTTTGTCACAAACATAATCACAAATTAAATTGGTCACTCCAGACCTAATCCCACCCATAATATGAGATCTTCACTTTCTTATTGTTCGCATATGCAGCATCCGTATCCCGGCGCTTTTCAAGGCCACTATCTAAAATTCGCATTTTTCAATGCATTATTCATCTAAAAGTAAAAGAGTACAATAATACACAACGAAATCATTGGTACAAAATATTTATACCGTAAATCATTAGCATTTATGTGTGAAATTACTTAAGATGTAGTACAGCTCGATCAATTATGCCTACCTACACGTCTAGAAGCGTACTGAATTTATTTAAATGGCGTTTGTGTGGTACACACGTTTCGGCGGACGGTGCGTATGCAACACCTAAAATATTTTAGATGGGTAATAACAGACTTTTTAAATGCGCTCTATTGATATAAATACGTTCTGTTTTAGAAACATGTATAGAAAAAGTTATCTAACAACTAGCTCGAATATAAATTATTTGTTTTTTAAAACGATCTACTCAACATCCTAGTTTATATTTATATCCAGGTAAAAAGGAACAAGCGACAGTAGTGTTTAAAAATTATTGCAAGTAAAGAAGGATAAGCGACATGACTATCGAAACTAATATCAGTTAAAAGGTGATAACCTACAATAGTGCGGATAATAACATTTAGGTTATTTGATCTAAACTATTTTTTGTTTTTATGTAGATATAGGTAAAATGATATAATGTAAATAAAAATACGGTATACGATGAGGTAAAAAAATATAACCGACAAATGGAAGGAAAGTCGTAAAAAGCCAAACCGTCTAAGGTACATTGTCTAAAAAATCATTTTATCTAATCTCCAATATTCAGAATTTTTTAAAAAAAGACGTCGTTTAGTAAAAAAAATAGGTCGGTGTCTCTAAAAATCACCGATGGGATAAGCGACACGAAAGTCGTCATACGCACACGAGACCTAGCCCATTCGATGCGGAAAAATCTGCTGATTTCAACGATATATATAACTCAATATCACAAAAAATGTCGCTTATGACATTTCTCCTTTCAAGCGTCGATCTTAATTGCAATAAAGTTAAAGTTATATAGTTAAGTTATATACTCTTAATTTCAATGAGACACATTGTAAATGAAATTTGTTTAATGAATTTTACTTCGTAGAATATTTAAGTAGCTTTTTCAAAAGATGAAAATTTTATGGTAGATTTATTATTCACATAAGTTTGTTTCTAAGATGTAGGTATTAAGTATTATTAAAAAAAAAAACTTGACTATCGTGAATTACGAATGTGCGAATGTGTGTAAATAAATGTTTCTCTTTCTTTCTTTCTTTCTTTCTTTTGAATATAAAATAATACTTAGATCTAATGGAGTATGTAATTTGTTTTGGAATTTGTATTGTATGGAGTTTGTAATTGTGTCGTACAGACACATCATTCAAACAGATGACGCTTAGCGACAAATATTCGCATAGTAACAAGGTCACGTGACAGTTGGTAACAGATAGAAAAATTCGGAGGCTTACTCACCTGCTATGGGTGGTGTAGGGGTATAGCACGCGTCACGGAATGACGAGGACCCGGGTTCGATTCCCGGCCATAGCTTTACTTTTTCGGATTTTTCTATGTGTTCTAATTTTCAGTGTCGTTTAGAAATTACTTAGAACTAAATCGGTGCAACCGTTCTCGAGATAAATGGGAGCATACGTTTGCGGACAAACACACGACCTATCGCCCTAAACGCATAACCTTCTCCGTTCCGTCGTGGGTAAAAAGTAGGTAAGGTTATGTTAGAACTATGAACGGAACACATTAGCCAAGACCCACTGCAAGGAAACTGGCTTTCAAATGAACCACTTTGAAATCAGCATGCTTATTACGTAACTCGCTCGCGATCACCATCGTGTTCATTTTGACAGTTCATGTATGGGCTGACAGTTGGCATCGGAATCAGCTAGCTGTCACATTCATACAACTGTCAAAATGAACACGATGGCGATTGCGAGCGAGTTACGTAATAAAGCCCTCAGCTCACCTGACTAAGAGCTATGGTGCCACAGACAGATACACACACACACAGACATCGACGTCAAACTTGTAACATCCCTCTTTTTGCGTCAGGGGTTAAAAACCGGCCAAGTGCGAGTCGGACTCGCGCACTGAGGGTTCCGTACAAATTCGCCAAGTTATTTTATAAAATCCAGTCTTAGCAGAGCCCTGCTCTTAAGCAAAATATAGGCAGTGTGAGGCCATTTTATATTGGTTATTATATAGACAAACAAATATTAAATAAAAAAACTACTTACTAGATCTCGTTCAAACCAATTTTGGGTGGAATTTTGCATGGTAATGTACATTATATATTTTTTTTTAGTTTTATCATTCTCTTAATTTAGAAGTTACGGGGGGGTGGGGGAACTCACATTTTACCACTTTGGAAGCGTCTCTCGCGCAAACTATTCAGTTAAAAAAATATATATATTCGAAATCTCAATATCATTTTTGAAGACCTATCCATAGATCCCACACACGTATGGGTTTGATGAAAAAAAAAATTTTGAGTTTCAGTTCTAAGTATGGGGAACCCCAAAATTATTTGTTTTTTTTTTTCTATTTTTGTATGAAAATCTTAATGCGGTTCACAGAATACATCTACTTACCGAATTTCAACAGTATAGCTTTTATAGTTTCGGAAAAAAGTGGCTGTGACATACGGACGGACAGACAGACAGACCGACAGACAGACAGACAGATAGACAGAGAGACAGACATAACGAATCTATAAGGGTTCCGGTCTTGCCATTTGGCTACGGAACTCTAAAAACGCCTTACATCATTTTGGAAAATAGTTGACACACACACACACACACACACACACAAAACACACATTGACGACAAAGTTATAACAACCCTCTTTTTTTTAATAATGAAAAAACAAAAAACACAGTGTCGCGCGCGAAATAGATTACTCATCTTTTCTCTAACTTGCTCGGAAATGTGCGTCTTACTGTTAAAAACAGCTTCCAGGGGCCTTACCATGACGTCTTAATGCGATTCAGTTTGGTTCGCTCGCTGTCAGATTCATACTAAAAGTGACAGCCAAAACTTGAACTGAGTCGGAATTAGGACGTCATGGTATGGCCCCAGGGCCCTATTTTATACAACTACAAGTTAAAATTTACAAGTCTTTATCTAACACATAGGGTCAGAAAGAGACTTCCGCTTGTAAATTGTAACTTGTACTTAGTACCTACATAATTAAAGTTGTCTGATTTTTTAATCCAATGTAATTTTGAATAGCTTTATAACATTTCAATTTGCGCTTTTAGTTGATTTATTACAATTTTATAGTACTTAAAGGGAAACATACTTTCGAATGAAATGTCGTTATTAGAAGAAAAATAAGAAATTATACAACTACGTACTGTTGCGAGAGTAGATCGAATATTGCGACAATTTTGTTTTATTGCAAGTCAGTGGAATATTAAAAGAAAAATTCCACGCATTATTGGGGAAAAGCACTATAGGTACATGCCTCGGCGGAAACGGCATTTCGTGGATTCGATTTACTGGCCGACTCCGCTCGAATTGCAATTTCCCGGCCTATGCAGTAATGTACTATTTCCTTACTATTCTTTCTAGAAAGAGACGAGCAGTCTATCTCGCGCGCGACATAGCTCTCGCATCCTCTTTTGCTGGCCGTGTAGGCATTGACTTACGATAAACAACTAGACTCCCAATCGCAAACAAAAGTGCCTCAAGAAACGTCCGAGCGGCGTTGTCTATGTATTGTGTGTGTCAACACATCAGGTTACACAGATAACATTAACATATTCGATCAAATTAACACCTTATTTCGTGGCAGTAATGTTTAATGTCAATTGCATACGATCGTGAGAAGTAATAACACGAAGCCACGCGCTGGTAACCTGTCTGTCTCCTGTTCTCAAGCGTTTGAGATTACGATGCGAAAGAGACATGTACATTGTTATCGAGGCGCGGTCGAAACACGACTGAACCAAAACTCTGCACAATAGGCGCGTCGTGCAGACTTTTGCTTCCGACAGTTTTTGAGCGTGATTGGGAGTCTAGTTGTTTATCGTAAGTCAATGCGTGCAGGACACAAAATGAAAATCTGATCGTTCAACTTACTTCACCGAGGAATGCTCTCCAATCCTCCGCCTTGGTCTGCATCAGGACCACAGCCAGGATCGCCATGAATAACAGTAGGCAGTGACTTCGACATTATGCCTGTTTTGTGGTTGTTTTCATTTCTGCAACAACACATAATATATTAGTTATTATTACGAATAAATGAGTATAAGTATGAGTATTCTAATACATGTCCAACCGTCATGATTTTCGTGGGAAAATAGCGTGAGTAGTTTCCCCTTGCCTTCCACTCTGCTATACCTACTGCACTTTGTTCGTAGTCACTGCATATAAAACAAGTCATCCGCCGCGTCTGTCTGCGCGAAACTCAGAAACCACAGATTTTTCACCAAATAACATCAAATTCAAACGTTTTAAAAACACCACGCACTGATCGAGTAAATAATTCGTAAAAATATAAACAATTGTTTGCCTAAAATTTCTTACATCATTTTGGAAAATAGCTGATACTCTTGAAACTGCCAGACCGATTTTTACTAAACATAGCTAAAAATCACTACAAGGAAACTGACTTTCCAATGAACCGCATCTAAATCGGTCCAAACACAGTCATCTTTTTGCGTCAAAGGTTACAAGTAGGGAGATTCACGAGGGACGTTAAAGTTCATAATTTGTAAAGATTTTATGTACTCGTAAATTTATCGAAACAACGACCACTGTTGGAAGTGTCGAGAAAAGCCAAGCTGCCTGGGATCCAAATATCAATTCTGCGCACACGAAGTCGCTTGCAATACCTAATTTTATTTTATTTTATAACAAAGTCTTCTTCTGCGTCTGTCTTTCTGTCCGCGTTAAATTTAAAAACTACTGAACGACAACAGTGAACTAATAAAGAAATAATAAAAAAATAAATTCCTTAGAAACTTACCTTTTGTTAGGCTGATGCGTTCTTTGTCAAAGTCTGGGGTGCTTTGAGGTCTTGGCGGATGGCATAGCCTATTTATATGGTTGATATCGAAATTGGAAACGAGAATTTAATTGTTATAGTCATTACTCAAATGGAATCAGTTAGCTATACCAACGAAATTATTGTTTAATGGGCCTAAGACCACATTATTATCAGCATTCTTGTCTTACTCATACATAAACTTTAACCAGGACAATAAAGATTCGAAAGTAAATGAGGACACCATTTGTTTAATTATTATTAGATCGGTGTAGAGGTGAAAGCATGTAACTTCAAGTAGGACTGGGTGGAACATGTATGCCGAATGCATTCGGATCGCTGGGCAAAAATTACCACCGACGGGTTCCATGCGACGGGCGCCGGAGCAGAGGCAGACCAAAAAGGATATGGCGGGAGCGGGACGACTTGGAGTCTTTAAAGCCCGACTGGGGAAACCCTTTTGATTTTGGTATGACGCCTGTTGGTGTATGATGGCTAGGCACGCGGTTGCGTGTCTAGCCAAAATTGAAGCTAACAGATCTGGCGAGCAGCACCGTGTGTAATATTACAGGAATTGTTATTTCATTTCTCATACTTTGAAAGTATGCCGATTATCGGATGTGATACTGTACTTGCCACTGTGCTTTAATTTATATGAAGAGGTCGGTATGCTTGTTATTTTTTTCTGTGTGCATACTTTGTAGATTGAGTGTGTTGCAGATGGAAATGTCAATTAAATACACTTACTTTTCTTTTTTGCTTAAACTAGTGACGTGATCTGATTTGAGTATTTGGATTTTTGTAGATAAGGTTTTTGCAATATAGGTATAACTTTATATAAAACTAGCAGCCCGTCCCGGCTTCGCACGGGGTAGACAATTATTTATTTTTGGAAATTTGAATATAAAACACTTTTTTTCACAAATATTTTTATTTGTATTAAAAAAAATCCCACAGTTATATTGCACTGCATCGCAAACAACGGCCACGGCGCTATGGCGGTTTTGTTTACTGTTTGAATTTTTTAATTCGTAATATCTTTTGAATGGAAAGTCCATTTTAAATAATTTAAAAACTATTTTGTATGTAGTTAAATGGTCTTGACCATAAAATAATTTATTTGGATAAGGATTAATATAAACACATAAATAGCATGGTTTGAATATGGTTAGCATTTTCATTAATGTTTAAAATGAAATAAGTTGTTGTAGTGACATAACTACAATAGTTGGACATATGCTACCGCGGAGTTTTTTGTAGACATTATGATGTTCTTCAATATTATTTATACATTATTTTATTCTATCGCTAATAGTTTCGGCAGCGCATTCGACGAAAGACATTTAAGACTCATTTTTCTACACCTTCGGTTACATTGTTCAAATTTTACCAAGGATCCCTAATTTTTTTCAAAATGAAATGTAGCCTATGTCAAATTGGAAGAATGTAGCATTCTATTGGTGAAAGAATTTTTTAAATCGGCCCAGTACTTTTTGAGCCTATTCATTACAAACATACAAACATACAAAAATAGGTACAAATCTTTCCTCTTTATAATATTAGTGTAGATGTAGAAGTGTAGATGTAGATGCCCTCTCCAAAATAGTTATGCTCTGAGTTTGGCAACTATTGCTCGTTGCAGTTTACTGCAAGTTTTCAACAGAACGCATCAATCAAAAGAAACTTTCTTTGGAAACATTTTGAAGTGCATACGATGTATTTTACATGAAAAATGAACGTAGATTTAGTAAAATAAAATGTTTTAGTAGGTATTCTTTTTGAGTATGATGTAAAGTTTGGTGTGCCTTAGGTTCTTTCTGTCTGCTCACTAAAGCACGTAAAATCCACCATTTTGAATTTATTGGATTATTATTATTATTATTTTATTATTATTATTAAGTATGTACCTATAAGTAATCAGGGATAAAAATCTAACTAATATTAAAAATGCGAAAGTAAGGATGGATTGATGTTTGTTTGTTACTCAACCACGCCAGAACGGCCCAACGGATCTGAATGAAATTCGACGCATAGATAGAGAAAAGTCTGGAATAGCACATTATGCTACTTTTTATCCCGGAAAATTCCCGCGGGATAGCGATAAACGAATTCTTTGCGGACAAAATCGCGGGCAACAGGACGACATAGTGACACAAACGGATAACTCACTTATAAAAGTTGAGTAATTGTCGGAATTGCATCGCATTACGACGTCATGGTAAGGGCCCAGTCACTTCAAGTAAAATGCACTCGGGATTCGAAACCAACTCCACTCTTGCCATCAGATAGCTTATTACGTAACTCGCTCGCGATCACCATCGTCTTCATTTTGACAGTTCATGTATGGGCTGACAATTGGCATCGGAATCAGCTAGCTGTCACATTCATACAAGAACTGTCAAAATGAACACGATGGCGATTGCAAGCGAGTTACGTAATAAGCCTGCAGGTGTTCTACTCGTTCGTCTTTGTCGTATAATAGTTGGTGCAATAAACGCGATTGCCCCATAAAGCAGGGACGACACAAGTTTTAAAGTAAACGTGGCAACGTGGCAATACGAGCACATGTGCCACGGCAATATTGCCCGAACTACTAAGTGGTAAGAGCCCAAGTTCGCCGACTGGCCTATCCCGTGTAGTATGAGATACAACTGCGATAAAGTGCAGCTTGATCAAGCGACGGGATTGTTAGACTTTTTCATTTATTTAAGACAGTTGTTTTCATACATGGACATAGATATGGGAGATAATGATAAAATATAAAGTTAGTACTAACTTTGCCTTGTGCAATTGCAATTAAGGTCATATTTTTGAAAGTTTTGTAAACAGATGGTGTCTAACAGAATCATTTTAATAAAACTCTGTTGTCTGTCCATCCTTCTGCCGCTGCTGTCTTTTGATACGTAATAAGATGTTACGCTAATTTTCATTTTTCGTAGTCTTTTACTGTAAATGTAATTTTATTGACGTGAAATAAATGAATTAATCCAAGATATACTTACTTAGTTTTTTTAGAGTCCGAGTCGTAATTGTACCAATAGAACCTTTATTATATTGAACTAGCTGTTGTCCGCGACTCCGACTGTGCAGAAGTCGCTTATCGCTATCACTTGGGAACTATGCAATTTTCCGGGATAAAAACTATCCTATGTCCATCCTCGGGACACAAACTATCTATATACCAAATTTGAACTAAATCGGTCCTGCAGTTTAAGCGTGAAAAGGTAAAGACAGACAGACAGAGCAACTTTTTAATATTAGTAGGGATTACAAGAGTTCCTCTTTCATCCGTAATCATCTTTTTATTATCATAATCTTATCATAACACGTTACATAACTCTTCTACCGCAAACCCTCGATCTTACTAATGGAAATGTATGAGTCACCAGACCTAAACAGGTAGTTACTTGAAATAAATGATTTATTATTATTATTCTGTATTTTTATCCTTGTCTTAAGTTAGGTTTTTACAATATTCAAATAAAAAGTAATAAAGCAATATTAATAAGGGTGCCGCCGGCATATTAATAATTATTATTATTATGATAAATTCAATATGAGTATGATACGATGTATTTAAATAAAATAAATCCTAACAACAGCTTCAATAACACAACGTGCTCCTAGCCTACACCTAAGTCCAAGAATGGCGGCTAATTTCGCGAAGCACACTTTTCGAGTTCGGTAGAAATCTTGTGAGCCGGAGATTTCGAGAAAATCACACTCTTCTAGAATAACCTAGGACTTAACTGGTGGTCAATGCCAGGTTTTATTATAAAACCCCAGTGAAATATAGGGGCTGTTATAAGTTTAACATGGATATTTGTGTCTGTCTGTGGTACACTGCTGAAGAAATTAGACGATGCAGACGCGATCTATTTTGGTGGGGAGCTTGTTTCCGTGACAGACTTTAGTTGAGTTGAGATTTTTTTTCGGTTCAGTTTATTGGGATATTAAACTTGATATAAAAGTGGTGAGATTTTATTAAGGTGTGCGAGAGTGGATCCATACTACAACAGTCATTATAAATTGAAATTTTGTTATTTCTTCACGCTTAAGCCGCTTAACCGATTTAGGTGAAATTTGGTGTAGAGATAGATTCAGTCTCGAAGAAGGACATGGGATGACTTTTATGCCGGAAAATTATAGTTCCCGCGGGATAGTGATAAGCGAATTTTGCGCAGATGGAGTCGCGTGCAATAGCTAGTAAACTATGAAACAAAACTATGTGAAATAATCTAATTTGTTCTTGTCATTCCCAACAAACACGACGATTAGCGCTTTCGCATTTTTGTTGTCATTTTCCAGCATATAACTTAACTATTCTGAATATAAACTAAAGTTGCTGTCATTTTTGTGATTAGCCCAGGGACCTGCAGTAATGAGGTGACTGTGACCCGACACAGCCGAGCGTCTCATTTATATTTCAAAATATGGCGGATAATAGAGATCAGGGAGATATTTTTAAATCCTACCTTTGCAAATTCCACTACTTAAAATTCTGTGTATTGTTATTAAACTTGTATGGGCGAAAATCTTAGGAATCATTTTATATCGATGCGGCTAGCTATCCATCGCTATTTTGATTACCCTTTCTACTTATACGACCACAATGATGAAGAAATAAGCAAAGGAAAAAGGAATTTAATAAACAAATATGTAACAAATTATGTATTATAAATTACACAGCCAATCATAGTATTATTTGTATACTCACTGTACTGTTTTGCGGTGTTCATAAAGAAAGAAATAAAGAGTACCTAAGTATTGTATTGTATTTAAAAATTCAACAAAACATACTTAAACTTTTGTTCTGGTGATTGAATTAGCATTGTAAACACAAAATCCTTATTGGAAATGGCCTAGATAAATCCAAGGAACGTATCAAACAAGCAATTTGAAACAAGTTCAACAGAATAATTGAGATCCAATCCAACGGGCGAATTATTGAACACTCTGTACGTTTGCACGGCTAACGGGGAGAATAGTTCTGTTAAGGGGCAGCTAGTCGGAGTATCCTGAAGTTCTTGATATACCTAGTGCGTTGGGGTAAGTTGAATCAATCAATCAATCAATCAATTCTTTATTGCAACCATGGTATTTACAAGATGTTCTTATTTACTAGCCAGTACATACATGGACCCTACTAGGGCGTAGCAAAACTTAAAACTAATTCTAATAATAAGTAACATTATATAATCTATAGAAGTAGGTAGGTACCCTAATATATTTTAAAAAGCAACAGAACACATCATAACTCTTATACTAAATTAATTATCACTTTTTGGTATTCCATTTTTATTATTTATATCATAACATAGGTATGTATTTAGAATATTTAAATATTTTCTTTCTTACTCCATGAACTCCTGTAAGGAATACGGACACTTGTCTATGAGATAGGTTTTAAGTATATTACAAATGTCGTGTACTTTTCTTCCTGCGGTATACTCGTACACTTGGGAATTTTGTTAAAAATTGTTATAGTCATCGCGTGTGAAAAGAGGGGTAAGATGAAAAACCGTCTGTAACTCCAAAATTTTTCCATTTTACCTCGATTTTCAATTTACCCCGACAACGCACCTACCAGAAACATCTTGAACGAACTTGATTTTACCTCTCAACTAGTTCAAAATACATAAGTACATACATATCTATCTAATACCTTTAAACGAGCAATTCTTGTGTATATAAATAACTTTAATCTCGGAAACGGCTCCAATGATGGTTTCGGGAGCGATAAATCGATCTAGTTAGGTTTCATTTTTAGAAAATGTACCAAAAAATACGTACTACGTTTAATCAAGTCTTCATCGCTTAGGTACGGGGTAGACAAGACAGAGTCTGGGGTAAAAAGACCTGAAGGCCACGTTTAGCGTAATTGTGAGCGTTTAGGTTCAAAATAAATAAAATTAACATTATAATTACATACGTGCAATCATTTCAATTAATTATTATTACAAAATAAAATGTCAAACTTAACCCAAAACCTAATCTAGACAGTTTCAAAAAATAAACATAAATTTACAAAAATAATCTGCAACATGTCATGTTGGGCACGTATTTGAATATCGAAAATTAAAATATCGAAAGTTAGAAAGTCGACGGTCAAAATATCGAAAAACAGAATGTCGAACGATCATAAGGTCGAAATTCAAAATGTCGAAAGTATATATTCTCGAATGGTACAATTATCGAATGCTTTAATTTCGAAAATCTGAATATCGATAGCTAAATTATCGAAAATCAGAATATCGAACGATCATAAAGTCGAAATTCATAATCTCGAAAGTGTATATTATCGAATGGTACAATTATCGAATGCTTAAATATCGAAAATCAGAGTGTCGAACGATCATAAGGTCGAAATTCAAAATATCGAAATTATATTATCGAATATATCTGATGCACAGGCAACATAGGTTAGGTTAGGTTAGTATTGCGTCAAGGCGCGAAGCGCCTCAACTAGGCGGAATAGGAACTCTGCGAAGCGGAGCTCCGTCGACTTTTCTCGTAGCTATTCAAAGTTATTTTTGTTAATCACACATTTTACTTTGTCATACGAAACATTTAGTCGCATGAGAATTGAATAGCTACGAGGAAAAGTCGACGGAGCTCCGCTTTGCGGAGCTCCTATTCCGCCTAGTTCAGGCGCTTCGCGCCTTGACGCAATACTAACCTAACCTAACCTACGATTGCCTGCGCTTTCTTGCAGATTTTGAAAATAGATATGGCGCTAAACTATTTTAACCATTCGGCATTTGAGCTGTAGGAATGTGAGACGTCAATATAATAACAGTAGATGTTAAGATCGTTCGCCATTTCAATTTTCGATATTTTATACGTTGGGTTTTTGATGGTCGATCTTTTGTGTTTCGATTTTAACATATATCGAGCATTCAATTGTAGATATTTTGAACTTTCGATATTTTAGCCGTTGGGTATTTGAATTTTAGGTATTTCAGACGTGGATATTATGATAGTAGATATTTAGATCGTTCGATATTTTAATTTTCGATATTTTGACCGTCGACTTTTTAACCTTAGATATTTTAAATTTCGATATTCAAATACGTGCCCGTCATGTTTCATCAAAATCAATTTATTGAATTTCTTTAGTTCATTTCTTTTATTTACTTACTCACTTTTTACTTACATACTTTTACTAACGTAGTGGACTTTGGTTTAAAATTAGCGAGACATAAAATACAATAAGTACTTATAATTTATTACCTTGATCTACGTCTTGTTAGTAAGTAGTTAAAGAAAATAACTCTTAAATAATGTACCTGTTTATAACGTAAACATTACTTGCTAAAATTTAGCCCTTTCCTGCTCCTTTTCAGCTGTTTCATTATAAAATTAAGTAACATACGACTGCCACACAGAGAATTTAATTAATTCTTCAACTTTTGCTAAATTAAACGACGTGGGCGTTTAAAATTTACCTTAATTTATGTTCCGGCGGATACAAGGCAAAGTCAACTTTTAACATATATACGATTTTTCGAGGGTGTTAATGGGTACAAAACTGTATAAACATGAGTTTAATAACCGACTAAGTACAGGAGCCTTACGGCCTTGCCATGACGTCCTAATTCCGACTCAGTTCAAGTTTTAGCTGTCACTTTTAGTATGAATTTGACAGCGAGCGAACCAAACTGAATCGCATTAAGACGTCATGGTAAGGCCCCAGTTGCCAATATAAGAAAACGTGTTTCACCAGCGATTGTTAAACGCAAAGAAATTAAAGAAATCGCAGAAAAAACACGTTTTTTTATGAGGTCCTTATTTTATTTTGATAGTTAGGTACACATTATTATAATTATTATTTGATGTCACCGCAACCATATACAACACATACTTATAGTCAAGTCACAGACGTTGGTCGAAAGGCGGCAAAGCTGAAGTGGGACTGGGCTGGTCATGTTTGCCGTATGCCGGATGAGTTATAGGCCAAGATAACCACCAAGTGGAGTCCCACTAACTCAAACCGGCGGGCCGGTAGACCTAGACGGCGATGGCGGGACGAGTTGGACGCCTTCTTGAACGACTGGATACTTACCGCAGCAGACCGAGAGCAGTGGAAGAGTTGGGGAGAGGCCTTTGCTCAGCAGTGGGACACAATAGGCTGATAATAATAATAATAATAATAAACTTATAGTCACATCAAACTGTCTGTAAATGTGTGAAAATTTCTAATGTCTACTTATTATGGTCCGAAGGATATATTTCGTACGCAAAAACGTCAAAGCCTCAAAATAACTAAGGAAAACGAATACCAGGAAAACGAAAATTCAAGTTTAAAAGTAGGTAGGTACTGTAAGTTTATCAGTTCAAGCTCTCTTATATTGGAACAGTTCATTACACCCATTACTTACTCTGACAGTAAACACTAAACCAAACATGTCGTCCGTTACATAAATCTGTGTAACGATAAATCGTCGCACCCTTAACAAAATGGCCGCCAATTGATTTCTAAATTCAAATATTAGCTCGCACAATGCTCAGCGAAGTTGTCCGTGTAGACAGACTATAAATCAGAGACAACATCACTGCACCTGGGTACTTGTAGGTACTATTACTTATTCTGTGTCTTGGATAGATCGTTGCCTCGGATTGCGTGATAGTATGCATTTTAATAAGGAAAAACTGACAATGTTGTTTGTTGCCCATGTTCTTGTTCTTGGATAATGTTTTATCAAAAAAATTCGCCCGCAGACGAAGTTGCGAGCAACCGCTAGTTAATAATAAAAGGGAAACGTTCCGAACTTGTTATTTGTTTCGTAAAACGATGAAATACCGAGTATTTATCCCGGCAGGCCAGCCCATGGCTTGTTTGTCAAGAAGAGTAAATACGCGGGACTGCAGAGCCTGTAGGTAGCTATCCTTTAGTCCTTTATGGTGTGGTTGACAAGGATGTGGTTATAAGATAAGTACCAATTATACAGTATAGGTACAACAAATCTTAAAATTAATCCAAATAACTTAAGCACAATACATGATTATTAGCTTAGTTCCTGCGCCTTTTCTCATCCCTGGTGAGCAGGGGCCGTACCATGACGTCCTAATTCCGACGCAGTTCAAGTTTTAGCTGTCACTTTTAGTATGAATCTGGCAGCGAGCGGATCTAAACTGAAACGCATTAAGACGTCATGGTACGGCCCCAGTAGATGTTCCACGGGAGTTTGTAATTGTGTCGTACAAACACATCATTCGAACAAATGACGTTTGGCGACAAAAATTCGATCTTTAAAACTACGCAACAGATTTTGATGAGGTTTTTTTTAATAGAGAGTGATTCAAGAGCAAGGTTTGTATATAATTATAATACATCGAAGCCGGGGCGGCGGGTAGCTGTATAGTAATTTATAAATGTAAACAGATATGACATTAGTTTGTTCCACCGTTTGTTGACTTGATTTACCACGCGTTGATTTCCCCCGAGCCGTTGGCTCGGAAATGTCTTGACATTAAATTGGTAGTATTTCGGTTTAAATTGACCTGGTTGTTTGAAAAGTTATGTTGCAGCTGTTTGAATGTGTGTATTTTGGTCATAGAGAAATATATCAACTTTCCTAGTTTTAGTGTTCTTTATTGTCATTTAGTTCTTAATAGTTTTGATTAACATGTTACATTCTTCATGATCATCATCATCTTCAGCCTATATACGTCCCACTGCTAGGCACAGGCCTCCTCTCACAATGAGAGGGCTTAGGCTATAGTTCCTACGCGGGCCCAGTGCGTATTGGAAACTTCACGCACACCTACCATTGAATTGCATCACTCCATGATAATTTTATGAATTTCTCAAGATAATAAAATAAGAAATATTGCAGTTAAATTATGTGTAACAAATGACAAACGACAACCACTAAAGTTACCCTTACTAACGATTTATAGTGTCGAAGAAGAAAAAACGACCGCGTAATATTTTTTATGTATTTTCCAACATTGCCAATGATAATACGATGACAAACGACCCTAATAAAAGCAGACTTCAAAACCCGTCAACGGTTTTCCGCATTCAAAATTCCACATCTATTATTAAACAGGACAAACAAAAAGTAAAATAGCGTCCAAATAATTCAAGAAAAGAAACAGAAAATCAAAGCGACTTCCTGTTTTTCATTACGGCCATTAAATGACGTCATTTCCTTCCAAATGATCATCGGAATAATTGAATCGCCCTCGTTTAGAAGAATAAAACAAGCTACTTCACTGGATTAGGTTGCAGCTAGACTTTAGGTAGGTACTCTAAACCAACGCGCATTGTATGGGTGAAGACCAAAAAGTTACCTACACACTGTTAAAGTTAAAATTACCACTAACTTTTTCCATTGTGACACGAAAGTTATCCATACAAATGTATGACTATGTTTGCGGATGGTAGGGCCTTGTGCAAGGTCCGTCCGGATCGCTACCACCATCTTACTCGCTAATCCTGCTGCTAAGCAGCAGTGCTTGCGCTGCTGTGTTCCGGTGTGGAGAGTAAGTCAGCCGGGGAAATTACGGGCACAAGAGGCATTTCATCTAAGTCCTCTAGGTTGGCAACGCATCTGCAATCCCTCCGGGGTTGCGGATGTTATGGGCAGTGGTGATCGCTTACCATCAGGTGATCCACTTGCTCGTTTGCCTTCCTATTCACATAAAAAAAAAAAACATTTTCGTGTCACAATGGAAATAGTTAGTGGTAATTTTAACTGCCTACTAAAGCAACTTTAACGGTGTATAACTTCTTGGTCTTCACCCGTACGAAGATTAATGACAGAAGATTTACTAAACAGATTTATATGGGGAGTGTGAATGGATGCGTTGGGACGGGAAGGCGTAAGCGGACGATCCGGGACCAAATAGGAGACGTTTTGAAAAAAGGTCTTACGTTAGCTGTCATTTTTGGCACTTCTAGTATGAATCTGACAGCGAGCGATCCAACTTTGGTTCGGAATTGAATCGCGTTAAGACATCGAGACCTAAACCGACAAGCATGTAGGAAGAGATTAAATAAGAATGAAGCGAAAGAGGTACGTCAGGATCGTAATTGAAACAAAGTAGTGTCTACCTACCTCTACAGGAAAGAGGCGCGACTGTTATAATAGTTTTTCGTAAAATTACAATGTCATTTCATTATCTTAGCGTTAGAACTATACTTCGTTTTTTTAGCATTAGACAAAAGGTAAACAATCTTGACATTTATTTTTATTGAAAAACAATTTTAAAAGACCGGCCAAGTGCGAGTCGGACTCGCGCGGGAAGGGTTCCGTACCAGAAATACTTTGTTGTATGGGAGGCCCCCTTAATTATTATTATTATTTTGATTTTAGTATTTGTTGTTGTAGCCACAATAAAAATACATAATCTGTACAAATTTCAACTGTCTAGCTATTACGGTTCTTGACATCTAGCTCGGCGAGTGGTAGCCATGAAAAAGGGATAAAATATCACGTTTTTTGTATGGGAGCCCCCTTAATTATTATTTTGTTTTTAGTATTTGTTGTTATAACGGCCACAGAAATGACACAATCTTTGAAAATTTCAACGGTCTAGCTATTACGGTTCATGAGATACAGCCTGGTGACAGACGGACGGACGGACAGCCAAGTCTTAGTAATAGGGTCCCGTTTTTACCCTTTGGGTACGGAATCCTAAAAATGAATAACAGCAAGTTACTATCTTAAATTTCTGGAATATTGTAATTTGTTTTGTTATGGTTTTATATTTTCCAGTTACCGTTTTTTTAATAAGTGTTTTGATAAAAAGTATAATAATAATAACAATAATAATAAATCATTTATTTGTTAACATAGGTAATTGTTAAAGATGTTACATCAATTTTGTATCACTATGCTTGCCATAATAAGGCATACAAATATTAAGAGACTGCACATGCATGCAGCATAGCTATTTATTAATAATATTAGTGTACACAGGATCAATTAAAATAATATTAAAATAATAATAATAATAATAATCAGGATATCAGTAAACAAACAAATAAATTATTTCAAACAGACTACATTAGGGCCTCAAAATTGTCATTTAGATATTCTTGAATCCAGTCACATCGTCTATTTTTAGTATAAACTTTATCTTTACTATAAATTTTAGGAGCCATACCAAAAATACTTTTTTTTTAATAAGTCTCGTCGAAATTGTTTACCTTCTTTCGAAGTATAGACATGTATAAAAAAGTAAGTATCTCGTAACTATACTTAAAATTGTACGTTATCCTTCCTCATCGGCTCATTGTTTCGTAGCGCAGCCGAATTCAATTTGCTTACTTATAAACAAACGGGGAACACGTTTCAACTTTTGACAGTTGTTAAACGCTACACTGCTCAAAGTGAAATAGGAATCAGGTTGTACCGATCGCGGATGCAGACCGACCCGCTACAGTAAACTTGGCCACCCAGAATCCGTGTCATATCCTCTCTTTCACTCGCCCATTTATCACTATAAGTTAGTGTGAGTGGAACGACACGAAATGAACTTCGAATTTTTGATTTCGGAGTAGGCCTGCAAAGCCCGCGTCGGTTGATTGAAGTGTCAAATACTATCCCCTTTCATAAACGCTCTACAAGCTTCTATATATTAACTCAGCAATCGTTTGTCCTTATCTGTGAAAGGTAAATATCAATGTGACAGATAAGGACAACCGATTGCTAAGTTAGTAGAAGCTTATAGAGCGTTTATGAAGGGGGTATGAGATTAGTTTGTCACCGTTACGTGCGAATAGTGGTGTTGCCAATATATCCGTAGTATTCTGAGAGAAGGCCTGTGCCCAGCAGTGGGACGTATATATACTGGAGATGATGGTGACGAACTTTAAGATAACCTTTTAACCGTTCATAAACATTACAAGGGCCCTTATGTTTCCGCAGCAAGAAAAATAAGCTGCCGGCTATGAAATAGCCTGCGAGGAACATTTTATGAATTCATACCGTCTAAATGACATTTTTATTTTGTCTCTTAAGAAGGAAACTTGAGTTCATTACTTTCGGCTTTAACGGAGATTGCGCCGCGGTATTTGTAAAAATAACTTTGTTTTAAATTTTAATGTGTTTGGAGTTGTGTTTAGATCTTGATTTTTATCTAATCATGATAAATGTGTTATAAATAAGAACGCTTTTTTCGTTTTGACATCCTTAAACATACTTATCTAGAATATTACGAGCTATCTTATTCAGCAACACGTTAGTAATTTGTTAATTGTTATTAATACTACACACTGATATTTTTTTCCGTGAACAATGATTACGAATTGTAGTCTATTAGTTCAATTCTTCCATCTTTGAGTGTGAGCAGGTAATACTCCTATCTTTGGATATGTGTGTAGATGTGACATTTCATACTCGTAATCAGGATAGTTTGTCACCATGAGTCAGAAGGGTTAGTGTAATAAACCAAATTTTATTACACATAAGTAGATACTTAATCATCAATCCTTCAACTGCGCATAAAATAAAACAAAACAGTACGCAATAAGAGTTTTTAATGATTCACGGTTAAGTTCATTCGAAATATTATTAACGGGATGTGAACCGCGATTACCTTTATTGAGCACCCGATATTTCGATACAGAAATATCACCCGTCCCGTGATCATGATGCATGCAACTGTATCCAAATATCGGGTGCTCAATAAAGGTAATCGCGGTTCACATCCCGTTTATAATATTTGGTAAAACAGTACGTAGTTCAATGATCAAGTAAACAATACATAACAACGGAGATTTCAATTTCAGATCCTTTTGTTGTTTTTAGAACCATAAGTGCGAAATTTTGTGAGGGCCAGATCTGGGTAAAATTTGGCACAAGAATAATCTAGAATATTATAGCACATAGGCTATTTGTTCCAAAAAATCGCAAAGTTCCCGCGGAATAGCGATAAAATAATTATTCGCAGACAAAACGCGGGCAACGGCTAAAAATGTTATAAATGCGAAAGTTATAACAGATATATAACAAGAAAAATAAGGTAAATAAGGTGAGATATATGGACTAGTACAGTCAGCGTCATATAGATATGAAACATCCAAGGTGCCCAGAAAGTTCGACACACCATACTAACCTCCTGTCCCACTCCTCCTCCTCCTGTCCTGTGTGTGTGTGTGTGTGTGTGTCTCTGTGTCCTGTCAATCGTTCTAAGGTCAACTGGAAGAAATCCCTTGTAGGGATAAGTTCGCCTTTGTACATTTGTGTTGTCTTGTATTTACCTTTTTCATGTGTTTTATGTACAATAAAGAGTTATATATACTTACATACAATGGTGTATCGAACTATTTGGCTGACTTGAACGCTGCAAACTCTACGAGTATATGACACTGATTGTACATGGATGTTTGTTACTCATTCACGTAAAAACTATAACAGATCTTGAAGAAAATGAGCACCCAATTGGTTTGCAACCTACACTAACGAGCAAAAGTAACTGGTCACTTTTCTTACAAAGTTCTATGAAAAGCGACACGTTATTTTTGCTCGTGAGCATAGATTGACATGTAGCGTACTTTTTATCCCGAAAAACGGATTCATGGCAAACGAAATCACGAGCAACGGCTTGGTGTATAAGTCTAAACCCGCCCACGTATTTGTATGCAAAAACGATACATTCGTCTAGGGATTGAATGTCCGAGACCGATATTGGACCCTTAGCCCTGATGTATCGTAGAACCGAGGGCTAGGTGAGGCCAGGCACTGGTCCCACCAACGACGAGTGAAAAGCGATTCTTCTTTTCTTCTTCTCTCTTCTTCATCAGCCTAAATTTACCCATTGTTGGGCGTAGGCCTCCTCATCAACACGCCATCCGGTTCGGTCCTGGGCTTTGGGCTTTGTGAAAAGCGATTGGGGGCTTACCATGACGTCTTAATGAGATTTAATTTCGGTTTTGTTTAGGTTCGCTCGCTGTCAGATCCATACTAAAAGTGGCTGCTAAAACCTGAACTGAGTAGGAATTGAAACGCATTAAGAGGTCATGGTAAGGCCTCTGCTATGGCCGTAAATACTTTCTATTGGAACAGCTTACAATAATGGCAATCACTACATAGTATAAAACAAAGTCGCTTTCTCTGTCCCTATGTCCCTATATCCCTATATCCCTATGTATGCGTAAATCTTTAAAACTACGCAACAGATTTTGATGCGGTTTTTTTAATAGATAGAGTGATTCAAGAGGAAGGTTTATAAGAATAATAACATCCATTAAATAGTGGAGAAATACTGTTATTTTTGAGGTTTCTAATGTGATGTCGTAAATAATTTCATTTTTTCCGCTTACATTGCAAACGCAGGCTGAACCCTACGAAATTTATCAAAATAATGTATACATTGAAAAGGTTTACAGAAAACTCCGCTATGATATATGTCTATCTCTTATGGATATCCCACAATAAAAAAAAAATGTCATTTACTTTTAACGACAAATAATGGCTAATTTTCGAAGTGATTTTAACCAATACAGCATTAATCTTTATCCAATTAAATACCTTAAATATATTGTTAATTTAATATAGATCTATAGGGCTCTTTACAGCATATGATTTAAGTGAATATTTTCGGAGATATTACACATTTAAAAATTGCGGGACGGAGCGTTTGCGGCGGTACCGGCCGGCCGGGGCGGCACAGTTTCTTGAGCTAAAAATTATTCTATAGCTAACCCTTTCGTCGCCCTAGGTGAGACTAGTACCGGACCGGAACAAAGGCTCCTAAGAATACCTACGACTAAACTTATTGGCTTCCGTGAACAAACCAGATTTACAGACATAGAAAAACGATTGGCTCGGCTCCTAACCCATTGGGACATAAGTGACGTCACCATCTATATACAACCATATAAGCTACTCTTTTTAAAGGAACATACATACACAAATCACATCTTAATCCCTAATCCCTTACGGGGTAGACAGAGCCTACGGTAACAAGATCTAAAGGCCACGTTTAGCTGATAGTGGGCTTATAGCTGGATAGGGAAATCAAAATAAAGAGCTAGTCGCATCGCCTATAACATGATTCCTAAGATTTTCGGCCATCCCCTCAATGGGCTTCTGCGCGGGAAGAGAAGCAACTGGTAAATTCCGTGTTTTTTCTTTGCTTATCACATGGAAGGTGAAACAAAAACAATGCAATTCGAGGAAACTTCATGTTTCCCCGTCCCCATTATAAATGTATATACGGTATGGATAATAAAATTTACTAACAAAATATCATTCTCACATGATTTGAATGACATATCTGGATAAAATATATGCCCGTATGAAATTTACACGCTGTATACTAACTACATAGAAATGATTCTGTCACGCGTATGACACCGTAAACCGGGTTGGCTCGCCGGCGCGGAAATAATCGAGATCTATGGCGGTAGCCAACGGATTTATTAGAGGGGTATCTATTGAATCATGTCCCTGTCGATATAATGCCGTATTTATTTTTTACTTTAAATCGAATTAGAGAAGAAGGCCAAGAAGAACATTTATGGACCAGTAGGCTTATTGTCTAACTCGCTCGCAATCGCCATCGCATTCATTTTGACAGTTCTTGTATGAATGTGACAGCTAGCTGATTCCGATGCCAATTGTCAGCCCATACATTAACTGTCAAAATGAACACGATGGCGACTGCGAGCGAGTTAGACAATAAGCCTACAGGTGAAAGAGGGTAGAAGTCGTGTCGTATCCAGAAGTCAGAGAAAAGGCCCTGGAAAGGACCAAATGAAAATTGCTCCACCGACCAGAAGCCTTTTTTTTATGGTGTGGAAAATGCGCCTTATGCATCCGCCCACTACGGGGTTACCGGGGGTATGTGGGGCTCTCCCGCGACGGCAGGCATACCTACTAAAAACCACATGGATTCCCTATTCGGTCGAATTTGAGGCGTTACGGGAGCACACGGTGTCACCGCGACGCCTCACGACGACCGACAAGGAGCATAGCTCTTAAGTTTAAGAAGACAAAGGTTGGTTCAACCCGACCATCTTTATCGTTCTTGCTTGTAAGAGACAAACTTTTATGTTGTAAGTTTACAAAATGATATTCTACCTTAGGATGAAGGACTTTCTTGGTCGACTACCTACTAGCCGTTAACACTTTCTGCACCTTTTGTTTTCCCAAGCCAGACAATTAAATACGGGCTCATAGCGGGACTAGAACTAACTCCAACAAATCTCTCCCATGACCTTATATCACCGTTATTTATCGCCCTGTTTACCTGAGAGGCTAAATCAAAGCTATGTAAATCAATCGTGCGCACTGCGAACTGCCTCGTCCGCAGAACAAGTTAGAATACGGTCAAAGATAAGTAGAGAAAAAAACCGGTAAAGTGCGAGCCGTAATTGTAATTTTTAGTGTTCTGTGCCTCAAAAGAAAAACGGAACCCTTGTAATATCACTTAGTCGTCTGTCCGTCCGTCAGTCATTCCGTCTGTGGAGACTCTTTTTCTCAGGAACGCGAGGTATTTAAAAGTTGAACTGAATCAATTGAAACAGTCATTGGAAAAGGTATTATGTAACCTAATTGTGTAACCTGCTATGGGTGGTGTAGGGGTATAGCACGCGTCACGGAATGACGAGGACCCGGGTTCGATTCCCGGCCATAGCTTTACTTTTCGGATTTTTCTATGTGTTCTAATTTTCAGTGTCGTTTAGAAATTAAAGGTATTATGCTTAAAGGTGGTAAGGTTTCATGGGAAAATTGCCGTATTCTCAAAAGTAGAGGGTACTTCCAGTTGTCCTAGAAACCTGAAATTTGGTATATGAAAGTAGCTCACCAATGAAATGAGTCTAAAAATCATTTTTTTTATTCTGTATCTCTATGTAAGTAACCAATATAAAATGACCGCACACTGCCTACGTTTTGCTTAAGAGCAGGGCTCTGCTAACATTGGATTTTACCTTCACTTACCGAATTTGTACGACTCTCACTTGGCCGTTTCATTTTTAGTCTATTTAAGTAGGTATTCCGCTCTTACCAGCCACTCATTATCTTACCACTCTATTTAACATGCGTCCAAGTTTTCCGCTATGTCCCTCTGCCTCTGCTTCGATGGCCATCTCAGGGAACCCATTGGGTCAATGAAGTGGATGCATACGGATAACATGCAGTTACTTAAGATTCACGATCTATTAGAGCCAACAAACGAGTGACTAGAATAGTTTTTTTTTTCTCGCTAACCGCGCACCTAGATACAATAGAGTTATATCCTCATACAGCCTTCTTTTCCTGCCAGTATTTCCACGGTCCAATCTGAGTCCGCAAAAACTCTGACGCGTTTATTACCTGCCACGCATTTGCCTAGCGATCGTTCAAATGCCGGATTAGAATGTTCTGGAGCGTGCCTGTTTTGCTTCAGTCGGACTGTGATTCCTTAATTGAGGCCAATGAACTTTGCCGTGATTGTGTTACGGTTTTAGAGCTGGCTTGAAAGAAAACGTTGCTTTAAAGCTTAATTCGTATTAACGGCAGTTTTGCTGGAAAAAATAAAGTCTCGATTTAACGTTAAACTCGATTCTGTACTTAGTGTCAAAACGTACGGTACTGTCAAGATTTAAACCAGAATGAGCGACTAAATTGAGATTTAATTTTTCCCCTTTTTTTTTACCTGCTATGGGTGGTGTAGGGGTATAGCACGCGTCACGGAATGACGAGGACCCGGGTTCGATTCCCGGCCATAGCTTTACTTTTCTGATTTTTCTATGTGTTCTAATTTTCAGTGTCGTTTAGAAATTTAATTTTTCCTGCAAGAAAGCCTAAGTAAAAATCTCTTTTTAAATGTAAGTATATGCACGCATATTATAATGCTCGTTTCATAGTACAGGATACACTGAATTCTAGGAAAACCGGTACAGCGTGGATGACAAATTTAATGTGTCCTAGGCGGGCTAGGTAGCCGGTCTGAACGTCAATAATTGAAACGGAAGCTGTCGCCGGCCATTCCAGCTCCATTAGTGAATCCCGGATCTTTTGGACTATACTGGAAGAGACTGGAAGACTATCTTATTTGTGCACACCAGTTGGCGCCACTGTTAAAAGTGTAACTTTAGCTGTTTTGAAGCTATTGCTATCGCGGATTCAAATTATTCAGGATTTTTTTTAAGCAAATATGAAATAATAGGAATCATACATACATACATACATAAATCATGTCTGTATCCTTTACGGGGTAGACAGAGATCTAAAGGCCACGTTTAGCATGAATTGTGGGCGTAAAGGTTGCTAACCGCATCGCCTATAACATGATTTCTAAGATTTTCACCCATTCCCTATGGGCTTTTACCGTCTGCGCGGGAAGAGAAACAGCTGGTACATTCTTTGTTTTTTCTTTGCTCTCAAACCGTCATAGAAGTCAGAAATCATTCTAGCCCCAGGGAACGGATAAACATAACAAAGAAATAAGTATAAAGACAAATTACGTCAATGAGTGGGGTAGAAGCACTCAATGTTCCTCTTCATCATACAAGTGCCTGCTCTTACCGAGATTCGAACTCGGGACCTCTAGCTTCATAGTCAAGGTCACTTAGAAATATCTATTCCCTGACGACTTCCACTAGCTATATGTCCTGGCCTCGCTCCGCTCGTCCGCGCCAATTAGTCGCGTCACTCGATAGAATAACCAAATTACACACTTTTGCCGCACACCCCTTAGATTGAAATTGATGGAAGGGAAATTAAAAAAAATTGGGATCATATTTCCGTCAGGGTTTTGGCGAATTTGGACCTATATTTTATTGGGCTTAAACTAAATTGGACGACCGGATACTTGAGGTCCCAGTTTCGATTCCCGGTTGGGGCAGATCTTATGTATGAAAAATACGAATGTTTGTTCTCATGCCTTGAATGTTTAATATTAGGTATGTATTTAAGTGAGTATTTATCCTTAAAAGTATGTTTATCCGTTGCCATATTACAAATTTTGCTTAGTTTGGGACTAAACCAATAAAATTGATGTCAATTTATTGTTTTTTTTTTCTTTATATTTTCACGGAGTCAGACTACATAACTTCACTTTGCATACTAAAAAGCAGAGTAGCTTGAGTCCTGTGACAAAATACCTATACTTACAATTTTGTGGTTTTCGTTTGAACATATCGTAACATCATAAAGTCTTTAGAATTAGGCTTTTAAATTGGTAGAAAACTTTTATGGCCTTTGGTTATTGTGACATGACGTAAAAACAAGTTTAGTACCTACAATACATACCTATTCAAAAAGACCTCTCTATAAAATGTAAAAGAATGTCTTATTCTGAATAACTAAACTTACTAGACTACTTAAATCATTACGAAATAAGATGAAAGACAAATCCTTCAAAAGATTCGAAAAATAAACTTGGCAAGAAACATCACTTCAATCTCACAACATTTCTATTCAAATATTTGAGCCTGGTGACGTCAGAGTAAACAGCTTACTGACTCAAAAGGAAACCTCGCAAGTTAAGATATTTTCACAAGCAACATGCAATTGCAAAACATGAATACCACAAGGTTTATTTGGCTTAGACGTTCGAGTTAAAGCTGGAAATGTAACTCGAGATCTTTATTTGATTCAGCTTTGGCTTAATACAGAAATGCCTGTAGTAGTAAAAGATGGTAGCATACATTTTCGAATAGAAAAAACTTACTCTAATTTGAAAAGTGAGCTTATAGAACTTTATCAGGCTGTCAAACTTATAATTATGGGTTGGAGATAATGATAAACAGTACTTTTGTGAATATACAGAATTGGATTACTTATTTAAAAATGAGTACCGTGTTAACTTAAACTCTTTAAAGTCTCTTATGCTTATCACGTTACAGTTTCAACAATAGATTCGAAGAGAATCCCTCTTTACCAGTCCTTAGAATCTACTCAGTAAATAATTGTAATCTAAATCTAAAACACACATTGTTGACACCAACATAGGGTTTTGCAAGGAGGCAATACCTAACCTAGACCCAGGTATCATTTAGATACCAATACCACATCCAACGCTTTGTTTTATTGCAGAGATAAGAAATATGATTTTCAATGATGATAAGAGAAATTTTTGACTAGACTCGCGTTTTTTAAAGTCATCAAAAATGGTATTCATTAAAATCTACAGCATCATGATAAAGATAGCCATATTTTTCAGAAAAAAAAATCTCAATTTAATCGCTAATTCTGGTTTAAAGCTTGACAGTTCCGTACATTTGACACTGCTAAATCGACATCTAACTTTTCATAGAAAGACGGCCCCACAAGTCGCTACTAACGGCACCCAGTGACAACTTTACGCTTATACCCACCACTGCACTGTGAATTACCTTTATTACCGTAGCGAATAAATTTCACACCTCATTCCAAGGCGCGAGTGCAGTTTTCACTTCGAAACAGCTTTGCATTTGACCTAGTTCACCGATAATATCAAGGAAGACATATTTATGGTAGCGCCGCGATGCCAGCGTTGATTTACACGGTCTGATAACGAATGAATGGGAATACGGGTGCTGGTTAATGTATTGTTGCACCTTTCAGTAGTGTTAGGCTTGGGATTGTACTCAGGATTAAACTTTAAGAAAATAATGTAATGCTCTGTTGTACCTTTCAGTAGTGTTAGACTCGGGAGTGTGTACAGGTTTGAAGTTTAAAAAAAGATATATAAATTCTTCTGTGTAAGGTATCATACCGCGACCGTACTGTGAACAGCACGGAATGTAACACTACAAGGACTACTATGTTATGCTCACTAGAACGTACCAAGACAGTAGTTGTTGCTTCATTTATTGGCACATGGGCACATGGTACATTAAAACATTATGTATGTGTCGCGCAGGTATAGTACGTCATAGACTAGCAAGCTGACTGTTTTTATTCACTAACAAAATACAGTTAGTATTGCTAATTAAGTATACTAATGTGACATTTAATGATAAATAATGATATATGATAATGTCTGTCTGTAATCTCATTAAGTTTGAAATTTCTGCTGGCAGTTAGAGCAAACAGTGATCAATTAAAATTAGGCTTGACAACTGGAATAATGAAATACGTGTTCGAATCACTTATTTGATTATTTGAATATGGTAAACCATTTGTAACCATTCCCCGTGATCAGATAGACTAGAAATTTAGCATTGTGTTTGCAGCATTTTTTACTCTATTGCTATGAAATATTAGAAAATATCGCAATGGTTTCAATTATTAAACTAAACTACTTACTGACTAAAATAGATAAGACAAATGAATATTGAAATTAGTACACGAATTTACCAACCAGCACGTCATGTGTTCAACTGGCGAACTAGACAATGTTGTCAAATTATCTACTTCCTCTACGATATCAGTACGTATCATTAAACCCATCGTAAAGGAATAAAATGTTTATCTAATTGATAAATTGTGATATTTATCCATTTTAGAGATGTTTTAAAGTCTCAGTTAAGGTAATCCAGTGAAGTACATACCTATTATTTCATTTTTGTGAGTTTCTTTGGAGTAGCCAAAGTTTCAATCCTCCAATATGTACTAAGAAGTTAGAAATTGGAAGTTGACATTGTGCCTCGCTCACACTTATAGCCATCAACAGAAGAGTGAGAAGGACGGTATGATACAAACTTAGAACTTTGGATTTTGAAAGCACACCTCCTGTATCTCAGAAGCAAAGAATAGTGCATTAATAAGTGCATTTCAGGCGTTTAGGTAGTGGGTACCGCGGCTTAATTCCGATTCAGTTTAGGTTCGCTCGCTGTCAGATCCATACTAAAAATCCAGCTAAAACCTGAACTGAGTCGAAATCGTACCGCATTAAGACGTCATAGTAACGCCCTCTACGTCCTCTGTTTACAATTTATACTAGAGTAACAATGAACGACACGAAAATAAAGCGACATTAATAGTACATTACTGCAGAGGCCGTGAAGTAAGGGATTGCAGGACGAGATTGGGGTACACCGGATAAAGCGAGTCCTGCAATCCCTGTTTCCGGCCGAGGATTGTATAGTGCTTTTCTCAAGCAATGCGAGGAAATCAAGTAAAAATTGTTTAATTAGCCGCATTTTTAATTTTTGAAACATGCCATTTGAACAAACTATTGCTCGCGCCATGTTCCCCGCGCCCCGCCCCGCGCCGCCGCACCGCGCCGACCGCACCGACGACCGCACCACATTACTTCTTGGCCTAGGCCGTAAATGTGAAACTTCTTGGCTTTATTTCGCGACATTAACGCGTACATTTCCGAGCATGCTTGAGAAAAACAATTTTATTTTGCGGCTGCCAGACAATCTATATAATACTATTTGCTAGGTAAGAAATAGTTGACCAGACGCAATATAATGTTATTGTGGTTTTTAATTTTAAATTAAATGAAGTATTAAACACACCTTATCATTGAACGTGTTACGAGGTGCCGTCCCAAATAAACCACAGCCTCTATTTACATTTTAGGTAAAGCACAAGTAAAATGCAGAATTAAAAGAGTGGCTTCAAACAACAAAACTGTCAGAATAATTCAAACTCTATTCAGCTCCTATAAAGTTACATTTGGCAATTAACTCACACAGTGTCACTTTTCGACGCAACGATTTACACATATCGAATGTGGCATCTCACCCTTACGTGTTATGAGTAATATGTAGGAAAGAGACAAAATAACTGTCGACTCCGCTATTTCCTCACGTTTGTCCGGTATTGAATAAGGATTTGAACTGCCGCCGATGGATTTCAAACCTTGTGCACCTGTGTTAAAGCAAGTTTGTGGTTGTGGGACGTATTTAAAAATGTATGGGATCGTCCGGCAAAGTGAAAAGAGGAAATAGGCGGATAGATTAAACAGAGTAGGATTGAAATCTCTGTTTGTTCGGTGTTCCAGTATCCAATGGTGAAATGAGAAATTTACTGTTAAACTGCCTTTTTAATCGTTTAATTAAAACGTTTTTGAGTGCAGCGGTCTTACAAGGTTTTACCGGGTTTTTTGGGTAGTGTCGCGGTCCAAATAGTGCTGCTAGTTTTTCGTTTAATCCCATTAAGAAACGAGAAGCATTCATTGTTTAAAATAGTGATGGACTGTGTCCGATATTGCTGTTGGCAATATTGGTGCTGAACTTTTATGCAAAGAAATATATTGAATGAAAGTTTACGAAAATTTGCTGAATAGGTAAATATAAATAGAAGTGAAGATCTTTTATGCATGCGGCATTTGATTTTTCAAATGGGTATACCGGATTTTAAGTTTTAAGTTAACAGATTCAGAAAATTCTGAACATATTGGCCGTGACAATAGATGGACAGACAAACAACGGATTCTATGAAAGTTTTTTTCTTAAAATCTGGTATCTTAGAAGCCACAGAATTAACGGTAGACTTTGTACGTTTACATTTACAAAGAATAAAAAATAAACTGATTGCATACGAAATCTGAGAATTTTACTGTTGTCAGGTCTTAAATCAAACTATAAAGGATCTGCATTTTTGTTGCCTTCATTCAATACACATAAACACAAAACCAATCAAAACTAAATCACACCTTTGCGATACATTTCTACGCGAACGAGTGCTACGGGTACTACGAGTGCTACGAGCTACGGCGTAGCACTGACCCTCGTTTTATAGCAAATGGCGTAGCGCCATTGGTAACTGGGGGAATTTGCAGTTTGCATCATACCGTCCCTCTTACTCTAACAGTAAAGACTAATTGTGTAAGTGAGACAGCATTATTCAACTTAAAACTTCGAGTTTGAGTTGTTTTCTAAACGCTACGAGAAATTATGGTGAGCTATATTTTATTGGGCTTAAACTAAATTGGACGACCGGATACTTGAGGTCCCAGTTTCGATTCCCGGTTGGGGCAGATCTTATGTATGAAAAATACGAATGTTTGTTCTCATGCCTTGAATGTTTAATATTAGGTATGTATTTAAGTGAGTATTTATCCTTAAAAGTATGTTTATCCGTTGCCATATTACAAATTTTGCTTAGTTTGGGACTAAACCAATAAAATTGATGTCAATTTATTGTTTTTTTTTTCTTTATATTTTCACGGAGTCAGACTACATAACTTCACTTTGCATACTAAAAAGCAGAGTAGCTTGAGTCCTGTGACAAAATACCTATACTTACAATTTTGTGGTTTTCGTTTGAACATATCGTAACATCATAAAGTCTTTAGAATTAGGCTTTTAAATTGGTAGAAAACTTTTATGGCCTTTGGTTATTGTGACATGACGTAAAAACAAGTTTAGTACCTACAATACATACCTATTCAAAAAGACCTCTCTATAAAATGTAAAAGAATGTCTTATTCTGAATAACTAAACTTACTAGACTACTTAAATCATTACGAAATAAGATGAAAGACAAATCCTTCAAAAGATTCGAAAAATAAACTTGGCAAGAAACATCACTTCAATCTCACAACATTTCTATTCAAATATTTGAGCCTGGTGACGTCAGAGTAAACAGCTTACTGACTCAAAAGGAAACCTCGCAAGTTAAGATATTTTCACAAGCAACATGCAATTGCAAAACATGAATACCACAAGGTTTATTTGGCTTAGACGTTCGAGTTAAAGCTGGAAATGTAACTCGAGATCTTTATTTGATTCAGCTTTGGCTTAATACAGAAATGCCTGTAGTAGTAAAAGATGGTAGCGTACATTTTCGAATAGAAAAAACTTACTCTAATTTGAAAAGTGAGCTTATAGAACTTTATCAGGCTGTCAAACTTATAATTATGGGTTGGAGATAATGATAAACAGTACTTTTGTGAATATACAGAATTGGATTACTTATTTAAAAATGAGTACCGTGTTAACTTAAACTCTTTAAAGTCTCTTATGCTTATCACGTTACAGTTTCAACAATAGATTCGAAGAGAATCCCTCTTTACCAGTCCTTAGAATCTACTCAGTAAATAATTGTAATCTAAATCTAAAACACACATTGTTGACACCAACATAGGGTTTTGCAAGGAGGCAATACCTAACCTAGACCCAGGTATCATTTAGATACCAATACCACATCCAACGCTTTGTTTTATTGCAGAGATAAGAAATATGATTTTCAATGATGATAAGAGAAATTTTTGACTAGACTCGCGTTTTTTAAAGTCATCAAAAATGGTATTCATTAAAATCTACAGCATCATGATAAAGATAGCCATATTTTTCAGAAAAAAAAATCTCAATTTAATCGCTAATTCTGGTTTAAAGCTTGACAGTTCCGTACATTTGACACTGCTAAATCGACATCTAACTTTTCATAGAAAGACGGCCCCACAAGTCGCTACTAACGGCACCCAGTGACAACTTTACGCTTATACCCACCACTGCACTGTGAATTACCTTTATTACCGTAGCGAATAAATTTCACACCTCATTCCAAGGCGCGAGTGCAGTTTTCACTTCGAAACAGCTTTGCATTTGACCTAGTTCACCGATAATATCAAGGAAGACATATTTATGGTAGCGCCGCGATGCCAGCGTTGATTTACACGGTCTGATAACGAATGAATGGGAATACGGGTGCTGGTTAATGTACTGTTGCACCTTTCAGTAGTGTTAGGCTTGGGATTGTACTCAGGATTAAACTTTAAGAAAATAATGTAATGCTCTGTTGTACCTTTCAGTAGTGTTAGACTCGGGAGTGTGTACAGGTTTGAAGTTTAAAAAAAGATATATAAATTCTTCTGTGTAAGGTATCATACCGCGACCGTACTGTGAACAGCACGGAATGTAACACTACAAGGACTACTATGTTATGCTCACTAGAACGTACCAAGACAGTAGTTGTTGTTTGTCTCCATAAAATAAGGGCATGATTTAGTAAACCCAATAAACGTCAGTTAAGTACATATTTTTTATAAGTCAGTCATAATCCTACTTCACAGTGTTTCTATAAACGAGGTACGACAAACGAAACATAGGCATCCTCCAGTAGAATTGAAGGGTTTGGGCTATAGTTCCCACGCGGACCCAGTGCGGATTGGGAACTTCGCACACACCATTGAATTCCTTCGCAGATGTGTACAAGGTTTCCTCACGATGTTCTCCTTCACTGAAAAGCGCATGGCAAATTTCAAATGTAATTTCTCACATAAATTCCGAAAAACTCAGAGGTGCGAGCCCGGGATTCGATCCCACGACCCTCTTCTTGAGAGGCCACAGGTTAAACCACGGCTTACATTACTATACGGTACGTATTATAGATAGTTAGGGGGTGACTGACGTAATATTGTCGGTCAGTCAAGCATTTAACTCGGGCTTATTGCTTATGACAATATAGATCTTCCAGGAAAAAATAACAGGAATATCATGGAACGTTTATTGCGTTTGTGACTGACAATTGATCAATAGTAGATTATTCAACAAGGGAGGAAAAGAACCAATATCACTCGAGCATGCGAGGGTGCCAATATTTCGAGTGTGATATTGGTGTTTTTTCCCGAGTTAAACACTACTTTTCATTTCGACTACAAGGAAAGTAAAAAAAATATACATAAGTAAGTATATGAGAAAAATTATATTGAATAAAAAATTTACTAAAATTAATTTAGACATTTGTACAGTTCATAAAGGAAAAGGTCACGTTTTCAAGGAATATTTACTCATTTTTTATTTATATTTTTTTGTAAAGTTTTACCAAATGAAGTATGCTTTAGCGCCAAATTCGAGCTCGCTTTTTCTAAACTATTAGTTGCATTGGCAGCAAATCAAGTTTTTTTAAAACATAGGTCAATGTGGTTATTGTCAAATATTTCAATATTTACCCATAAACAACATTTAAAATGTTTTATATAATGATTAGAGAAAAACTGTAGATAAAGTAGGTATTTTAGTCAGTTGAACCGCGAGTTAAGCGGAATATAGATGGGCTGTGTGGACATAAAATATATACCATTGTCATTTACAATGTATTTTTTTTCTAAAACAGCATTAAATCTACGTATGTATAAGAATAAAGTAATGTAGATAAATTAATAAAAATAATATTTGACTAAATAGCATTATAAAATTTATAATTATTATTACTTAATTAAGAAAAAAACATGGATATGCCGTAATGCTGGCTGAATGCGTATGTGTTTCATTGACAGCCAATGCATTTTTTTTTTTTAATTCATATCTACCCTTGGGAAGAAAATAATAGTTATCCTCCCGTATGTCAGATATGATTTGCCTCACTTTTCGAGTATGAGAGATGAAAATATTTTTATTTATACTTAGGAGCAAAAAACACTTGATCACTTTGATACAACTTTCTACAAGAAGTGATTCGTTTTTTGCTCTCGCGTAGAAATAATCGCGTAAGAAAAAGGGTATTGTTTTTCTTTACTGTCTTAACTTAATATTCTAATTATTGACTTTTATATTTAAGTTGTATTTTAGGATTTTTGTTAAATAAAGATATATTTTTATAACTGACATATTATCGCGCTCGAAATCGCAACTACATTCGCCATTTCTTTCTGCCAAACATTAGAGAGTGAGGAAAGAAAGAGATGGCTTCGTATTGTCCTTATTCGCGACATATGCCAACGCATCCAATGCTTCCATTAGCTCCTCATAAACCAGTCCCTACGTTCCAGACATTAAGATATCGCGAAAGTGGAGGAATTATGCAATAGAGTGAAAAGAAAATGCATTTTAGAATATTACAACACTTACATTGAAAAAATTTAAATACTGCGGTTGGTTGCAGTCTAGTTGCCTTAAAGTTAATCTGAGCTTCCAGAGTAAATTTTTGAATCGAAAAGCGTCTCAAACGCGTTCGCGTTAACGTCTCAATTTACCTACAACAGCGCCCCCAGCGGAACGAACTGGCAACAAAACAGTTCTAATAATGTACGGTCTTTCAACGCAAACGTGTTCGAAACACATTTTGTGACGCAAAACTTACACTAAGCATACTGGGTACTACAGTAGAGCAAGCAGTTTAAATTAAAATTACCTAAATGATTTTGTTAATTCTTACATGCGGGGTGATTTTTTTCTTCATTTCAATGAATTTTTTATGTTCTATGGGTTCTATGGGTTAATTAGCCTGAAATATTTTTATACGGTAAACTTTTATTTTTGTATGTTGAATAGTCCATGTTACCACTCTAATGGTTGATTCCTCGTAAGATGCGATGCATCTCCATTATTCATAGGTTTTTCAAGGGAAGTGTTTCCCCCTTCTCGGAAGTGGAATGGACTTTTTGAAGGAAATTAGAGGTGCTGCATAAATTATAACTTTGTACCGTAGCTGGATGAAACCGAGTTTTTGCAATGCGAGTAAAACTCCCTGGTGGATATAGATTGCGGGGTGACCAAGTAGGTATGATGTGATGGTTCCTTGAAGCCGAGCGATGTATCGCTACTCAGATTTTTGTACAAGTGTCGTTAAAACCTAGATGGTTCGGGTCCGGGGGTGGATGTCGGTAGTTCTAAAATTTATATTCTTCGGTTGTTTTGGAGATTCGGAAAATAGGTTATGGGGTTAATGAGGACACTTTGTTTTTAAAGTTTTATTAAGAAATGTATGAATTAGGTTAAATTGTGTCGACGTAAATATAGTAAAAGTACCAATTAATAGAAGCAGTGTTTGTTTGGTGTCATTAGTTCAATGTACCTCGACGACCGCGCATTGCATGAAGTCTTTTATATTTAATTTGATATTTGCTTAGTTTATTTTTAAATAAATATATTTTTCGCTCCCAAAAACCTTTATAATGTAGCAAAACTGAACTTTTCCGACACAGATTGAAATTTTAGCAATATATATAAAACTGTTAGACGTCCAATAAAATCCATAAAACACAACGGATTAGTGCGAAACATATTTTTTATAATAATAACGTCGCACTGACTCTTCAAACAATGCTAAATAACTACAATTTCTGATGTTCATTTATTTAATAAGTCTCTTTACTTAACTAGTTTAATCGTTCCATCAGTATAAACTTTAAACAACGACACATGCATCATTTAAATTAAAATAAGACTAACCCATAAATTACAAATCAGATAAGTTCCATGAAAGCCCAATCTCCTTCCCTCTTAATTTAGTACAATAGTCAGGTTTTTCAATCCTTCACAATGGTCCGAGAAAAGATTAACTAATTTTTTATTCCAGTGAAATACAATGCTGAAATTTATGTCCGGATTCCTTTCAATTGTTCCATTTTAAACAATTGGGCTAACAATCCCTTCTTGGGGTTCTCCACTGGTGTTTGTTTTCCCTTTGTTGGATACAGGTCGGCATTAAAACATAAATATGCTATGTATCGCTTAAACTTGTGTTAACTTGACGTAGGTGTATCTATCCTTTGAGTTTAGAGTTTACACGTCTATTTACTTAATCTCTCGGCGTTATAGGCCTTTTGAAAATCCTTAATTGTGTTTGTGTTTGAACTGTTCATACAGTTCAATCGGACAATAGAGGTAAGTACATTACAGATATAAATATGTAGAGGTAGAGGATCTATAGATCGACCGCTTTTTTTAATGAGTCCTTGCCCGTGCGACACAGGGGCGCGGAGTAGGACGACAAAGGGGACCGAGAGAGGTGCGGGCGGGTAGTGCGCCTGCCCCCTTTTGTCGTCCTATAGGTACGTCGGTGATAGGAATATTGAGGATTAATATGGGATTTGTTGCGTGCAGGGTAGTGACGCGCCGTCGCTGGAGTCGAAGAGTTGACCTAATGACCTGAATTTACGTACGGCCCAGGTTGTGGATATAATTATTCTTGATCTTAGCCAACCCATAACGAAGCTAAGTGAATTTGTCCCAGCGGGCAGCGAGAGCTTCGCTGAGGTGTTTGACAAAGGCAGATTCATGTTTGTGGTGCGAAAAGTCCATCGACAGAAGTGACTAGGGGGGTGAAGGTGGGGGGTTACAATGAATAAATGAAGGTTGTGTGGCATTTCTCACCGGTGTTTAAGTATTTTCTTTTTTCCTCCTCTTCAGCCGATTTTAGTACAGAAGCGACGGAGCATGCAATGTAAGGGGGAGCATCAGTGTCTACGACTATTCTATGGCAATGTAAAGTAAGTATGGTTTATTGTACAAAAATAGACACAAGCACAATCGAAAAAAGGGTAAGATATAATTATGTACAAAGACAAATTTATCCCTATACCTTCGAGTTGACGAGAGGAGCACTAAACTAGGGACCGACAAAGAGCGACGAGGGCCATAATTCTTTTATTATGTGGTCTAACAAGATGTGCAAGTCGACGGCAGTCGAAACACGGGAGTTTGGTGAGGGACAGTAACAGAAAGAAAATAGACGCACTGCAATTATCTATCTATCTCTATCCACAGAAAAGGTGGAAGCACATTATTAACACGCGACGCGACCCAATGCAACGCGACGCGTGTTGAGTCGAATCAAATTGTATTATTTTCTATGGCCAGAACCACACTATGAACATCCGACGCGACGCCATGCGCATACATTCGTTGCATCGGGTCGCGTCGCGTGTTAAAAACGTGTTTCCACCTAAATTCTTGTCCGTGATTACGTGTGGTAATGAAAACGATACCTTGCGGGTAGGACCGTCTGGCATGTGCAAAGTCGCCACCACCATCTTGCTACATAATCCTGCCGTCAAACTGTAATGCTTGCGCTGCTCTGCTCCATGCTCTGCATTAATTAAAACTCAACACCAGCCTGTAAATTTTCCACCTATAGTTTTTATTCAAGTATACTATTTTTCCACTGTGTCCGTTTCTCGTTCTTTCCATAGTTATGTTAGCAACACTTGTCGACTTTCCTACAAGCTTCGTCTTCTTGTGCGTTTTCCACAGATTTAGCTCATGGTTCTGGCAGAATATCAGTGCTGCGGTTTCCGCAGTTTTATGCTGAGTCAGCACCTTTTTTTTCACAACACATGCCATCCGGAATTCGTTTCAACATACCTAGTTGTTTATTTTTCTTTATTGCATCTTTTGTTCTTAAGTTGTTGTAATAGTAGGTTCTCATGTTGTGTTGTATGTATTCATTTTCCACCTAAATATGTGAACTCTATACCTACATAATTAAGTAATGTACCTGTGTTGTGAGAAAATAAAGTTTTTATCTATCTATCTATCTACCTCCAGTGTAGAGTAAGACAAACGATCAAATTACTAGCACAAAGTAGACAGATAGGTACAATTTTCATGTTACAATGCTGCTGCAGATGTCCCAGAGAGACAAGAAAGTATGCGATTGCTTATTGCAGTGGTTATTTTGCTTGTCGATTTGGTTGCTATAGTTTTGATTACGTCATTTGCTAAAGCAAAAAGAGAATGGGTTGACTACTGTACTAAAATATACTAAAATAAATATATATTTATGCGACTTGGGCTCACTATTTCGCGGAGTAGCAAAGTAAGATCGTCAAATGGGTGGTGTTAATGCGCCTTCGTGAAATAACGCTTGAGTGTACGCGGTATATTTGCTAACTACTGTATTTGTTTACCTAATTATTCGAACATTATTACTTTGTAATTGCCCAGTAAAGTAATTAAAGGATTAGCCTCCCACAGAACCCGTTGCGAGGGAACGTCCTAACTTTTCTTTCTAATTTCCGTTTTTTGCCCCGTAATCCTATCCTTTAGCAAGTTTCGTACTGCTTGGTTAATTAAAGGATTCCTTTTGTCCGGAGAGCCTATTATTCCTTAGATTTTGCGAAATCAAATATCTTCGGAGACGATTCAATGAATCCGTGATGTAACAAAGAGGCTGGTTGGTAACAGTTTGTTACCTTCTCGCAATTTTCGACACCCTTTAGGGCCTATTTCACCACTCCATAACTGTCAGTTATCTATGATTCCGTCTCTATTTATTACTACGAAACAGACAGAGACGTCATCATAGATAACAGTTAAGGGGTGATGAAACAGGCTCTTAAAGATTCATCCACACCGGTCTGGGAATAAAGAAAGAACATAGAACGTACCAGCGTCTCTTCCCGCGCAGACGGTAAAAACCCATCGAGGGAATAGGCGAATAGGAATCATGTTATGATGCGGCTAGCAACTCATCACTATTTCGATTCCCCTTTCCATCTATACGCCCACAATCATGCTAAACGTATGGCCTTTAGATCTTGTTGACTTTGGCTCTGTCTGCCCCGTAAGGGATAAAAACGTGATTATTGTAAGTATGATTTATGTATTTTTATTCATCCCACCGCTGGGCACAAGCCTCCTCTTAAACAGTTGGTAGCAATTTAAACAGGCTAGTTGGTGGCATTTTACCTTCTCGCTATTTACGACGCTCTGTAGATAAGCTAGACAGTGTGAGGTCTCAACCGCCCATACCCTGTGTTTTTTCATTCATCATCATCATCATCACTACATAGTATAAAACAGTCGCTTTCCGCTGTCTGTCCCTATGTATCCTTAGATCTTTAAAACTACGCTACGTAATTTGAGCGTTTTTATCCTTTTAATACGAATAAAAAGTTCATCACGATTAAATATCGCATTGGAAATATTGATACAATAAAAACAAAGAACTTACATAGACAACCATTTTAAACTTTCATTCAATTTCTGTGAAATAATCGTGAAAAAACACCAAAAATGCGACTATAACAGCTCAGTAGGGACAAACGTTCTTAAAAGTATTAAACCCTGTAGATGATGGCTGTCTAGCTAGCCAGCATCTAAATTATTCTTTTGAACTAAAAATTCAATCCTAAACCCTTGTGTTTTTAAATAAATGTACATGTTTGACCGCAGCTGCTATCGCCCGGGGTTGTAGACAGCATTTAACGGACAATACACCCTAAGGGCTAGGTTAGGTTAAGTATATTCATAACTTGTTAAGCTTCTGTAAGCTAAACGTTCGTTTTTCATAAAACTGGGTGGAAAACGGGCAAGTGGGGTCACCTGATGGCAAGTGACTACCACCCGACACAGGATTGCTGATGCGTTGCCACCCTAGAGGGTTAAGATGGAATACAGGGGCCTCGTCTCCAGCAGCCTATATAAGTCCCACTGCTAGGCACAGGCCTTCTACTACCAGCCCAAGCCCTCTCATTCTGAGAGAATCTCTCAGAATGAGAGGGGCTTGGGCTGGTAGTTCCCACGCGGGCCCAGTGCGGATTGGGAACTTCACATACACCATTGAATTGCTTTGCATATGTGTGTAGGTTGCAGTGGTGTGGCGTCAAGTATATCAGAAGGTAAGCCGAAGGAAACTTAACTAGCCTTTTCCTCTAATTCTGCACAATAAATTGCCCAACTGCCTTAAAATAGGCAAGCCGGTGGGAATCGAGTTCTATGGACGCCACGCCACTGGTAGGTTGTCTCACTATGTTTTCCTTTACCAAAAAGCTCATGGTAAATTTCAAATGTAATATCGCACATAAATTTCGAAAAACTCAGAGATGCGAACCCGGGCTCGAACCCACGACCCTCTTGAGAGGCCACAGGTCAAACCACTGGGCTACCACGGCTTTTTAGCGAGACTTGAGTAGCGAATAGGAAAGTAAATCGTGTTTACGTGTTTGTGTTGTGTTCGTGTTATCGTGTTGTTTTGTGTTGTGTTAATCGTGTTATTGTGTATTGTGTTTCGGGTGTTTGTGTGTGTGTGTGTGTGTGTGTGTGTGTGTAATCGTGTTTGTGTTGTGTGTTAATCGTGTGTGTGTGTGTGTGTGTGTTTGTGTGTGTGTAATCGTGTTTAATCGTGTTTGTAATCGTGTGTGTTGTGTTTGTGTGTGTGTTGTGTGTTGTGTTTGTGTGTGTTGTAGTAAGTACTGTTTCTCTCTCTCTCTGTCTCTCTCTTAAATGATTTTGTTCATTGGACCTCCGCAAAATATCGCCTGATTCAGTTAAATATTTCGAACTAATCCGACGTAGGTACTTAGTAAGTAATATCCATGAAGCCAACCCATTTATCTTAAGACATTCAACAAGAAAAATCTCCGGTTACAATATTCGCCGGGTTTCCTGGGATAGCCGCAAACTATTACGGGATTCAGCTAATCCCGTCACTTCAACCCTTTTAGACCCACAGGTAGTTTAAGTTATATGGTGCAACTATGGGATGTGAGAGATAAAAATCGGCCAAGTGTGAGTCGGACTCGCGCACCGAGGGTTCCGTACCATCTAACTAATATTATAAATACGAAAGTATGGATGGATGGATAGATGGATGGATGGATGGATGGATGGATGGATGGATGGATGGATGGATGGATGTTTGTTTGTTACTCAATCACGCCAGAACGGCCCAACGGATCTGGATGAAATTCGGCACATAGATAGAGAAAAGTCTGGAATAGCACATAGGCTACTTTTTATCCCGGAAAATTGCGTAGCTCCCGCGGGATAGCGATAAACGAATTATTTGCAGACGAAGTCGCTGGCAACAGCTAGTTATCTATAAATATCTAAAAACCAGTGTAAGCAAAGTCCCGCTCCAAAGTGAAATGTACGCAGTGTGGGGTCACTTTATATTGGTCACTGATATATACAGACATACATACATATTTTCGGTTTTCGCAATTATTCCTATATCTGTGCTATAAGACCTACCTTCATGCCAAATTTCAAGATTCTGAGTTCACGGGAAGTACCCTGTAGGTTTTGATTCCCTTGCGAGTTTCGAAAATTTGCGTAAATTTGTGGCATTAACGGCTGTATCTTTTGAATGCGTTGGCTTAGAAGTTTGATTTTCTCACAGCTCCAAGGGACAGTAGACCTGAGTATTTGATATAAAAGCTGGATTCCTCCACGCGTTCCTGAGAAAAATGGTCTTGACAGACGGACGGACGGACGGACAACAAAGTGAGGGCAAAGATAAGGGTTCCGTTTTTTCCTTTTGAGGTACGGAACCCTAAAAACGCGATCTTTACAAGCTTTCGACTTCTAAAGAAGTCACTGGATGGGAGAATTCGAGTTCATTCAAAAATCCAGTTCAGAAGGCTGCCAAATCATGCAACGAAACACCATAATTTTATTGTTTGATTAATAATATAAATAACTAGCTGATCCGGCAAATGCAAGGTTCGTCTACACCGTAAGGGATAAAGACGTGACTTATGTATGTATGTATATACTTTATTCTACTAATATTCTAATGTGATATAATTATTTATCTGTGCTGTGGCCACCCGGTGACAAAATGATCATTTGTCAAAATTTAAATATCTGATAAACCGTGAACTTTTTTTAAAAATCGAATAACCTTTATGCGTGGCTCACATTAGGTTAGGTTTGTTTTATAAGTTTTTAAAAAGTTTACGGTTTATCATAAAATATACCTATTTAAAGTTTGTTCATTTTGTCAATAATTTTTAGGTCAAACGTTAGTGAACCGTGGCATCCTCGGTGTCCGAACGTCGCCAAACGCCGAACCTTGCCTTATACACCAAAATTTGATTTTCTAAGTTCCTTTCTCGCCATTCCGCTTAGACTAATGCTATTAATTTGCGAGTGAAAGGGACGGCATAGCATGAACTTCGAAAATCGAATTTCGGGTGCCCCCCCCCCCCCCCTTCTTACTTGTAAAACATCGGGTTCGCCTTCCACTAGGAGATTAACCGGGACTTGGGAGATTGAATATATTTGACGCCCAAGGCGCTTGTAAATAGTTTAGTTTGTTCGGCTCACATCTAAGTGCATGTCGGTAGAGGAATCACTACATAAATGGTATAAAACAAAGTCGCTTTCCGCTGTCTGTCTGTCTGTCTGTCTATTAAATCTATTCTATCAATCTCTAAAATATTGAATTATTTTTTTAATTTACGATTTGATGTCTAGAAAACGTTTTTTTTTAATATAATATTATTTTATCAAAATTAAATTAAATTGGAATAGTAAGGGCTATTATGGTCTCAAGCAATCCAAAAAAAAATAGGCTTCCGTTCCAATTTTTACAAAACTTCTCAGATCAAACATTAATACCTAAATACATGACGAAAAACATCCTTCTTTCTTAATCTTTTTCTGTATACATACGGATTGAGGTATAATGTCACCAAGAGCGAATGCGTCGTTTTTAGGGTCAAGGGCAGATCTACACCTATGTTTCCTCCTGTCAAACTAAACCATAACACACTGAGAACAGTAGAGCAGTTCAAGTATTTGGGGCATATAGTGACAGCCGACCTTAAAGACGACGCTGCTATTGAGCGCAAGCGCAGAGCGTTGTCTGTCAGGGCGAACATGATAGCCCGCAGATTTGCCCATTGTTCTAGAGAAGTTAAAACTACTCTTTTCAGAGCTTATTGCACAACTTTCTATACGGGCAGCCTGTGGGCGGTCTACACTCGTAAGCAGTACAGCGCTCTGCGCTTTCAATATAACAATGCATTCAGGGTGCTGATGGGGTTGCCTAGATTCTGTAGTGCGTCGGGGATGTTTGCCGAGGCACGGGTGGACTGCTTTTATACCACTATGCGCAAGAGAGCCACATCCCTGGTGCGTAGGGTCTGGGCCAGCACCAACACCCTCCTGAACATGATAGCGAGCAGATCAGACTTTCTGTATTTATATAACTGCTGTATGATGCATGCCTGCAACTACTGTTCCCATAATTAAAAAAATCATGTAATTACTAACACTAAAATAAGTTATCAAATGTTACTAACACAATGATCCTTGTTGGTCGTAAATAAAATTATTAATATTATTATACCAAATTTTTTGCCGCGTATTTTGCTCGGCGCGTATCCTAAAATTACAGGTAAAATAAAAACAGCCCTTAGCGCAAAAGAGCCCTTAGCGGCGTACTTACAATTTGGTATTGATTTTACTTTGAAGGCTTCCTATTCCCTTATCTCATTACCTCTGTTAACTCAATATCCTAGTTAAATAGCGCTGACTAGTAAAAGTTAAGCTTCAAAGACAACTAAGTCGCTTATTTCCCTATAAGAGGCCGCTGTAATCCTTCAAAGGGTCGCCATCGTATTCCTTGTTGGAAAACACACGGATTAATATACGCACAATATTATTTCAATGATGGGAGAAATTTATGTAAGAGTACGAATATTTTCAAATAGACTAGAAAGACTCCGCTACTCACGTGCAAGAAAGCCAAAGTCACGTGCAAATGCTTGTCTTGGATCTGATGCCTCACCATGACGTCTTAATACGATTCAGTTTAGGTTCGCTCGCTGTCAGATTCATACTAAAAGTGACAGCTAAAACTTGAACTGAGTCGGAATTAGGACGTCAGTAAGTAAGTAATGCTTTATTGTACAAATATAAAGAAACAGATACAATTCACAAAATAATACAAATAACAATAATATATGCACAAAGGCGAACTTATCCCTATAAGGGATCTCTACCAGTTAACCTTTGAGTAGATGAGAGGAGCATTAAACGAGGGACCGACAAAGAGTGAGTTTAAAATTCCATACAGTGAAAGCCACAATAGGGCGTACTATATCTAATAACACATCATAAAATAAACTACTAAATATCATTACACACATGCATGCATATAAAATACAATTAGAGTACACATATGCAATATCTAAGGAGATGGTGTGAGCCACATCTTCCTCAAGCTCTCCCTGAACGACACCACGGAGACAGACTGCCTGATGGAGGTCGGTAACCGATTCCACAGCCTGGCAGAGTACGTCATGGTAAGGTCCAAATAGGAATATCAAAATTCGCTCCGTACTCACTGTATGAAAAAGTAACATACGTTCAAGCTAGTACACTAAATATAAACAGGAGAAAATGAAGTGCCACTAGCTAAGGTGCATAATTTTGGTAGATAGCAGTATGGAACAAAAAACAAATGAAATAGCGAGAGCGATGATCCAGAAACGCTTCACCAACGGCATCAAACAGCTTGTCAGTCTGCAACATTTGCCCGTATATTTCAAAACGTTATGCATGGACATAAATTCCTATGAAGTTCAGTTGAAGACAGGCTTGTTGTGAGGAGATTGGACATTTACAAGTCGCTTTACCAAGGGATGTTAAATATAATAAAGAGAAACGGGTAGCCCAGTGGTTATAACTAAAAAGCTAGCTTCATAGACCAGTACACCTCTAGAGGTCTTGGGTTAAGGTACGGCGAGGCTGACACTTGTAGGATAAACTACTCCACTACTCAAGTTTGAGTAGTGGAGTAGCAAGGTAAATATTTTATGTTCTTAACCTCCACAAAGAAACGCCTGATTCAATAAAATACTTGTAGGATTATCTATTTACACTATAATATTATAAAGAGGAAAGATTTGTACCTTTTAGCATTTTGTCATTTTAGCATTTTTTCACCATTTAATATTATAATTAATTATTTAGATTACTTAAGACTTTTGCGTGCCATATTGTGGCGGAGCATGCATTCATGTAACTGTATCCAACTGACATGTATAAATAAGTAACACCCGTGTATGTTCCAGCAAAATAAACTCATTTCATTTCATTTCATTTCATTTCCTATTATTGTATGTTTGTAATGAATAGGCTCAAAAAGTACTGGGCCGATTTAAAAAATTCTTTCACCTATAGAATGCTACATTCTTCCAATTTGACATAGGCTACATTTCATTTTGAAAAAAATTAGGGATCCTTGGTAAAATTTGAACAATGTAACCGAAGGTGTAGAAAAATGAGTCTTAAAATGTCTTTCGTCGAATGCGCTGCCGAAACTATTAGCGATAGAACAAAATAATGTACAACAATATTGAAGAACATCATAATGTCTACAAAAAACTTCGCGGTAGCATATGTCCAACTAATCCAAATTTCCAAAAATAAATAATTGTCTACCCCGTGCGAAGCCGGGACGGGCTGCTAGTCTATTATTAAAACCAAACTATCTTTATCAGTTCAATAAGTAAGATTAGCGTTTAATTGTTTTTCAGGGCCCAACGTTTCCAACGGACCCATTACAGGGGCCTTACCACAACGTCGTAATCCAATTCAATTCCGACTCAGTTCAGGTTTTACCTGTCATTTTTAGTATGGATCTTACAGTGATCGGAATTTGAACCGCATTAAGACGTCATGGTAACCCTCCAGGACTTAAAAAAAAGGTGTTCTAAATAAGAAAGAAAGGAAGAAAGAAAGAAGACATTTATTCTCTTTTGAAAGACACAGAAATAGAGCATACACACATTGTACAAAAATGAAACATAAAACACAGACATGAAAATAGATCAGCAATGTATTAATGTGTGTGTGTCTTCGCAAAAGTGAAACGGTCGCTGGCTCAGCATTACGCTGAGGTGTTAGACGCCTGCAGCACTGATTTTCAGCCAGAACTGTCTGTGACTCACGGAACGATACACAGATATATATACATATCTAATATTATAGTTCATACACTAATAACCTATATACTCGTCTATGTGTAATGTTCCCCGATATATTCTCATTTACCGCTGCGGAAATTTTGGACCTAACGATCATTCGACGAAACCTTCCCATACCGAAATCACTTTGTCTCGCTTAGTCCCCTTCACGCCCTCACCGAAACTTGTTCAAACAGCAACCTGACAGATTAGCCGAGAGTCCTTCCAACTTTCAAGACTTCCCTCTACACACGAGTGGTACTAAGGGTCCCCAGCCGAACTGATTTCAAATCAAAATGTCAAGCGAGTAATGTCGCTTCTGCTTACGGAATTTGGGTATGAACTATATAGATAGTTCGATCATTGAATCTAAAGAAAGAAAAGAAGGAAGGAAGGAGCCAAGGCACGGATTCTAAAATCTAAATGCTAAATAACGAGAGGGCTTCGGCTATAGTTCTCAAGCGCACCCAGTGTGGATTGGTACCTACCATAGGACTGCGGGTGCGTTGCCGGCCTTGTGAAAAGCGGTAAATTACTTGCGTCTTCCAACCGAGGCAAATGGAGGTCTATGGGGGAGGCCTATGTCTGATATAATGATGATGATGACATGAGCTGAGCTAATAAATAATAATAAATATCTTGGGACAATTGAAACCAATTGACCTAGCCCCAAACTAAGCAAAGATTGTAATATGGGCACTAAACAACGGATAAACATACTTTTATAGACAAATACATACTTAAATGCATAAATTAAACATCCAAGACTCGAGAACAAACATTCGTATTTTCATACAAATATCTGCCACTACCGGGGATCGAACCCTCAACCTCAAGCTTCATAGTCAGGTTCTCTAACCACTAGGCCATTCGGTCGTCAAATAGTGGACTCGTTGTTGCTTGTTAAGCCGGGTTCTCATCTGCGCGCTATTTTTTTATAGCCTTTTTATTCCGAATTCGGTACGATTTCAGTAAGTACATGTTGTTGTTGTGTTTTTTTTAAATTAAATTGTCGCGTAATTCGACGTGCCTCATGGCATAGGCCTCCTCCGTGTATGGGAGGGTTTGGGCTATAGTTCCCGCGCTATAACCGTAACAAAATACTCAATACAGTAAACAAAAGCCCTAGTGTTGTGTGGTAAGCGAGGCTCCCGCGAGCGGAATGCCACGTCCCCGCTAGGTTTTACTTCGTGTGCGTCCCGTGGGAAATATGCGCTTTCCCGGTTTAGAAAGCCTATTTTAATCAGGAATATTGTAGTATTTATTAGTGTAAACTTTTTAATTACGGTCGGCAGTTGCACAGATTAAATACCTAATAAATTAATTCCGACACTATAAAGGAAGCTTCCGTGAAGGGGAGCTACTCCGAAATTCGATTTTCGAAGTTCGTATCCCACCTTCCCTTTCACTCTCAAATTAATAACTATTAGTGAGAGCGGAACGGCACGAAACGAACTTCGAAAATTGAATTTCGGAGTATAAGGCCTGGTTGAGCAAAGACTCAACATACAATGTACCAGTTGCTTCTCTTCCCGCGCACATGGTAAAAGCCCACCAAGGGAATGGGAGCAAATCGTAGGAATTATGTTATATACGATGCGACTAGCAACCCATCACTATTTTGATTCCCCTTTCCACCTATACGCCCACAATTTTGCTAAACGTTGCCTTTAAGTCTAGTTACCCTAGGCTCTGTCTACCCCGTAAGGTATGAAGACGTAATTTATTGTACGTATATTATATATATATAATATTATTATGAAGGAACCAACTTCGGTTGAAATCGAGAAGCTAAATTTTCATTAAAACACCTTTACATGCGAAGAAATTCAATGGTGTGTGTGAAGTTCCCAATCCGCACTGGGCCCGCGTGGGAAGTACCCAAGCCCTCTCATTCTGAGAGAAGGCCTGTGTCCAGCAGTGGGACGTAAGCTGGAGTTGATAAAACCAACACAACTAAAACTGCCAGGTACAATGCATCTTTCAGAACTAACTTTGGTCCGTGTTTAATTATTAACCATTTGGCAAATTATCTTGCTTGAAACGATAAAGGGATTCAAGATAGTGTTCAATTATTTATTAATCCGCCAATATTTCATTTACATTAACATCAAACGTATTTATGGCTTGGATTAACGGTTATTAAATTTATCAATTAATTCTAATGACAAAGTGATACCGGTCGATATAAAAACGCCGGGTTTTTCCAGATAAAAGCATAGTTTGAATCTACAAACGAAAAAGGTAAGTGAATAAAACAAATTCATTCTAAAATTTCTCATTCATACTTGATCCCGTGCCGTGGCTTAATCTCGGCCCATCCCATCGCATAATATCTAAAGCTGATTATACGCTCCCATAATCAGGTTCGACAACAAGATTAAGATTGTACCATAAAACAATACCATTCATTGTATTCCTCAATCACAACAATATTATAATCTGTTGTTTTAATCAAGACAAACCCTTAATTCTCTAGCGACATCTAGTGTCTACCTACTAGAAGAACTATTATGATTATACTCTAACAAACAGAAGCTCCAACTGCCGTCTTTCTCACTCCTATCTAGTACTCATCCATTTTTGAAGTGATAACTTCTTATGGGAGGGTAAACCACTTCGTAACGTAACGCGTTACGGCGCCAGTCTGTCAGGCTTCCCTTTCTCTGACGCATACGGCAGCGGTAGGCCGACTCTTTCTGGCTCACTCTAACCCACAGCACTAGTCATATTTCGGACAGACGCCCCTCTCTCTACCCAGTGTTTAGTGTGCGATAGACATAATTATACTGTTAGTAACTCAAATTAGTTTAAGCTATCTTATCACTTCTGTCGGGCGTCTCGAGACGCATACGTTTCTTTTTAATTAACCACACGGTTTGACACGTTACCTACCTAAATCTTTGTAGAGAGAGGGAAACCATCTATTAATTACGTTTTAAGTCAAATTATAATAACTAATTCCCATTCATTTTCACAGCAACCATGAAATTCCTGCTGATCGTCGCTTCCGTCATCGCCGTGGCCGTCGCTGGCCCGACCCGCGCCCTGGTCACCCCTGGCGGCGCTGGCCCCGCTCCCATCATCGTTGACCCCGAAAGCCCCATCTCCGTGGGCCCCGCCCTCATTGAGAGCCCCGCTGTTGTTGGACCCATCTTCGTTGAGAGCCCCATCTCTGTGGGACCCGCTTTCGTCGAAGGCGAAGCCCCCATCTCCGTTGGACCCGCCGTCATTGGTGGCGAATCCCCCATTTCCGTTGGACCCGCTTTCGTCGAAGGCGAATCTCCCATCTCCGTTGGCCCTGCTCTCATTGAGAGCCCCATCTCCGTTGGACCCGCTTTCGTCGAGCACCCCATCGTTGTCGACACCCCCGTCAACCCCGCTCCCGTGCCCGCTCCCGTCGAGGCTGCTCCCGCCAGCGGCTCTCCTCTGGTCCAGATCATCCTGAACATCAACCAGGCTGCTTCTGAGACTCCCGTTCAGGTCCCCGCCCCTGTGCTTCCCGAGGTTATCGTTGAGGAGCCCGTCCACGACACCATGCCCGTCATCGTTGTCGACGAGGCTGCCGAGCCCATCGATGTTGCCGAGAACCCCATTGATGGTGTCGCCATCGTGCCCGCCCCCATCGTGATCGCGCCCACCCCCATCGAGCTGCCGACCCCTGAGCTGCCCGTCCCCGCGCCCGCCCCCGTCGAGCTGCCCGCCCCCGAGCTGCCCGTTGTCATCCCCGCGCCCGTCGTCGTCCTCCCCGACATCCTCAACTAAGCTTAGAATTAATTTAGAACTATTAACATCTCTTTAACCTTAAAACAGCGGCTATAAACTGTGATAAGTGATTCTAATACGAATAAAGACTTTTCTCTAAACTGATATGAAGTGCTTAATCTTGGGATCCCATCAATGCTAGATGCAATGCCATTAACACGCGTCGCTCCATTAGTTAGATCTCACGTGGAGTGACGTTGGGTGGAAGGTATTAGCCTCTACCATTCAAGTGACAGCGATGATAATTCTCTTCAAGTGAGTTCATAGTGAGTTTACACAGAACAGCTGTAGCACCGTAAAGATAACTAGTGTAGGGGTTGTTTCGAAACAGGAAATTATGTATAATGCTCAGCTCAGTCATTAGTGAGAACTTATCTAAGCCCTGTACTTAAATGTGAATACCTACGGATAGTCAGATGAACTTAATGTTGTAATTGTGTTCATTATTTGTATTGTTCCGAGTCTAACTTTGTTTCGGTTTCGTAATTAAATTTTACCTGAAATTATATTTCCTTTTGTTTTAATTGCTGAAGTTGAAGCTAAATGAGCTATTAGCATATATAAACCGGAGTTACATTGTTTTTGGATATACTTTGAATCTGATAAAATAACTACCTAATAGCAAGCTTTTATTATTGTCAAAGTCATGAGGACTAGGTACTAATATTTTGTGTCACAAGTGAACAAAATGATGAATTTACGGCGAGGGCGCTACATTGAATCCAGAGCGTAATGAGGGATTCAATGCTCCCGAGTGGCTCATATACCTAACTTTTCACACCGAACATTAAAAAACTTGAAAAAGAATTCTGAATATAAATTAAAGAGCTACTAGCTGCATAGAAAATGGCGTGGTTTGACAGAAATGCTTATATTTGTGATGCATGTTTTTATATAATGTAATTTTTGTTGATGAATAAATAAATCTAATCTAATCTAATCTACCAACTTCGTAAATTGCATTTGCAAAAAACATAGTAAAGTTGCACTTTGATCCCTCTCGACAGGCAAAGCTTACTTTTCTGAATGAGAGGTATGAAAAAACTAATAAATAATGACTTATACCTACACTTAAAAGAATGAAGTCTTCTCAATGTTTATTCTAAAGATATTGATCACTAGCTGTGACCTGCGACTTCGTCTGCAAAGAATTCGTTTACGCGATTCGGTTCGCGATTCCGCGGAAACTACCTACGCAATTTTCCGGGATAAAAAGTAGCCTAAGTGTTATCATCATCACATCATCAGGATAGGATCAGTAGAAATTAGGATAGGATAATAATATTAGTAAGATAGGATAGTTGATAATAAGTAGATTAACTTATCCTCTTGCCAAAGCTACTTAATCTCAAAAGCAATTTCAATCCGAAAATTATGAACGGGTTTTGAACCGCGATTACCTTTATTGAGCTCCCGATATTTCGAAGCAGTTGCATGTATGAACCGTGAATCATTGAAAACTCCAATTTCAATCCGATGAAAACTAACCTGGCATTTTCAGAAGGTTATAGGTACCAACATAAAAAGCACATGCCACATAAGTCCATTCGGGTATGATCGCAAGCGTGTATAATAATAAAATAATAATAATAATTATAGCCTTTTTATTCCAAATTTGCTACAATTTCAATAAGTACATTGTTTTTTTTTAATTGTCGCGTAATTCGGCGCGCCTCATAGCATAGGATTCCTCCGTGTATTCGAGGGTTTGGGCTATAGTTCCCACGCGCACCCAGTGCGGATTGGGAACTTAACACACACTATTGAATTTCTTCGCAGATGTTTGCAGGTTTCCTCACGATCACGAAAAGCTCATGGCAAATTTCAAATGTAATTTTAGCACATAAATTCCGAAAAACTCAGAGGTGCGAACCCGGGACTTGAGATTTGAACCCACGACGCTCTGCTTGAAAGACCACAGGTCAAACCACTAGGCTACCACGGCTTTTTGTATACTTACGCTTCAAAAACGGCTTATAATTGTTGTTCTCTTCGAACTTAGGCCGTTTTGGTATTCGAATACTGGATGATTGGATCACGACTCCGGTAAGAGCTTAATTCCATATCGTAAACAAATCGCTGCGAAGTGGAGTTTGCGAAGCCGTGCGGGTACATTATTCATTGGTACATGGAGTTTAGAAGTTACGGGGTTCGCAAGTTAATTTTGATAATACCAATGGCATTTTTTTAGTTACGTACTTGAAGTCACAGACTACTAAGGAGTGCTTGAAGTAATGCGTGGAGCGACGACCTGGTCAGGATTGCGGGATCGTGGTGGATGCGGAAAGCACAGGTCAGGACAGGTCCGAGTGGAGAGCCTTGTGGGAGGCCTATGTCCAGCAGTGGACGTCTTTCGGCTGACATGATGACTTGCAGTAATAAACACACTGTCTATGTGACTCAATCTTGTGTTAGTCAAATTTGGATAGACTTGAAAGGTTTATAAATGCGAAAGTGACTATCTGTCAGTTTGTCTGTCTGTTACGCTTTCACGCCTAAACCGCTGGATCGATTTTATTGGAATTCGGTACAGAGATAGTTTCAATTCCGGGAAGGATATAATAGGATAGTTTTTATCCCAGAAAATCGCATAATTCCCGCTAGATAACAATAAGCTAATTCCGCGCAGACTTAGGGTGCGACCAAACCGCCGCGTATACGCAGTGACGTGTCGTATGCGTCACGTTTTCTCACCGTTTCTTCATACATTTTGTTGCGATTCCGTAACGTCACCGTTTTTTAAGCGGCGGTGTGGTCGCACCCTTAAAAGAGAATAGAGTTTAACCGTGCGTGGTATTTCAACACTACACATCGATAACATTAATCTAAACTACATATTTATATTGCTTAGGTACTAATTAAAGGATCACCGCCACCTCCAGCCTTCCTAGCTCGCTGTGTCACCAGATTTACCTAGTTCCAGACAATGCCTGCCCCATCTGTCGCAGGCATGCCTGTAAACAGACGTTCCGATCACCGTTGACATTCCTATTGCATTGCATCTTGCCTGTGAAAGCTGCTGGCGGTTCGAGGCGGTTTGTTTTGAGCGATTTACCTTTGATGCAGCATTTTCGAGATATGTCTTTCTTAAGCACAGCAATAATAATAACTACAAAAAAACGTCTACGGAACTCAACAATTTTCATATTTTTATTGGATTCTGCTATGGGTGGAGACAAATCTAGCAAATTAAAGATCATAAATATCGGTGCAGCCAACACAATCATTTTACACGTAACAAGATAAACAGACGTACTGAGGCGAACTTTATCCCTCAAATTGATCTCTTCCAGTTAACCTTCGAAAAATTGACAGGTCAAGAGCTCAGCTGGCTTTAAGTATAGGGGCAAGTGCTCAACCTGTGGACACTTTCCAGTTTTTAGACTATTTTGAATATTTAAAAAAAAACTGTCAATAAATCTGTAAAACTATTTATTATTTTAGTATCTTAATTAAACAGCCTTTCATAATCACCGCTTTGTTTTTAATTATCTACTAAAACTACAGAGATCTAAGCATATTTAAAAAAATGCTCATTTTGTCCATAGGTACAATTACAGTTTGTACCTATGGACGACATAATTGTACCTGTGGACGGCACCGTACCTATGGACAAAAAAATAACAAGAAATACTTAAACATCAAAATCTTAATAAAATAAAACAAAACAAATAGCAAAGTATTTGGCAACACATTCAGCATCTCATAAATAATATTTTTATTTTTTAGAATTACAGTATTCTCGATATAACTCTTCAGCAGAATCGTCGGAGTTACAATAGCCTGCGTCTTTAATAGAATCATCTGAGTCATCATTTAACACATAACATTTTTTTTGACATATAAAGCTAGATTCATCGTCAGATTCAACAGTAACCTTTTGAGCTTTTAAAACACATGTCTAATGATATCTTGCAGTACAAGTGGTGCATGTAAGTAAATTTGTAAGTCGACTTAGGCACATTGAATTTTTAAGCAGCTTTTCTTAGAGAACATCCATTTTTTTTACTTCTTTAACGGCCTTTTAGACTTTCAGGACAATTTTTTTTTGCGTTTGGCCAGTTTTACTATAAGGCACCGAAATTAAAGAGAAAAATAAATTCAAATTTAACTGTCCACAGGTACAAGCCTTTGATGTTGTATCTTTTGACTGTCCACAGGTACAAAAGAAATACTTGTCCACAGGTACAAATTCTACACTTTACAATTTAAACTGATGTCAGTCCGTTAGAGGTCGCCCGAGAACAGCAATAACTACATAAAATAACAAACAAATCATGAAATCACTCATTAACTACGAAGATACTCGAAGCATTATGCTTAAAACTTTAGAAAACACACTCAAAATACGAATAAAAAATTACTTTTGGCGACGAAAACTTTCCGCAGCCTTAAAACACTACTAACTGACAAATACGAAAATGACAGATAGTTAATGTTGCCATACGAGAAAAATGCTATTCGGGTGTGTTCAAGATACCAGTCTATGGTTTGCAGTTTTTTTGTTACTGCTAGTGTCCTTAGGTACACTCGTCCACAGGTACAACACTTGCCCCTACTCCAAAATTCGGTTTTCGAAGACCACTAATATCTAGTCTTTTTTTATTGGACTTGGGTTTATTCTGAGAGTCTAGAAATCGAATTTCGGAACAGCCCCCTGGGTATTTCGTATCTGTGGTAATTCCTAACGTTTCTCGTGGCCCGTCTCCCGTCGCCGTCGCGGTCTACCACCGCAACGCAGTTTCCAACTGTGGTTAATTAGAAATCAGAATTAGATCCGAGGTGGTTTATTTATTAATAATTAATTGTTGTCAAAATAACTTCATCTACTGTTTTACAAGTATCGACAAAGTTAGGTTAGGATTTAACCTAAGCTAACTTTGTCGATACTTGTAAAACAGCTAGTCTGGGAGTGTAAAGAAAAAAAAACATAGGATGTACCATGGTAACTAAAAGCCCATCAAGGGAATGGGTGAAAATCTTAGGAATTATGTTATACTTAGATGAGGCTTTGTTCTATTTTTGAAGTGTTTTTTGTTGAGTCTTGGAGCAAAAGTACTAGGGCATCAGCACATTGTTAGAGGTCTGTCAATATAGATACGCGTCTCGAGCGTCATGTGAGGTTATAACATTAAAATAATAATTATTTTATTGAATCAGACGTTACTTTGCGGAGGTCCATTTCAATGAACACAAAATATTTTCCTTACGTGCAAGATAGTGTGGTGTTAGGATTAACTAAGTTTGTGGGATTTGTGTGCGTTTTGTGTGGCAGTAGTGGAGGGAGGGATTGCATGCAAAACGTATACATTACGCACAGGCTTGTTTATCTTGCACGTAAGTAGCGGAGTAGCAAGGAAAATATTTTGTGTTCATTAAAATATAATCTAAGCTGCTATTCGCTTCGGCCGGCACTCCCGGAGTGCTACCTGTCGCTTTTTTTCTCCAAAACTTGCAAATGATTTATCAACGTAATGCTGATACTCTAAGAAACATGAAGGGAACCTAATTGTTTGACGACCTTGACTGTGCGGTAAATGCCTACTTACCGCCTCATCCGGCGCTAACTTCCGACAATGTCTCAAGTAGGCAGAATAAAGTCGCATGCGAGTCATCTTGCGTAACGCTCTCGCATAATACGCACAAAATATTCATTAGACCGGGAGCCGGTAGCATATTTTTGAAATGATAACCGTGAAGTAAAAATACATACACATACACATCCACACAGGCACACACATACAGGCTTGGTTATCTTGCACGTGAGTAGCGGAGTAGCAAGGTAAATATTATATGGTCATTAAAATGGGAGGTCCATTTTAAGTAAAGTAACGCCTTATTCAATAAAGTACATACACATACACAAATCACGTCTATATCCCTTACGGAGTAGACAGAGCCTCAGTAACAAGACCTAAAGGCCACGTTTAGCATGATTGTGGGCGTATAGGTGGAAAGGGGAATAAAAAAAACCGGCCAAGTGCTAGTTGGACTCGCGCACGAAGGGTTCCGTACCAGAAATACTCTGTTGTATGGGAGCCCCCCTTAATTATTATTATTATTTTGTTCTTAGTATTTGTTGTTAACTATATCGGCAACAGAAATAGGTACACATTCTGTGAAAATTTCAACTGTCTAGCTATTACGGTTCTTGAGATACAGCCTGGTGACAGACGGACGGACGGACAGCGAAGTCTTAGTAATAGGGTCCCGTTTTTACCCTTTGGGTACGGAACCGTAAAAAACAGTAAAACCACCACTTCAAATTTGAAATATGACTAAAATAGTGTAAAAATACGAGTTTAAATAACGTGGGATGCCATCAACAGAGTCTGCATACATAATCATAATAATAATAATAATAATAATTTATTTCAGACTAAGTCCATAAAATGGTTAGTGGTACATTAAATCTTATAAAACTAAGAGGTTAGTAGTAAATTGACAAAACAAACAAATAAACAAATTGATAAAACAAACAAATAAATACAAAAACAAGGTACATGCCGCCCGCTGTTACTTGACTTTATGCAGTCTTATCCAATCATAATCACGTCTTTACTCTTTATCGTGGTTCTGTTAATAAGATAATAATGAGCTACAGTGCACGAGCTTTTACAAATACTTGAATCGGCCGAGTGAGGGAGACAGTAAGACAAACCCGAATGGTATTCCAGACTCACGGACTGCACTTCTTTTTTATACGACAAGGAAGGCAAACGGGCAATTGGGTCATAAGTGAGCACGAGCACCACCACCCATGACACCGGCAACACTAGAGGATTGCAGACGCATTTACCAATATAGATATAGTTAGATACAATACCTCACAGCCCAATAATTTTATAGACCATCTTACTCTTCGCGCCAGAACAGCGGCACGGGAACAGTTACCTTTATTTGCAATTAAATATGGTATACAATAGATGTCAAAATGAGATGCAGTTCACATATTTAGTCAATAATATGACATGCAAATTAAACATTGTAAATAATTAAAAATAGGAAGCACATGTCCACAATCAATTTATTAAAATAAAACAAATACAAGTGAATCACAAAACAATATTGAAAATAAAATGTCAAAATAAAAGAAAATCAATGTCAAGTAAAATTAAAATAATAAAGATGGTGGTATAGTGGTCTCAAAGGATCTTATACAGGTTGCTATCTACCCCAAGATGCATTATTTTTATCTAACTAATAATAAAAATGCGAAAGTTTGGATGGATGGATGTTTGTTACCCATCACGCCAGAACGGCCCAACGAATCTGGATGAAATTCGGCACTTAGATAGAGAAAAGTCTGAAATAGCACATAGGCTAATTTTTATCCCGGAAAATTCCCACGGGATAGCGATAAACGAATTCTTTGCAGTCGAAGACCCGGTCAACAGCTAGTTTAATATATTTATTGAATTAAATGCTGTTCTTGGTTTCGACTCCCGCTCTATGTACCTATTTCTTTTTATTTCCTCCGTCTTGAGAATAAAAGGAGCCCTGTTAAGTTAATACGGAACGCGAACTGAGATAATTTGAGAAATAACATTTCCACGTCTTTTGAATATTTTTGCTGGATGAAGTGTGAGATGTGTGTGTGTGTGTTCGTGTATATTAACTTTATTTGCTTCGTACTTACCTAAGTATTGTGGGTGGTCTTCCTACTCACTTTTCTTCTATTTTTTATTCTTTTTATTTCTTAAGTACCTATCGAAAGTTAACGATAAATTAAATTTAGTACTTACAGATTTTTGTAAGTTACCTACCCTATAAAATGTGTAGTTACTAATTTTAAACTTATGTTAAGAGTTATAGGTAAGTAACTTAAGGCTCCTTACAAGCTCAACGCGCGTATTTCGCTAAATTCTTAATTTTTCTTCAAAGTCTATGGCGTATGTGATCATAATTTCAGTAATATTATTAATGTTCAAGATAGTTCACTTCTTTGGTACGTTTATTTTTTTTGGTACTCTAATTTTAAACAATTTATGATCAGCATAAAATAAGTTAGTATAATAAACGAATGAACCTTTAAATTTGCTTGATTATGATAATCATATTTTTTTCTTAAAATAGAACATAGCCAAACCTACTTATATCCAGGCGACAAACATTGTCGATAGTGTATCGAATACAACACTAAACAATAAATGCTGGTATCATTAAAAAAATATATTAATAATTATTAATCAAAACGTGAAGTTCCCAATCCGCACTGGGCCCGCGTGGGAACTATAGCCCAAGCCCTCTCATTCTGAGAGGAGGCCTGTGCCCAGCAGTGGGACGTATATAGGCTGGAAATGGAATCAAAACGTCTCGATCGTGACAATCGTGTTCACGTAAACTTCTCAATTAGGTATTATGGAAAAATTGCCAGCGCCACTTGCGGATCAAAACGACAACAAACTTCTTTAATTATTTGACATTTTTTAACGCAAACGCGTTTGAGGCGTATTTTGTGACCGAAAACTTACACTATTCCTGGTACTAAAACTTCTGGTCTTAATCGCAGGGGAGTGATAAAGAGATTGAGCGCCGGCTGCATGGAACGTTCCCTTGCCTTTTGCAATGGGCGAACTTTGCGCAGGAAACTGACCTTTAAATTTAGGAAAGATTACTAAACTTGAAAGTTCACAAAGTACGTGATTATTTGATAGCATTTTAAATGTATTGCTACATATTAAATTTGTACTGGTTCTAACACTCGATTTTTGACCCTTGTTTTTGATGCGTTGACACCTCATTCAATTTTTACTAGACCGAACAACTTCCTCCTTCATTTTGGCTTCGCCGTAGAATAAAAATAAGTCGCGCGGTATTTCATTTCATCTGCATAATTATTTTATTTAAATACCATAAATGATAGGGTAATGCTATTGTAACTAACTCAATGATCCATATGTTGGTCTAAAATAAATATATATATTATACTCTAAAATAAAATAAATAAAATAAAATAAAATAAATATTATACTCTAAGGTAATGGCAATGAACGAGTCAAACGGGCGGGAAATGATGTTTCAATTAGTTCACAGCACAACTTACAGAGGCCGCTTCAACCTAACGGCATCTGTCATGAGGTACTTGAACTCACCCAACCGAAAGTAATAATTGTCTATGTTGCTTGTTTCGGTGTTGCTTCTCTGTAGCAGGGAACCATAGCCAAAAAAAGTTTACAATTACATGTGAAGGAAGTGTGTGTATCCGTTTGGGATATAAACAAAAATTTATACACTGTGATTGTAGGGGCGTTGTCATAATTTCTGTTTATCTGATAATTCTTTGATTATATCAGATAAGGACCGAAATCTACAGCGACATTGTACTAGATAAAATTAGGGCTTACTGATAACAATAAAACGAGTCCTACGCTTTTGTGAAACCAAAATAATGTTTTGTTCTTGAGCACTTTTGAAATCGAGATATTTTTAAAAATTTGGTACAATTCTTGAGTGAATATAGTGTTAGTTTACAGCTAAACGCATTGTAAACAAAGTGTCATTCAGAAAATTGTATTATTTATTTGTAAAGTGAGTCAAACAGGAACTTTTGCCGAGTATGTGATTCATTCAAGCATTTCGTCCAATTGGAGTGTTAAAGTGCCTGTGATGCGAACAAAATGATCAGGAATACTATATTAGCCCTTTTATTAGCTAACGTGCGATGTCAGTCCAACAAGGATCTTTATAATGGACAATTCAAAGATGATTTTTATAAAACACAAAGACAGGATACTTCTCGTGAGTCATATCGGATACCTAGTCCAGGCGATAGTGATTACAGGACTTATGTGTACAACAACAGGAGATACGGGACGGATCCGACACGATACAACCCTTTTAATCCCAATATAAACCAGCCTGGTGGCTTTCCATATAACCCGTTGAATCCTAACCCTTTGGATGACTCGTACAAGTTTAACACTGTGAGTATTTACTGTATTTATTTTGTGCTATGTTTGATGATGAAGTTTAGAATAGAGTGGCTTAAGTTGGATTGGTAAGCTTAGCAGTAATTGTACAAGGTAAATTATCTAAATCTAGTAACTGGAATAACTTTACATCAAAGTTTTATTATAAAAAAAAGTTTCTGGTGTGTATAGACTTGAAGCATGTCTTCAAATTCTTTTCCAGCACTCGGGAAAACTTTTGTTTATATTTAATTTAGTTTTCGCAGGCATACTGCTATAAAACAAATAACTTCAAATCAAGTAATATCAATATTAGTATACATATTAAACTGTCTTGTTTTCGACAGAACCGGGACCCAAACAACCCGGATGCCTTGTTTCCCGGAGTGCTCGGAGGCTGGCGGGAGGACTTACAGGGCCGTCAGAGACGGGATTCCCTACAGCTGAAGAGAGACATCTTCGTAACCACCAATTTTGGACAAGTGCAGGGTTTTAAGGTAGTTATGAAATACTGAAGATCTGATATTTTGAGCCATAACATTTTAATATACAGACATAATCATGTAACAACTTGTAGGTAATTAGTGGTTTCTTGTATTATATAGGTTTTATGTGGTTAGCATTAGAAAGTTTGTGGTTAGAGATTCATAGCTACCATGTTACATATTGTCGTAGATCCATTAAATGTTCCTTTGTAGTTTTATGCAATATATTTTAACTACATAGGTATAAAATATATTATGGTGTTTCCTTGGTGTTTCAATCGGATGCACAATTCAATCGGAGTAAACATGTGTAAATTAATAAAGCATGTTAAGTAAATGAAAACAATTAATCACCATTTTATAATTTTCTGTATTTTGTATTTGTTCACCGAAGTATTATTTCCAAGACTGTCTGTATTTCAGGTCCACATATATGACAACCCAGACCCTGACACAGGGTACAGACCATGGCTGACACCCGTGGAAAGGATCCAGGGTGAAGCATCGGTATTCTTGGGCATACCCTACGCCAGACCTCCGGTTTTAGATGGCAGATTCAAGGTAAAAAACAATGTATTCACAGCATTTGTATGTTTTACTAGATATAATATGTTCTATGGTAGGAATTGCAGCTATTACCAAGGAGCGGAATTTCTCATAGCAAAAATCAAATACCAAAGGGATTGAACATAAGTTGTATTGACTATTCCGGTTATGGTTATGGATGTTATCGAATCGAATCTGCTGGTTATTGGCTTTTAACATTATTCGGTAACTTTTGACCTCTTTGATAAGCGACCTGGCACTAATTCTAATTTTTCCCGTGACCTCTGTACTAATCAGGGACCGGATACCGGTATTTCTTCATACAAAAATACCGATATTATTGCGTTCTATTTCTTTCTTTGGTTCATCATTAATTTTTAATGGGATAATTTAATAATCCAATACACAGAGGAGGCCTATTTAATAGACAATAACAACAACAACAACAACAACATGTACTTACTGAAACCGTAGCGAATTCGGAATAAAAAGGCTTATACAAAAAAAAAAAAAAAAAATGAAGTTGTTACTTAATACATGATTCGAAACCTACATAAAGAGCATAAAATAATTCAATATGCTAGGCAATATCGGGGTTTTTAAAAATACGGGTTCCGGTCCCTGGTACTCATGGTACTCATGTAAATATGCCTAAACTGACACTAATACAGCCAAAGTGACTTTTAAATATTGTTTATATACAGGTTTGTGAAATACTCCTTTGCTGCCAGAGAATCTGGTAGTGGGTAGGGGAGTGTTTGATGAATCTGACCCGAGAGACTTCCAATGAGGCTGGCATAGTCACACAGGTGCACTGAAGCTTTGAAATAATTTCAAATAAAAAAAAAAATTGTTTGGTGCAGCCTCCTCGGCAGCACCCGGGCTGGCAGCTGCTGCAGGCCGTGGACTGGGGCCCGGCGTGCCCGCAGCCTGTCCGGTTCACCGGGGCCACCAAGGGCATCCGGGACATGGATGAGGACTGTCTGTACCTCAACATATTCTCACCCAACGTGAGTATCTAGGGTTCAAGCTAACTCATCAGATGTGGATCCTTCCTAGAAGTAATAGTAGTTTATGAAACTGTTGCATGAAGAGGGGTATTAAAACACAAGTGTGTTTAAAAACCGAGACAGAGGTGAGGTTATTAATAGTATCACAGGAGTGTTTCATACACTACCTACTTTATCTACTTTCATACATTGGGATTGAAACTACTAAATAAAGTATAGCCTTTTTTTGCATTTTCCATGTCATAAAGTCATGATAGCATTTATCATATAAAGTCGCTTTCCGCTGTCTGTCTGTCCTTATGTATGTTTAGATCTTTAAAACTTCACAACGGATTTTGATGTGGTTTTTTTTATGGATAGGGTAATTCAAGAGGAAGGTTTATTTGTATGTATAATTTGACGCAGATGAAATCGCGGGCAGAAGCTAGTATTTTGTAAACTGTACTGGAGATGTATTTTTAATCATCATCATCATATCAGCCGAAAGACGTCCACTGCTGGACATAGGCCTCCCCCAAGGCTCTCCACCCGGACCGGTCCTGTTTCTTCCGCATCCACCGCGATCCCGCGATCCTGATCAGGTCGTCGCTCCATCTTGTTGGAGGCTTACCAACAGCTCGTCTCCCGGTCCGCGGACGCCACTCGATAACCTTCTGACCCCATCGGCCATCGGTCCTGCGAGCAATGTGCCCCGCCCACTGCCACTTCAGTTTCGCAATTCTTTGGGCTATGTCGGTCACCTTAGTTCTACTGCGGATATCATCATTTCTGATATTTTTAATGCTAGTTGGAAACCTATTATGCAAAATGTCCTTTACAATTTAGGTCCATTGCAGTTGATGCATAATTGATAGTGTATTGTTACATTCTAGTGCGTGTCCCTAGTGAATAAATCTAGTCCATCTGATAAACAATGGAGTAATAGAGTGACCTACAATGCTGTCTAGTTGTTGTCGCTTTTTATATTGTTTTATTCAAAAATGCAATACAGTTCTTTAATGTCACATTAAACAATACAGAAAAAGGTAAAAAATAATATGAGCGATTTACACTAGCTATGTTTTTTTTTTTTTAATTTATTTAGGCAACAAACAGTCACATAGTTGAACATAGTATTAAGACAATAATAAAGTGTAGACCTGGAGTGCCCATCGGTACGGTAAGTGAACATCAGTAAATAGGAATGGCGGAATGTTATAGGTATACATAAAAAGAAAGTGACGACGTTTTCATTAGAAAAAAAAACAAATTGTAGTGAATTCGGAATAAAAAAGACTATGATGGTAGGTATATTTCAGCCAAAATAATACATATAAAAAAACTAAGGGATGCATATACTGATCGTTTTTTTTTTATTCAAAGCAGTATGGGTAAATCTTGGAAAAAAAATGAATTCCTTACAAAGAAAAGGCATAGGTGACATTTTCTTACGAATATCTCGCCTTATATTTTTCGAAGTTCGTTTCGTCCCGTTCCGCTCTCACTAATAGTTGTTAATTTGAGAGTGACAGGGACGGTGTGATACGAACGTCGAAAATCGAATTTCGGAGTAGCCCCCCTGGCCCCTATTTCACAACTTGACTTACATTACCTACCTACCTTTTTTTTTTATGTGAATAGGAAGGCAAACGACCAAGTGGGTCACCTGATGGTAAGCGATCACCACTGCCCATAGACACCCGCAACCCCGGAGGGATTGCAGATGCGTTGCCAACCTAGAGGACTTAGATGAAATGCCTCTTGTACCTGTACCCAACTAACCAAACAACCCCGCATCATTCCGGGCGCAAAGGTGTCCATCGCGTTCGCTGCGTTGCCGTGTTGAACGGCGATGGACGATCTCCGCGCCAGGAATGACCCGGAGTCCAGGGGGGTTACCATGACGTCCTAATACCGACTCGGCTCCGGTTTTAGCTGTCACTTTTAGTATGAATCTGACAGTGAGCGAACCTAAACTGAATCTCATTAAAACGTCATGGTAAGGCAGGTTTAATGAGCCAGGTGGCTACACTCCCGCAACCGGCGTCCCACTTCTTTAAAAATATCTAATCTTACATCTTACTACTTTACTTGGGTTTATAGTGTAGTTAACAAAGTAACGCTGGGTCAATGACGCTACCAAATTCGCAGCGTTACGTAACTAAATGAAGGGTCATTAACCCGATCATTAGTCCCATTAGTAAACCGATGACGGGTTTAATTACTCCAATTTATGAACGGTGCACTATGAACGAACAAACCTGAATGAACCCTATTGCCAGGGCAGAGGGTAAATAATTCATCAGAGGTACCGCTACCAGTTTAGTGTAATTGGTTAATGGTTATTTGACATGGCTGTGATGCCGCGTGTTTTTGGCTGTATCGTTACGCATTTCGAAAGCTCTACCAAAGTTTAACGCATTCATTACTCATTTATTATTCATTATTTAAACGATTTTTTTATTTTTTTGCTAGTGAGAATGCATACAATGTCTTTCAGAATCGTTCTGGAATAAGGACCGGAACCGTTGTTATTAATATATACCTGTTAATATTATTCCAATATCGTTATTTTATTTCGTTCGATAATTTACCGGTTAATTGACGAAGCGAACAAAAAAAATCGAAATGGTCTTACTTACCGTTTATGCACAGAGTTAGCGAAATTGTACCGGTTAAACCCAGCCGCCGCCGACATACGCCAGACGCTCCAGTGGTGGTGTAAAAGAGACAGCAATTCAAGTTGCTCTTGTTTCGTAATTTTCAATTTAACCGTTTAATTTCGTTCCCCAAAAACGAATGACGAACGAAAATCGCACAAACCGGTATCTCAATTGGACAGTTCTTTGACCGGTAACCGCGAACGGTAACGAAATCCTTTTCGTTCTCGGGCGAGTGCACAATACCGGTTTCATTTGCCAAAGTTGCGTGAGTCCGTCTTGAAGTCGGCCAGTTTTTTTAAGGGCTTATGTGAATATTATGGCTATGGGAAAATGATTGTTGCCATGTTTGCCCACAGACGGAGGCAGGCTCGACGGCGCAGAAGTACCCTGTGATGGTATACATCCACGGAGGCCAGTACTCTTCAGGAGCGTCCAACTTGTTTCCGGGCCACATGCTGGCAGCGTTCTACAAGGTCGTTGTGGTCTCCATCAACTACAGGCTCGGCGCTCTTGGTGAGTGCATGTCAGGGGGTGTACACTCCCCAGTTTAGGTACGTTCAACCGGCGAACCTGCCGGGCAGGTTAATGGCAGTAGGTTGCTGCTCGCCTCGGCTAGCGTCGCGCGCTATTTGTGTGTTACCTAGTTATCTAGCGAACAATGACTACTACAACCCTAATAAGTTCGCGGTGACGTCGTAAACGGCCATCATTGAAACGGTTAAACTAAAGGAAACGCTGTCGCGTAGTAATACGGTTTATTTTTGCATGAATGCTTTGCGGGAGATGTGATGGAGTGGGGCTGTAGGCTATTATCGCTGTAGGTAAATATATCAGTAGCGAGCTAGATTATGTGCTTTATTTGTTTGTACACGGCTAGAGTTTTTATTTATTTAATCGACACCAGAGAGAAAGCCTTCTGTACGTTAGTACTATTACTTATTCTGTGTTCATGTTTTTAACCGACTCCGTGGCGCAGAGGGCAATGCGTTGAACAGTTTATGTAAATTTGTACTGTGGCGCTCGGTAAACCAACGTTTAATGATACTGAAGTCTTCATCATTTAAGCGGACGTATAGTCAGATTTACACTTGACCGAGTATGTTCTCGTCTTGCAGGTTTCCTATCCACAGCGGACGACAACTCGCCAGGCAACTACGGTATACTGGACCAGGCGATGGCGCTCCGCTGGGTGCGGGACAACATCGCGCCGTTCAACGGGGACCGGGGCTCGGTCACGCTGTTCGGGCCGGGCGCCGGCGCCGCCTCCGCCGGCCTGCTGGCGCTCGCGCCGCAGACCAGGGACATCGTCACTGGTGTCATAGCGCAGGTAAACTACGGAAACGGTGGCTATTCACTATTTGGCATTCACCATGTAGCGGATTTTCAGTGCTTATAATTTTATTGGCAAAGAATACTATTTGATTGTTACGTTGAAAGTCATTGCACGCCACCGGTGTAAACAAGAAGACTCGGTGTTATTACAAAAAAGTTAAACAGACGTTGAACGCGAGTCTAAAAATTAATCCATTGAGTTAAGGTTGACTTTTATGTAATAACACAGTATGTTTTTTCACATGATATAAGGCAAACGAGCATGCGGATGGCTATAAAATTTTACCACGAAAATAATCCTCGGGTAATTTGTGTTTAAAGTATTTTGTGTTAGCAAATTTCTGACAAAGGCTGTTTGATTCACAGAGTGGCTCAGCACTGGCCGACTGGGCGTTCATAGAGGACAAGTTCCGCGTGCAGAACACCTCGCTGGTGTTCGGCCGGTTGCTGGGGTGCCCCATCGACTCCTCGTGGAAGCTGGTCAACTGCCTGAGGCAGGGGCGGAGCTTCTACGAGCTGGGGAATGCAGAGTTTGAGGTAATGCTAGCCTCTAAAAGGACCATAAATAATGTTTTTTTTTTCTTAGATTTTCGAAATTTTGGGTTATTTCTGCTGAGAATTAATGGTAATTTTTATTGAAATTACCCATGTATGGTAATTATATACAGTTGTGGCCATATAATTAAGAACGATTATTTATTGAGATGATTTTTTCAAAGTAACAAGTATAACTAATTGCACGTTTTTTTTTTTATTTCTCTCGGTATTGCAAAACTTTTACGTACTACCAGTACATTCATTTATACAACATAGTTGGCTAAATAAATAATAGATAAACTTTATACATTCGATCTGCACCTAGTATTACTACTCACTGGCTGGTCACATAATTAAGAACGCCGAATAGTTTATTATTTTTTCAAATTTAAATAGAGAAAACTCTGTGGCTCTGCTACATTATTATTCGTGTAATTTTGGCGCCATTTCGTGCTGTTAAAGCTGGGAAAAATGAAAGTTGTGATAAATCTACAAGAGAAGTAATAATAAAACTTCGCGAGAAGAATTGGTCTTAAAAAGATAGCCGACCATCTGTAATGTTCAAAAACAATGGTTTTCCATGCCGTAAAGCATTTTTCCACGTATCAAACAACTTAAAACGTTCCGCGTGGACCTAGACAGAGAAAGTCATCTCGTCGAGATGATCGAAATATCGTTCGTTTGGCAAAACAAAATCCTTTTAAAGGATCTAATGAGTTGAGAAAAGAATATTTTGGCGAAAACAACCCTTCAGCAATCTCTGCACGCACGATTCGAAGGCGTTTGGTAGAAAATAAGTTGAACGGAAGGTCACAGGCAAGCCCGACTTGCATTTGCAAGAAGGTATGAAAACTGGACAGTCAGACAGTGGAAAAACGTTCTTTTTTCTGACGAGACAAAAATAAATAGGGTATGTTCTGATGGAAAACGATATGTACGACGCCCTCCGAATAAAGAATTTGACCCAAAGTACACAAAAGTGACATTAAAGCATGGCGGGGGAAATGTGAAAATTTGGGGGTGCTTTTCTGGATATGGTGTTGGACTTGTTAGGCTGATACAAGGATACATGGATCAATTCCAATATAAAAGTATACTGGAAGAAACAATGTTACCATATGCTGAAGACGTGCTTCCGGTTATTTGGACATTCCAACACGACAATGATCCACAGCATACTGCACGCACCGTTAAGGAATTCCTCACATCACAATCAATTTCTGTCTTAGATTGGCCAGCCAACAGCCCAGATCTCAACCCAATACCGCATCTTTGGTGCGAAGTCAAGAAAAAGGTTTCAAATCGACAGTGTGGCAATTTGAGAGAGCTGTACGACGTTTTCTTAGAAGAATGGAACTCTATTTCTCTTGCGAAATGTCAAAAATTGATAGATTCAATGCCTCGCCGGTGTAAAGCCGTAATTAAAAGCCGTGGACATGCTACTAACTGTTAATTTTAGTTCAAATGTATTAAATTGCTTTTTATTCTACACTAACTTCACATTAATATGATTTATTTAATCTAAAGTTCATATAAAACTACTCTCGAGAAGTTTGATAAATCGTTCTTAATTATTTGTCCAGCTTCATTACTATTTGAAGTTGTTAGTATAGAGAATAAATAAAATTTGTGAAAAAAAAATGTTAGCAATTATACACTATATTCTTATTCCTGTTTGCTCTATCCATATGGCTATTTTATAACATAACTAGTTACTTTTACGAAGGAACACAACTAAACATACGACATGATTTAGATAAAAAAAGTCAGGAACTTCAAATCGTTCTTAATTATATGGCCACAACTGTATGTATTACACAAATGTCATCGTGTACCACAGATTCAAACAGCATTTTTTTTTAAATTTGATATGTCATGTCGTACCTAATATGCGGGCCGCCGAGTGACTGAGTGAAATGTTTTTATTTTTATAAAATATATGGCTCGACGGAAAAATCTGAAACTTTTTTTCGTAGCTAAGGATGGTTATTCCTATCAATAGAAAAATCACCAAGCACTTAAAATAATCATCCATTCCCAATTCCCTTGTTGCAAATGTCGACATTAAGTTGACGAACATTTTCTTCCCCGAACTGTATCTTGATATTTCCCAGCCCCACGTCGGCTTCATCCCTTGGGGTCCCGTGTACGAGAACAACTTCACGTACCCCGGCGACGAGTGGTACGAGGGCTGGCGCGAGCGCGACTGGCGCTTCCTGGACGCCATGCCCGAGGAGCTGCTGCGCCGGCGGCAGTTCAACCCGGCGCTGCGGTACATGGCCGGCGTCACCACGCAGGAGGCTGCTTATGTGCTGTGTCAGTATATCCTTACGTACTTACTAATTTTTTTTTTTTAATAATTTTACATTTTTAATAATTTTACATTTTTAATAATTTTACATTTTTAATAAATTTACATTTTTAATAAATTTACATTTTTAATAATTTTACATTTTTAATAGTTTTCATCTCTAATAATATTCATGTGAAATTAACAATGTGAAATAGAATATATTTACCTGTAATTTTTATTAAGTATAATTTTTTTTATATTTTAGCATTTTTGTAATAAAATAATTCTCTTATTTATAATGTATTGCATGGAATTCCTTAAAGCAATAAATGACTGATTACTGATTACTGATATTATGAACCCTCCAATACACGGAGGAGGCCTATGCGATGAGGCACGCCGAATTACGTGACAATTTAAAAAATAAAAAAAAAGGACGACCGGATAGCCTAAGTTAGTGACTCTCCCCCTTATTCATAAACGCTCTATATGCTTCTGCTAACTTAGTAATCGTTTGTCCTTATCTGTCACTTTGCCATTTACCTGTCACAGATAAGGACAAACGATTGCTAAGTTAGCAGAAGCCTATAGAGCGTTTATGAATAAGGGGGTCTGACTATAAATGTTTTTAAGTATGTATTTTTATCTATTATAAGTATGTTTATAGTGCCCATATTACAAGCTTTGCTTAGTTTGGGGCTAGGTCAATTGGTGTCAATCGTGTCTTAGATAATATAACTTAAATATAACTATACTTCATTTAATTTAGAATGAGAAACCACATAAACGTTATATTGCGTCTGGTCAACTATATCTTACTTAGCAAATAGTACAGGGCAATAGTTTAGCAGCCGCAAAATTAAATTGTTTTAATGTCACTTTATTTGCGTGTCGTCAATTGTTACTCTAGTACAAATTGTAAAGAGATTACAGTTCACGAGCCGCAATATGATGTTGTGGTTTCTTATTCTAAATTAAATGAAGTGGTATGTAAGACATCAGCTCATTTCTTCGTAGTCATAATGAAGAAGACAATATCATATATGTATTTCTTGACACTGCGATACTGGCATGTCGATTATTAATGTTTTCGGCGGCTAAACGGTTAACTAGCTTGTACCCGCAACTTCGTCCGCGCATATAACGTCAGAATTACATCCCCTTCATCCAATCATATTTTCAATTATTAAACCTTTATTCCCTATAATCCCTATAACCACGTGGGAAATTTTAAAAATCTCTTTATAGTGTGTATAAATATACACACATTTACTTGGCTTTCTGTGTCCTTGCATACCTAATTTATTGCTAAGAAAATTAATAATTATCATGTAATTCCACGCTATGGGAGAGGCCTATGTCCAGCAGTGGACCGACACGGGCTGATGATGATGATGATGTAATTCCACAGACAACAACGCCTCCCTGGCGCCCGACTACGAGATATCCGAGGAGTGGTTCAACCAGAAAGTGTCCGAGCTGGTGATGCGGTACAACTACACGCTCAACCCTCGCGGCGTCTACGAGGCGATACGCTATATGTACACCTACCACCCCGAGCCGCATAATGTTAGCGCTATCAGGGACCAGTATGTCCATGTGAGTATACTAATTAAGTATGTATTTATGCTTGTCTGATCACAAAAAACTGGTATTATTGATGACTTCGGGCCCCAGGCATAACATTTGCCTGTATTGTGGTCACACGACAGTATAAATAAATGGTATTTTTAGTCTAGGCGACTGAGATCGGTAGTAAGTACAGTTCTCGGATGAGACTTATCGAGAATAATTACAGTTTTCGGCCGAGACTGAGACTAAGGGTAATAAAATTACAGTTCTCGGCCGAGACTGAGACTAAGGGTAGTAAAATTACAGTTCTCGGCTGAGGCCGAAAATAATTACAGTTTTCGGCCGAGACTGAGACTAAGGGTAGTAAAATTACAGTTCTCGGCTGAGGCCGAAAATAATTACAGTTTTCGGCCGAGACTGAGACTAAGGGTAGTAAAATTACAGTTCTCGGCTGAGGCCGAAAATAATTACAGTTTTCGGCCGAGACTGAGACTAAGGGTAGCAAAATTACAGTTCTCGGCTGAGGCCGAAAATAATTACAGTTTTCGGCCGAGACTGAGACTAAGGGTAATAAAATTACAGTTCTCGGCCGAGGCCGAAAATAATTACAGTTTTCGGCCGAGACTGAGACTAAGGGTAATAAAATTACAGCTCTCGGCTGAGGCCGAAAATAATTACAGTTTTCGGCCGAGACTGAGACTAAGGGTAGTAAAATTACAGTTCTCGGCTGAGGCCGAAAATAATTACAGTTTTCGGCCGAGACTGAGACTAAGGGTAATAAAATTACAGTTCTCGGCCGAGACCGAGACCGAGCACTCGACGTGCAAATCGACTCTCGACGATTTCTAGCCAAAGGAATTTTAACCGAGATTGGTCGAGACCGAGATCTCGATCGAACCTCATCAGTCATCACAAAATAAAATAAAACTTTTGGTCTTTACCACAACCAGCTATTGGCCGCGACTTCGTCTGCAAAGAATTCGTTTAGCCCTATCCCGCGGGAATTTTCCGATATAAAAAGTTGCCGAATTTGATCCAGATTCGTTGGGCCGTTCAGGCGTGATTGAGTAACAAACAAACATCCATCCATCCAAACTTTAGCATTTATAAATATTAGTTAGATTGAAATCCAAACATTTCCTCCGCAGCTCCTCTCGGACTTCCTCTACCGCGCGCCAACGGACAAGATGATAAAGCTGCTTCTAGAACAAAAAGTCCCCGTCTACATGTACGTGCTCAACACGACAGTGGAGTCGTTCAACTGGCCCCAATGGCGGCAGTACGCTCACGACACGGAGCACTATTTCCTCACGGGAGCCCCGTTTATGGACCAGGAGTTCTTCCCGGTGAAACAGAGGCTTGATAGACAAGCGTGGACGCCCAACGACAGGAACATGAGCCATTTCTTTATGAAGGCCTATTCGGATTTTGCGAGATTCGGGTGAGTTTTATTTTATTATAGTCTGGCAGCTAAACCACTGCAGCCAGATGACACTTCCAAATGTCATTTTACGAAATAATGATACCACATTTATTTCACTAGTGCTCGACTAAGGTCACGTAATGAATGATTTGATTATCGAACGAACGAAATATTTTATGAATGTCACATTCGTAGTTTAGTATATTTCAAAATAAGCGCGATACTTTTGAGGCATTCATAAAATGTGCGATGACTTTGTAATAAACGTAAATAGTGACAGCAGCAGTGAAACTGATTCGGAATAATTTAAGTTTTTAAGTAAAAGTACAAAGCTAGAAAAAAATATTAATGTGATAATTGTTGTTTTATTTATGGCAAAATGGGGAATGAGTTGAAAACTGGTAACTGATTTGACATGCTTCCGCACATTGCCAAATCGCGCTCTTACACTACTAACTAGAAAACATACAAAAAAACCTTATTGAACAAACCATTTTATTAAAATACGCTTTGAAAATTTTCATTTATGACGTAAATTAATTTCATTACATCGTTCATTCTTTCATTCACTCACTAAGTCACATCACTATTTAATATTTGCCAAAAACTGACAACACTGAAAGTGTCATCTGGCTGCAGTGGTTTATCTGCCAGACTATAGTATGGGTCCATTCAAGTATTACGTAAGCAAATTTTTTACAATTATTTACCCCTCTCCCCCCCCCCCCCTTCCCCTTGTCAGCAAAATTGAGCAAACCTCTTCCTCACCCCAGGCTTACGTAATCATTGGTACCTGTATGCATTTTTCTTATCAAAAAGAAGCAAAGCTCTCAAGCGTTTACGTAATACTTGAACGCTCCCTACGTGGGAGATATGAGTGTGGTGGTAGATTGATGCATATTCTTCAACTTGACTCCGTTTATTACTTCAGTACACGTTAGATTACGTTGGCGGGCGAAAGACTACTGACGCTACGGGCGGCTTAGCTAGCGCGTGTTATATATCGCAAGCTAAGCAATCCTGCGTCGCTACAGTTGCCCCATCAAGGGCGAGTCAATGTTTTTATAACTTTGTCATTTTATATTTGACTGGCTTTTGCCCGCAACTTCGTCAGCGTAGACTTAGATTGAAGAACTGCTGCTGATAGGTTATAATTATTTACGTTGCGATTTTAGGCAGCTACGACCTTTGACATGTTACTATGCAATTTTCCGGGATAAAAAGTAGCCTATGTGTTAATCTAGGGTAGCACCTATCTCCATTCCAAATCAATTAAGACCCCAATACTTTTACTTGCAAGACTCGCCAGTAACGCTGTTTTTCAGTGAGGCCTATACAAAATTAATAATCACAAAAACATACTCCATTTTATTATTATGTTATTTTCAATAAGAGCGGTAAAACCTTTCCATATTATTCCAGCAATCCAACCCGTTCGCGTATTCTCGGCATACACTTCGAGCTAGCAACGGAAGGGCAGCTGCGATATCTCAACCTCAATACGACATTCAATTCGACCATACAGTTGAACTATCGCCAAACGGAGCTCGCCTTTTGGACCATGTACCTGCCTACGGTCATAGGCCGGCTCGTGCCAACCTACCCGCCTATTACAGAGGTTAGTAAAGATTATGTACAGTAATAATATTAATAATAATAATAATAATGTTTCTGTGTGATGATCTAATGATAATTAATAAAGCATGTTCCTAACTCATAATAATAATAATAATCGCTAGCACATCTTCATGGTGTATTAGGGGATAGACCTCCATAGTTGCGCCCATCTCATGTTTATATTATATGGTACCAAAGGCATAGAATAAGTAAGAACATAGTAGAACGGAATCTCCCGCTCCGGCCGGACTCAAGGTCACGATTTACAGTACTTGTTAAACGAGCGGCTCAGTCAGGCTGCCACGGCCGGCGTCGCCGCACGCGCGTTTGGCATTTTTGCGCATAGGTTCTCATCTTGGAAACAATAATTACAATGGTGTCAAGTTATTGTGGTGTATGAATAATGCAAATACCGAAGCTCACCCAAGCACCCAAACGAATAAACTACTACTAGTTTTACGTGAGCCTGTATGTATTTTATTTTATATTTGTCGGTAAGTAATACTTACTTAAATCATCTTAAATGGCTTCATTTGGTATGGCACTTGTAATAACTTCTTCCTTAATATAATATGTAGGTACCTAATGATTTATAAATTTCATATTTTGTAAAACTAGAATAAAATAATGATTTCAAAGTAAATAAAAACTTATATTTTAGCGATATAATACTGCACCAAATAAACCTTTTCCTTTCTTTCTTTCTTTTATATTATCTTTAGACGTAAGTATAATATTTAACGGTAAGCAACCCTAGCAATACGCCTGGACGACAGAGGGGCGTAACGACGTGAAGGGGGAAGTAGGTATATAAATGGCGGCGTTTTGGACGCGGTCAAAAGAGATTCCCTTCTACCCTGTTATTATCTATTCTATGCCAAAGGCCTCTTCATGTTGGCCTCGGCCCCATGAATGCCTTTCAAATGACCGGATCCCCATGGGCCCGTGATCGGAAACCCGTACCAACATAATAATAATAATGTGAGACAGCCAGACATACCCGAATGGCACTATAAGAGCTCCACAGACTCAAGCTATGCAAGTGTCACTGGGCCAATACTACCTTCCTAATTCGAAAGGAAGAGACTAGGATAGAAAGAAGTATGCTTAGTTGGTTTAGTCACGTAGAGGATGGACGAAGTAGATTAACTAATAGCTCAAGCAAATAAGAATCCAATGTATGGGAAATCCGGCAAAATATATGGAGACCATTTATCTATTGGGATGGATACCTTATGAGGTGAAGTCCAAATTTATCAACTCTCCCCCCTCCTCCGGGGGGCGCGTCCCCCCACTACGCCCCCCAAAGTGTCCCAAAACGCGGTTTTTTGAAGTTTTTGAGAAAACTGTTCGCGATACAGAAAAAGTGTGTATGAATGAAATAATGTACACTAAATTTACTATAAATCTACCATACACATGAAAGCGATATCTCTTATGGTTTTGACGCAAGAAGACGCTGAAAATCATAAATTTTTGTTTTTTTACAGTACATTTTAATAAAACTTCAGTTTTCTCAGAAAATACTCATTTCACATCTAAAAAATGTATGACTTAAATAAACAATGGAATATTCCCTTTAAAAAGAGGTATCACTTATTTATATATTAGTTAAATTGACCATTTTATGATAGTTTAAATATTTAATTTGTCATGAACAATTTTTTTTACTTGAAGATTGGGTATGTTTAAAATGTTTTTTATATAGTTTAGAGTTAATTATAAACCACCCTAGTGTAATTTTGTTTATTGGTTCTCAGTTATCCGCAAATAATAAGTATATTAATTCATTTCAAAAAAGGTATAAATTATGTTTATTTAATATAATCAACTATTTATTTAAGTATACACTTTTATTTAAGTAACTTACATTGAAATTGAAGAGAGAGACATTGAAATAAACAATATTAACACTCTTATCATCTGGGGGCACGGTAGTGCCCCAGCTAAGATAGCCAAGTGAAGCGCAAGAAGGGCACTAGTTACCTTTCCTCAAACCGTTTTGTCGTTATTTTGTACCCTCATAACTTGGTTTTGGATTGTACCAGATAACTAAAATTCTCGGGATATGATGTAAATAGTGGATTTATTACAAGTGTAAAGTTTCAATTGCATATAGCTCTTATGTTTTAAATTTTATTGATATCTAAAAAACTCTGATTTCGTCACTGACTCACTCACTGGTGGTCAACAAATTTACGTCCTAGAAAGTTCAAATTCGTTACTATAAGAACTATTGTAATGATAATTACAATTATAATCACACAAACGAATAACTCACGTATAAAGGTCGAGTGATGCTTGACATATTGGACCGCTCGCCCCGGCGGCAGCGAAACGACCACATATTATTTGTTGTCACATATTATTGATTGAGTCTCACGGTAATTTAATGTTTAAAAAACTATTGTAATGAACAGGAAAGTAATGAACAGTGTTTTTTTTACCTTACGCCTATATGACGGTAGCAAAACGGCCAAGCCACATTATTTTTACTAAGTTGTAGACTTCACAAACTCTAAAGTGTTGGGGGCTTTTAAAGTTAGAAAAGTTAGAAGAAGTTTGTTGCTTATGACAAGCGCCTTCAGAAAACACCACATTTGCACGCGCTTAATTTCATCCACTAATTCAGTTTAATTTACTCAAAATCCTGAAATAAATAGTTTATTATTTATAACAGCTCCCTTTATCAATTTTCAGACCGCTGGCATCAAAATTTGCGGAGTTTCGTGCATAATATCCATTCGCTAGTTTGATCGATTGAAGAGTTCAAGTTCCAAATTTTAGATTTTTGCTGTTGATAGTACGAGTATACTAATCTAGCTTACAAACCAAATTTGGGCTTTCTAGGAATTTAATATGATGATTACTAGTGACGACCACTAGTTTTTTAGATATCAATAAAATGTTAAATATAAGAGCTATGCAATTGAAACTTTACACTTGTAATAAGTCCACTATTCACATCATATCCCGAGAATTTTAGTTACCTGGTACGATCCAAAACCAAATTATGAGGGTACAAAATAACGACAAAACGGTTTGAGGAAAGGTAACTAGTGCCCTTCTTGCGCTTCACTTGGCTATCTTAGCCGGGGCACTACCGTGCCCCCAGATAATAAGAGTGTTAACATTTCTAAACGACACTGAAAATTAGATCACATAGAAATATCCGAAAAGTAAAGCTATGGCCGGGAATCGAACCCGGGTCCTCGTCATTCCGTGACGCGTGCTATACCCCTACAGCACCCCTGCTATGGGTATTTCTATGTGATCTAATTTTCAGTGTCGTTTAGAAATTAAATTTCTAACGGTAAAACCGTAAAAAGTAAACATAAAAATTAAGAAATAAAAATTTCTTGATTCATTTGATATTTCCTAGTGTTAACATTGTTTATTTCAATGTCTATCTCTTCAATTTCAATGTATGTTACTTAAATAAAAGTGTATACTTAAATAAATAGTTGATAATATTAAGTAAACATAATTTACACCTTTTTTGAAATAAATTACTTAATATACTTATTATTTGCGGATAACTGAGAATAAATAAACAAAGTTACACTAGCGTGGTTTATAATTAACTCTGAACTATATAAAAAACATTTTAAACATACCTAATCTTCAAGTAAAAAAAATTGTTCATGACAAATTAAATATTTAAACTATCATAAAATGGTCAATTTAACTAATATATAAATAAGTGATACCTCTTTTTAAAGGGAATATTCCATTGTTTATTTAAGTCATACATTTTTTAGATGTGAAATGAGTATTTTCTGAGAAAACTGAAGTTTTATTAAAATGTACTGTAAAAAAACAAAAATTTATGATTTTCAGTGTCTTCTTGCGTCAAAACCATAAGAGATATCGCTTTCATGTGTATAGTAGCTTTATAGTAAATTTAGTGTACATTATTTCATTCCTACACACTTTTTCTGTATCGCGAACAGTTTTCTCAAAAACTTCAAAAAACCGCGTTTTGGGACACTTTGGGGGGCGTAGTGGGGGGACGCGCCCCCCGGAGGAGGGGGGAGAGTTGATAAATTTTGACTTCACCCCATAAGGTATCCATCCCAATAGATAAATGGTCTCCATATATTTTGCCACGTTTTGAGCTATTTTTACTGAATTATAAACATATTTATATGGGGAGTGTGAATGGTTGCGTTGGAAGGGGAAGGCCTAGATGTACGTTCCGTGACCAAATTGGGGACGTTTTGAATAAAAGTCAGGTCAAGACCAGAAACTGACGACGACAATGTATGAAGATATTGATGAATGTGGATGAAGCGAAAGAGGTATGTCAGGATCGTAGCAAATGTAACAAAGTAGTCTGCCTACTCCTGTGATTTGATGTTTTTTTGGAGGTGCGTGATTCGTCTTAGTCGTGAGAGCGACACTGGGTACATCAAAATTATATAAAAAAATGATTGACGCAGTCGGGATTATTTTATTGGTTTATTTTATAATATTAATAAAATTGTTAACTAAATTAATCCTTTCGTCTGTGTTCCAGTATTGGTGGGAACCAAAGCAACCGCTGCAGATAGCCTTCTGGACGGTGTCGACCGCCTGCCTGTTGCTGATAGTGCTGCTGGTCGTATGCTGCATGCTGTGGCGGAACGCTAAAAGGTACGTTTCATAAATACTTTTATTAGAAATGTGAAAACTCTATCCCACTTATTCATAAACGCTCTATAGGCCTCTGCCAACTTAATAATCGTTTGTCTTTATCTGTCACTGACATTTACCTTTCACAGATAAGGACAAACTATTGCTAAGTTAGCAGAGACCTATAGAGTGTTTATGAATAAGGAGGTTAATCTTTCTCTCTGTGTTTGTTTCTTTCTTACCTATTTACTGTAAAACTGGTGGACCAATTTTAGCCAATAAGAAAGTTTTTTCATTGATGATTGGAATGGACTGCTTGGTATGACAAAGACATAACTTATTTGAAATTTGGCGGACATTCACTAAGTTATTATCACGGGATAGGGAATAAATGGGATTTATATGTTTGTTGCAAAGCGTCTGTCCATTTAATTAATCGATCCTTAAAATTTGACGTACAAGTGAAGGGTATTTTAAAATTTCCCATGGGATAAAAGGACGGGATAACAAATAAAGACTTACCCCCTTATTCATAAACGCTCTGTAGGCTTCTGCTAACTTAGCAATCGTTTGTCCTTATCTGTCACTTTGACATTTACCTTTCACAGACAAGGACAAACGATTGTTAAGTTAGCAGAAGCCTGTAGAGCGTTTATGAATAAGGGGATAATATTTAGTAGACTATTCCTTGAGGGTCACTTGGTTGCTCTAAGAATAGCTTTTTCGCGCTTCTCACGGGATAAAAGAACGGGATAGAAAATAAACGGTTAAAAATTGCAAAAAATAGTGGAAGAAGGGAACAAAATCCTAGAAGCTAATAAAAAAAAAAGTAATCGCTTGAAGAACCTGTTTTTAAATAAGTACTGATAAATGACTAAGCTAAACGACGCCATAGATATATTATTTCTACATATAAGGTTTAATATGTACAATAATGACTAGTCTTAACATAATATTGTTTTATGTTTCACGCAGGGCTATACCTCCTAAATGGAAATTGCTACCGGCAATGTAGGTGAAAACAATAAAAGTACTGTTGTAATTTTTTTCTCGTTATTTTAGCTTTCAATGCTTTCATACTTTGCAATCATTAGTAGTGCATTTATAGTGTTTGTAAATTCGCGTTTTAATATAATGTTTCTATTATTTTTAATCTATTAGCATGTCATGTCATGAACTCTTGTTTTGTGTGTGTTTAATATTATGTAATGTGATTGCCTCTTGACGTAGATTCTTACGATGTTATTACAAAAAAGTTAAACAGTTAAGGTTGATTTTGCAATAGATTATTTTTTAGACACGTGTTTAACTTTTTCGTATTAACACGGTTATTTTTTTATATTTTGTCGGTTTTTATAAAAGTTAGCAACCCGAGAATGTACTCTTTGTTTCGTCTAACTTTGGCAAATTTCTGAATAAGGTGTCTGTTTCAAAAAGTCTTTCCTTATCTGTCACATAGACATTTACCTTTCACAGAAGTTATAGAGCGTTTATGAATAAGGGCGTAAGTGACAAACATGCATTTGCACGTGAAATAAATACTTTGGTAAAAAAGTTAACTTATTTGATTGCAGAGAAACGGATCGCTTCTACGACGGCGACATATTCATGGTGCCTGAGGTGGAAGACGCGGGCATCGACAACGCGACGCGATCGCGGGACAACATCTACGAGTACCGCGACGTGCCGGTCAAGAAGCCGCACACGCCGCCGCCGCTCAGCAGAGCTGTGAGTCGCCACTTCTTTATACTTAGCCTTGTATTAGTGGAGGACGCGGTCGCGGGACAACATCTACGAGTACCGCGACGTGCCGGTCAAGAAGCCGCACACGCCGCCGCCGCTCAGCAGAGCTGTGAGTCGCCACTTCTTTATACTTAGCCTTGTATTAGTGGAGGACGCGGTCGCGGGACAACATCTACGAGTACCGCGACGTGCCGGTCAAGAAGCCGCACACGCCGCCGCCGCTCAGCAGAGCTGTGAGTCGCCACTTCTTTATACTTAGCCTTGTATTAGTGGAGGACGCGGTCGCGGGACAACATCTACGAGTACCGCGACGTGCCGGTCAAGAAGCCGCACACGCCGCCGCCGCTCAGCAGAGCTGTGAGTCGCCACTTCTTTATACTTAGCCTTGTATTAGTGGAGGACGCGGTCGCGGGACAACATCTACGAGTACCGCGACGTGCCGGTCAAGAAGCCGCACACGCCGCCGCCGCTCAGCAGAGCTGTGAGTCGCCACTTCTTTATACTTAGCCTTGTATTAGTGGAGGACGCGGTCGCGGGACAACATCTACGAGTACCGCGACGTGCCGGTCAAGAAGCCGCACACGCCGCCGCCGCTCAGCAGAGCTATGAGTCGCCACTTCTTTATACATACAGTACCCGGCGATAAAGATTGCACTTCGATCTTTTGAAAGAGGCAATTGGCAATATTTCAATTTTTTTCAGTGTTACTGTTTAATTTATGGCCTGGCTCGAAAGAGCGCACAATTTTGAGACATCTTTCATTTGACACATTTGAAAATCTTGTATTTTAGTCGGTTTTTAGAAGTGAAAACTCCTTTAGCGAAACTTGAGCACTTTTTGGGATGGGTAAAAAAATTTAACTCGCGTCAGGCGTAAGACGGAGGGAGAGTTTAAGTACCAGGATATCAGGATCCTCTAAGAGCTTATTTTGAAATACGAATGCATCGCGTTCGATTTTTAAAGTGTTTTTTTGTTGAGTCGTGGAGCAAAAGTACTAGGGCATCAGCGCATTGTTATAGATAATACGTACTTTTTTCTGTAAGTTGCCAGTACGGTACGCGTCTTGAGCGACATGGAGGTCACAACATTAAAATTTAATCTAAGCTGCTGTTTTCACTTCTGCCGGCACTCCCGGAGTGCTATCCGTCGCTTTTTTTTGTGTTCTACAAGCGTTTCTCTCGAATTGGTTTTTGGTTTATGAAAATTAAAAAAATTGAAATATTGTCAATGGCGTCACATAAGTTAGAGAGAGACAACTACGAAGTCGAAATTAGCCGATAAGACTGATGTGCGATCTTTATGGCTGGGTACTAGCCTTGTCTATTACTAGAGCTCGGAATTTTCGCGGTAAAACAAAACGCTGTCGCTAGCTGGTGTTAGAAACATTTTTTGTCGGCTTAGCAAGGGATTGATGAAACGTCCTATAATTCCTCTTCTATTTGAGTTATCCTTGTTGAATATGCATACTTTTTAATATTGTATGATATAATGACTTATAACATCTCTTATTATATCTTGAAAGCGCCGCCGTGGAAGCCGTCGGCGAATTCTAGTGAGTTTATTATTTGTCTCGTTCTCGCACAGCTAATTTTTTTGTGTCTCTCTCACGCATAGCAAGCAGCTTCTTCGCAGAACTCTAGTTGATAACTATACTTGTAAATTTTCGTTAAAGCAGAGCAAAAGCAGGATAGAACAATCTCCTAAAAAAAAAATACTAAAATTATAAAAAAAATTACATTCAAAATAGTACATTACTGCCGACGCCCGAAAAATAGGAGGCATTTTTCAGTGTTATTAGTATTTCGATTTTAGATTTACATATTATTTAGTCTTTAGAAGACTAACAAAAATAATTTATTGAGAAAACATGCATTTCTATAAATTAAAACGATATTTATTGTGATTTTTTTGTTGTGTTGGTGAATAAAAATTTCTTCTATTCTATTCTATTCTATTATGGCGCGAGACGCGGAAAATGCAACCTTCGAATGTAACCTATACTGAAAATACATGATTTCATGAGTTATGAAATAAATTACCAATGAATATTATTATTTTATTAATTTTTGTTTCCGCCACCTGCTTAAACTGTTTCAAAATGATTTCTGTATCCAATTGGTTATCTGTTAGATATCGCTTTTAAGTGATAAGCCCGCCCATTGTCTACCTTGTCTTTTTATTTTTATTATTTCATCGCACTGATTATTTGGTGTTCAATATAAAACATGTGACCAACGAAATTATGGGCATAGCCCGGACAGGTCATCGCATCACGGTAATAGAACAATAACTATAAATGCAACTAAAAAGGGTCAAATGTTAATTGCAATATCGTCGGGGATAGTGCAATACCGCGTAACTAGCAATGGTAAATACTGCGCAACACCCATGGTGCAAAACCGTGTAACTAGCACTGGTAAATACTGCGTATCTGCACAACACCCATAGTGCAAAACCGTGTAACTAGCACTGGTAAATACTGCGTATCTGCACAACACCCATAGTGCAAAACCGTGTAACTAGCACTGGTAAATACTGCGTATCTGCACAACACCCATAGGGAAAATCCGCGTAACTGGCATTGACTGACGCGTGACTTTAAAATCCTGATAAGAATATACTTATAATCAAATTGTAATCGGCAGCAAGTAAATACAAATAATTATGAAATAAAAAAGAATATACCAGTTCAAACCAGTATAAAGTTGGGTGTTGTACACAGTATTTACTAGTGCTAGTTACGTGGTTTTGCACTATGGGTGTCGTATAGATACGCAGTATTTACCGGTGCTAGTTACGCGGTATCGCACTATCCCCGACGTTGTACTGTTTAGGTAACCAAAATCTCAGTTACACTATTACGACTATCGAATCTTATTGTCTAATTTTGCTAATTTTGATTCTGTTTTTGCGCTGACTTGTTCGAGCTCAGTACTTTATATTCTCGTAGTGAGTATGAAATGTTTGTGTACAGACGAGCCAGCCGGCGACGCTCGCGTCGTCGCGTCCGCCGTCGTCCGCGTCGACGGGCTCGGCGATGTCGCTGCGCGGCGTGTCGAGCTCGCCCGCGCCGGCGCCGCGCCCGCGAGCTCGCACGCAGGTCGTGGCTGGCGTGCCGCAGACCACAGTGTAAACACCTCCTACCCGTTGGCATGCATTATACTAGACGGTCAGTATTATCGTGTTATCAATATCACGAAATATCGAAATAAAATATGACAAACGAATGTCCGAGTGTCTGGATGTCTGTCTGCCTTTTTCTCTGGGATGCATGGAGGCGTTAATTTGAAAATAATCTGAAACACTTTGGGCCGCTTGCACAGTCACGAGTAAAAAAAAAATTAAATCGCTAACTCGGGGTTAGGTTTGACAGTTCCATATATTTTGGCACTAGGCACTTAGCCCTGGAGTAGCATCTGACACGGGTTTAAGCCGTTAACCCTGGTCCGTGCGAGTGGCCCTTAGACTCTGTTCCGACCGTAAAAATAGTTTTATTCCGCGTTTAAGCGATGAAAAGATATAAAAAATGTGGGAATTAAAACCTGCAGGGTACTTTTCTTTGACATTGAATTTTGAAATTTGGCAAGAAGCCCTGCACGAATTCAGGCCTCACGAAAGCAAATGAAATGTAGATATAAACAAACAATGCCTGCAAATATCACTGAAGATAATATTGATTTAAAAGTATTGAATAAGTAAATTTTGTTTATTTTTGACGCAGATATTTAACTTTTATTTTCTTATTATTTTGTGCCTTAAATGCTAAAAATTAACCACCACCGTTATTAGTGTTAAGTTTTTGTTAAGTTAAGTCAATAATTTGTATATGATTTTAAGAATCACTGCTAGGCGTTCTTAGCGTTTAGGGTGCGACCACACCGCTGCTTAAAAAACGGTAACGTTACGGAATCGCAACAAAATGTATGAAGAAACTGTGAGAAAACGTGACGGATACGACACGTCACTGCGTATACGCGGCGGTTTGGTCGCACCCTAAAAGGGCAAAAATATTCCATTTTATTGCAGCTATACGATTAGCTACTACCATTTTCTTGTGGACTGATTTAGTAGATTTTAGCTTTAATCGAACAACTAAAGGGGTGTATATTGTATGTATGAAAAACAAAGAAAATGTAAGTAAGAGTAATTTTGCGCGTTTGGTATCCAGCTATGACTAGTAATGTTAGGAATTGTAGGAAATTGAGAATGATGTATTAACTAAAGACTACTTATTGAGCTTATAATTATAACACAATCATGTTTACTCAGAAATAAATTAATATCGATTTATGATTAAATAAAATAGTTACCCATGGCACTGCTACATGGCACTACTGACCAAAATAAATATCGGTTTAGGTTAGGTTATATAGGTTTTCGGAAGGCCCGAAGGGCCAAAAACACACAGAAATAGGAGCTCCGCAGCGGAGCTCCGTCGACTTTGTTAAACTTGATTTTAGAATAGAAATCTCTGGATAGTAGTGTCACTCAGTAGTGTCACAGGAAATAAAAGGATAAAATGAAATGTTTATTTAAATTATGTCTACTTATGTATATCAAAACGGTATACATTTTGAGTTACCTCAAAGGTATTGTAATGAAATACATTTTACAATGAAACTTGTAAAGTACACTGTAATATTATTTCAGATTTTATTTGAATTTTATGTCTAGTATTATTTTTTGTGAACTACTTAAGTATAAACGTTTGTGATCGTCTGTCCGTCCATCTATTGTGCAATTGAGTGAGTTATATAATGTGCCTTTAAAGGTATTTAGTTATTTATTGTGAAACGAAAACTGCCTTGTATTTAAATTTATACGAAATAAAAGACATAATGATTAACAGTGATATTATTTACTTTAATACATAAATTAAGTAGGTACCTTTGTCATAGGTTTTTGACAGTCTTGTCTCAAAACCCAAGGAGGGGGAGTTTGTTAAATAATCAAAATTGAAAAAAAGTCAAACAAGATCATAGTAGAGGGTATATACATCGTGTAGTAAAAAATATTTATTCTAATGACTTTGACCTTTATTTTAATGAATTTAAATTCCCCACGGCACACCTAGTTGTTCCGTGCACAAGCACCGCCTTTCTCTGAAATCATAATTTTCCCCAGTACTTTGCATAAAGCTATACTTCCGAGCAAAGCGGCTCTGGCATCACTGACGCTGCGACAGTGCGATAGTATTGTGCAGTATCAAGAAATTCCGGTCGCAGCGTCAGTGACGCCAGAGCCGCTTTGCTCGGAAGTCTAGCATTATGGTTACAGCGCCCAGATGAGTTAAGAGAAAAAAGTTATGGCGGACCCTCACCTTGGTACCAGTTGAGCCGTAGGCCAGAGAAACTTTGTGATTACCAGGAAACACGAAACCCGTTGGCCATCCTCTTAAGTAGAAGGCTGGCACTTGCAGACTTCTGGCAGCTGCTTCGCCGTGTACTTGGGCAGGCAGGCGGGCCCGCAGACGAGCCTCGCCTCGTGGCAGCCGCGCGGCAGCAGCCGGCCCGGCCGCAGCATCAGGTCCACCACGTAGTTGCGCCGGAGCAGGCCCGCGGGGTAGTTCTCTTCTACGTCACCCTCGACCTAAAGAGATCTAGGGTTGCTAGCCGCATCGCTTATCTATAATACCTATGATTCCTAAGATTTTTGCCCGTTTCGTTATTTTTGACAGCACATTCTAAGGGCGCGTTCAGGTATAACGTAACGCAATTTGGGGAGGGGGGGGGGGGATCTCGCAAAACGTTACGATGCGAAAACAGGAACTCTTTCTTACAAGACGTTACGTAACATTGTTCCTGTTTTAAATAAAAAAATAGGGGATTAAAATGTATTGCAGGTTAAAAATGTCTTGTTTACCGCAAAGGCGATTAAAACTATAAAAAGGATATCTTTCCTGTATTTTGCGTAACATAACTTTTGCGACATTTGGTTAAAAATTATGGTCAGTTGAGTGTTACGTAACGTTTAGAGAGGGGGAGGGGGGATACAGAAAAACGTTACGGCGCGTTACAAGGAGGGGAGAGAGGGTCAAAGACCTTCAAAAATTGCGTTACGTAATACTTGAACGCTCCCTAAAATCTAACCAATCGTACTTCAAATCCAGCACAACTTTGCACTAATTTCGAGTGTCACATTTTCACAAATGTGAGCCTTATAGCTAGCTACTCGAGTGTGCCAAAACCCCTTCCATACCGGGTCTCTCTCGGGCACGGCGACCTCGCACCAGGCGTGCGCGCCGCCGCGCCTGCGCAGCGCGCACGGCAGCCCCACGCGGTCCGCGAGCGCCTTGTACAGCAGCGCGCGCTCCAGGGCGCCGCCGACCCGCACCCAGCCCAAACCTATCACGCGGGAGTTCAGGTCGTTCTGGAATAATAATTATGTTTCTATCAAAATTTTCAGTTAGAAGCATTGACTTACGTAAACAACTAGACTCACAATCACGCTCAAAAACTGTCGGAAGCAAAAGTCTGCACGACGCGTCTATTGTGCAGCGTTTTGGTTCAGTCGTGTTTCGACCGTGCTTCGATAACAATGTACATGTCTCTTTCGCACCGTAATCTCAAACGCTTGAGAACAAGAGACACAGGTTTCCAGCGCGTGGCGTCGTGCTATTACTTCTCACGATCGTATGCAATTGACATTAAACATTATTGCCACGAAATAAGGTGTTAATTTGAACGAATATGTTAATGTTATCTGTGTAAGTTGATGTGTTGACACACACAATACATAGACAACGCCGCTCGGACGTTTCTTGAGGCACTTTTGTTTGCGATTGGGAGTCTAGTTGTTTATCGTAAGTCAATGGTTAGAAGCTTCTTTTGCTGACTGTAATTGAATTGCATGTATCGAATTTGTGTAAATAAATCTCTCTCTTTCTTAGAAATCGGTTCATCCGTTTGAGAGGTACGGTGCCATAGACAGGCAGACATCGACGTCAAACTTATAACACCCCTCTTTTGCGTCGGGGATTAAGGTATACAATTTGTCATTCTGTAGTTGTCCCAAAAAACTTTCACAAAACTAAAACATCCGCTTTTTGTTGTATCTCTCTCTTTCTCCAGCCTATATACGTCTCACTGCTGGGCACAGGCCTCCTCTCAGAATGAGAGGGCTTGGGCTATATAGTTCCCACGCGGGCCCAGTGCGGATTGGGAACTTCACACACACCATTGAATTGCTTCGCAGTTGTGTGCAAGTTTCCTCACGATGTTTTCCTTCACCGAAAAGCTCATGGTAAATTTCAAATGAGATATCGCACATAAATTGTATACCTACACTGATTTAATACATAATTATTATAAGTGTTGTATCTAACCATCGGAGTTATTGATAATTGTTCTAATTTAGGAGATATAAGAACATTTCCGAAGTGGCGCTAGTTTCCCGGCTGGTCGCCTTAAGTAAGGTAGCGCACACCAACAGATATTTGGATTTGAAATTTCTGTAGTAACATAATTAGCACAATTTATGAAATTTATAGGCGGAAAGAGGCTACGTTTAAAGGTTAAATTTTTTTTAAGACTAGATATTGCAAGGCAAATAAGGCTTATACTGTATTTTTTTGGCCCGTAGAATTCTGACATTTCTCGGTATTACCAGTCATAAAAACGTAACTTAAATCCGTGGTAAGAAAAGGAAAATAAAATAAAATGTAGAACATTATGTTGAAGTTAAAATACTTAAACCAACAATCATTTTTACATATAAATAATTAACAGATATTTGGTTTAATTTTAAATTGCATAATTTAGACATAGGTAATTAATAATCTTTTTTTTTTTTGGGAGAATATAAATTGCTTGGGGTATCACTTTGAGTATTGTCATATATTACAAACCTTCGGTCTACGATTATAATATATCGTCGCTTCGGAGGTAAAGATACTAAAGCGACACTTTGGGCCAAATTGAGTTATATATACCATTGGAATCAGCAAATTTTTCTGCGTCGATCTATCTGGGTTTCAGGACGATCGGAGGACTTTTTTGGCGCTTTAGTCCCTGAAAAATCAGTGAAATTTGGGACACTAATTACTAATCCGACGCTTAAATTGAGTGTTTTCTCTTTAGTGCTTTTACCTGTTTTAATTTCTATACCATGTATATTGTTAAGTCATTTGTAATTTTTCACCGTTATATACATTTGGCGTTTTAGTACTCTGTGCATATTAAGAAATTTGATTCTTCGTCGCTTTAGTTAATTGTTCCGTTATATTTTGAAGTTTTGGATGCTTTTAGTATTATGGTTAAACTGATAAGAATATATTTAAGTCGTTTGAGTATTTAGTACAAAACAGTTAACATAATTTGTGGTGTATTAGCGTTATTACAACGTATTTTCAACGTATTACAATGATATTTTCATACAAATTGTAGATATTATGCCAAAGCAATCTGGACTTAAATCGTAGGAATTTAAGTTACAATCACTTTACCAAGGATACTATGCGCGGCTGCGGCGAGCTTTTTATCACTTTTCCTGTCCCCCTCCCCCTCGCATTGTTGCGAGTGGTGCGCGCTCACGCTCGCTTACTGTCAGTCCGTTCCAACCACTGAACGTGTTGCTGCGCGCGCGTCTTTTGTTAATATCAATAAAATAATAGAGCATGTTGGCGACAAAACGTGAAATACCTAAGTGATCGTGATTACTATATGGTGAGAATTATATGGATTGGAAATAGGATCTGATATACAAACATACATACAGTCACGCCTCTTACCCATGGGGGTAGGCAGAGACTACTTTGTTCCACTTGCTACGATTTTGACATACCTCTTTCGCTTCATCTACATTCATCAATCTCTTCATATATGCTCGTCGGTTCCGAGTACTCTTGACCTGTCATTTTTTCAAAACGTCTCCTGTTTGGTCCAGCAACGTCCGTCTAGCCCTTCCCCTCCCAACGCAACCATTCACAGTCCCCATATAGATCTGTTTAGTTAGTCTACTTTCATCCCCTCTCTATGTGACTAAACCAACTACCTCAGCATACTTCTTTCTATCCTAGTCACTATATCTTCTTTCACACCAGCACATTCCCTTATCACACTATTCGTTATTCTGTCTTTCAGTGTCACCCCTTCCATATACTTCTTAACGCTGTCATTTCTGCTGCATTATTCTACTTTAAAGAAAGAAAGAAGACACTTTTTCCTTTCATGCTTCTTTTGCCATACCCAACTATCGCTGCCGTACATTAGTGTTGGGACGACCACCCCTCTGTGAACAGCCAGACGCCCTTGACCATGTTTCCTGCATTCACTCCTCTTTCAATATCACTTTCACACTTTCCATCTTTCGTAAACGCCGAGCCCAGATATACAAACTCTTTTATCTGTTCTACTTTCTCACCCGCAATCATGATCTCACATTCTGTCATACCATCGTCTTTTTCGAACACCATAATTTTCGTCTTGCTTACATTAACTTTCATAGCTTTCCTTTCCAATGCCCCTCATAAAATGTTAGCCATCGTTTGCAACTCCTCCGACGATGCCAACAACACTTGGATGGTTAATTCACTCATTCTTGATCCACAGTCATTCTCTTTCAAATCATTCAGGCACGTATCCATGAATAGGTTGAACAGCCACAATGACGCAACACATCCTTGTCCAACACCTTTTTCGATGCTAAACCATTCAGTGTACGCCCGTTTATCCTCACACAAGCACTAGAATCCTCATAGAGAGATTTTAGTGCTCGTATCAGATTACTATTCACCCCATGCATGGATAACGCTGACTCATTCCTCATCACCCTGTCATACGCCTTCTCTAAGTCAACGAATAAGCTGTATATTTTGTGGCCTTTAGCCATATACTTTTCGGTTATATCACAGAATAAATAATAGTATACGCCGCAAGAAAAAGACTTGATCCGTGCATCCCATTCGCCTTCTAAAACCCGCTTGTACATCCCATATTTTCTTATCGGTCTCTTTCATAAGTCTTCGCATACAGTTTGCCGACGACGCTAAGAAGGCTTATTCCGCGGTAATTTTTGCAGTCTAGTTGTGACCCCTTTTCCCTTGTACAGCGGCACAATCACGTTCTTACACCAATCCTCCGGTACCCGACCGTTCGTCCAACACAAGTTGAGAAGGTGGCACAACTGACTAACTAGTAAATACCACGCCTTCACCGGCTCTCAGCATTTCGACCGACACCCTATCATATCCCGCAGACTTTCCTAACTTCATTCTTTTCATAGCGTTCACAATTTCATCCATACCTATATCATTTTCCTGACTTCTTTCTTTCATCTCTCCGGCATGAGCCGGTACTTGGACTGATTCTTCTGCTCTTTCAAACAAACTTTCAAAATATTTCCATCTTTTTAGCACACACTCTTCTCCTTTTATAACACTCCTATCCTGGCTTCTGATTTCACTCAGCTTCGAGGCTGTGTTTTTGCCACAGGCTGTCTTTATAGACTTCTTAATATTTGCCCGGAAGTCATCAGCAAGCCTCATATCAAAACTATCTTTATGTTCTTTCCTCTTCTTCGTCGTCTTTACTAATCCTTTCACTCTTTTGTATTGATCTTTCGCTTTACATACTTCTTCATCCGTCACCTTTTGCATTCTTCGATTAGCCTTTTTCGCTAACCAATCCAACCATGCCTTCTTCTTTTCTAAAATCACCTGTTGTATTTCAGCATCCATCTATACGTTCCTCTTCTTTCTCCCTTTTCACCTTTTGCACACCCTGCACACTTTAGTAGCAACATTCACAACTCCTTCCTTAAATGCCGTCCACACTTTTTCTATCTCACATCTACATCCCGAAATCGATCCTTTAATTCATCCTTTTACTTTTCTCTTACATTCTCGTCTTGCAGATTATCTACTTTTATTCGCTCTAGGACACTTAGTGGGTTTTTTGACCCGGTGCAGCCATCGATTGAACAGAACACTAATTCGGCATATCACCAGGTGGCGGTCTGTATGGATGCCGACTCCACGGTATGCGCGAGTGTCCCTGACTTTCATTCTCAATCTTTCATCCACGATCACGAAATCAATCATACTCTTCGCATTTCCACTTTCTCTTGTGTACATATGGATCTTTTTATGTGCAAACATTGTGTTTGTCACACAAAGATTCCACTCCAAACACACTTCAAGTATACTTTTCCCGTTTTCATTCACTCGTTCATCACCAAACTCACCAAGCACTCTTTCATACCCGTCACGCTTTTTACCTACCCATCCATTAAAATCACGTAGCATGATAATTCCCTCGTTCTCCTTGCATTTAGGTATTCAAAATTTCTCTCACACCATCCCAAAACTTGTCTCTTTCAGTTTTGTCTTTTATAGACCCACTCGCTCCGACATCCGTCGGTGCATATTATGTATACACCGAGAATGAAGATACGAGTGAGTCCAACTTTCAGCCTCACCCAGACAAGCCTGGGACTCACACACTCAAACTCAATCACTTACTCAGCCACTCTTGCGGAAAGTATGACATCAACTCCCTGACAGCCTCGATTGGCACCGGACCAATATGGCCTGTAGGGTTCATGTTCAAAGGTGTCACATCCTTTCCGCTTGGTCTCATTCACACCCAAAACATCAATATGATCCATCATCTGACACACTTCGTCTATTTTATCCTGCATTCCTCCTCTAACATTCAAAGTAGCGAAGCGGCTCTCCCTAGCCCACTTTTCGCTCCCGTAGTGAACGGGACGTGACGGGTTGCGAACCTCGTCGCCGCCATCCTGGACATCAATTTTATTTATAAATTGAACCATTTCGTTCCCACGAGCAGCCAGGGAATGGATGTCTGTCCTGGCAGAGCCCCGCATGCCAGGATAAGGCAAGCCTTTGACTGGGATCGCCTTGTCCCCAAGGCTATTTGGCACTAGTTTTTTGGCATTAGTATATTGCATTTCAAAACATTCAACTTGCAAGTCTACTAAGTATTTGTAATGTTGTATGATTATCATTTAATCAGTGCTTAAGCATTAAGCAATTGTAAAATAGTTTGATTTTTGGTGAATAAGCATTAAACACAGTTTGATAAGAAATTGACTAGCGCCATTAAGTAAATTGAAGATATAAAAACTAAGATAAATATCCCGTTAGTCATCTGAAATTATGACATATTAAACCACTTCTTACGTTTAGTCCTTTTACCTTATTGTGTTGTCTCAAAAAGTTGAAGACGAATGACTAAAGCGCCACCTATCTCCTGAACTATTGTACTTAGGTCAAAATTATAGACTTCAGTTCATAGTATGCTAAATTAGCTTTCATACAGTCTTAGAAATTCTAGAATGTGTTCACAAGGAAACGAGTTATGAATTTTTTTCGTTAAAAAAAAACTTTAAATCGCTCTCCTGTAAAGTTGGTCAAATGTCGCTTTAGTATCTTTACCTCCGAAGCGACGATATTGATTTATTTCGTAATATTTAATAAAAAGAAAAAAGAATGAACAGAACGTAAAACTTCAGCAGTCAACTGTCATTCTTCCGGCAAAGTATTAGTAGGAAAATATTTTAATTGCTCCTCCCCCAATATCAAAATTACATTAAACCGAACAATCTCCTCACGTGTGTAATGTTATGTCACTACGTCGACATGGCAAAATATGCCTTGCTAAAATAAAGACGTGATTTATGTATGTACGTAGTTATGTATATGTATGTGATAATAAGGATGACTTTTAAAGTTTTCAACTTAGATCTTCTGTACTCTAATTGGCCAATTGTCGTTAAACTAAAAGCTGCCATTAATTTTTAGATCCATTATTTGAGTACCTACCAAATGTTAGAACGTCACCGTATTTTAATATTTTTATTTTTTAGTTAAAATAACGAAAGCTTAGTGTGACAATTTATTTGTTCAGCAGAAAAAAATGTTGGTGGCCCTTGAAACGTCTAATTCTGACAGCTGTCAGAATTCTACGGGCCAAAAAAATACACTATAGTTACTCTTCTGGGTTGGAAAGTCAGATGGCAGTCGCTTCTATAAAAACTAGTGCCTACGCCAAATCTTGGGATTAGGTTCTCAAAGCGGACCCCAGGCTCACTGAGCCGCGGCAAATGCCGGGAAAAACGCTAGGAAGATGACTAGATGGCATAGAATAAGTAAGAACATAGTAGAACGGAATCTCCCGCTCCGGCCGGACTCAAGGTCACGATTTACAGTACTTGTTAAACGAGCGGCTCAGTCAGGCTGCCACGGCCGGCGTCGCCGCACGCGCGTTTGTCATTTTTGCGCGTTCCGTCCCGTAGGTACTCATCTTGGAAACAATAATTACAATGGTGTCAAGTTATTGTGGTGTATTTGGGTGTATGAATAATGCAAAAACGATATATACCGAAGCTCACCCAAGCACCCAACTGAATAAATTACTACTAGTTTTACGTGAGCCTGTATGTATTTTATTTTATATTTGTCGGTAAGTAATACTTACTTAAATCATCTTAAATGGCTTCATTTGGTATGGCACTTGTATAACTTCTTCCTTAATATAATATGTAGGTACGTACCTAATGATTTATAAATTTCATATTTTGTAAAACTAGAATAAAATATTGATTTCTAAGTAAATAAAAACTTATATTTTAGCGATGTATATTGCACCAAATAAACCTTTTCCTTTCTTTCTTTCTTTCTTTTATATTATCTTTAGACGTAAGTATAATATTTAACGGTAAGCAACCCTAGCAATACGCCTGGACGACAGAGGGGCGTAACGACGTGAAGGGGGAAGTAGGTATATAAATGGCGGCGTTTTGGACGCGGTCAAAAGAGATTCCCTTCTACCCTGTTATTATCTATTCTCTGTAGATGGTGCAAGATCCTAACCATGAGATCAGCCAGATGCAGGTTGACGGTGGGCATGGAACAGTCCCGCTCTTGGTCGACGCCGCTCATCTGCTCAGCCACGAACTCCGCCAGGACCTGTGCCCGTTCCTTCAGGGTTTTCGACACCTCTTGGCATTTGTCCCGGTATCTGAAGTATGAATGAAATGATGGCGCCATTTTCCGAGCAACAAAACGAGACATCAATGGCACAGTATAAACCTATATTAGCTAAAGTCAATGGGACATAGCGGTCTAAGATATTTTCATTCTTAAACTGTCCTATTTGGTAAACAAAATTCTAACGTCAAAAGGAGAGGTTAACTATTTCATCGTAAATAAAGGAACTGGAGATAAAATATCAGCAAAATTATTACACCTTATTCTTTACAAAAATTTTCACATTGGGGTTAGAATTTTGTTTACCAAATAAGACAGTTAAGAATGAAAAGACCTTAATTGCGTTTGAGTTCTCGATATTTCGACGCAGTTGCATGAATGGATGTTGATGAGGATGTTAATGTTGCGTAGACCCTCATTTACCGTTGATAATATACATACATATGTACTTAAGTCACGTCTTTAGCCCCTACGGGGTAGACAGACCCTAAGGAACAAGACCTAAAGGCCATGTCTAGCATGATTGTGGGCGTATAAGTGGAAAGGGTAATCAAAATAGTGATGGATTGCTAGCCGCATCGCCTAAAACATGACAATAAGTCTATGGTTGACTTGACAAGGTTGTCATAGTCATCCAAGTGCACATTAAAGCCTCGATAAAAATGAAGGTACTGAGGTAAGTATAGTGAAAAGAAAAGTTTCGTACCTTACTTCGTATTGTGCATTTTCCACTTCGAAATAATGCAACGACTTTGATCTAGAAAAAAAGTTTTCCATTGGTAAACAAGTGGCCACTCTTTCTAAAAATGCTATAAAGGGCTAACATACCTACTACAAACCGTCACGCCTCTTTGCCATAAGAGTAGGCAGAGACTACTTTGTTCCACTACTTTGTTGTGTGATTCTTATATATTTGATATGCCCGCGGCTTCGTCTGCGTAGAATTATACATATAAACCTTCCTCTTGACTCACTATCTATTAAAACAACACCGCATCAAAATCCGTTGCGTGTTTTAAAGATATAGCATACATAAGGACAGACAGACAGACAGACAGCGGAAAGCGACTTTATTTTTAACAGACTTCAAAAAAAGGAGGTGGTTCTCAATTCGGTTGTATTTTTTTTTACGTTTGTTTCCTCATAACTCCGTTAGTTGTGGACCGATTTGGAAAATTATTTTTTTGTTGGAAAGGGAATTCTTCCAGGTTGTAGAGGTATACTATGCAGTGAAGAATAAGTACTAACGGCTCTCCGAACCATATGCGCAGTTTGAGCAGGTAAGCGCGCAGATTGACGTCTTCTGGCAGAGGGAGCCGCAGCCTCGACAGCGACGATGACGCCTTCGAATCCGACTTACGATCTGCAACATAAGTTATTATTATTAAATAATTTTATTATAGCCATTTTATTTATTTATTTTTTATTTATTTATTTTTTTATTACTTCTGTATACCTTTTTTCTGTTTTGATTGTTAAATGTGGTGTTCAATAAAGAGTTATTGTATTGTATTGTATTGTATTTATTCCGAATTCGCTACAATTTCAGTACATGTAGCCTTTTTAAGAATAAGAATAGGTAAGAGAACTTTATTAGCTGTTACGGAAACACAAACAGAATATTACAAATGGATACTTATTCTAACCAGCCAAATGGTCGCCACACAGCTTTTTGTTTCTTTTTTTTATAAATTATCGCGTAATTCGGCGTGCCTCATGGCATAGGCCCCCTTCCATTTATTGGGGGGTTTGGGGTATAGTTTCCAACGCACACCATTGAATAGCTTCGCAGATGTGTGCAGATTTCCTCACTAAGTTTTTCCTTCACCGAAAAGCTCATGGAAAATTTCAAATGTAATTCCGCACATAAATTCCGAAAAACTCAAGAGGTGCGAGGCCGGGATTCGAACCCACGAGCCTCTGCTTGAGAGGCCACAGGTCAAACCACTAAGGCTACCACGGCTTTAAGTATTATTATTTCTTCTTGCATTTAAGAGCTAGGCTCTTGTCGGTGTTATTATTACGTCCGCTTAAATATTTGTGTCCCACTGCTGGGTACAGAGGTCCCCCTTTTTTTGTTAGTCAGTAATAGTATGCTGCTGGGGCAACCACTGAGTTATGCCCTGTATGAGAACTGAGAACTCTTACACGGCGTCCTGATGTCTAGGCTCGACGTGGCGTCATACGGTGACTGATTGAACTGGCAGATGAACACCGGATCGTAATGTGGCGGCAGGCTCGACGACACATCCTTGATGGTGGGGAACGAATCGCCCAGCCGTTTCTGTACGTAGAAACCTTCCTGCCGAATGATTAGTCTTCGAAATTAGAAGTTCATTCGATAGCCCGTAAATGCCTTTTCTACACATGTATTATTTTAGTCGACCAGGGCCCAATTTTATAAAGCTACAAGTTACAATTTACAAACGGAAGTCTCTTTTCAACACAGTTGCTCGTAAATTGAGTCTTATTGCACCGCATTTAAGCTCATAATTCAGGTTATTACGCACAAGTGCCGTAATAATATTACCGCACGCGTGCGGTAATATAGACTTTTTTTTAATCTCAGCAAATAGTTAAGTTATGTACAGGAACAAGGAATATTTTCGTGAATATAAACTATTTTAGGTGAAAGATGATAAATAAACATTTAATTTCGACAAATTATTCATTTTTATCTAAAAAGTGACCATAATTTGCATATTTCAGACATTGATTGTTTATTTTATTAGAATTTTAATATTAGGCTGTTTAGCAGCCTGAAGTCAGTGCCTTGTAGCGTGTGTGCGAAGTGCACCACGCGCATGCGCGAGTGCTGCGCGCGGATTGGCGCGGGAAATAATATATGCCGCCGTCTTTCACACTCACAGGTTTTGTTGATTATTTTACCTTTAAAAAATACGAGTTTAAATAATAAAGAAAAACTAAATGTGAAAATAGTGTTCGTCGCCGGAAATACTAAAATAATGTTCGGGCAGGTTATGTCAGTAAGAAATCCAAGGTGTTAATTACCAAATGACAAAGAAAAGTTCTAAAGCCTCCAGTTAAGCAATGTCTGGTAACAAAGGTAATCTAAAGTTTTTTTATACTTAGTTATTAAGAATTTCATTTATTTTTCCTCGCAAATGTGTTGAAAAAGATCGTATGAAACGTTATTATCACACTCGGCTTTCTTACACGCGCTCGCTAAAATCGCTCGCGCGTACAATATGCCTCGTGTGTAATGATCAACATAGCACACTTGTATCATAATGTACTATTCTGACCCTATGTGTTAGATAGAGACTTCCGCTAACTTGTAGCTTTTATAAAATAGGGCCCTATATCGAATGTACCTTCCTCCTAAGTCCCCGCGTAATTATGTAAATCATAGAAAGTTACTATTTCAAAAGCAAAACGTAATACTCAGGACTCAGGATACTGGTGTGGGAGCAAAGAAAAATCATAAAATCTTCTCCCGCACAGATGGTAAAAGCCCATCAAGGGAATGAGCGAAAATTTTAGGAATCATGTTATAGGCGATGCGGCTAGCACCCATCATTGATTTGATTCCCCTTTCCACCTATACGCTCAGAATCATGCTAAACGTAGCCTATATTAGGTCTTCTTACCTTAGGCTCCCTGTACCCCTAGTCCGTCTGTTTTTTTTTATTTTTGAGGTGTATCCCCGGCGGGGTACCTAGACAGAGCCCAGGGTAAAGAGACCTAAAGGCCACATTTAGCGTGATTGCGGGCGTATAGGTGGAAAGGGGAATCAATAGTGATGGGTTGCTAGCCGCATCGCCTGTAACATGATTCCTAAGATTTCCACTCATTACTCGATGGGCTTTTACCATTTGCACGGGGGAAGAAGCAACTGGTACATTCTATGTTTTTTCTTTCCTCCCAGACCAGCACGTCTAGCACGACAGCGCAAGAGTCGCGTCGCGCGCGAGATAGATTGCCCGTCTTTTTCTTACTGTTTGTTACCTGCTATGGGTGGTGTAGGGGTATAGCACGCGTCACGGAATGACGAGGACCCGGGTTCGATTCCCGGGCATAGCTTTACTTTTCGGATTTTTCTATGTGTTCTAATTTTCAGTGTCATTTAGAAACTTACTGTTTGTTCTAGAAAAAGACGGTGTTGCGAACTCTTTACCTTTTTGATACTTTTTAATTGTTTTTCCTTTTTGAACTTTACTCTTGTTATGGCTTGTCAGTTTGTCTTGTTGAAGTAAAGCAGTAAAAGAGTCAAAAAGTCAAAGTCAAAAGTTTATTTTGCAAATAGGCCGCCGAGGGCTCTTTTACATGTCTTTTTTTGAATCTACCAGCGCATTCGGAAAGACCATCATTGCCAAGAAGAATGCGCCGCAAGAAACTTGGCAGAAAGTCATTTTTTCAAAATAAAATAGATTTACAATAGTACTTAAATTCTACTTAACTTACCTAATACAATTAATACATTTTATAAAAGGGATGTAAAAGGTCCCTAAGTTAAGTCCGTACCTTAAATTATATACCTAATTATGTACCTATAGTAGAGATGTATAAAGTCTCTACTGGTCAAAGCGAAACAAAATATGCGATAATGATAAGAAAGAGAAAGCAAAAGCAAAAAGTGAATAAAAATAATCTAAGTTTAGTGGAGGTGTAAAACGCCTCCACCGTCAAATAAGTTAATTGGAGATATCTCCAATGTCGATGAGAAAAAGAGCAAAAAAATATATATTATATATAATAAAAAATATGAAATATGCATTTCATGTCAAGTAAGTAACTGATAAGCTTTTGGATTCCGAAGGCAAGCTTACGTCTGCCGCCCCCAATGTTGGCTCACACGCGCTCATGTCATGCTCTGAAAGCAGAGCGGTACCGAGGGCATGTATCACTTCCGTCCCCACAGGCTCGCTATGGGGACGTTTTAGGAACTTCGACGCTGCTAGCCTGTAACTAGACAGTAAATGAAAAAATAAAACAACAAAAGAAAACGGAAATCCATAAGCTTAACAATATACCTACCTAATACCAAACTTAGCACACATACACATACGACATAGCAATATTTATGTCCTTGTAAATAATTAATAATAATAAAAATAAAAATATTACTAAAGTAAAAAGAAAATAATAATACAAACTAATTAAAACAGGTAGGCACAATATTTAAATTGATCAGATGCTAAAATTGATAATGTCTATAATATAATCTTTAATCTTAATAAAATTTTTAGTAAGGTAACCGAGATCAGCAAGTCTAAACAGCAGACGGTAGCAACAGGGCCAGAGACCGTATATAGATACTACACACACGCACACACACACACACACACACACACACACACATACTACAGGATCACTCACAAAGCACTGGAATCTCCGGCTTACGGTCATTTTTCCAAAGATGGCCATGTCATATTATCGTCGCACATATAATCATCTACTGTGTAATACGCTTTCTTCAAGAGCGTGTTCTTTATGTATCTCTTGAATGACACATGTGGCAGTTTCCACGCATCAACAGGCACTTTGTTGTAGAACCTGACACAGTTTCCCAGAAAAGATTTACTTACTTTCCGTAGACGAAATTTAGGAACGAGAAGCTTGTGTTTATTTCGAGTGTTGAAATCATGGATGTCTGACACTTTCTTAAAGGAATTGAAATTCTTATGTGTATACATAATCACATCAAGTCAGTCAGTTTGCTGGTGTTCTCATTTTATCCATTACTTATTTCATTTTCCTTAATTATCATACAGTCCACATTTCGTACGCTTCAGACGGGTAATCTATCTCGCGCGCGACGCGACTCTTGTGCGCTGTCGTGCTAGCCGGGTTGCATAAAAGAATGAATTCTACAATTTGTAAATACCCGCGTGAAGTCGTTGATGTCCAGCCGGCCAGTGTATGCGAATTTGGCAGACGGATGGTGCCTGAATATGGCCTCTAGAGCTGGTTCCCACGCTCCAACCACGTATCTTGCCAGGCGGTTACCGACCATACTGGGGAAGAAATTGTATACTCGACTCAAAAAGCCTTCATAACCTAACCTAACCTATGATCTCTAGCAAATGATCGAGGGTTCAACCTCGGGCTCGCACCTCTAAGCATTTCAGGATCCATGCCCGAAATTACATTTTATAAAGGCAACATTATTCATTATTTTCAGCGAAAAAAGTGCCTGTGTTGTTCTCAGTCCGCACTGTACCTAGAACTACATACAATACAGCCCAAGATCTGATTCTTATTGGAGACGTCCGAAATCAGTGGGAACGTATTTGGGCTGGAATCTTAATTATCACCGGGCGCGTCCAGAAATCAATGTGATCATATTTAGAGGACTGCACAGCAGAGCGCCTTATAAAGTCTCTCCAGCCTGATGATGATGATGATATGCTATCTAAAGGCGAGGACTTACTAATGAACAGTGCCAAGCTCCAGATAGACATCGGCGCCTTCGTCTGTGACGCTGGCTGCGATGACCGTGCACAGAGCCGTCCGCAATCCGATGTGCTCGATCCTCAGGTTCGAAGATATCACCTACAATATTGTGCGTAGACTAACCCCCCTATTCATAAACGCTCTGTACCTAGGCTTCTGCTAACTTAGTAATCGTTTGTCCTTTTCTGTGAAAGGTAAATGTCAAAGTGACAGATAAAGACAAACGATTGCTAAGATAGCAGAAGCCTATAGAGCGTTTCTGAATAAGGGGGTAATTGTGCCAAAAAAACAAAGTCACACTCTAGAACACATACTAAATATTATTATACCATCAAAATCAAAATGTTAAATCAGACTGCGGTACCTCTTCGCCCTTACGTGAGGTAAACAAATCTTTGGCCCCGTCCTCTGTCATCAACCCAGTAATAACCGTAGACGTCATAATCTTCAAATTGATATCAATGCGCTGAAATTACAGAAAAACAGAGTAAATTCTAATAGTGATAGATAGAAAGAAAGAAAGAAGACATTTATTCATTTTGAAAGACACAAATAATAAGAGAATACACCAAAAATTTTATAGAAAAGAAACATCAAAAAAAAAAGACATGAAAATTAGATCATCATCGTTGTGTGTATCTCCGCAAAAGTAAGTAAGTAATGTTTATTGTAGGTACAAATATAAAGAAACAGATACAATTCACAAAATAATACAAATAACAATAATAAACGCACAAAGGCGAACTTATCCCTATAAGGGATCTCTACCAGTTAACCTTTGAGTGGATGAGAGGAGCATTAAACGAGGGACCAACAAAGAGTGAGTTTAAAATTCTATAAAGTGAGAGCCACAATAGAGCGTACTATATTTAATAAAACATCATAAAATAAACTACTAAATATCATTACACACATGCATACATACAAAATACAATTAGAGTACACATATACAATATCTAAGGAGATGGTGTGAGCCACATCTTCCTCAAGCCCTCCCTGAACGACGCCACGGAGACAGACTGCCTGATGGAGGTCGGTAACCGATTCCAAAGTGAAACGGTCGCTGGCTCAGCATTACCATTAGCATTGCATCAGCATTAGCATTAGTGGATAGTATTTAGGTAAGTAATAAGTCGCGTGGGCATGATAAATCTCCAATAGTAGCGGTTTTTATCGCCCCGTACGGGTGTAAAATATGGAATAGACTGGCAGCTGATGTTTACCTGACGTGCTAGCTTGGGGGAGGGGAGGGGGTGTCTTTAAAAGACTTGTGTACCAATTTTCTTTTAATGCCGGCACCGCCTTAGCAGTACTAATGGTACTATAGGTGCCTGAGTGGCAATGGTCACTTATTATCAGACTTATTGTCGGCTTCATTATAAAAAAAGATAAAAAAAATAGAAACCGTCTAGGGTAGTAAAAGACAACCTAGCTCTACTCTGATCAAAGGCCACGAAGGTCGTTGTTTTTGGCCACTACTCCAACAGAACTCAAGACTGCTCGTGATGTATATGCAGTTAAAGAAAATAAATCGCGTAGCACTGTGGAACTTTTTCACTGCAAATGTTTATGACTTACTAAGTTACTATAAACACCTGCCAAAGAAATTTTTGCGAAATTGCATGCGAAAAGGTTCCAAGGTAGGAGATTCAGCTTCGACCATACGAACCTACCTACCGTCATTATGTTGATCAGTTCTTGCATGAATTCTGGGTTGAGCATGGCTTTAGTGCTCACGTGGTAATTTTGTAAATTTATGTAGCACTGTACCGCAAGGCGCTGGGCTTCTATGGGGTTGTCCTTGACTGCAAACATTATTTTTATTATATACTAGCTGTTGCCAGCGACTTCGTCTGCAAAAAATTCGTTTATCGCTATCCCGCGGGAACTACGCAATTTTCCGGGATAAAAAGTTGCCTATGTGCTATTCCAGACTTTTCTCTATCTATGTGCCGAATTTCATCCAGATCCGTTGGGCCGTTCTGGCTTGATTGAGTAACAAACAAACATCCATCCATCCATCCATCCATCCATACTTTCGCATTTATAATATTAGTTAGATAAGTACCTACCTAACTATTTAATTTAATCAGGCGTTACTGTGCGGAGGTCCATTTCAATGAACAAAAAACATTCAACTTGCTACTCTGCTACTCAAGCGCTACTCAGTGGCGGAGTAGCAAGGTGAATGTATTTTGTTCATTAGTACAAACCTAAGTAGTTTTTTTTTTGTTTTATTTGAATGTTGGGTGATACTGATCAAATTTTCATCTCCAATATTTCAAAAAAAAACACTAACAGAAATATTAGTCCCACTTTGGGCGCCACTTAAATTTATTCGACATCATCATTTTCAACATTTAAATTACTCACCTGATGGCAGCTACAGAAAACATTCTTGTAAATGTTAACAAAAAGCGACAGGTACAAAATAATTAGATGGAAAGGAATTAGTCAACCAGTAGGCTTATTGTGTAACTCGCTCGCAATCGCCATCGCGTTCATTTTGACAGTTCTTGTATGAATGTGACAGCTAGCTGATTCCGATGCCAATTACATGCCAAGCCCATACATGAACTGTCAAAATGAATACGATGGCGATTGCGAGCGAGTTAAACAATAAGCCTACAGGTACAGATTTATTTAATTTTCGACTTACATTTCTTGTTAATGTTCCTGAGAGCAGCGAAAGTCTTTGGCTCAACGAGGCTGAATGCCGCCTTCGGGATGATTCGGCAGAGTTCGGCCAGAGCACGAATCGAGTTCATTCGAATATAGAACCAGATTGCCGCGTCATCATTCAGAATGGCTGTGGATAAAAATGTGAAGAAATACTAGACTAATGAGAGACCCTGCAAAGTTGCATAGAGCAAAGGCTGTTTTGACGAATAAAATTTGACCTAAAAGCCGATTGAATCGGGAAAAACTTGATTCTGATACTATAGCAGCTCATGAACCTCGATGCCACTCCTAGTCACAGTCTTTGACCAATACTATGTCTTAAACCAGGGATATAGTTACTAGGAGACAAAATGTTCCATGACACGTGTCGGTGGTAAGTCAAGTGAAGCCGGCCGATTTCACCTGACATGTCTTCGCGACATCGCGTGACTTATGTACTTAAATAGCGACCTCAGGCGAAATCGTATAACTTCATGAAACTTCACCTGACTTATCTGGTGAGGTGAGATCGCGTGACCCGAGCGGCGCTGGCGACACGTGTCGCGCGATGTTGCCAAATATGTGGAGTGAAGACTGGCAACGTTGCACCACTTCACTCGACGTCACTGGCAACACGTGTCGCAGGACATTTGTCCCCTGGCTTTAAGGTAGGTACTATAGTCATATCATACCGCACAGTGCTTCAATGATGTTAGTGTCGGACATGCGAACGGCAGCCGGTAACAACTTGGTCATATTGGCAACGCCCATCGCAGCATCAGCCAGCAGTTCCACGTTAGAACTGAGCAGCTGGTGGCAGAAGACCAGGTCTGTTCCTGTCTCAAACAGCGCCTGAAGGTATGAAAGGCGAGGCTTCTTATTTAAATCATGACACGTTGACGTATATTTTCCTGACTCAGGAACGTGATGGCCACTATGAAATATAGGTCATCCACCTAGGGTCGTGGTCGTGGCTTCGAATATTCAAATCCGGACTTTGCATTTTTCGAAATTTATGTGCGAAATTACATTTGAAATTCGCTAGTTCTTCAGTGAAGGGAGACGTTGTGAGGAAACCTGTACAGACCAACGAAGCAGTTCAAAACTGAGTGTGAAGTTCCTAATCTGAGATGAGCCCACGTGGCAACTATACTCGAGAGCTAAGAAACCGGGTCACTTTTTTTACAACTTTCTACAGGAGATGACCCATTTTCTTTGCTCCTGAGCATAATATTCTGGAAGGAGGCCTGTGTCCAGCATTGGGACTTATGTAAGCTGGAAATGGGACAAAAATGATCACTCACATCTCTCCCATTAGATGTGAAGGACATCTTCGTCAGCACAGCTAGGCAGTGCGGCTTCATGGCTGGCAGTGCCATCTCCAGATACGCCAGGAGTCGGAGTATACAGCCGGACTGGTACAGGTGGGCAGCGTTTTCCTCTGTTTCCACGTAGTTGCGGAGAACCCCTAGCACCATGGTGTGGACGTCGCGGAATTCATAGGACTGGAGAAACAGAAGACCTATGGTTGTCGTAAGATAATTATGAAGTTGCTTGGTGCTCCGTGCTCCCAGTATAGATTTTTTTATGTTTTTGACTCGTAACGTTTAAATTATACCTACAGGAGGGATGGCAAAAAAAAAAAACATTAATTTCTTAAATATTCTAAACTTCACGAGCTTGGTCTTTAAATGTGAAATGAAATTATTTATTTCGCAAGAACGTATACAGGTCCGACAAAAATCCCCAAAAGTAATTAAAAGCATCGTCTTTGTATTAACTTTTTTTTTTTTTTTTTTTTTTTTATGCGAATAGGAAGGCAAACTTTTTGACATAATAGCGATAGCGTACTTACGTAAAAAGCAAGTTTAAAAGGCCCCTGCGATAAATGAAGCTATTAACATAAAAAAAATATTTACTTCACCTCCAAAATATCACAAAGATCCAAAACGCCAGTCGACGCCCTGAAGGTCTTCTGCACAACTTCGTCCTTGTACCGACATATGAGCTGGTCTACCGTCCTCAACGCAGCGTGCTGGATGGCCAAGAACTTGCTCTGCATCAGCGCCAGGAGAGACGGCCAGCTAAACTGCTGGTTCTTCGTAACCTCTGATGCGCAGACCGGATCATCCAGTAAGTTACTGAGGGTCTTGAAAAAATACCAAGAGGAATCCGTAAAGTGGGCTGACTTTGTATGTTCTTGCAATTCACGACGGCGAGAGAGCTTTATTTGTGGTAAAAACGTATCTGTATATATGTCAAGTGTGCGTGAGACTAAAAGCGGATATTGTAAGAGGGCCAAAATACTTTTTGATGCCTAAAAGCCGGTCTCTCCGAATGAATATTAAATTTTATAGGAAATCAGTACAAATTAGTGAAATAAGTATACTAATTTCAAAATATAACGTTATTGTCTAATACAGAAAACAAGATTTGATTGTGAAAAATATGTTATTTATTCGAAAATTACGGTAACGGCGTTGTCATTTTTAGTAACGCAGTAGTTCTTCGTACAAAATATTGTTGTCCTTGAGCAGTGTCTCAAGCTATACTGTGCCATTTCTCACAATATTTCCTAGATGACGTGTTTGTCTTGAATACCAGTATACAAATGTAAGTTTGAACTTTATTACAATGCTAATAGATATTTTTTACATTAAACATTTAAAGGAATAAAGAGTGATTTCGTCTGTGTCCCCAACAAAGAATAAAATCGTAACTACCTAGCGTTGCTATATGAAAATAAACCTTAAAGTGAGTGTATTACATTTTCTTGCACTTCATTTGGTTCGACTTGTTGTAACTCTTATAACGAATGATAGCAACTGCGCGGGGGGAGGACGCTACTCGGATCAATCGCATCACAATCGTTGAGAGAGGTGCGTGTGTTTATTGCGTGACCCCTGAGTTACCGCTGTCAAAAGGTACGTACTGACGTTATTTACATTATTATTATTTTTATAAGCAGTTAGTCATGTCTTGGTTCAGTCAGTGTTAGAAAATCTATATTTTGTTATTCTATTTAGTAATAATTTACAACATGGTCAAATATTTACAACTGCGTAACTGCTACACTGCGTTACTAAAATGGTAACGCAGATGTTGCATCGGAAACGCAGTTGTTTTTAATGTATTTTTAATGTTAGTAAGTAATACGTTATTAAAACCAAAATACCCATATATTGTTTCTTTTTTCTCAGAAAAAACGCACCGCAGATGAAAAAGTAGCTTCTGGTTCGGTTATTTTATTTCTGATGCAGAAGCCTCTTTTTACACCTTGAAGGAGATGAGCAAGGCCCGTTTGTACTTAGTGACTGACGAGCCTTTAGCAAGTTTTAGCCAACCATCAGTTTCTAATAAGTATAAAATAAATGCAGCTAATTGATAACGAAAACGTTAAAAGATATCTGAACTTCAAAGATATCTGATGGTGTCCATGTTTTAGTAAAAGTGTCTTCTGTTAAAGACAAACATTACACTTAGGTGTTGCTAGAAGTGAAGTTGGTGAAGAAGGAGAGGTCAAAATTATGTTTTACAAGAATATTTACGTAGGTAAATTTTTTTTTTTTTGTGTTGAATCAGCTAGGCTTTGCTATGTTTGAAGTTATTTCGAGTTACTTTTTATTTCGTCGAGTCATAAGAATTTCAATTTTGTTTTGTTTTTATCATTATGCAAGATTTCTATAGAAAGTACCAAGTATTATATGTAAGAAAATACAACTGTGTTACTAAGCTTACTACTGCGTTACTGTTGTGTCCCTCGGATTACTATAGTATTTTTAGTAATACAAAGGCTTCTAATTATTTAAAATGCCTTAACTTCATGCGAAGGTATTATTCATCAAATATGGACGACGATGTCGTCAATTGGTATTATTTTAAAGTTTATTTTAATCATTAATAGAAAAGTTTAAGTTTTAAATGTAGGCTTTAGTAACGCAGTAATCTAAATTGATGATAATGGTCCATGAAACTGATTATTTCTATGATTTAACTTCATAAGAGCTTAATATAAGCGTTACAGTTAAAAACTGACATGTTAGTGAGTCTCATTGTACAATTTTAATAATAAAACTTAAATTTGTAAAAAAGTAACGCTGTTGTTTAATTTTTCGACACCTTGGTATATAATTTACCACAAATATAGTTAAATCATTAAAACTATCGCTGCAGAGGTATGTATATTATAAATCGAACCATAGCGAATCTATATCTGCATTAAAAACTAAGAAACGAAATATTTAAATTTAAAAAAAAAGTTGAAAATTGTATGCTCATATTAGGCATTAAAAAGTATTTTGGCCCAAGAATAAAAAAGAAAGAAATTTCGCTCGTGATCGCTCCGTAAGACATGCACACTTCGACACGCATGCAGATACGTGTTTACTTACCACAAATAAGTGGATCATGTTTGCTCTGTTTTACCTGTAAACAGTTCTTCTGAACATCAGGATCCAGGCTATTCTTCATTCTCGAGAAGAGACTACTCAGTATGTTAGCAGATACCAACTGCTCGCAGCCGAGAGGCTCTCTCGTCAGCTCTGACAATACCAGAGACGCAAATTCAAGAACGAAGACGTCTTCAATCTGAAAGGGTAATAAAACCATCAGAAATGCCATATCACAGAGAAAATAAAGTTTGCGGGTTGGAAAACCTTGTGGAAGGTCCGCCCGGATCGCTACCATCGTGGACTTACTATTAGAAGCGGAACGAGCGAATGCGCGGCGCGGGATCTAGGGGTATAAGTCCGCCACACCACGCCATCATTGGTGTTCACAAATTCTGCAGCCAAGCTTGAGCTTGGTTTGCTGTGTTCCAGCGCGGCGTAGGGAGTAAAGACTACCGGTTAATTTACTGGGAATGTGAAGTATTCCCTCTTAGCCCTCACTTTATGTACGCTGGTGCACTTTTACCATCAGATGACTACCCTTCCTCGTCAGCATTCCTATTTTATAAAAAAAAACCGTGGAAAGAGAAACATCAACAAACATTTAGTATTCTAACCTTCACCAGCATATATGCTATGGTCCTCAAGTTCTGAGGGTTAGCTAGCACTTGCTCAGGACCCCGCGGCAGCTGACACAGCTGTGCTAGAGCCTTCAACGCAAACCTCCTGATGTTCAACTCTGAATGCTCCACGTGGGGTAAAATGTACCTGAGAAATTTATTGAAACATCATTGCCGTGTAATAAGTCAACGTTTATTGACTTGAAAGGATTATCTGCTAAAAGAGCAGGTATAATAGACAAAAAAGATAGAAGAGCTACCGCGAGATTATTGATCAGTTAAGTGTAAAATGATGTGACGTGGAGGTTGAAGGTTGAAATGCATTAGCCAGTTTTATCCAATCACGCTACAGGATCTATCGACTTACCTTTTCCATTCTCACCCTCACCGAAGCAATTACTTACATCTAAGTAACTACTTGATAATTTATACGAGCTGATGAAAGAGGATTCTACTTGGCGCTTTTGGTATAGTAAATAAATAAGAAAATACTTGATCGCGTTCAGATTGAAGAGTACGACACGGTTTTGCATATCCTGAGCGGAGAACTTCGTTATGGCTCGCAGTGTCTGGAATTAGATGTGGTAAAATACTTATGTTAGGTACTCAAAAGAATGCAAAATTCTCTTATTCAGAAAATACACATTAAGAGCATAAACCACCAAAGTACTACCCAATACACCTGCATTACTAATGCTTAGTTTGTTTGACAGAAAAAGCTGTAGCAGTATCAATCAACAGCATCGACTGTTTGTGAAGATCTGGTATTAGTACTCGTAGTGGTTTCGATACTTTCGATCAACAAGTGTTTCCGACTTTAGGTACACAATATGTAAAGTACTGTGGGTGCTAAAACTTGTGCTCGTCACTTGGTAAAAGGTTACTTCGGTAAGCAATTTCTAGTTTATACTGTTCAATAAATTTCGTGGACCTAACATAACAGAGTTACACTGCGGCGTTTGATTGATCACTTTTTAAGCGTTAGCTCATCGGCCGCGCAATGCAATGCAAGTTACACGAAATTACTTGCATGATTTAAGCTGAGCTAAAGTTAAAAGTTATAAAATTGATAACGAACCTGGCATAGTATCTCCGGTTCGGTAGACTCCAATAGCAGAATCGAGGTGTAGGCACTTTCAGGTGTTATCGTATAAGGGTGGAATGTCAGATCCTTCTTCTCGGCTGAACGGTTATCTCTCTCCTTTTGCAAAGGCTTTGCCATGATTGCCTCTCAATTAAGAAATAATACAGTTTAAATGCAATATTTGTATACAAATCTTCGTGCAACTTGTCACTGTGACAAATAACTTGGCACTACCAAATTGTAAGACAGGTATTTTGAGTGCAGTCACGAATGTTTTCTTTTCATTGCACAAAAATAAACAGCCAGTATTCAAGTTAATTCCATATTCGAGCAAATCGGAACTGACATTCAAACCGTCACGTTCGATATGTCCGTTGTATTTTTAATTTAGATTTACTTTATCTTTATGGGAAGGGAGAACCTGCTGATCCGCTGCGTGAGCAGTGCTGCTAGAAGGTTCAGGGCGATGCAGGAGGTCTGGATCCTCCCTTGGTGGGGCAGTGGGGGTCTGGCTTCTGCCCCCCTTTGGGCCTTGGATGCGTTAGTGCTAGTTGTTAAGTTGTGGTCAACCTGCGCTGTAGCTGTGTTTCGAGTGCTCGTACCTCCGGTTATGAAGAGTCTGCATGGAGAAACTATACTTGTGAGTCTATGAATCTTAATTACTAGTAGAGTAACAGACTAGGCCTACCTACGTCAGTGGCTTCACTTTAGTATGGCAAAATGCCACGGGCCCCTAGCTCTACGGGTTCACGAACTGACTTGGCCTAAAGCACAGAAGGGACGATGTTCCCCTTCTTTATATCGAGGAGGACCCCCATCTGATGAATTTGCCACGGGCCCCCTTATTATAGTTGCACCACTTAGCTAAAACAATTAATTTATGACGTCATCTCGTTAGTAAGCATTCGTTAGTTTTGATGATTTAACCTTCATCTTAGATCACGGGAGCAGGCAATGGCTTAGGGCGTGAGCTGGCCATGCAGTTTGCTGAGCTTGGAGCCACTGTGGTCTGCTGGGATAAGGATGCGCGGCGAAACGATGCTGTCGTCAAGGAGATACGGAGCAAGGATGGTGAAGTGAGTTTAAGGCGGATGCTCGCGTTAGCTCATTGTAAAAGTCCCGTTAGATGGCGCTATAATCAATTTTGTCGGTTTTTTGTAGTTTTTAGAAGATTCTTAATACATTTATAGATTATCAATTAATTTGCGCACACAATTCAATACGGCTGATTTTTTGAGACTACACTCAAATGGTAATTATGCACCAATTCGGAGAATAGCTGCACAAACGCTGGTGTCATTAACGGCCTTATACAGATACTAGGTCTTACACACACATGCAAATAGGAGGCACTAGCGGGTGGAAAAATATTGCAACACCTTGCTAAGCTGTTAGCGTAACTTTTCACGTTATATTTACGTTTTTATATCAACTTTACTTTTACAAGAAATTTTACAAATCTATACGTACAAAAGTAAGTCGTGTTATTTTAACTATTGATAACTTTGGAATAGCTGCACGGATTTTTATGATTATTGATTTGTTGGCTTTCTCTCTTCCACGAATAGCTGAATATCTAATCAAAAATATGAAAAATGCACAAAAAAACTTTAATTTTTCGTATGCAGCGCCATCTCAGACAAAAACTGACTTTAAGGCTAAATATTTTTTACTAGCTCAGCTAGTTATAAATATTACATATGAGTCTAGCAGATGCAAATATGTGAATCAATGCCACCTTTAACCCTTTTTGAATACCAAGAAGTCAATTTTTTTGTACTTTGTTAGAATGAGGGCTATCGTTTTTGTACTCACTAGTTGGCGCCACTGTAGAGGAAGGTATATCACATTATTCAGGATTTCTTTTAATTAATATTTAATAGCAAGCTATTTATTACCCACAGTGTTACACAGTCCTATCTTATCTTCTAAATTAGCTGCCATTTTATTTGCCTGCTTAATTTGGCTCCTAATTTTCATAACGCTTCTTTTCTCTTTTAATAAACCTGTCGTAGGAATGTCTGCGATAATAATCGGAAGGAAACAATCTTAATAACACTAAAAATCCGTTATGTAAAGCCGGAATATGCAACTTGTAGGTACTACTAATTTTACGTTTCTGTATAATACCTCATTTACAATAGCGCCTCTAGCGGCAAATTCATATGCCGTCATTGCTAGTATCTTCAAAGTACCTATCAGTATGTAGGAACCTGCGATTCATATTTGATATTCGTTCACACGTAGAGACATCATCATCACCATCGTCTGACATTTATTAATACTCTTATGCATTATAACTTATAAGCGTTTCGTCTGGGGCATCTAAACAGCTAGCGCCATAAGGTAGGTATTGTCGTTTCGAGTCAGGCGCGCCTTTCGTAAATAGGTAACTTGAGAATGAGCCTGGTTGCAGCGATGAGACGAAGTCACTCGTGCTAGCCATTCGGATCCTTTCACCAAAATGCATTGCAGTATAGGTTCAGACAAAGGAAATAATTACGCATAGCGGGTAGGGACTACGTCTGAATGCTTCTTGGCCTAAGGGTTTAGTTAGGGGTTTGGTTAGATAATTTTGTTCCAGAGTTGTGAGCTGCCTTTTTTAAGTTATGTCCTTATGTCATCATAATTCATATTTATAATAATTCATCGTATAGCGCATAAAAGGAAAAAATATTATTAGATAATTATGATGACTTTGCAATAGGTAGGTACGTCAAATAAAATAATGACAACTCCAAAACAAATCTAATCCATCTGAACTCGCTTTTACTTACTATAATACTTACTTCCACAAAAGTCCAACTTCATCCGTCGATGGTTTTGATTAGCGTTACCTAGAGTGGGATAAAGCAGAGTACTGCGGTGTCTAGTCCACACGCGAAAAAATAAAATTGCAGCTCGACGCGTATTATATCAGCGCTTTCCTCATGAGCCTACTCTACATACATGTTGTGCGCAACTGGTTGTGCCATTAGGAATTTCGGGTCAATAAAAATAAGAATTCTCATTTGAGATAATAAAATTAGGTTAGGTTCATTAGGTATTTTCAAATGCCCGAAGGGCAAACTGAATAGAAATAGGAACCCCGCTGTCGACCTTACGGAGGAGTGAAATTCCTAAAAGCGCAACTAGTTGTGCATAATATAGAGTAAGGTACATGAGGAAAGCGTCATACATTTAGTCAAAAATCGTGTGCATAAAAATAAGATAAAATTTAGCTAGCAGCAGCGTATCGTGCAGCTATTGCGCCTGTACTGCGTGTCGACCAGTGAACCAGAACCATATTTTTTTCGATCTTTACCCGTGATCCACATACAGGTTGTCCACCTGGTTTTTGATGGAGCTCCGCTCTGGGGCGGAGCTCCTTTTTCTGGGTATTGGAAGCTGGGTATTGGTTTTCCGGGTGGACAAATTAGGTGGGCCACGGGTATGTCCCTATATTTTTCTAATTGGTATAGTAGGTAGATATTCGACTTTGTGTTTGATATCTAAAGTCGAAAAAACGTGCACGCTGCCATTGTACCTATGGCGTAATGGCTACTACGAACGAAATCATTCGACTCATAAGTAAATGCGCCACGCAACATGTGGTATGCGCACACAAGGGCTAATTTATCAAAGCGCTGGTAGTTAAAAAAAAGATATATTTTTCAAATAAAACTTTCAATTTGATTTGAAACCAAATACCAGTGAGATGTCACTTTTGAAATAATTTGTATCACTATTCTATTCCGTATTCATAAACATTTGACACGCTGTAACAGGTATACGAATAGTTTTATCCGTACTATGCACCGATTCCTGGGTAGTGACAAATCAAGTCCTGACACATTGTTGAACTTTTTCACAGCAAATGTCTTAGTGAAGTTTCATTTTGATTGAACTGACAAGAAAATTCACTGTGCTGTTGACCGCGTTGATCGTGAAAACGTTCTACTGTAGGTTAGAAATATAGGAGCTTGGAGTAAAAGCGTTTTCAGTCAAATTTCACGAAATTTTAGTTTGATGGAGATTCAAGTCTCTTGATACCTATTGTTTTCATTTGGGCATAACTCCCTCAGAATTACATGCTTCCAGTAATGATCAAATTTATATTTTTCTATTTCTATTATGTTTTCTAAATGCGATAAGTTCTTTGAAATAACACACACTGACTAGTTATTGATAATTATGCCTAACTAATTATAATTCTGAGAGAGTTATGCTCATACAAAAACCATACCAAGATACTGAAAATTCATACTAAAATTTTGTGAGAATTAACTACCTACTGAAACTACTTTTTCCTCAAGTTTTCCTGCAGGGCTCTTTTATTGATAGTACATACATACATACTTAAATCACGTCTTTATCCCTTACGGTGTAGACAAAGCCTAAGGTAACAAGACCTAAAGGCCACGTTTAGTATGATTGTGGGCGTATAGGTGGAAAGGAGAATCAAAATGAGCGATGGGTTGCTAGCCTGTTGATTGATAGTATATACATAATACCTATGAACAAAATGATCAAACTATTGTTAGAAGGTACGAAATGGGACCCGTTGTATAGGCAGTCCCACGTATAGTCAATACCTAGGGAAATAAGACGAAAAATACAAGCATTTCCAAATACACGAGTCTCTCAATACGAAACTCAAAATATTTTATAATTAATTAAAAGATGTCAAGAAATTGTAGTTTGTAGATCACGTAACATATTCAATAAATAAAATTTTACACGACAGATTATTCATAAGTTTCATAACTGAATTGCATGTGATGGAAATTTGCCACTTATTATTTATTGTTCACAAAATAATATTTTTTACATGCATACAAAAAACAATCATAACTTATTTTCCTACTTGGCATTATATAGGCTGACTTTTTTTATCACCGTCGAAAGCAACAACACGATAAATACAAGCATTATTTTTCAGTTTGGTATTAAAATATTGCAAATAGTATCATTAAATGATACCTGTCATCATTATCATCATCATCATATCAGCTGTAGGACGTCCACTGTTGGCCATAGGCCACCTTCATAGAGCTCCATTTGCCTCGGTTGGAATCGACTTACATCCACCATGAACCTGCGACTTACTACCGTAACGATTACCTATACGATTGTTTTACGTAAAAAACTACGTAAAAACTTGGACGGTGATATTAATATCACCCTGTATCATACAGTTTCCTTTTGCTTTACTGGTCATAGGTAATGAGAACATGAAAGACGGACGAACAGTCTTCAAGTCTTCAGAACAGGGTTGACAAAACTCCGCTGTTGGACATCTGGCATTTCACGGTCTTGATATTTTCCCTAGTTATTTTTATCTCATTATGTTATGTTATTACAAATTACGCCAATAAAAATCTACAGAATGTTTCATGTGTTTTTAAACAATTTTTTTTTATCATCACACCAGCAGTAAACTTTTTGCCCTTCTTGCACAATAATAGCAAGTAAGATACGCTCGCGTCCAGTGGAAGTTTGCTTCACTTATTTCCTGTTACTGGAGACAAAAATTACCTTCCGAATCCAATGTGAATCTGAAAAATTAACGTACAGTCAGTACTACAAAAGGATACAGACGGATGGGCAGACGAATGGATGAATAATATTTATAATGACAGACAAACAGACAGAAAGAAGGACGCACAGACAGACGGACAAACAGAAAGACAAACGGACGAACGGAATGTCGGTCATACGCACAGATAAACAGACAGACAGACAGACGGACGGACGGACGGACGGACGGACGGATGAACGGACGGTTGTTGGGATGCACAGACAACAGACAGATGGACAGACGGACGGTCAAATGGACCGCTGGATGGATGGTCGGACGCATAGACAGATAGTCAAATGAACGGATGGACTGCCGGATGGATGATTGGACAAACAGACAAACAGACATGCATACATACAGACAAACAGATAGACAAGCAGACAGAAAGAAATAAAGAAAAAGTTTATTTAATACAATCACAAAAGTAGTTAAAAAACAAAAGTAGGTATATAAACATACAAAGCTAAAAATATAAAACCTACAGATAAATAAATTGTCTCAAAATGGTCCAGAACAATGGAGAGACGGAAAGATAGACAGACAAAATAAGTCTTACTACGCTGGTTCCTTTTTTCTATTTGTTTATTTTACTTACCTCTCTTATACCTTTCTAAATGTATACAACGTACGTATAGATTTTAATTATCATTTTGACGGCAAATTCGGTATTTGGACGCCGGTCGGATACTCTGTAAAATATGTACATACATACACAAATCACGTTATCTCTTACGAGGTAGACAGAGCCTAAGGTCACGAAAACCTAAGTTCACCAAGAACAAGCATGATTGTGGGCATATAGGTGAAAAGCGGAATCAAACTAGTGATGGACTGCCATATCGCCTATAATAATGATTCCTAAGATTTTTGCATTTACCATTTGCGCGAGAAGCGAAGCAACTGGTACATTCTATGTTTTTTCTTTGCTTCCAGACCAGCATGAAAATGAGTAAAATATAGCTACCTATCTAATATGGGTAAAAAAAACTATAAACTTAGGACAGACGGACAGATAGACAGACATAGGTGGACGAATTTGAACAATGTGGCCATAAAATAAACCACGATACAGCAGTAATAGATAAGCTCCTTTGTGTTCCGAACACCAAAGACTGGCCAAGTGTGGGTCGGACTCGCGTACCGAGGTTTTCGTACAAATTCGGCAAGTAAATATAAAATCCACTGTTAGCAGAGCTCTGCCTCCTAACCAAAATGCAGGCGGTATGAGGTAATTTTATATTTGTTATTGACATACTTAATTAGGCTCACAAAAATATTCTGTTTTTAGTATTTGATGTTAGAGCGGCAACAGAGAAACGTCATTTGTGAAAATTTCAGCTGGTGCTAAACAACCATGATAGCTGATAGCCATATCACGGTTCATGAGATACAGCTTGGTGACAGACAGACAGACAGACATACGGACAGTGGCTTCTAAGTAAAATCTAAGCAGTGTGAGGTCATTTTACATTGGTTACTTACATAGACAGATGGACAAAAATATTCTGTTTAAGTATTTGTAGTTAGAGCGGCCACAGAAATACATCATCTGTGAAAATTTCATCTATCACGGTTCATGAGATACAGCCTGGTGACAGACAGACAGACAAACAGACATATCAAACAGACGGACAGTGGAATCTTAGTAATTAGATTCCCGTTTTCACCCTTTGGATACGGAACTCTAAAAAAGCTGGTCAATAGCAAGTTCGATTCGAGCACTACAGATTCCTCTAAGTTCTAAAAGTTATAATTAGACGTAAACGTATTAGTATGGATGGTTGTTACTCTTTCTGTTGATGAGTTTCCAACTGCGAAAGCGACCCTGGCTGGGCCACCAGAATTTCACTTCAAGATTACTGTAGAACTTCTTACAAGTCTGACTTACAAGTACCTACTTATGCCAGATTTCACGTCAATCTGATCAATTAGAAGTGGGTCAAAATTCACTTCCAAGATTTGATTACATGCAGACACCGGGACTGTGCACTTCAATTGCGTTTACAAAATATTTTCTACCAATCTGACACAAACGTTGAAATATTGTATCTTAAAAAATATTATGATTAATCGATAAGTAGGTACATACCTGTAAGTAAGTCCAAATGAATGCCTACGCTGCGTCCAATATCGTAGCTTGTAACGTCTTTTACTTCCAATTGACTTCAATTTATTCCGAATAAAATGATTATTTTTATTTTGAGACACCACGTTCAATCATCAGTTTATGACAATTTCATGTCATTGTTTTTTTAATTACCCGTCTAGCCAGGTTTTTGACGCGCATGTTTTTTTTAATGTTCTATAATTGAGAAAACCTATTTACTCGGCCTATTTTGTATTTAGCACCTGTCGGATTTTAAAATCATTGCCGTGGTGTATGGCTGTGATTTGATGCAGAGGTTTAGGGTTCGATTCTCGTGAGAAGCATTCGTGTAATTAACTAGAAGAACTTTTTTATTTTAATAGGTGTAATTTCCGTGGTTGAGTACCTTTTTTTAGTACATAAGGCAAAACATGTTATAAGGTGGCAATGTGACTGCGGGGCGCCACCATCTATGCCAAAGTAATAAGCACGTGTGATCCTAATACTAGAGTACTTACTACAAGTTTAGGTCTGACAATGGGCATAAATTGCCCTAAATCAACCCGTTAAGTTTGTGGTTGTTTTAAAACCACCACTTCTTTGATTTGGTTTGACAAAAAAAATATTGAATTTAACATAAAGTTTTCTACATCTCATTGAGATGGTGTTACTCACCTATTATTTGTAAATTATAAAAAAAAATGTTTAGAAAATATAAAATAATCAAATGCGGCCTCGGGATTTGAACTTGGTCACTAACTATTCAGTTCTTTGAGTCATAACTACTGAGCCACATTAGTGGTCACGTGACTGCTCGAAATAGTCGATTGCTTTTTACGACCATTTTTTATTTGACACTAGCTACTCACACTATTGTAAAATGCATCAAAATTTACTGCATCGTACTGCAATTTCGGTATGATAAATGCACTCCTTTTTGTAATTTGCGCACACAATTTATCTATATCTAACTATCTTCAAAAAACCGCATTAAAATTAAGCCTGTGGACGAAATGCAGCTGCACGGAAGATTTCTATGGAAGAGCAACCCCCTTAAGCGGTTGTATCTATGTGGGACCAGGTCGGTCTTTGAAAGACTGACTAATTTAGGCAGACCCGGTTGTTATGCTAAGTACTAACTACTAGTAATAACCAGGATTGACCTTTGCGGTTGTGTTGGGTGCTTGTTTAACTCGGAGATCCCAAGCAAGCTATTTAATCAAATCAAAGAAAGCATGGATGGTCGGATCAGATCATAAATATGCAAATTCATTTACATCTCTTGGTCTTCTGCATGGTCACACGAGAACGCACATTTGTACTTATTAACCAATTAGACAATAAGCAGTACTTACGACAGTGTTGAATTCGCTGATTCCACCTTCAATCTTCATCCGATCCGGGCGTCCAATTCAATTCGCTTCATCAATTTTTATTAAACCCCAGTGTTTCGGCTACACCGTGGACGTGACGGTCCGCGAGCAGGTGCTGGCGCTAGCGGCGCTGATGCGACGTCAGCTGACCGACGTCTCCATGGTGGTCAGCAACGCTGGCGTGCTCACCACCGCGCCGCTCGTTTGCCTCCGCCCAGAGGCCGTGGCTAGAATCGTTGAGGTCAACTTGCTGGCACATTTTTGGGTAAGACTGATGGCGTTTTGTCGGAGTACATAATACGGTGTAGAGAAAATTCTCGCGTGAAAAAGATACCCTCTCATCATCAGCCAAAATAATTGAGCCTGAACATAGGCCTCCCCCAAAGAGCGCCAAAAAAACCTGTCTTAAACGACCCTCCCACGACCTTCGCCAGGTCATCAGTCCATCTTGTTTGGGGGAGCGCTTCCTACACTGCGTCTTTCGTTCCGATATGTGGTAGCCCCTCGAAAAAAAAACACTATAAAAGTATACCTATTATGAGTGTATGATTTCAGATATTCCAAGCGTTCCTCCCGAGTATGATAGAGAGACGACAGGGCCACATAGTGGCCATAAACTCGAGCGCAGGACTCGTGCCGTACGCCGACATGGTACCTTACTGCGCAGCTAAATTCGGTTTGAGAGGTTTGCACCTATTATTCTAAATGCTACACTAATTAGCTGACAATTTTGTTTCAAGTAGGTAATTTTGCAAATGCCAAGGCGAGCGGCTGAAAGAGAAGCTGAATGGACAGCCTTCTCGCATTTAAATTTATTGGCGTCTCACTGTACTCATCCGAACCACTGTTTCTACTTTAAGCCTACGTCTAATGCGGGTGGTGCCCATTATTTGGCTTATCTCTATGTAGTGTTGCCACGTTTTAAGGGATTCTGGATTAACAAGGTTCACAAGGTCCTATCAGAATTAATGGTCCTTCCACCGCAAACTCCTCAGGTCTGATGGAGTCGATATCCGAAGAGCTCCGCCTCGACACCTGGACGAAAAACATCCAGACGACGTCCGTCTACGTGGCGACGATGGCGACCGGACTGTACCCTGCGCCCACGCACCGCTTTACGTCCTGCTACTGCGAGATACACCCCAAGGAGGCCGCCAAGATAATCATCGAAGGTATTATTAACCTCTCCACCACCCCAGTCATGTAGTCGTGACAGGAATGCCCCACACGCCACGGTCTTCAATAGACGATCAACGCTCAACTCGAAATTGATCCTTCAGCAATGGACTTAAAAATCAAGCTAGTTTGTCGTTTTGTTTTCGTGGCGCACAGAGCCCTTCACTTCAGTTTTAGTGTGGGGGCGAAGAGGTTAAGCCAAAGATACACTTGGGGACAAATGTCCCACGACATGTGGCAGCGACCAGTCGTCCACCTGCCTAGTTCACCTGGGTGGACCCTGGCACTTTTTCTTGCCGATGGTCCACCTCAGTACACCTAGGTAAACTCTGTCTATCCCGTACCTAGATGTGATTTGCGTATGTGTAAACCTTCCTTATGATTCTTGAAAACCGTATGGATTATCCTTTCAGTATTTTTGAGGTTATCGCAAACACAGAGACGCGCAGAAGACTTTTTTTAATATGCAGTAATTTTTTTATGCTTCCTTTTTCTAGGAATTCGAAAAAACCACCGTAACATCAGCATACCGTCGTTCATGAAGGCCCTAATCAACCTGAACAACCTTATGCCGTACAGAATAAGGATCATTTTCACAGACTTCTTCAACTTCGGCCACAGGGGATGGTTCTGTTTTTGCTAAAACCCTCCACGTCTAGTGCAAACTGAAAGCTGCCTTAGTGCGCCGAGATAGATTCGCAATTTGCTTGGAGATCTTATTGACATTAATATAGTCAATAATTGCCTAATTATAATTTTATATAATTTTATAAGTTTTCTAATAGAATTTAAGTTATTAAGTTTAGAGTAGCTATGCTATGATGTATGATAGGTATGTAAATTCACAGTGAAATTACAATTTTGATAAGAAGATTGTTACATGTATTGTAGTTAATAATAGCTACTTGGTTTATAACAATTTAAACTAAATGTGAAACTTAATTAAATGGATTATATATTTTATATTTTAATGTTTTATTTAAACAAGCTTATGTATAGGTACAACAAATATATTCAATCATTTTCAACATTAGATAGGATTTTTTGGTTTTTAGGTTTTGTGTCTTCTAAGGGTGGCCTTTGGGTCTTATTACCTTAGGCTCTGTCTTCCCCACAAGGGAGAAAGAGGTGATTTTTTATTATTATTGTGTATTCGGGTAATTCCGGAAATCGGATAATTCCGAAAATCATTAAAATCAGCCAAATTCTTTTGTAATAAGAGTCCTATTTCGGAAGTTATTACTACTTATTTATTATTATTTATAACGTAATTTGACTGATTTTAATGAGTTTCGGAACTATCCGATTTTCGGAATTACCCGAATACACATTATTATTATTATTTATTATTATGTATGTATGTATGCATTAGTTTTGTGATCAATATTATGCACAGGTGTAGTGAAGTTTCCCCATAACATTTTGTTGAATTGTAAACTGTTTTATAAATAAGAACCTATTACTTTTGTCCCCTTCCTAACGGCACAATAACAAGAAATAGTTGATCCACATTTATGGCTCTGCCTAACAAATATGCCTATTCAACTCATAACAAAACACCTCACTCCCACACTTCTCACACATTGCCTTCTCCGAGTGCATCAACACATGCTCGTCCCTCACACTCGTACACACAAACGTTCTGTCACACAGCGTGCAGCTGTAGTGGTTAGTTTTGTGTTGTACAGCGTGGCGGGTTAAGGATGTGTGTGTTGAGAAGCTCTGGCCGCAGGACTCGCAGAGATGACGGGAAGGTTCCAGCTTCGAGGTGTGCTTTAGTATGTGTACGTAGATTTCTTTGCGGTTCGATGAGGTTAAGCCGCAGACTTTGCATCTGGAAATATTAAGAATACTAGGTGAGTATTGCAAGGGTGAAAATACTAAATAATTCAGTTCGGTGGTTTGATTTGTGTGTTGTTTGGTCAGTTAAAGACTGACCGCTTGAATGATTCCTCGCTCGCGCCACACGGCGGCCACGACGTACAAAATCCGCGTTCTGAAATGAACACAGGCACAACGTCGTCTGTACACGCGTCAATGTGTGCGTAAGATACTCAGGGCTGTCTATCGCAAAAACCTAATACTATAAGTACTACCAATGACATAAATATAGGTACTTATAATGAAGATATGGCTTAGATGTGTGCAAATAAATGTACTTAATCGTTATCTATTTATTTAAACTTACTTAAATTGTGTCTGTCTGTGTATTTAAGCATTATCATTTTCAATTACAATAGATGTACGACAACAAACTTAAGCGAATGATTCTGTAGTTATTTCATGTATTAATCGCGATAATTTCAGAAAGCATTAATTTTCTAATCTAACTAATATTATAAATGCGAAAGTATGGATGGATGGATGGATGGATGGATGGACGGATGTTTGTTTGTTACTCAATCACACCAGAACGGCCCAACGGATCTGGATGCAACTTGGCACATAGATAGAGAAAAGTCTGGAATAGCACATAGGCTACTTTTTATCCCGGAAAATTGCTTAGTTCCCGCGGGATAGCGATAAATGAATTCTTTGCAGACGAAGTCGCTGGCAACAGCTAGTGTTTTATAAAATGAAGTAGGTAGGATAGGTTCCCGAACTTGTGACGTGCGGCCGACATACATCGCGTTGCGAGCCCTACTAGTTGCCAGCAGCTTTCCGGCAGACTGCGCTTGAGGGGTGGGGTAACTCGAATAGGTGCGGGGCGGAGCGTGGCCATTCTGTACGTTAGTACTATTATATATTCTGTGCTCGCGCGGCACAGGGGCGCAGGGTAGGACGACAAAGGGGACCGAGAGCGGTGCGGGCGGGGAGTGCGCCTGATGCCTGCACCTCTCTCATCCGCCGCGCTCGTCCCACCCCGCACCCCCGCACCGCGCGGGCGAGGACTCATTCAAGCGGTCGGTCTATAGTGTTGCCTTTTATATACATATCTCAAAGAAATATTTTTCAATAAACAATACATGTTAGTAAGATTGAAAATTTTAATGGGTAAATTCAAGATGTTTAATACCACTTGATACCATCAAAATAACTGTTTTAAAAATAATAATAATAATAAATGCATTTATTTCGAACAACAGAGATTCATTTTGTTAGTTACATAGTATGTCCCTTAAGTCTATAAGTATAATGTATGTTAAAATAAATAATGTATGTGTAAATGTATTCTTAAAAAAATTTGAGGGTGGTAAAAATTTCATACCTGTAAGACACATCTCCTGTCTCATGTTCTTTTAATTTATGCTTGGACAGAGCTTCATCACCAACAAAAGTGTGTCCGCATGTGTCACAGCTCCGTTCGTGGGACTTCAACACGTGGTTCCGTGCATGTCTGTACAATAGAAACCGTTCTCTAAAGGTTTCCCCGCATTGCTTGCACTGGTAGCTGCAGCCTAACATAGCCATATAGTCTATATGGCACACTCTGAAGTGTTTTGTTAACAGATCTTCGTTTTCAAATTGCTTCCCGCAGTTACATGTCAACGGTAACAACGGATTGTGAGATATACGGTGTTTCAGCATCTGCTTTTTTGAATCAAATAAAGCTGTACATTCAACACAAGTACGCATAGCTAGATCGCAGGTACTTATATGGTGTGACAATTCTGGGACGGTGTTGTGTTTAGCGTTGCATGCGAAGCAAGTATTCTTTTCTACGTCATTAATTTGTGGCTTTACGTGTGTTTTTTTCATCAGCAGCTCCTGCACTATTTCTGTATCGGAATCCAACACATCAACTTCCATTTTTGAATCAGTTTTAGCCTTCTCTTTCTTTTTAGGACTAGGATTCTTTATGGTTTTGTTATGTGTTAATTTACTTAGGTTAGTAGGGGAATTTTCATTGTTAGAGTCTAACATGTTGACTATAGAAGGTATGTCTTCCTTGCCTAAGTTGTTTAAATACTCCTCTATGTTGGCAGTGTTGTTTAAAAACTCTAACAGCGAATCAGAATTGTATTCCGAATCGGGTAAGGGCTGAATAGGTGTTTTAGTTTCCGTCGATTGTTTCGATTTTTCTTCCAAAGAAGACTCCAACCAGTCTTGAGAACAGCGGGCATTGAGCTGGAAGTTGTAGAACTCGCTAAGCTGAGACACGCAGCAAAAACAGATGTCCTTTGGAAGACCATCATTTGCCGAAATAGTCATGGTAAGGCAAGATTTCACGTGTAGGTGAATTAAAGGATCTTCCAGGATAGAAACGTGCTCCGATTCCACATCTAGACAAATGCGGCAGCAATTTTGAACGTTCTCACTCATTGCTTTGTTTATTTTAAGTTAATTCCACTCGATTTCCACAAGAGCAAACGGAAAGTCTGAAGTCTGAAAACAATTTGAAAACAAAACAAAGCAAAGCAAATTCAACTTCAAAATGACAGTGACATGTATATAAAGTTACCAGCATCTATTTAAAAAATTGTGCAGAGTGTGGTTAAAATATCGTGAATTTTTCCGAAGATTGCCTTTCCTACCTTTATTTTGACAAGCAATACGTTCACTAAATGTTTAATAATCATAAAATAAGAGTTAAGAATTAAATTGGCTCTAAAATTTTAAGCATTATATTATAGTATTTATGCAACTGTCAAGTCAAATTTATGTTTTTATTTCATAACTAGCTTTTGCCCGCGACTTCGTCCGCGTAGACTCATTTATTGACAAATAGCTTTTGCCCGTGGCTTTGCTCGCGTGTACCAGGAGTATTTCAATCCCGTTTTTCCCCGTTAGCGTAAGAATTTCGGGAAATGCTCTCTTAATGTTCCTTTACACTCTACAAGCAACCTACATACCAAATTTCAGCTTTCTACAATCAGTAAAACGAAAAGCCCCTTTTTCCCGTTCCCGTGGGAATTTGGGGAAATTATCTCTTATAGCTTCTCTATACTCTCCAAGGCAAACTTGCCAAATTTCAGCTTTCTACGACCAGTAAAACCAAAAATCCCGTTTTTTCCCGTTCCTGTGGGAAACGAAAAGCCCCTTTTTCCCGTTCCCGTGGGAATTTTGTGAAATTATCTCTTATAGCTTCAACTCCCCAAGGAACCAACTTGCCAAATTTCAGCTTTCTACGACCAGTAAAACGAAAAATCCCGTTTTTTTCCGTTCCCGTGGGAATTTTTTATTAATATTCGAATTTTTCTCGCCGTAAAAACCATATTTGAACTTAAAAGAACATTTAAAAAAAAGAATTGGCCAGATTGGTCCAGGCGTTGTTGAGTTATGCGCTTACCAACACATTTCGCGATTCATTTTTATATATTAGATTTTTTATTTGATTTCATCATTTTTTATAATATTACACCATCATATAGTTAAAATCAAATATCGTAGAGGTGATATGAAAATTGTCTGTTCATAGTAGCAGTAATAGTAGTAGTTTACACAATAATACAGGATTCTTTTTAGGCCTGGCAACATTGCCGATTTTGAAGTTTCTTACTTTTTTTTTGGAAAAGATTTTCAGAACATACGTCACTTTCGTTTCATGAAAATTTATAAAAATGTCTGCAAAATCCAAATAAACGCTCAAATAGAAATTTTCTACTATATAAGCAGTTATTTATTTAGAATATTATTAATTTATTAAGGTGGGTGTTTTTGATTTTAAAACTGTACTGAAACGGGAAATCTCACTTTATTTTTCAAAACTGTCAACAGACAGGATAACTGTCAAATAAAAATCGCAGAATATATTTTTATAAAACGGGCGACTGAGACGGACGAACTGGAAAGTTATCCTTTTGTCGAATTATAAATAAATACGCAAGGTCCTCAAACCTAACGCGGCGTTAATAATTAATTTGAAGCGACAGGAGTCACTCGACAGGCTGGGATCGATGGCAATCGCCGTGCGTTTTAAATAACCGCATATTTACGTACTGATCATGGCCACTTCGGAGAATAGTGATACAAAGCTGGAGGTAGAGGAGTCCCTGTTGTACTCAGCGAGACATGGAGAACTTAAAATCGTAAAGGCATTGCTCGAAGCCCATAAGGAGGGAAAATTGACCTTGGACATCAACTGCAAAGGTGATAAACACTTTATTTTCCTCAACATATTATACCTAGGTACTTGTCCTGGAAAATACTAACATTTGTATATTTATTAAGACCTGCAAGTGCAAGGCATTAATATGTTTTTTTTTTGACTGTACTGTTTTGTCTGTGTACTACCTTCACTTTTTTCTGTTTTGTATTTTACACCAGTAATTAGTTTTTTTTAAATCAAGAATGTTTTTGCCATAGTGCTTAATCAGCTTTAACAAATCAATGTTAAAAAAAAATACTGTAAGTTCATGAGGACAACATAGGTCCAAAATCAAGAATGGAAAAAAGGTCAACAAATAATACTAAAACATTGTATCAAAACTAAATTAAATCTTGTGAAAAATTTGCTATGAATTGGTTAGTGGGAGGATGTCTGTATAATATTCTGTATTGTAACATATTAATGTATAGCTATAGATTTGGTGACTCATTATTTTTTCTTATGCATGGCTAGCCAATAACCAAGTGACCTACTCTTAGCATATCATACCTATCATATTACCTACTTTAAGTAAGCAATAATTTCTTGTTTCTTGGAAACTGATCTAAAGATTTAGTTGCTCTATTCTACACTGTATGGTAGAAATTATTTTGGAAGACACTGAATTAAATCTGTTCATTCAAATACAATTAACCTCAGTTTAAATAAATTTAATATTTTTAACTGCAATTATAATAACTTACTTTCACCAATTGAAATGACAAGGTATCTGTAGTATGCATGGTTGAGAAATTCCCTTGATCTTGCTTTCTTCTTTAGTTCCTATTACCCTCATTAACATCTCGGATGGTGCGACGCGGATCCGCGCCTAATATAAGGCTATGTTTCTAAACAAATGAGGCTCGAAAGCAGTTCTTTTTTTAATTCCGGCATATAAGACTTGCTCGTTTGCCTTCCTATTCACATAAAAAAAAAAAAAAAAAAAAAAAAAAATAAGAGGATAACAAGCATATTTTACTAAATGTGTTCTGGTGTTGCTTGTCTTTCGGCACCAATAATTACTCGGCATTCGGTGACTCACTTGCTTGTTTGCCTTTTTTGTAACGATGTAAAATAGTTACTCAGTGAAACATTGAAAACACAATGTTTCCGTAAAAACAATAGTTCCGTATTATCTTAAGTAATATCAGTCAAACACCTTTGACTTTGACCTGGCAGTTTTATAATTAAGATTGTGAAATATACAACTTGAGTAGAACTAATTGAACTGAGAAAACAAATTTTAAATTGATAGGAAATAATTGCTTATAACTATAAGAAATGTTGAAAATGGGAACTATTAGTCCAAGCCCTCCAATTCTGAGAGGTGGCCTGTGGCCAGCAATGGGACGTATATAGGCTGGAGATGATGATGATGATGATAAGAGATGTTTCATATAAACCAGCTTAGACCAGAGACAAGAAAATACAACAGAATTGTGAACCTCCTCTTTTTTTTGGTCAGTGCAGAATTGATTATGAATCTTAAGATTTATTTTTAAAATAAAGTATTAAAATGGCATGGTTTAGTTAGGTCAATATTATGGTGATCCACGCAAATCGCGATCCATATCACGAAATATTGATGTGTATAAGTTGAAAAACTTAAGTAAATGACCTGTTGTATGTAGTAGTGTACAGAACTGATATGGGACTTAAGTCATTTTTCTAATTTGGAACGTCAATTTGTCTATTTGCACACATTACTCACACATACAACAGGTCATTTACTTAAGTTTTTCACCTATATCGCAGCTAATTCGACTGTTTTGAGATCCTCAATCCATGATTCACATACCAGTAACGCGATAATATTGAAAGTCCTATGCCTATAATTCAATAGAGTCATTTTTCCAGGCAAGACAAAAAGCAACCTAGGATGGACTCCGCTAATACTGGCCACGTATTTTGGTCATGTGGAAGTGGTGGGTGCTTTGCTGGAAGGCGGTGCAGATGTGGACGATGTCAACGAGGCCGGAGACACTGCGCTCCACAAGGCCTCCTTCATTGGCAACGAGGTAATCTTTCATCGCTACATAGTATAAAACAAAGTTGCTTTCCGCTTTCTGTCCCTATGTATGCTTAGATCATTAAAACTAAGCAACGGATTTACGGAGTTGGGCCCTTATTGGGATGGGTAAAAAATGTTAAACTCGCGTCAGGTGTAAGACGGAGGGAGAGTTTTAAGTACCAGGATATCAAGATCCTCTAAGAGCTTATTTTGAAATACGAATGAATGCGTTCGATTTTTGAAATGTTTTTTTGTTGAGACGTGGAGCAAAAATGCTAGGGCATCAGCACATTGTTAGAGGTCGTGCAATATAGATAATACGTACGTTTTTTTTGTAAGCGGCCAGTACGGTAGCGGTCTTGAGCGTCATGGAGGTTACAACATTAAAATCTAATCTAAGCTGCTGTTTTCACTTCTGCGGCACTCCCGGAGTGATACCCGTCGCTTTTTGTTTTAATAGATAGAGTTATTCAAGAGGAAGGTTTATATGTGCATAATATAGTATAGAAACACTTATTTTGATTGTTACAGGAACTGGTAATCCTCCTTCTCAAGTACAGAGCCGACGTGAACGTTATGAACGGCGAAGGCCGGACAGCCTGTGACGTGTGCAAGACCAGAGACGTTCAGAGGCTACTAGAGGCGGCCCAGAGGTCAGAGAGGCATGAGAGGGAGAGGAAGCTGCTGAACAACGCGAAGGCGGGGAATGTACAGGAGATACAGGAGTTGGTTAGTGGATCTTTAAATTTTTTGTTGCACTTAATCAGCAGGCTTATTACGTAACTCGCTCGTGATTACCATCGTGTTCATTTTGACAGTTCATGTATGGGCTGACAATTGGCATCGGAGTCAGCTAGCTGTCACATTCATACAAGACTGACAAAATGAACACGATGGCGATTGCGAGCGAGTTACGTAATAAGCTAGCTGGCTTGTCTGGCTTTTAAGGAATTTGGTGTGAGTTTGGACCGAAAAATCCGAAATTCGACTTTCGAAGTTCACTTCGTGCCGTTCCGCTCACACTTGTGGCCATCATTTAGTCAGTGAGAAGGACGCAATGATACGAACATCGAAAATCTTATTACAGGGTCCTTAACATGACGTTTAGGTTCGGTTACGGTTCCATATTTACTTACGCTGGACACGGCTCGGGACTCTGATTCTTCGAGTTCACCGAGTCCTCTATTAAGTGAGTAGAGTCTACAAAATTAGGACTCTACAACTCGAGTCTTTTACAACACTAACCTTAAGTGTACACTGTTTCTCAAATTGACACTTGAATGGAAAATGACCAATATTCGAGTCTGAGTATTCCACCTCATTTCTTTTTTTAGCTAAGCAGCCCAAACCCTCCGAACATAAACTGCGTGGACGCACAAGGCAACACCAGCCTGCACTGCGTTGCTTACCGCGGCCACGCGCGGCTAGCCGTATTGTTGTTGCAAAACGGAGTCGACACCACACTCAAAAACTATAGCGGTAGGTGACAACTGACAACTTTATTCTGCCGTCCTAATTAAAAAGGACGTATATGCATTTCATATGACACACATATACATCCTTTTTAATTAGGAGGGCAGCATTGAACACCACATATAACAGTCAAAAAAGAAAAAAGGCACATAGGTAACACAAACGGATGCACGCACGCACGCACGCACGCACGCACGCACGCACGCACGCACGCACGCACGCACGTACGCACACACACACACTGAATTGTTCTGGAATAACAAAGGTATGTGGTTGGGTTATTCTGATTAAATAGTCCCTGTTAGGGTTATTGGTTAGGTGAGAGCCAACATTGGGGGCGGCAGACGTTAAGAGGGTGCATCCCTATGAGCTGGCAACGTCGCATTTTTATCCCTTAGTATAGTACTTTATCCCTTTAATACGAAAATAAAAGTCCATCACGATTAATCATTGCATTTGACTCATTAATACACTAAAAACGAAGTGCACAACAGACGCATATTTGAAACTTTTATTCAATTTCCGTGCATTAATCGTAAAAAAAAAATGCGACGTTGCCAGTCGGTCGGTCTATAATAGTGAAATCCAGATGAACGAAGTCGACCTGAAAGAAAGAAAGAACACATTTATTCATTTTACAAAACACTAATATAAGACCATACACACAATTTTATAGAAAAGGAACAAAAAAAAAACAGATATGAAAATGAGATCATCAATGTTGTGTGTTGTTCTTCTAGGTCAGCTGGCAATAGACATGGCGAAAGACCAGGAGATGCGCGACGTGCTGAGCGTGCGGCCGGTCCAGCGGCTGCAGAGGACGGCGGCCAGGTTCGAGGGCCCGCTGCTGAAGAGGTCGCGGTTCCTCGGGTGGAGGCCGGTCTGGGTGAGGCCCCGGAATCTTTATGGTGTGGTGTGAATGAAGTTCAGAGGATGATTGTTAGCGTGTCAAGCGTTGAGGGTTTCGGAAACTCGTTTTTAGGGGTCCGCACCTCGAAAGGAAAAAGCGGAACCCTCATAGGACCACTCTGTTGTCCGTCCGTCCGTCCGTCTTTTTGTGCTCAGACACTATAAAAGAAGCATTTGGTAAGTTTTTACGTTGCCTCAAAATGTCTATCCGCTACTAGAAAACAATCGAAATCTCTTCAACCGGTCGCATCGCTCGTTGCCCCCAGGCCGTGTTGCAGCGCGGGGTGCTCCTGTACTACGGGTCCCGCGCGGAGGCGGCCCGCGAGGGCGGGCGGTGGCGCGCCAGGAAGTACCTGGACGGGGCCACGCTCAGCGCGCCCGATGCCGAGCCCGCGCTCATGCTGGCCGCCTTCAGCGACGGCGAGCAGCACCGCCTGTGCCTGCCGCGCCAGCCCGAGCGGGACACGGCCGCCGCCAGGCAGGTGCGCCGCAAGCCACACGCCACATGCTACGTGCCACAACACGCCACACGCCACTAGCCACATACCACACGCCACACGCCACTAGCCACATACCACACGCAACACGCCACTAGCCACATACCACACGCAACACGCCAACAGCCACATGACACACGCCACATGCCACACGCCACATACCACACGCCACACGCGATTTGCCGCTTTTTTTATTTTTTAAACATGCCATTTGAACAAACTATCCGCGCACCATGTGTTTAACCACACATAAAAATAGTACTATGTATATTTATTTTTTAATGTCGCAGGTATGGTTACAGAGTCGAGTGGTCGTTGGCACTATGTAATTTTTCCTTGGTTTAATGTTAGTAAGCAAATTTAAAAAGTTAGAGCACGGACAATAATGGTTTTTCTTAGGTTTTTCATACATTACTTCTTGGCCTAGACCAAGAAGTAGGTAATGTTGGGACGTAGGGAGCCATAAACAAGAAATTTCATATCTTCATTTCGTGATATTAACACATACATTTCCGAGCATGTTTGAGAAAAAGTAATTTTAATAAGTCTAAAATAAGTTAACCCTTAATTTGGCAAATCGCTCATAGTCTAAGGCAGTGGTGGGCAAACTACGGCCCGCGGGCCAACTCCGGCCCGCGAAAGAATTTAATGCGGCCCGCCGGCGTTCCTTCGAATTGGAGTGTTAGGGCACAGGATGACGATATTTAGACGGTGCTGCTGTATAAAATAGAATAATAGATGCGAAGGCAAAGGAGCCAGCTAGACTAGCCACGTAGTTCATGCGTCATGTGTCAAAAAAATTGCATTTTAGTATAATTTTGGCCCTTCTTTGAAATATCTGTGATTTTCTGGCCCGCCATGAAAAAAGTTTGCCCACCACTGGTCTAAGGGCCTGTTTCACTGTTTCTTAAGTGTCAGTTATCTATGATTCTGTCTTTATTTTTTATTACGAAATAGACAGAGACGTCTACATAACTGAAACTTAAGAGAATGTTGAAACAGGCCGTAAGAATATCTTTTTGTATTTTTTATTAAAACGATGAGGCTTGAACCATGTTTTTTTAATTATGTGAAGTTAAGGGTGTTTGGCGTTCAAAGTGTTCAGTAGATACGTTGTGTGTTGCAGTCGTGGATAACGGCGTTCAACGAGCACATCGCGTACTCGGGCCACTACCTGTGGGCCGGCGCTTCCCCGGACACGGCCAAAGAGGCCACCGAGGACATGGAGGACGAGTGCAAACCACTAGGTAGGCGGGGGACGACAGACTCAATAAAATAAACCGATTGTCTGTAAAGTCTGTTTACGGACGATAGTTTTACGTGATAATGTCTTATGACCGAAGCAACCCTAGCGGTTTTCATCAATGTTTCTTTTTCACCTAGAAAAAGAAAAAAGAAAAGAAAAAGAAACGTTTATTACCACACTAAAGAGAAATTCGTTATGAAAAAAACAAGTGTTTAGGGGTGGCAAAAGGAGCGGACTCAGCATTTGCTGCGAGTGCAAGGAAAAGCTTGCTTCTGCGCAGCGCTGGTTTTCAGTCCGCCCCTCCTGCTCGCACTCCGTACCTACCACTTCAAAAATGGCAGATAGACTTACTTACCACTAGCATGCACACAAGACCCAAAAAAAAGAAAAAAAAAATTTTTTAAGAGAAAAAAAAATGTATTATAAAATTATAATAATGAATAGTGTACCTACTTCGTTGTCGGCAGGTTCCATGCAGGATGCGTTGACTGCGGCCACGAACAGCCTCGCGCTCTTGGACACGCAGCTGCGCGAGTGCGGCGCCATAGTGGCCGCGCTCGACAAATCCGTCAACGTCGGCAACTCGCTCCACCACTCCGCTTACATGGTATGGTAACTGGTTTTGATGATGATGATGTTGATGATGATGAATATGATGATGATGAATATGATGGTGGTGACGATTATGATGGTGATAAATATGATGATGGTGATGATTATAATGATGTTCATGATGATGAATATGGTGGCGATGATGAATATGACGATGATTGATGAATATGATGATGAATTTGATGATGGTGAATTTGATGGTGCTGACAACGATGATGGTAATGAATATGATGAATATAGTGGTGATGATGAATATGATTATGGTGGTGATGATGAATATGATAATGGTGGTGATTATGATGTTGATGATGATGAATATGATGATGGTGGTGTTGAATAAGATTTTGATGGTGATGATGAATGTGGTGATGATGATTGATGATGCTGGTGGTGGTGATATTGATAGTGATGATTGTGATGATGATGGTGATGATAATGATGTTGTTGTTGTTGTCCGTAGCGCTTCCAACACGCGTGCGGCACGGGCGCGGAGGCGCTGGGCTCGCTGCGGCACTGCGCGGCGCTCGTGGCGCAGGCCAGGGACGCCGACAGCGCGCGCCTCGCCAGAGAGGTGAGCTGACTGTGCCGTTATGTGTTATGATTATGACCAAAACAATTATGACTAATGATTATCACGAAGAAAATTATGGGACAAAAAGGGAGCCGAGGAATCATCCGTTGTTAATACACTTATTTGGCCCACAGATAGAACGCAACAGGGTGTTAGAAGAGGCTTTAGCGGCACTGGCCCGGACCCATCACGCTTTAGAAATGTCCGTCGCCGAAGAACTCACTAAGGTAATTAACCACTATCGTATAAGTAACGTGATATTTTCTTTATAAAAACAATAAGGGTCGATTTTTCAATCGTCAGATAGGACCTATTACACGAAGTCTATGGGTATCTGTCAGTTAAGTGCTTATCTCAGGATTGAAAAATCGGCCCTAAGTTGATTAAAAACACTTTATCTGTAATGTTGTTTCAGAGCAAAAGGAAGAAAAAGTCGTCCCAGAATGATTCCAAGGAAAACTTCTTTGATGTTTATGAAGGTAATTATTACCGGATATATTTATTGTAATAGGTATTCATTTAAAATGAAATGAAATGAAGCATCTTCAGATGCATGTAGTTACTTACCCCCTTATTCATAAACGCTCTATTAGGCTTCTGCTAACTTAGCAATCGTTTGTCCTTATCTGTCACTTTGATATTTACCTTTCACAGACAAGGACAAACGATTGCTAAGTTAACAGAAGCCTACAGAGCGTTTATGAATAAGGAGGTTAGTCTTTATATTTATACTTTGTTACGATTATTGACAATATGTTCTGATGTGATCAGACACGGACGATGACGATGACACGCTAGTGACGGCGGGGCTCTCAAGCCCGCTCGGAGCGCTCAGCCCGTGGGGCAGCAGCCCCGACCTGCTTCGTCGGACGCCCATAGGCAGCCTAGACGGTATGTCACACTTATTAGGGGTCAGCTACAGCCGTCACTCGGCCGTCACTGAGAACGAGAGGCCGGCGCCAAAGTAGCGATGCATCCGAACGCCGATAGGCATCCTAGACGGTATGTCACACTTATTAGGGGTCTTCACTACAGCCGTCACTCGGCCGTCAATGAGAACGAGAGGACGGCGCCAAAGTAGCGAAGCTTCCGAACGCCTTTAGGCATCCTAGACGGTATGTCACACTTATTAGGGGTCTTCACTACAGCCGTCACTCGGCCGTCACCGAGAACGAGAGGACGGTGCCAAAATAGCCATGCTTCCGAACGCCTATAGGCAGCCTAGACGGTATGGCACACTTCTTAGGTCTGGTCACTACAGCCGCCACTCAGCCGTCACCGGGAATGAGATGACAACGCTTAAGTAGTGATACTTATCGAACATCCTTAGGCAGGCTAGACGGTATGTCACACTTGTTAGGGCTCTTCACTACAGCCGTCTCCAAGAACGAGAGGACGGTGCCAAAATAGCCATGCTTCCGAACGCCTATAGGCAGCCTAGACGGTATGGCACACTTCTTAGGTCTGTTCACTACAGCCGTCACTCAGCCGTCACCGAGAATGAGGTGACAACGCTTAAGTAGTGATACTTATCGAACGTCCTTAGGCAGCCTAGACAGTATGTCACACTTATGTCAATCAACCGTCACCGTGAACGAGCTGATGGTGCTGACGTAACGGTACTTATCGAACGCCAACAGGCAACTTCTAGTGACAACCACATTTTATAGGCGCCACAACGCAACTGCAAAATGCTGCAGCGACACTATACACACGTAGCCACTGCTTGACCGCATCTTAACGCTGCGAGGTGTGGTCAGTCAGCGTCAAATAGTTCGTGACACACAAAGTGGCCAATAAGTTAGCAACACGGCCTTATTTCAACTGTAACAATTACATGTTGCGAACTATTTGACGCTGACTGTGCGTGTGAAACAACCCTAAACCAACAAGAGAAACAATCTTCACAAACGTAACTAAATTGGCATTTGATATCATTCCGTTTTAGTTAAGAAACGTCGCGTTAACGCGCCATGTTAAACGTACGGTTTGATCAGGCGACGTGACGCCTACGAACGAGAATGGCTCGCCGGCGTCCGGCTCGCCGCAGTCGCTGCACACGGCGGTCAGCCCGGCGAGCTCGCGGGGCACTCTCGTCTCGCAGGGCGGACACGTCTACCGGAACGCTAGGCCCCACCGCCGGAACAATAATCCCAGGTCAGTGGTGGAACAGTAGGCTTATTGTCTAACTCGCTCGCGATCACCATCGTGTTCATTTTGACAGTTCATGTATGGGCTGACAATTGGCATCGGAATCAGCTAGCTGTCACATTCATACAAGAACTGTCAAAATTGCGAGCGAGTTAGACAATAAGCCTACAGATCTAGGTCTGCGAAGACCAGTGGATGAACACTGGGTGATGAAACCTTAATTTATATTGAAACGATTTCAGGTGTATTAAAAAATCGGCCGTATTTGTGAACTTTCACTATACTTCATTTGTTTAGATAGTTAACTAAATGTAAACAATCTTGGCATGTATTTTTATTGAAATATACACTTTAAAAAATCTAAATCTTTACGCTTTACAAATTAATTAAGAAATTACATTGTTATATAATAAAAAGACATACCAAGATTGTTTATATTTAGTTAACTACCTAAACAAATGGAGTATAAACAACCTTTTGACGCGGTCTTATTTGAAAAAAATAACAAAAAATATTCTGTTATTTTTATTTTACTGGTGAAATTTAAGTGGTCTTTTACTTAAATACTTGTTACTAAACATGTTGGTGAATAAAGGAATACTTCGATGGAAATCAGTGACATCATTTCATGTCAACATTTAGCAAATTGATTATCGATTTAAATAAAATTTACCCTGTTATTTTTTAATAACCCTACTTTTGTTTTGATTTTTAATAATTTATTTTATGTTTTGTTTCAGTTCTCAATGGTCCCTTTAGGTAAATGGGTCAATTAATACATATCAAGACAAGGCAACGTTAGCACAAAGTATATAATGTGCACTGTAGTCTAATACACAAGTATATATAAGACCAACCAATAGAAAGAGAGTTTCTATTATGTTTTAAAACACGTATTTGTAAGTTGACGCGCAGATTATTCTACTAAATATTTCTTTTTTTCCATTACTTTATTTTCTTCTACTTTATTCTTAAGTAGAATCGCTGTCGTGTTTCTAAATCAATTTTAATGTATATTGTTGTACAAAAACTTTACTCTAAGCTCGTGGGCGCGGATTTTGTTTGGTGAAACGAAAAAGAATGTTGAAAATTATTCGCGCAAAGTAAATATTTGGTCTCGGTTGGTTACCCGTGTCAGGTGACTTTTTTTGCCTAAAAGCATTATACTGTTTTTGTAACATTCCATCTGACGTATGTCAGGATTGACACAATTATTTTATTAGACATTGCTATAGCTAGACGCTCAATCGCACGCTTACCATACACAAGTGAGAAATCGTAGATTTTGGAGTCACTAATCTTAGATTAAATTCCGCTACGTATTAACTCAGCTGTCGGCGCGTCTCAGAGGAATAAGCTTTTTCCTTTGGTTTAAGAATGGCGCTATACTATGTCTACATGCTCATGTCAAAGAAAAATCGTCCTAAAATCAACGTATTATAGTACTTTGTCTTCGCTAAATTACGAGATTATATTCCAAGGGCCTGTTTCTCAACGCTCTTTTAAGTTCCAGTTGTCTATGATGATGTCTCTGTCTGTTTCGTGGTAAGAAATAGAGACGTAATGATAGATAACTGACAGTTAATATAACTGAAATTTGACGGAAAGTGTTGAAACAGGCCCTAAATCTACTGAAAAGAGAATAGAAAACACATACAGTCAACTGGGGTGACTTTGATTTACGGGGTGACTTTAAAAAGTAGTTTTAATGACAAACCCATTTTTTTTTATTTGCGTTTACTGCTTCCAATCAATGTCTTCGTCGATCGCCTTTGCGTCTACATGCCAAACATTCACCGGATATGGATAATATCGATTTTATAGCAATTTTAAAACGATCAAAGTAGCCCCAAAATTACCAAAGTCACCCCAGTTGACGGTAATAAATGTACACGGGTGTGTTATTTTTCAAAGGAACTTACGGAATAATTTCAGCATTAGAATGTGTTGAAATTACCTAGTCGCTCTTGGCTCTTACTTTAAAAACTGACCCATACGATGTGTTCATCTTTTGCTAGATATGGGGCCTGTTTCACGTATTTCTATTAAGTTACTGATACCTTGTGTCACATGGTACCGTCTCTTTTTGTTTTAAAGGAATAAACAGAGACGACATGACGGATATCAGAAACTTAGACTGGTGAAACAGGCCCATTGACTTAGTAAGTTGCACCAGCATGGCTTGCACAATGCGCGCGAGATAGATTGCCCATCTTTTTCTTACTATTGGTTCTAGAAAGGGACGGGTAGTAGTAGGTTTCTCGCTCTCTTGTGCTACGTGCACGTTATAGAATTAACACTAACCGACATTTTGGCATTATATTTGATAGGTTTTCTGTCAATTATTATACGTCAAAATAGGTTATAGTTAAATTTATTTTTAAAGTAACTTTTTCCAACTCACACTTAGAGCGATCCAAATTGAATTCCGTATTTGGTAGTGGCCCAGATTAACGTACAGGGGCCTTACCATGACGTCCTAATTCCGACTCAGTTCAAGTTTTAGCTGTCACTTTTAGTATGAACGTGACAGCGAGCGAACCTAAACTGAATCGCACTAAGACGTCATGGTAAGGCCCCTGTACTATTTTAACTCTTAAGTTATTTTTATATCAACCCGCACACGGAATAAAGCATTCCTCATTAAACCTACTAAGAAATATTATGTTTCCTTTTGTCGGCGACAAAACGCGTGTCCTTTAGGTATAATTAAATGTGTCGGACACACAATTAAAAGCACAAACATTTTAATGAAAGCAAAGTTAATATGAGCGCATGTGGCGTGCTTGGAGTTAGTTTTAACTGCGAACCGTGAAGGCCAAGCCACTATGCGCGAGCTATGGCGCTTCGAATGGTATCCTATATTCTAATGCATTGCGGGTATTGCTAGCTGACCGTTGTGAGGTTGCCTTGTCCGCCGCGCAATGGACTAAGGAATAGTTAGTAGCTCCGTTCGACTGAAATAGCCTAACAAAACCACAAAATTAGGATTTTTCACAAGCTTTTATATTATGGAAGTAAAGATTTTTCGCTTGAGGAAGATTTTAAAACACAATGTTTTAAGCTCCCACGTTTCTCACTCCTAACTAGATACTTACATCACAACTACTTAATTGCGTAATTATTTAATGTTTAATCAAATAATTATGCGATTAAGTCCTGAATGGTAGTTGTAGTTATGAAGATTTTAAAGTTGGGATTTTTTTTTGTTTTAGGCAAAAGTTAATTAGGAAAATAAACGAAATGTTATTATTTTCTTGCGAAAGAAAACTAATATTAGTCCTAAGGCGCTTTTAGAGATGTATTGTGTTATTTTTATTTGTGTCAAGTTATTTTGCATTTTTGTCGTAATTCCAGTATTTTGTCTTTACATTTCCAATGATTGCATTTAATTTGGTATTGTGTTTGTATTTTTTTCGGTAATGTATTTCTATTTCTCATTTTTCTTTTGTGTTGTAGGGATGTTTAAACATATACCAAATTTTTTGTTTGTGAATTGTTGTTTTTTAATATTGGACGGTTGTCAAACTATTAGATTAAGATCTGTATTATATTGATATAAATTATTCATTGTGATATTATAAAGCTTACAAAAATGGGGCAAGTACAAAGGATATTATTATTTATAAATGTAGTTTTAAATATACCAAAATTTGTTTAAAATGGGATGTGCTGAAGAAAAATGTGATAAATTTGTTATTTTAATACTTACTAATCGTATTTCTAAGTGAAATTTTATTGACACGTATTTAGTGAAATATTAAATCTGTTTTACTTTATTAATATTTATTTTAATTTTCTTTTATCCTTTTTACCTTTCACGTTAAGCTTGGTACTCATTACAATGAAATGTCAAAGATCAAAAGACTAGACATTGAATATTTTATTGAATCAGGCGTTACTTTGCGGAGGTCCATTTCAATGAACACAAAATATTTACCTTGCTACTCCGCTACTTACGTGCAAGATAACCAAGCTTGTGCGAAATATATACGTTTTGCATGCAAGCCCTCCCACCACTACTACCACACAAAACGCACACAAATCCCACAAACTTAATTAATCCTAACACCACACAAACACTGACGCGCGTTTCGATCCCTCTACGGGATCATTCTCAAAGTCAGAGCACAACCGATGCACATGCGAACCAACGTCGTACACCATCGAAAAAATATTTTGTGTTCACTAGACATTTGGTTCAACATAAGTCTTAATGCGTATCGAGCTATTCCAATAAAATTTCATGTCTGACATTAATGGCTTCTAATGGACCAACATTCCATTAACGAATGTATTTGCGTCCATCATCTTAGCTTCAATATACAACGCCGATTCCCTTCTCTATATTACCAACCTAGTCTTGCATAAAGATCGATGTATTCGCAAACCTATTTTGTTTATCGAGAACATCGCTGGTTTGTTATACAACGACGCCCCGCGCGCCAATTCGTCTGAACCGCCTTCCTTGAACGGCGCGTTGTACGAGAAATTTTACAAATCGCCGCATTATGGCCCCACATTGGGCGCCAGTTTAGCTCGATGCGGCGAAGGGAGGGGGCGGCGCTTGAAACGGCTAATAGAAGCCGATGACTCTTTGTTGTTTCTTTTACTCTATGCTGGTTAGAAAGAGACGTAGCTACTGTTATTAGTCATGGTAGGGCAGGCTAACCGTGCAGTCTACGCTCCGCCAGTTGCGTCGCAGCCTCCGTAGAGAGCGCACGCGTGTTCGCTGGACATTACATATGACAAAACGGTTGATTGTGAGTGTAGCGGTTACATAATTTGTTTTTACACTTTATTAGTCTTGTTTACGAATGATTTTTATACCAGTTTTGTCATTGATAAATTATTATTTCCCAGTCAGCGATTCAATGAATGAATCTGTTACTTAGAATGTATGATTGTGTAGGTGAGTAGGTGTTCGGAATAGGTTACACTTAATTAATACTTAAGGTTGCTACTCTACAAATAAGTATATTAAGTTAATATGGTATTAAGTTAGCACACAGAACAGTTCCCATTTTTAAGAATTGGAGAGAGAAAACAAATTATATCTTTAAAATGAACACAGTTTATAGAGAATATCTTTTACGACGGGATGGTTAATTTTGTCACGACTAGATAGATACAAAATGGTCAATCGAAAAGCCGTCCGTAAGTGATATGCCTCGGAGTTACTTAATTACCCTCGACGTATCTCGGACGAGTTTAATAGGGTCGACAAGATTGCCATTTAACTTGAATTATGTGGTAGGTACCTTATTGGAGAAGATTTATATAATATGAACGTGTTATAAGGTGCCGTTTTACGCGATTACGAAGTGCCGCCGCCTCGCTGAATCATGTAGGTATAATTGCATTTAATAACTACGTTACTTATTTGGTTTTGGTTTGATTTTAGTATCGTTTTTAGCATTACAATGCACAGGTAAATAAGGTTTTCATATCTAATAAGTACAAAGACTAAGAGCTCGAAATGATCGACACGAACTCTATCATCTTTTCTTATTCATGGCCCCATCGATCGATGCGATGATTTCGCCAATGTCAAATTAATATTCAAAAATCTTGTGCCGAAATGTCGGCAACGTTGTACGGTAGAACAAGGTCAAAAGACCCCCTCTAACTAGCCGACGGATATCGATATCCCTCAGAATCCGCCAAGAAATCATTAATCGATGCCCAGGGTGCACCGGACCAAGCACTGCGCTTCCCCCGGACAGATCCAAAAACGAACCGCAGCTCTTGACCACACGCGGAGGTAACCCGTCCCCTTCTTCTTATACGTAACATTCGTACCGTGTGGCTTGTGCCAGACAAGGACATAATAAAAGTTTGCCTCGCCGCGTTTGACCCGTTCTGTGACAGACCCTGATTCCCGTTTAACATTGCGTGACAGGTTCTCAGCCAAATAAAAAGTAAAGAACTGCTAGCGAACAGGTGACGTCGGCTTAAAATATGCCTCTCCGTGTGTCTCCGCTACGCACACTTACACGAGGCAAGGCGTAGCTTAAACGTGCCTCAATATGCGCGTCGTAACTTATGACAGCCCTAAGCGACTCTAACAGTCGTCAGAGGCGTCGGAGTTTCACTTCTAGTACTACCTACCTACCTTAGCTTGGTTTTTTCAGACCATCTGTTACTTTACTTATTCCTTGAGGTGTAAAAGTAATAAACGGGCGTTTCGACGAATAAACCTCCAGTCAGTTACCTTTCATTCGCTCATAAAGTTTTACGACTTACCTGTAGCGAATGATCTTAGCCTTCAGAGAGTTGGGTCTTAATACTTAACTTCGGTAACGACGGGTGTAAGAAGTAATGACAGCTTGTCGTTAGGAGGACCTATATTTAGGGCATTAGAATAAATAATACCTATCTAGTAGAGACAAAACTCTGTAGTCTCTGTAGTCGAACACAGAGATATTTGTCCGCGATATTCAATTCAATACTTACAAATTTAGAAAAAAATAGCTCCATCAACTTTTTGATGATTCTGCCAATGTCGAGGTTATAAGAGATAAGACATGGCAAGTAGGTGGACGACTTGTTCAATAATCTGCCAGTTTTTGGACTACCGGTTACTATGCAATGAGGATACAAGTGGTTTCATCAACTAATCGACAATTAATACAATAGATGAAGAGGGTTTACAGTCTATTATGACTGCACACTACAGGTAAAAGTTAAAAAAGCGTATATAAAGGAACTTCTCGGAAGGTTTCTTTGAAGATAATTATAATAAAATTAGATACCTTACACATGTCAGGCGCAGTTTTGCTTCTAAATAAAATTATTTGTAATATACTTGTATTATTGTTGTGGTTCACTTGAATGCGAGGCGCGAAGCGACGAGACATGTAATTGGCCGCGACATAATTCCGTACTGGTATCTGATTGGTTGAATGTCAACCTCTTAATCAACGCCGGATGCGATCGGTCAACTGGATTTCAACCAATCAGTGGCTCGTGTTTGATTGGCCCACTGCGGAGATTTTAATGTTGCCTACTCAATCGCAGATGTATCGGTGCTATTCGTTATAGTAGGTACCTATGTGTATTATTGGCTAGGTTAGGTTAGAATTAAATTAGGCTAGGCGATATTTTTCCTGCTACTTCGTGACCACTTGTTGATAATGATTTTTCTGTGAACGCCAGTTGCTTCTCTTCCCGCGCAGATGTAAAATCCCATCACTACTTTGATTCCCCTTTCCACCTATACGCTCACAATCATGCTAAACGTGGCCTTTAGGTCTTGTTACCTTAGGCTCTGTCCACCCCGTAAGGGATGAAGGTGTCATTTATGTATACAAAGCAAGTTTTGTTAAGTTCTCAGGTTGCCAACGGGTTAGAAGTCATCAACCTAGTGCCGCAATATGATGCGACCTGCAGTAACTTTGGAATAATACTTAGGTAGTGTCGATTTCCTATAAAAGTCTTGATTTTACAAGACTGTTTTGGAATTTCATGACTAGTTAGAGACTTTATACATCTCTACTAAGTACTCGACTCGCATAGACTAATATAATTATAAGGTAAAGTCGTCACAATTTAAAAGGCCCGTTTTGACAGTTCACGCCCATGAAGTTCTCTATTTTTTACCGATCGAAATGTTCTGAAGGTAATTGCATTTTTCATTGATGGGTATCGCTCACTCAGCTAAATGCTGTGCATAACGATTTTTTCATATTGTCCACAGACTATTAATAATCGGTTAAGGAAAAAATAAATCGATAAAGATAGTTTTTTTTAAGGCCGACTCGCACTTGGCCGGTTTTATTTATGTTATTTAGACCAATTAATTACTGAATTTCACCAGCTGTGTAGTGATCTTTACTGAAAATTATGACCTTGGAGCTCAAAGCCGTAAACAATGGCAACACTGATTTCAATAGAATGGTTCGTCTTCACCATCTGAAGAAAATGATTGACTGAAGATTCACTTTCTAATCAGAACTTTAATCCAATGCGTCTTTACAATACATATTTAAATCGGTCAAATACACATGCAAACTTGAATCGATTTATCGTGAGTATCGAGTACCGAGTCATTCGGTGACATCACTAGTTACGTCAGGAAGACAAATGTCAAAACGGGCCTTTTAAATTGTGACGACTTTAGTACCTACTTAACTTGGGGACCTTATACATCCCTTTTATAAATGCAGCTATTATAAGTAAGGTAGAATTTAAGTATTGTTGTAAATTTATTTTATTCTGAAAAAAATACTTTCTGCCAAGTTTCTGGCGGCGCATTCTTCATGGCAATGATGGTCTTTTCGAATGCCGAACCCTTGGCGGCCTATTTGCAAAATAATAACTTTTCTTTTTTTTTAATTATTGAATGGAGAGAGAGATGTAATATTTTGCTTAACCATACCTAAATTTTGAAAGCATAGAATAGAGATAATGTTTTTGAAAACGACATTAGTGTACGAGCCGAGTGACAATCAGGGCCCTATTTTATAAAGCTACAAGTTACAATTTACAAGCGGAAGTCTCTTTCTGACCCTATGTGTTAGAATAAGTAAGAACATAGTAGAACGGAATCTCCCGCTCCGGCCGGACTCGAAGGTCACGATTTACAGTACTTGTTAAACGAGCGGCTCAGTCAGGCTGCCACGGCCGGCGTCGCCGCACGCGCGTTTGGCATTTTTGCGCGTTCCGTCCCGTAGGTAGGTACTCATCTAGTTTTACGTGAGCCTGTATGTATTTTAGTTTATATTTGTCGGTAAGTAATACTTACTTAAATCATCTTAAATGGCTTCTTTTGGTATGGCACTTGTAATAACTTCTTCCTTAATATAATATGTAGGTACGTACCTAATGATTTATAAATTTCATATTTTGTAAAACTAGAATAAAATAATGATTTCAAAGTAAATAAAAACTTATATTTTAGCGATATATATTGCACCAAATAAACCTTTTCCTTTCTTTCTTTCTTTCTTTTATATTATCTTTAGACGTAAGTATAATATTCAACGGTAAGCAACCCTAGCAATACGCCTGGACGACAGAGGGGCGTAACGACGTGAAGGGGGAAGTAGGTATATAAATGGCGGCGTTTTGGAGGCGGTCAAAAGAGATTCTTTTCTACCCTGTTATTATCTATTCTATGCCTATGTGTTAGATAGAGACATCCGCTTGTAAATTGTGACATGTACTTTATAAAATAGGGCACAGTAAGGCTGAGCGGCATTGAAACGCTAAGTATATGTACATAGTACCTATGTATGCATAATACTCGAGTTTCAGGTCAATTCTACGTATTCCTTTCCTAACGACGTTGCCGAAGCGTGGGCGTTATATTATGAGTCATGTTCTAGAATTACCTTTGCCTTTCAGACAGGGTAAATTATTCATTGTCTCACGACAAAGTAAACTATCAAATTCCCATTACAGACTGATCCATTTTTACTAAAATTGACGGACTATTTATTGATGTTAAATATGAGCCATTTTAATAGAAACTGGTGTTTATTAGGATTCTTACTGTCCCATAAGTCCATGGAGCCAGCCATGGATTTATCCTGGAAATTTACTCTATTGTTATTTTTCAACAATGTTTGTAACTATTATACTTTTACCCTCTTATTCATAAACGCTCTACTAAAGGCATCTGCTAACTTAGCAAACGTTTGTCCTTATCTGTCACTTCACTTTGACATTTACCTTTCACAGATAAGGACAAACGATTACTAAGTCAGCAGAAGCCTATAGAGCGTTTAATACCTGTTTAGTTATTCTTTTTTCATCCATGACCAAATTAATCCTTCTGCAATGGAATCAAAAGTCGAGTTAGTTTTTCATTTGTTTTTCCCGTGGCGTACAGAGCCCGCCACTTCATTTGTAGTGTGGCGGCCAAGAGGTTAAATATAAAACGTCTTAATTTCACAACATTACCTATAATATTTAATTATACGTTAAATATCGCATAGCAGTAGGGCTATGAGTCTCTCATGTACCACAATGTCAATTCAAAGGGAGCGGATCAGAATATATAAAGTTTAAAATGTATAATGGGTTAAAATGCATAATAGTTCAAAATGTATAATGGCATTTTCTGTGAAACTATTAGGTATATGATTTTTTTTGTAGCGTAATCTATAGATTGGTTTAGGTTAAGTTAGGTTTAGTTTATAACAATTCTGTTAATTCGCAATTTTCTGAATAAATCGCATTATATATTTTGAACCATTATGTATTTTAACCCATTATACATTTTAAACTTTATGGATTTTAATACGTACCCCAATTCAAATACTCAATTATGTAATCAAACAAACTGTTAGTCATTTTCCCGCTAGCTATACCTATTTGTTCTGAGTTCATACTGATTACCCACAGCCTCTCATTCCTCTTGGGCGTAATAAGGAAGGAATCTCCCCCCTCATTAGACCACAGAACTGGAAATATAGCATTTCATTGAAAAGATAAAATACGCAACTCGTGAATATTTAGTTCGGTCGGTACAGCTTACTTCTATATCATGTTGTCGTTAGGTTTAATGAAGTTTTGAGTTTCAAAGGGTTTATTTCGTGTCTAGGCTATAAAGGTAATAGTATAGCCTAGCCTGGATTCGTGTCTAGGCTGTAGTAATAAGGTATAGCCTAGATTTATGATACTAGGTGGAAAAAGCTGCTTAGTTTTAGCCTATAGTGTTATTTTTTTAACCCCCGACGCAATAAGTGGGGTGTTATAAGTTTGTCTCGCTGTGTCTGTCTGTGGCATCGTGTCTCTCAAACGGATAGACCGATTTTGATGTGGTTTTATTCTATTGAATCAGGCGTTACTTTGCGGAGGCCCATTTCAATGAACATAAAATATGTGTATGTGTGTGTGTGTAAACTCTTTATTGCACATAAAAATTTAAAAATACAGAAGTACACAGAAAATAATACAAAGGCAAATTACAAATATTTTAATGTTCAGTGGTTTTATTCATTCGAGAGCAGTTGCGGCGTTGGTTCTTGGCCATGTTTGGTAAAAATCGTTCCAGCAATTTGAAGAATATCAGTTCTTTTCCTAAATGATGTAGCCGGGTGCATTTTTGACTTTGTAATTTGTGTGCAATACGTAAAGCATGGCTTGCGACATGGAACATCAATGGTCTTTCCACTAAGACCCATGAAGTTAAACTATTCATGTCTCAACATAAACTAGACATTCTTCTTATCTCTGAAGCCCACTGTAAGGCTAATTCCATAATAAGGTTTCCTGATCACCACTGCTACATAACAAACCACCCAGATGGTACAAGTCATGCAGGATCTGCCATCATTATAAGAAAGTCAATTAAACATCATCAAATGCCTAACTATGAAACTGAACACATTCAAGCAACCACAATCACTATTCAAGACAAAACAGGAGACATAAATGTGGCAGCTGTGTATTGCCCACCTAAACATAAAATGACCGAGTCAATGTACTCAGATTTTTTTGACACTCTGGGACACCGCTATATTGTAGGCGGAGACTGGAATGCCAAGCATACGTTCTGGGGCTCCAGATTAACAAATACCAGAGGAAAGCAGCTGAAACGGAGTATAGATAGAAACAAACTCAACATCATATCCACAGGAGAACCTACAAATTGGCCAACTGATACTAAGAAGATGCCAGATCTTATAGATTTCTTTATTGCCAAAGGACTAACAAAGTTGTACATGAAACCCGAGTCCTGTTATGACGGTTCCTCAGACCACACTCCGGTGCTCTTGACAGTTAGTACCAAACTTGTAGAGGTCTCAAGATATGTAAGGCTGTGTAATAAACTTACAGACTGGAACACATTCCGGGAGCACATTGAGGAATCAATTAACATGAAAATGGCCCTTAAAACACCTGAAGATATAGATGAAGCAGCTACGTATATAACAAAGCTCATACAGGAAGCGTGCTGGTTAAGTACCCCTGAAATCCAGACCCGTAAAAGTGGTGGAGTAAACAACTATCCTCTAGAAATAAAAAAGGCTGTCCTAGAAAAGAGACGACTTCGAAGAGTCTGGCATCTAAGTAGGCTTACTGAAGATAAAATTAATCTTAACAAAGCTGTGGAAGACCTCAGGTCACTATTGCAAAACTGGCATGACAACTCATTCCAGGAAAAGCTAGAAAACCTGACTGCCACAGAATCTACAAACTATTCGCTCTGGAAAATAACCAATGGCTTTGACAAACCGCAAGCTGCTAAACCACCCTTGAAGTACGCTGATGGATGGGTGAGAAAACCACAGCAAAAAGCAGATCTATTTGCTGAACATCTTGCAAAGGTATTCCACCCAAATGATTCTGTGGATGAAGAGTTCGATGACCAAGTGAATGCAGCTCTAAACCGAGACTTCCAAATGGACCTGCCACCAAAACCAGTGTCAGTACGGGAAGTTTGGGGAGTAATAAAAGATTTAAAGGATAAAAAAGCGCCAGGTTTCGACTTAATAACCAAAGAGATCATTAGGCAATTGCCGAGAAAAGCTATAACCTACATCACTACAATATGTAATGGTATACTAAGAGTCCAACATTTTCCTGCGATTTGGAAAGTGTCCCAAATAATTATGATCTATAAAGATGGGAAACCACCGAGTGAGGTCACATCCTATAGACCAATAAGTTTGCTCCCAATACTATCCAAAATTTTGAAAAACTCCTTCTTCGGCGAATCCTTCCTATTCTAACAGAGAATGGCATAATACCCAGCCACCAATTTGGCTTTAGACAGCAACACTCCACTGTGGAACAGGTTCATAGAGTCTGTGACAAGATAAGGAAAACACTGGAAGAAAAAGAATGCTGCTCATTTTTTTAAAAATAGGCTGGGAATACTTAGAATCGATAACAGAAAACGTTGCAACAGTTTTTAGAATTTTTATCTGTTTATCTGTCTGTCTGTTTATCTGTTTGTCTGAATATTTGTGCGCGCATCACGTGAAAACGGCTGAACGGATTTTGTTGGAATCTTTACTAATCTGTTGAGAAAATCACCGGCCAGGTTATAGGCTACTTTTTATCCCGGAAAATTGCACAGTTCCCGCGGGATAGCGATGAACATGTCGAAAATCGCAACTGCCTAAAGTCGCAACGTATATAAATATTGCTTCAGTAGGTATCATAGAGGTGCACTAAGGAGGGATTTTCAAAATTCCCACGGGATTTAATATCGTTTATTATATATAAAAAATACCAATTAAATGTCAGAATAGGGGTGTCAAGTGCCTGTTCAAATATGCATAGCAATATGTGACTTTTGTCAATAAATGAAGTCTACGCGGACGAAGTCGCGGGCAAAAGCTAGTAGGTAATAAATAGAAACGGAATCATAGATAACCAACACTTAATATAACTGGAACTTAGCAGAGAGTGGCGAAACAGGCCCTTAATGCGATTCAGTTCCGATTCAGTTCAGGTTTTAGCTGTCATTTTTAGTATGGATCTGACAGCGAGCGAACCTAAACTAAGTCGGAATTGATCGCTTAAGACGTCATGGTAAGGCCCCAGCTATCTTACATACATACATACACAAATCAAGTCTATATCCCTTACGGTGTAGACAGAGCCTAAGGTAACAAGACCTAAAGGCCACGTTTAGTATGATTGTGGCGTATAGGTGGCAAGGGAAATCAAAATAGTCAGTTATCTATGATGACGTCTCTGTCTGTTTCGTAGTAATAAATAGAGACAGAATCATAGATAACTGACAGTTAAGAGGACTAAACAGGGAATGGTGAAACAGGCTCATAAACGTGACTATTTTAATTTCATCTTGGTAGGTACTTCATTAAAATGCGCTGCGCTCTAAGAAGTTGTTTCGTTCGTCTTTATTCCCTAGAATTCAATTAAAGTACGCTCCTTTAGCACTTAATGTCGACTTTATGGACAGTTGTAGCGTATCGAATGGTTGTATGTTTCTTTATGTGACAATTGTCCCGTCATCCGTAAATTGTTACGTCATTGACTACGAAAAGATCAGGGGGCTTACCATGACGTCTTAATGCGATTCAGTTTAGGTTCGCTCGCTGTCAGATCCATACTGAAAGTGACAGCTAAAACCTGAACTGAGTAGGAATTAAGACGTCATGGTAAGGCCACAGTGTGTTGTTTTTAAGGCGCTGTCAACAGCAAATGACCTGGAGCAGCGCCACTCTTCACACATACGGTTCACGTGCCTGTTAGTGAAAGAGAAGAAACTATTCCGGCAGCTTGGCGCGCGTCTAAAATCTTGCAAATAAGACACAAATTATAAGAAATAAACAAAAGTATGGATTATTTGTGAAATATGACTCGTTAGCCGTTTAGGTACGCATATGTTGACTTTATGTTTTTAATTGCAGACCCATACGTCGAAAAAATAAAGACATAGAACCGTTTAATGGTGATTTTAAGACCAATCTTTGCAATTATTTTCTATCGAGCCGATTTTGTTCAATTATGTATCGAGCCCGTCTAGCGTGTTTGAAATATGATGAAAATTAACATTATATTTTTTTGTATTTTTTTTACATACATACATACATATCGTCACGCCTCTTTCCCACAGGGGTAGGCAGAGACTACTTTGTTCCACTTGCTACGATCCTGACATACCTCTTTCGCTTCATCCACATTCATCAATCTCTTCATACATGCTCGTCGGTTTCGGGTACTCTTGACCTGGCCTTTTTCCAAAACGTCCCTAATTTGATCATGGAACGTCCGCCTAGGCCTTCCCCTCCCAACGCACCCATTCACACTCGCCGTATAAATCTGTTTAGTTAATCTTCTTTCATCCATCCTCTCTACGTGACCAAACCAACTAAGCATACTTTTTTCTATCCTAGTCACTATATCTTCTTTCACACCAGCACGTTCCCTTATCACACTATTCCTTATTCTATCTTTCAGTGATACACCTTCCATACTTCTTAACGCTCTCATTTCTACCGCATTTATTCTACTTTCATGCTTCTTTTGCCATACCCAACTTTCGCTACCGTACATTAGTGTTGGAACGAGCACCCCTCTGTGAACAGCCAGACGCGCCTTCTTTCTTGTATTTTGCCTTCTTGTATTTTTTTTGTGTGCAGTTTTTCTTAAAAAAGTGTTTAAATAACATCAATTTCAACAAAATTAGGTGTTGTCAGCCTCTTAAACGGACTATAAAGCCACACAGTCTGATCCCATGCAAATTGGGCTGGCAACTTAGGTATCGATCGGTTGGCACGCCGCCAAGTGGTCACTAAACGGTAGACTGCCACGGGCCGCGAACTTTCTACTAAGTCACCGAAAGCAAATGCCTCACCTATTAACACATTGAATCAAATAAAAAACGTTTGATTTACCTATCTATTGTTTTTTTGGCAGCATAGCACAGTTAAACACGTCTCATGCGTCTGTATGAAGAGATTGATGAATGGGGATGAAACGAAAGAGGTATTGTCAGGATCGTAGCAAGTGGAACAAAGTAGTCACTGCCTACCCCTGTGGGAAAGAGGCGTGACGGTATGTATGTATACAAGAAGTCTTAGGATTATTTCAGAATATTTCGGCAATAGGGAATATTATGCATATTTTTTTACATATCACATTTCTTAATATAGATAGATAGATAGATAGTATTTATAGAATAGTATTTAGAGATAGTATATAATATGAAAATATCGTTACAGAGATGACAGAAAGTTAAATTAAAAGTAATAATCGGTCAAGAAATACCTACGGAAAATATGAGTTTCAAACTACTAATTAGTCAGCGATTAGAAAGAGAGATCCGATATGGCATTTGTGACATCATAAACTACTACGCCCTTATAAACTCCGTATTAAAATGCTATATTGTTTATTACATAAATGAGCTTTTAATGAAAGTCATGGAAAAAACCTTGAATATTCCTTCAAAGATTTTCAGTTGTAATTTTCGATTCTAAATTTGACCATTTGACGCCGTGCGCTTCAAACATCAACCAATGTATAGATTTATGGAATCATTTGGCAAAGACAGTTATAAAATGCTGTAAAACTACAGGGATGTTCAGTCAAATTAACCATACCACCTGCTAAGTATACTGGATTAGTTTTGAGAGGAACACCCAAATACTCCGAAATATTTAATTCCAAATTTACTAATTCCGATTTTTAAAACTCCGAATTTCATAATTCCTAAGAAATAAAATTCCGATTACTAAAAAACACGAAATTTATTTAACCGAATTTCAAAATTCCGATTGTATATTATTCCGATTTTTATAACTCCGAATAATGAAAAGCCCGAAGTGTCATTGGCCCGAAAAACAAAATTCCGATTATCAATTTTCCGATACTTCATTACTAATTCGGAAATTTGATATTCGGGATAATGAAATTAGTGTTTTCAATAATCGGAATTTTGTTTATTAGGAATTGGATTAATTTAGGTTTAGGTGCGGCGGGGGTGGCCCTTGAGTTTTGAAAATCGGTGTTTTAATAATCGGGATTCGTATTTTTGATATTTTGGATTATTATTCATTCGGACTTCTTATTGTTCGGTGTATTGAAATTCGGAATTTTGAAAATCGTGATTGTAAATGTTAGGCATTTTGAATTTTCGGATTTATAAAAATCGGAATAATGAAAATTGGAATACTTATAATTCGGAGTTAAAACCTTCGGAATTATAATAATCGTAATTATGAAATTCGTGATTCCGATAATCGGAATTTAGTTTTTCGTATTTATGTAGTGTACCCAGTTTTGAGAGACAGTGTAGACCTATAACTATGTAGACGTATAAAAAGATAGGGTATATTTACCTCTCTCTCATTTATCTCATTTCCCCATTTTAGCTACAGCAACCCAAAAATAACACTGAAAGCGTCCGCCTCCCAGCTGGCACTATGAATACCCTATAAATACTTGTATATCTTCGGCCTATTCCAGTCCAGTTATATCATATTGAATGCCCCGACACAAACGAGACGGTTTCCCGTGTGATGAGAATAGAGGTGGCAAACAGTGTTGTGTTATTCTTAAATAGCTGTTATTGTGAACTGTTGTCTGTTATCCTGTTATATTGCTGTTTTACATAACGATAATGATAATGATAACGATAAATAATTGTTATACTTATTTCGTCGCGATCGCAGCGTAATAAAGACGTACAGGAACAAAAGCAAAACAACGCTCTATTACCTTGTTTGTTATTGTACTGACTGAAAACAAACATCAACAGCTAATAATGATACCAAAAGTCAGTTATTTGAATTGCGATTGCGATGCGAGCTCGCGCGTATAGCGCTATCTCTCGCACACACCTACTTGATTTGTTGCGCACTCGCTTGCTCTTCTATGCCAAGTGCGTCAACAGTGCGCTGCGCGTATGTACAACGTTGACAGCAGACAACGAATAATGATAACATGATAGTTGACGATTCGATAATGTGTTGTTCGTTGCGTGCAAATAATGCATTACGTTATCTGCTGTTGTAATAACGACCACCACTAGATGAGAGACGGCTGATATCCGCTCGAGGCACAAATAATAATTCCGTTTGCGTCTCCCTTCATAGCTGTATAGGATTATATGGAACGTGGTGAGATAGAGTTGTTTGAAATTTGTTTTGATCTAATGATGTAGAGTTAGTATTGGGTTTTAAGGTTTATTCCCACTGAGCTGGCAACGTCGCATTTTTGGTGTTTTTTGCGATTATTTCGTAGAAATTTAGTGAAAGTTTGGAATGTGCTTCTGTTGTGTTTTTCGTTTTTAGGGTATCAATGTGTCAATGCAGTAATTAATCGTGATGGACTTTTATTTTCTTATTAATTAAACGAGATATCCTTATTTCCCTTTAATACGAAAGTAAAAGTCAATCGTGATTAATTATTGCATTGGACATATTAATACACTAAAATCGAAGATCTCGTAAAGACTAAATTTTTAACCTTTATTCAATTTCTGTGAAATAAATCGTAAAAATCACCAAAAAATGCAACGTTGCCAGCTCTCAAAATGACGCTCTCAAAATGTAATTTTTTAAATTTGACGCACATTATTCATTCTCGTCTCTCTTTTTCTAGTGTCTAGGTAACTATTATATTTGAAACGTGCTCTTATCTGAACGTTACGTGAGGTATAGCGATATAAATTCTAGACGTGTTAAAAAAGGGGAATAGTTTGCTTTAACCTTAGAGTACCTACATACGACAGGATTTGCTTTTAGCGTATCTTTACTCTTATATTTGATTGTCATCTCTACATGATGTATATCAATTTGAAAGATACTCGGCGGAGATAGAAGCAAATCACATTTGACTTGTATGTTTATGTTGATCATTATGCTGACATTGTATGAAATATCGGTCTTATCAGTCTGAGCCGCTAGTGTAAGTTTTCGCATATAAAAACGTCTCGAACGCGTAAGCGTAAACGCCTCATTTACTATGGAAAAATTTGCAGCGCCACTTGCGGATCGAAACGGCAACAAACTGTTCTCATAGTATTTGACATTATAACGCAAACACGGTCGAGACGTATTTTGTGACCGAAAACTAACACTAAGCATACTGTAATATGTACTACGGCGTAGACGTTCGTAGCAGTTTCTACGCTGTAGCATACAGCGCGTAGCACTTGCACCATAGAAAGTTTAAGCTAGTACTTTAAGGTGCCACCACACCGCCGCTTAAAAATCGGTGACGTTACGGAATCGCAACAAAATGTATGAAGAAACGGTGAGAAAACGTGACGCATACGGCACGTCACTGCGTATACGCGGCGGTTTGGTCGCACCCTTATTTTATTTTGGCACTCGTAGAGCTTAACTCTATACAGACACACAGGCTTCAAGATTAGGCTTGGAACAGTTCGAGATAGGTACAGTCAAGGGCATAAATATATATACATTCCCAAGGCGTCAAATACAACTGTACAGTTGATTAGCCAGAAATATCTGTACAGTAATCCGGTCAATTATTATGTGATCATTTAATTAGTCAAAAAGATCTAGACATTTACATGGCCATAAATAAATGTACAATGTCAGTCAAATATATGTAGGCAAATTAGGAGGCCAGAAATATCTATACAACCAACTCTCACATACATAAGAACAAAACCCAACAATATCTATACAGTCAAGGGCAATAATATCTACACATATCTAACAGTCAAATATATCTATACAACAAACAAACAAGTTTTCTAATTTTGAATTATGACAATCACCGAAAAGAGTACCGTTCTGTCATGATCGCTTTGTCCTTTTCGTTTTGATCGTGACGTCATTGACGTGTCATTTGTTTTACCTTTCAGCCTATTATTTTAGATTCTGTTCCACAGCTATATATCTACCATACAAGATTTTCATGTGGCTTTTCTCGTAAATATTACGTTACCGTTTGTCCGATGCTGAATTTTGTTTGTAACATATTAAGAGCTACTTACTAGAGGTAGTTTATAATAATAACTTTCTTTCGATTTCGCTAATTTATCTAATTTCGTAAAATCACACACGTGGTTAAAAATAACACTTAGATTTTTATTGCATAACTAGCTTCTGCCCGCGACATCGTCTGCGTAGAATAGGCAATTAGTTAACAATTTATTTATTCTGTCACGTGAACCTATGTGACAATAGGGAATATTCATAAAAAACAAAATTGTGTTTAATATTTTTTTCTTGAATCTTTATTATCGATTATAATTAAAAGATTTTTTTTTATTCAGTTATGAATTAAACCCATAAAAAAATTGTATAAAAAATGAAAAATATGGTTGGGAAATTTAAACTTACGAAACGCGTCACCATTGGTTAAAACGAAGTGTGACGTCAGATGTCACAAATTGGATTTATCGGCGTTGATATTCGTACTGTTTGTGAGAAAATTGGTTTAAAAACTGTATTCCTGAGGTGATTTCTAGTGAATCTATATTTGATGTATCTTCCTTTACCTGAAATTTATTTCAGATGATTAATCATCATCATCATCAATCATCAAAATTTCGTAAAATCTCAATATGAATATGAAAGGTTTTAAAGAAAGTTTTACCGAACTTTTGTAAACTAGCTTAGGTTAGTTTTAAAGTGAATTTTGTACTATTTAAAATCTGTGATCTCATTCTGTTTAGCAATTAAAACTGGACGTGTGTACGTAGGAATGAAGAAGTAAACTAGCCGCCCGGCCTGGCTTCGCACGAGTAGATATTTAACAGAATATATATATCAAAAACTATATTTTTGTGTCGGGGCATACTGAAAAAACTGGCCAAGTACGAGTTTGACTCGCGCACCGAGGATTCCTTACAAATTCGGCTAGCTAACATAATATCCATTTTTAGCAGAGACCTGGTTCTAAGCAAAATGTACGCAGCGTGAGGTCATTTTATACTGGTTATTTATATAAAAGTGACATTATAAATTTAGATTTTGAAAAAGTAGTTATTGTGATATAACTGTAATAGTTAAACATATAGTATAGCAGACTTTTTTGTAGACAATGATGTCTCCTATAAAACTGTAGTACATTACTTTGCTATAAATTGTCAACAGTTTCTGCAGCCGTACGCAATATAAGGATTATTTTGGATTTTTTTTCACACCTTGGGTGACATTATCGAAGTTTTCATACGTATCCCTAACTTTTTGTAAATATTCTATAGCCTATGTTACTCGGGGATAATGTAGCATTCTAATGGTGAAAGAATTATTAAAATAGGTCCAGTAGTTTTTGAGTGAATCTATAACAAACATACAAAAATACAAAAAATACTCATTTTTCCTTAATAATATTAGCGTAGACAAACACGGGATATGACAAATAACATCGAAAGCGCGCGCACAATGGCGGCGTTTTGAACGGCGCAAATTTATTCGATGTTTTAAATTTCACTTTAATAAATAATTTGAATATTTTCAAGCCTGTTTATATTTTTTTCTGTGTTATAGAGATGCAAATTATTATTATAAGTAATAAACAAAAAACATGAATATTCCCTATTGTGCCTTTAGAAGCACAAAAATTATGTTGGAGTCCTACCGAAAGCTCGTCTCCTGGTCCGCGTACGCCATTCGAGATCTTTTTGAGCCCATCGGCCATCGGTCCTGCGAGCAATGTGCCCCGCCCACTGCCACTTCAGTTTCGCAGTTCTTCGGGCTATGTCGGTAGCCTTAGTTCTACTGCGGATATCATCATTTTTGATTCTATCCTGCAGAGAAAACCCAAGCATAGCCCTCTCCATAACCCTCTGAAGTGACTTTGAGCTTCCTCATGAGGCCCATCGTTAGCGCCCATGTCTCAGATCCGTATGTCATCACTGGCAACACACACACTGGTCAAAGATTTTTGACTTCAAACACTTCAGCCATTTGGACGAAAAGACACTGCAAAGCTTCCCGAACGCTGCCCAGCCGAGTTGGATTCGGCAAGTAATCTCTTTCTCGAAGTTGGACCTACCTAACTGGATCTAATGAATGCCCTTGACTGTATAGATATTTTTGGCTCGGGTTTTGTTCTCATGTAAGTGAGAGTTGTGTGTATAGATATGTTTGACTTGGGTTTTGTTCTTATATAAATGAGAGTTGCGTGTATAGATATGTTTGAGTTGCGTTTTGTTCTTATATAAATGAGAGTTGCGTGTATAGATATGTTTGACTTGGGTTTTGTTCTGATATAAATGAGAGTTGCGTGTATAGATATTTATGGCCTCCTAATTTGCCTACATATATTTGACTGGCATTGTACATTTATTTATGGCCATGTAAATGTCTAGATCTTTTTGACTAATTAAATGATCACATAATAATTGACCGGATTACTGTACAGATATTTCTGGCTAATCAACTGTACAGTTGTCTTTGACGCCTTGGGAATGTATATATATTTATGCCCTTGACTGTACCTACTAATATTACAGTTTTTTTTTTTTTAAAAAAAGATTAACTAAACAGATTTATATGGGGAGTGTGAACGGATGCGTTGGGAGGGGAAGGCCTAGACCAGCGGTCGTCACACTTTACTGGCCAAGGGCCACATATGACAGTGTGAGTTCCAGGGCCGGGCCGCAGAGTATGTGAAGGCGCTCCAAGAGCTTTTGCACACTTATACATAATGTATTCATCTTATTTCGTTATTTGAAACAATTTACTTTGCCGCGGGCCGCACAAATAACGGCCGCGGGCCGCAGTTTGACGACCACGGGCCTAGACGGACGTTTCGTGATCAAATTAGGGACGTTTTGGAAAAAGGTCAGGTCAAGAGTACCCGAAACCGACGAGCATGTATGAAAAGTGTGAATGAGGATGCGAAAGAGGTATATTAGGATGGTAGCAAGTTGAACAAAGTAGTCTCTGCCTACCCCTGTGGGAAAGAGGTGTGACGGTATGTATGTAATTTTTTTAATAATGGCACTATCCGTCGGGGCTGTTATATTATTACAAGGTTAAAATTATGAAAATTCGTTTGATGGTACAAGTGTATCCTAGTTGGCATATAAACTAACTAGCTTCTGCCCGCGACTTCGTCTGAGTAGAATTAGCAATTGACATGTTTATCGCTATCTCTCGGGAACTGTGCAATTTTCCGGGATAAAAAGTAGCCTATGTTTCAATCTAGGGTACCAGCTATCTTCGTTCCAAATTTTATCCAAATCCGTCCAGTCCTTTTAGCGTGAAGAAGGAACAAACATACACACTCACTCACTCACATCATCACATCGTAACATCGTCACAAACAAAAAACTTTCGCATTTATAATATTAGTAGGATTCTTCTTCAGCCTTTGCTTCTCAATGCCTCTCGGTAGCTCTCTCTCTGACCAATTTATTATGACACTACTCACCTACAAAATTTCCATACATTTTTTGTTTCGTGTTTAATTACGTAGCTTTTAAACACTCGACAAATTATCCCGTAACCGTTACGAAACTTGAAATCCCTTTGTCTAAGATTTAGAGCTAAAATGGATGTAAAATAGCACTGTACTACTCTGACTTTGAAACGGCGTTCGGGTTGTTTCGTGCAAGTTCGTGAGTGCTCGGCCGTGTCTGCGAGACAGCGAGAGTACAAGACGGGCGCGGGGGAGTAAGATGGAAGATAATGCTGACGGGCTGTACAAATACAGGTGAGATTTAGTTAATACGGTTAAGGTAATTATTTTACTAAGGTATTTTGTGTGTTTAGAGGTTAGGGGTGACAAATAGTTAAGGTGATCACATCATGCCGAAATTGGGACCCTTATTTGCGCTGTCTGTCTGCGGCTTAACTCAAAGACAGAAGAAAGAAGAATTAGTATCAAAAATTACAAAAAAGTAGTGGAGAAAGCATTGAACAATTTTTTTTAAGGCTACTCTTCGTATAGGTTTACATTTTATACTAGTGGTGACTATTTTTCATAGGTTGCAAGGACGATGATAAAATTAAGATTGATAATTAAGGAACACGGACGATGATAAAATTAAGATTGATAATTGACAAGCGTTTCCATTCCCAGCTGTCTGAATAACAAAGGACTAATGGAACCGCTTTGTGCAAATTTTGGGGATGCTAACAACATAAGGGGGAAAACCTGTCTACGTCAGGTAGGTAAACTATGAAAAAAGGGAGCTGGAGAGTGTGCGTATGATAATGAGGTAATTGTAGGTAAGTGAGGTATATAGTACCTCATTAGGTAGTGCAGTTCCGAAGCACACTGCGCAGTGTAACCTGTAGAAAACCGAAAGGCGACATGTAAAGTAACCTACGCTGCCAACCTGTAGGCTTATTGTCTAACTCGCTCGCAATTGCCATCGTGTTCATTTTGACAGTTCTTGTATGAATGTGACAGCTAGCTGATTCCGATGCCAATTGTCAGCCCATACATGAACTGTCAAAATGAACACGATGGCGATTGCGAGCGAGTTAGACAATAAGCCTACTGGTTGATGACAAAGTTGGAGACAAAACACTGGCGGGTTGGAGATTTGGGGTTAGAGTTATGTAGAGCTCTTTAAGTCTGTGCCTAGTAGGAAAACAAGGAAGGATTATTTTATTAAATATTCAAAGGCTTTGCGTAATTACTCACGCTTACTCCTGGGAGCTACTTGTTGGCCTTCTTGGGTCTTACCTTCGTCTTACCGACGTCTGAGATGATTAATTGACGCGATGACGCTTTGAGACTTAAGCCTCGGTTCAAAATTGAATATGTATTACATTTACCTAATTTATGTGTATTTGTGTGTTTTGGAGGTACGGTCAACCAAATGGAACCCTGGGCCACTGTATAACTTTATCGCAATAAGTGATCGGCTTGTTATTTGTGTCTGTGTGTAAAAGTACACCGACTGGATTGTGAAAAGGTGTGCCTAGGGTTCCATTTGGGTGACTGTACCTATAGTTTACCTGTTTCTTAAACTTTTTACAATCACTTTCAGCACTTTAAAATGGCCCATGGACCCTTATCAAAGATAATTATGAAAAGAAAACAAGGCCAATTATTAAAAACCTATTATAACTAATGTTCGTAGGCGTTTTCGTTACAAAGCGGAAAAACGCTGCTACCGGCTACAAGCGTAGCACGTGGCAATGTGTGGCAGCAAATGTGTTAGGGCTGACCCCTGGCACACAGCTTATGGACCCCACTTTAAGAAACCCTGCTATAGTGGAAACACTATCACTATTTTCCTGAGAAAATCATCGTAACTGCTCAACAACGACCTTTCTGTCAAGTATTTTGTGCGCCACACCGTCGGCATCGTTTCTTCTCTTTCACTCACAGGCACACTAACAGCATGTGTGAAGAGAGCTCAAGGTCACCTGTCAGCATCTGATGTTACTCTAGTTACCCGAGTTATATTATTACAACATTTGGGGGTTGTTTTCCCTCCAGCATGCAGCGTGGGCGTCTGATTGATGAGAATAAACCTCACAAAAAAGACAAAAACACCGACCCTTTGTGCACGCTTTCAGAAAAACTGACTTTAATTATTTCCTGGCCTTTAGAAGAAAAAAGTAATCGAATGGACGGCTTTGTTAAATCTGCGACACAATGCCTTTGTCCTGGAGTTTGCTGAAACACAGAACGGTTCAAGTAATTACGATGTAGTCTTTAAAGATTTAAAGATCAGGGGCCTTACCATGACGTCTTAATGCGATTCAGTTTAAATTCGCTCGCTGTCAGATTCATACTAAAAGTGACCGCTAAAACTTGAACTGAGTCGGAATTAGGACGTCATGGTAAGGCCCCAGATTTACAGTTCAGCTAGAAACTGGAAGCGAAGTCAAGATATAAGTAATAAAAAATACTTGTAGAACATGAAGTCTATTTTTAAGATGTAGGTCAGATCTCTAATGTAGATTTTCAGCTATTTTCCATGGTCATTTAATTATTTTAATTCTTCTAAATTGTTTATTTTATTGACTTTCTGCTAATTATGGTCTTTACAAAAGCTCTTGTAACATTGCAACTACGCTTGTTGTGTCATTCAATTACGCAAGAGTCATTATGATTTTAGCTCTAAAGTATTATATAAAATTATAAGTTATACAAACCACTGAAACTAGAGATTAGAAATTGGAAAGTCGTACCTTGATAATTATTACCTACCTTACTTCACCACTTGTTACTTGAGGGAGTTTTTTTTTAATTCTCACGACATAGACTGCATGAAGTAGGTATTTTCAATTGTTTTTTTTTATAAAAGTGTCTTGAGCTTTTACTAAACATTAGGTACATAATATTGCTGTCTTTGAGAGTTATTGATGGTGGTATTACTAAAGTTCTTTATCTCACTGGCACTCATCCAAGGTTATCTGTAGAGCTTTCCTGAACTTTGAACTTTGGATTCGCAAATATTAGGAGGGTGGTTTTCTCCGTACTTAAGTAGGTACTTCAATATTCAAAGCTAGCACTGCCCTACATAACTTATCTGCTTTTGTGTACTTTAAAGTATGGCGTAGGTTAGGTACAGTTACTATGTCGGCAAACGTTGTAGATGAAGGCCATATGCACGGTGGGACGACGACATAAAAAGAATAGCTGGATCCTAATGGCAAGAGATTGCTGAAGACCGAAACAAGTGGCAGTCTATGGAGGAGGCCTTCACTTAAAAGGGGTTCCTGTTGACTAATAACTATAAGAATAAATTAAACTGAATAATTGATGAATTGATAATGATAATAATAGTGATAATAAATTGTAATAACCTAATAAACGTTTAAATAATTCAAGTTAAGGACATGATATTGTAGAACATAAACCTATTTCATTGTAAATTTATTATATTAGACATTTGCATGATAACCTAGCAGGAAATAAAAGGCTTTTTCATTTTTATTTTTATTTATTTTGTACTAGGTATGTCGGTATAAAATAATAAGTTATGTTTTTATAAATTAGCTACTTTACCCGCTACGGAACGGAGAAGGTATGTGCGTTTAGGGTGAGAGGTTTGTTTGTTTGCTTGTGCGTTTGTCTGTTTGTGGAACGTTCGTTTTCACGTTCCCCTTTATCTCCTAACGGTTCGACTTGATTAAGTGAGTCCGACCCGATTTTTTTAAAGACAACTTATACTTTCTAACTACATAAATACTGATTAATTACGTCTTTATCCCTTACGGGGTAGACAGGGCCTAGGGTAACAAGATCTAAATACCACGTTTAAATAGCATGATTGTGGGCGTAAAGGTGAAAAATCACAAATCAAATTAGTGATGGGTTGCTAGCTGCATCGTATATAACATGATTGATTCCTAGGATTTTCATCCATTCCTTTTATGGTCGGCGAGGGAAGAAAAGCGACTGTCACTTTGCACCCAGACCAGCATAAAAGGCTAATACAAATAATAATTAAGACTAATAGACTTTTCTTGGTCGGATTAATTGGAAATCTACACAATTTTGCGGTAGGGCCTTGTGCAAGGTCCGTCCGGATCGCTACCACCATCTTACTCGCTAATCCTGCCGCTAAGCAGCAGTGCTTGCGCTGCTGTGTTCCGGTGTGGAGAGTAAGCCAGCCGGGGAAATTACGGGCACGACAGGCATTTCATCTAAGTCCTCTAGGTTGGCAATCTAAAATCCCTCCGGGGTTGCGGGTGTCTATAGGCAGTAATTTCTAAACGACACTGAAAATTAGAACACATAGAAAAATCCGAAAAGTAAAGCTATGGCCGGGAATCGAACCCGGGTCCTCGTCATTCCGTGACGCGTGCTATACCCCTACACCACCCATAGCAGGTACCTGCTATGGGTGTTGTAGGGGTATAGCACGCGTCACGGAATGACGAGGACCCGGGTTCGATTCCCGGCCATAGCTTTACTTTTCGGATTTTTCTATGTGTTCTAATTTTCAGTGTCGTTTAGAAATTAAATTTCTAACGGTAAAACGTAAAAAGTAAACATTAAAAATCAAGAAGTAAATTTCTTGATTAATTTGATATTTTCTATAGGCAGTGGTGATCGCTTACCATCAGGTGACCCACTTGCTCGTTTGCCTTCCTATTGACATAAAAAATATATGTATATAATGTTTACACAACACACGTGTAAGGTGGATGACAATACAAAAACCGTCAACAAAAAGGCTTTATTCGTTTTTATATCAATTAACAAATTTAATTCACCTTTCATATTTCACCCGGAAAGGTTTGCGTGGGTAATATTTGGTGAATTTCATTTATAGAATTTAGCGAGATGCGGGCGTATTGTTATTGTTTGTATAATCCTCTTACAGGATTCAAAAGGGCTCAAGGGCGACACGCTTGGATGGAATGCTTTCGCGTATTTCTTGGAAATATAGCCGCCATTCCATACAGAGCAACGTGGGAAAGCTGCCCACTTTAAACAAATTTACGATGGAAAAATGAGTGTTTTTCTGGCGTATCATTTTTGTCTTGAAAAATTAAAGACAAACAAGCGCCAAATCATCATGTACATTTAATTTTAATTACCTTGTTCCGTGGTTAAAAAATATCGAAACGAAACGTTCATATTTCATCGCACAAAACTAATCATGCCGGGATTAGAATACGGCAACATTTCAAAACAACATAAATGTTGTAGTGACCACATAAATGTACACAAATATTCGACCTTGCTACATTTGCAATATGGTACAAAATCAATTGAAGTCATTAAAAATTATAATTGTTTTAAATTCCTCATAGGTAAAAAACATAAAACTGATTCATTTTGTAGTAGCTTACCTATAAACCTTACTCAAAGTAACTCATTATAGCCCTTGGCTTTAGCCGGGTAGTAATATTGTACTGAATTTCATTATAACCCGCCGGTTAGTAATATGAATCTCACTTCTCATAGTTCTTATTGTCATACTCTTAAAGTCTAATTTCGTAAAAATCTTACAGCTCCGAAAATCGAGATGGCCATGCCACGGCAAGCGGCGGCGTTCGATTTTCAAACGAATAAAACAAAAGCCGCGAGTGTTTTCTGGCGCTGTGATATAGTTAGGTACGCATTAGAACTCCTAAGATTCCAAATAAAAATATTACAACTGGACTAATGTCTCAAATAATATTTTTTACTTTTAATTTTGTTTTACCTACAGTTGTTAAAATGAAATTCTTTCTCTAGTTGCCTTGGTTTTTATTGTCTCGCAAAAGGTGAGAAAAGTAGAGTATACTCCTCGGGGATAAAACTGTTTATGTCTTGGGTGCGCTTAAATTCTTCGCTCCTCTCAGGATTCAATATCGCACCCGTGACATAATACAGTGCTTTATCCCCTCGGTGTACAATCTACTATTAGTAGCCCACAATCATGTCTTGTTACCTTTAGGCTCTGTCTACCCCATAAGGGATAAAGACGTGATTTATGTATGTAATATTAGAGTTTAGTAGAGCGTGCACAGATTCTGACCACTTTACACTCAGCACAATTTTTCAGCACTCAAAAGATAAACTCTCGAGTCGCTAACTTACTTATAGGTAAATCAAATTTATAATGCCGCTTGCTCCTTCTAATGGATGACAAGAATTAGGTAACCCTTATAATAAATGGAGGTTGCTTTTCGACGAAGCGCTTGGTCAGTAACATAAATCCGCCTGAATTAATTCGCTAGAAAGGTTCTTTTATCCAGACGGTGGTCGGATTTAGATCAATGTCAGCGGTAATTTGCTATGCCCTAGTGGGGCTGAGAACTTAATCTTAGTCTTAATGCATTAAAAGGCGACTAGCTTTTTCCCGCGACTTCATTATTATTATTCTTATTATTATTATGAGCCCATTGTGTCCCACTGGTGAGCAAAGGCCTCTCCCCAACTCTTCCACTGCTCCCGGTCTGCTGCGGTAAGAATCCAGTCGTTCAAGAAGGCGTCTAACTCGTCCCGCCATCGCCGTCTAGGTCTACCGGGCCGCCGGTTTGAGTTAGTGGGACTCCACTTGGTGGTTATCTTGGCCCATAACTCATCCGGCATACGGCAAACATGACCAGCCCAGTCCCATTTCAACTTTGCCGCCTTTCGACCAACGTCTGTGACTTGAGTCATGGAGCGCAGGTCGGTGTTCCGGAATCGATCCACTAGTTTTACACCTAGCATGCTGCGTTCCATGGCTCGTTGGCAAACCCCGATTATGGACTTGAGAGCCTCTGTCAAAGACCAAGTTTGAGCACCGTAGGTAAAGTACGTACGCACATGTCCATAGGCTTATTTATAAAAAAAGGGGAAAGTTGCCTTTCATCAGGTGTTTCATGGAACAATAGCTCCTCCAGGCGTTTTCTGTCCGTCTTTCGACTTCTTTTTGCTGTCGAGCCTGGAAGGAAACTAATTAACCCAAGTAAATGTACTCCTGGACATATGCGATATGTTCTCCGTTTATCTCGATCCTATGTTTGATGCTATGCGTTTGATGCGTTTGACGTGACTTCATCTGCGCTGATAAACATCAGAAACACAAATACTCCCTTTATCCACTCATGTCTTCAAGTCTTGATTTCCTATCCCGCGGGATATTAAAAAAATCCCTTCTTAGAGCACCTACGCGATCCTCAAGGAATAATATGGTCTTCTAGAATATTTTTTTTAATAACAGTTACGGAGCGACTAAAATTTACTTCTTATCTCTATTTGGCTTATTTGGTCATCTTAACTTCCAAGTTTGTCACCTGACGTTATTAACTAATTCAATCACGTTATAAATCAAATCCATCAACCATACCCACCACTATACCACCAACCAAACCATTTTAATTTTACCCCCTCGGGCCATTTTAATTAAACTTTTTAAAATAGCCGAATTTATATTTTTATTCGTCAGTTTTCCACTTTAAGAGCATGCTCTGCCATTCTGGATGTGTTCAAGTCACACCATCTCCTTCTTAGTCTAAGCCATGTCTAAGCCCAATGTGTAGCAATTTGGGCCCATCGCCGTGGGTATACGGCAGACCATGACCACCCCGGTCCCATTCAAGATTAACGGTCGTTATAGTCGTATTAAAAAGGATCGTAATATTTCAAGTTGAATTAATCTCACTAACATTGTAAATTAAATGCGTATACAAAAACCGGCCAAGTGCGAGTTGGACTCGCGCACCAAGGGTTCCGTACCAAAAAAAAGCTTTAACCTCCTTGCTGTTACGGTTCATGAGATACAGCAAAAAACGCCAACAACTACTCTGTTGTATGGGAGCCCCCCTTATTTATTATTATTATTATTATTTTGATTTTAGTATCTGTTGTTGTAGCCACAATAAAAATACACAATCTGTGAAAATTTCAACTGTCTAGCTATTACGGTTCTTGAGATACAGCCTAGTGACAGACGGACGGACAGCGAAGTTTTAGTAATAGGGTCCCGTTTTTACCCTTTGGGTACGGAACCCTAATAAAAACGATTGATTTTGGCGCTCATTATGATGTAAGTTACTAAGTAATAGTACGCATCGAATGAACAATCACGTTGCTATTAGACCGAAGAAAAATCGCATTTTAATATCACGTAAATACAGTAATCATGAAAATTATTTCTACCTATTCCTAAATAATACATTCAATGTTATTTTAATGGATATAGCTCTCTTGGACAACGAGCACTATGAGGTCTGTCTTTATATTTTTGTTTATTCTTTTTTGTGGTTGTTTTTGCAAGAAATACAGGATGAGGCTTATTAGCGTAACTAACTGCACGGATCCGGAGCTACCATATATGGCTGCACCGCCCCTTTTTGTATATATGGACTTATACAATGACAGCAGAAATATCACTCTCGTAAGAGGAAATGTTACTTATAAAAGAGATGTAACAGTTTCTGGCCTAAATATGGCATACCACTTTGGAGCTCAAACACCGAATGGCGTCAAATGGATATCTTCATATAACAAAATCAAGTTGAATCATTTGTTATTGAAAACAATATTACGAGCGTTTCACATAACAGTGAAACGCAACGTGATTAAGAAAGGTGTGTACCGTTTTGATGCTGTGGATTTGGACGCAATAGATTCTGCGTTTGTGTTTGGGCCGCCTAGAAATAGCGGAGAATACGTCTGGATGTTGGATACTGTATCTAATAATGAGACAATGTGCTGCTATGTAATAAACGAAGTCGCAGAACCATTGAAGAAACGTAAAGTGTAATATATTAACAGAAATTGCAACAAGTATTATTTGAAAAAATGAAATAATTGAAACAAAAATATATTATATATTGTATTTGTCTTGTTTATTGTGCACAATAAAGAGTTTACATACATACATACATATTTTGATACAAGATTTGTTTTCTGTAATAGGTAATGTCCGTATTGCTACCACCATCTTACTTGCTGCGATTAGAAAAAGAAACACGTGGACACTATAGGATGTCCACTGTTGGACATAGACCTTTCCCATAGACGTCCACCTATAGCCACCTATGGACCTGACTTAGTTAAATTCGCGAGTTCTCGGTGAATGCAAGCCGCTTCCAACCGAGGCAACTACCATACAATACGTGTAATGAACTAAAATTAATTATTTTCAGGTAGGTACTTGATCACCTTAAATTCCAAGTTTGCCAACATTCATAATCATCTCATAACATCATCGTTTATTTTAATTATAGCACTAAAATCAATATCAATAATGTTCATAGAATTGTAGGTAGTCGCCCGTATCCTCTCGCGAGGACTTCGATTCGCAATCTTCGTCTAATAATAATAATGATTAAATTAAAAACGTCTTTATTTAAATCAAATCAAACCCGACTGGTTCAACCATATATATACTGACGAGCAAAAATATCGGGTGACTTTCCATAGAACCTTGTATGAAAAGTGAGCCGTTATTTTTTCTCTTGACTATATTTAAATTTGAATCGCGCTTCTCCAAGACAAACATGTGTAATTTTTTGCCAGTTTTTCTTGTTCCTGCCGTTTTGGATGTGATCAAGTCACACTATCACCTTTTCAATCTGAACACAATGTGTAGCAATTTCGACCCATCACCATGGGTGCATGTGGCAGACCATGATCACCCCGGTTCAAGTAAATATAAAAGGGGGATTTAACAGTAGGAACATAATACTCAATTGATAAGTATTCAATTAGTTATACAAAAAAAATTAGAATGATTTTTGAACGCATTACGAATTTCAGTAATAGTGCGTATCGAACAAATATAATTAAGTATGTAAGTTATTTTTAATGACAAATCACATTTTAATGTCACTAAAAATAGGATACTTACATTAATTGTTTCTATTCATTGAACATAGGTACAATTTTCAATCCAAGGGTGGATTTTTGACGTTGTAATTTGTGTGCAATACGTTTAGCATGGCACACAAATTACATCGTCAAAAATCCACCCCCAACGTTATTTTAATGGATAGATCTCTTGTACTACGACTACGACCATAACAAGAACAATGAGGTTTCATATTTATGTTCATTATTTTTTTTTTAGTTGCTTTGGCAAGCAATACAGTAGGCTTATTGTCTAACTCGCTCGCAATCGCCATCGTGTTCATTTTGACAGTACTTGTATGAATTGTGACAGCTAGCTGATTCCGATGCCAATTGTTAGCCCATACATGAACTGTCAAAATGAACACGATGGCGATTGCGAGCGAGTTAGACAATAAGCCAACAGGATTGTTTTGATGATGATCAGTAGTGTAACCTACTGCACGGATCCGGGGCTACCTTATATGGATACACCGTCTTTTTATTATTAGCGTATAGGTGAAAAGGTGACTCAATATAGTGATGGGATGTTGAAAATTGTAAAAAAATCTTTTATAAATCTAGTTTTTTTACTTACAACTGTTCCCTTTATTTTGCTTAACTTTTTTTTGTAAATGGTCTAAATAATATATGACGGTAATTGTGGCAGCGCCGTATTAGTATTAGTAGGAATTAAAGGCCCAAGTTTCATTACATTGCGGGTTGCCAGTGTCAACCAAATTCAACCGATCTGTCAAACTTCACAATGTAACTAAAATGGCATAAAAATTCTTGCATGTGTTTAAATGGGTCTTTAAGTGCACTTGTGCGAAGCTGGAGGGCCGGAGGTGATCGCTAGATATGATTGAAGTGATAGAAAGAAAAGAAAGAAAGAAAGAAAACATTTATTCGTGACATTGTAGCATAAATTACAAAAAAAGTAGTATAAACATGAGAACATAATTATATCACGAAATGGTTCCACCTCAGCATAATGCTGGCCTCACAGCTAGCGCTGTCTTCCGTTGGGACGGGAATAGTGCGTATCCAACGAACAATCAAGTTTTTATTGATAATGATAAATCGTATTTTAATATCACGCAAAAAGTATACCTAATCATTAACATTATTTCCATTGATTATATCGAAGTATTTTCAACACAATGCCATTTTATTAGAGAGTTCCCTGGACTACGAGCATAATGCGGGTCTTTATATTTCTGTTTATTATTTTTTCTGGTTGCTTTTGCAAACTATACAGGATAAATTTCAGCAGTAGCATATATAACTGCACGGATCCGGAGCTGCCTTACATGACTGCGCCACCCTTTTATTGCAACTTTGACTTATACAATGACAGCAGGAATGTCCCTCTTGTGAAAGGAAACGTTACTTTTAAAACGGATTTTACAGCTTCCGGCAAAAAAATTGCATTTCAATTTGGATCTCGAACACCGACTGGTGTCAAATGGATTGTGACAGTGGACAAAATCAATTTTAACAGTGTTGTTATAAAACCTATCTTACGAGCATTCGGTGTAACAGTAAAACGTGATGTGATTAAGAAAGGCGTGTACAAATTTAATGGTGTGGATTGGGATGTTATAGATTCGGCGATTGTGTTTGGTCCGCCTAGAACACCCGGGGATTACGTCACGAAGTTAAATATCGTTACCAAGAATGAGACATTGTGCTGTTTAATGACAAATGGGGTTGTAAAGCCATTAAAGAGACGTAAAGCTTAATATTAACAGAAATTGTAAGTTTCCTTTAATAAATATATGATATCTTAAAAATAATAAGCTTTCGTATTAGTATTTACAGTGCACCCGTGCAAAGCCGGAAGGAGTCGCTAGTTAGGATTGGAGTAATAGTGCGTGGATATCAAACGAACAATCAAGTTGTTATTGATAAATCGCATTTTAATATCACGTAAAATGGTGTGATGATGATGATGATGATGATGATGATGATAATTCATCCTTTAACTCCTCGTGGAGCATAGGGCTTCGATAGTCTTTCTCCAGACTTCTCTATTCTGAGCCCTCTCTTTGGCGTCGGCCCAGGTCATCCCGCCAGCTTTGATAGTGTAATCAATAAATATTTTTTATCGTACAATTTTCAACACAATATTAGTTTTCTCAATATTAATACTAACATAGGTTAAGATTTTTCAATTTGTATACTAACATACTATGGACCTAAAGTTGTCTGAAAATAAAGATATATTATTATTATTAATATTATTATTAATAATATGTCATTTTAATAGAGAGGTCCCTTGCACTACAAGAACCATGCGGTTAGTCTTTATATTTTTGTTTATACTTTTTTATAATTGCTTTGGCAAGCAATACAGCATGAAGCTCAGTAGCATAACTGCACAGGTCCGGAGCTACCATACATTACATGGCTGCACCGCACTTTATTACTACTTTGACTTGTATAGTGACAAGACAAAATCAAATTGAACACTCGTTATGTTGCGAGCGCTTCGAGTAACGCTGAAACGTAATGTGATTAAAAAAAGTGTGTACAATTTTAATGCTGTGTATGAATGTAACAGCTAGCTGATTCCGATGCCAATTGTCAGCCTATATGCTACAAGCAGCATACATGAAACTGTCAAAATGAACACGATGGCGATTGCAAGCGAGTTAGACAATAAGCCTAAAGGTTTCAAAATTGCCAGAAACCGTGTCATACTTAATCTGCAAAGGCCTGTGGCCTTTGTAAATCATGCATGAGGGCTTATTATAATTATAATTTGATTGAAACTCGTCAAGCCTTCGCGCAACTTTTAGTTTCCCGTAAAATGATGAATGATGATTGCGCGCAGCGCATTATGATATAATTTTTGTGCGTATCAAACGAACAATGAAGTTATTATTTAAACACGAGGCAGATGACATTTTGATGTTACCTAAATAGTGTAATCGTTATAATTATTTCTATTCATTTAACAATCAATTTTCAATTCAATGTCGTTTTCATGGATAGTTCTCTTGGACTACAACTACGATGCGGTCTGTCTACATATTTTTGTTCCTCCTTTTTTGTGGTTGCTTTGGCAAGCAATACAGGATGAGGCTTATCAGCGTCACGAACTGCACGGATCCGGAGCTACCTTACATGGATGCGCCGCCCTTTCATTACCTCATTGACTTGTATAATGACAGCAGAAATGTCACTCTTTTGAGAGGAAACGTTACTTTTAAAACGGATTTTACAGCTTCAGGCAAAAAAGTTGAATATCAATTGGGATCTCAAACACCGACTGGTGTCAAATGGATTGTTACAGTGAAGAAAATGGATTTTAACAGTGTTGTTTTTAAAACTCTCTTCCAAGCGTTCGGTATAACAAAGAATCGTGATGTGATTAAGAAAGGCGTGTACAAATTTAATGGTGTAGATTGGGATGTGATAGATTCGGCGTTTGTGTTTGGTCCGCCTAGAACACCCGGGGATTACGTCACGAAGTTTAATATCCTTACCAAGAATGAGACATTGTGCTGTTTAATCTCAAATGCGGTTGTAAAGCCATTACAGAAACGAAAGGCTTAATATTAACAGAAATTGTAAGTTTCCTTTAATAAATGGTATTAAAAATATGAAGTAAGTATTTATTTACAAGCTTTTGTCTGTATTTGTTGTTCACTGTACGTATTCATTTCGTTATTCATTTTTTTGCGGATCAAAAAAAAAAAGAAAGAAAGAAAGAAGACATTTATTCATTTTGCAAGACACACAAATATAGGTATATTTTATAATAGGTATATTTTATAAATTACATCATAAAATTTGCAACATAATGTCATTTTAATAGAGAGGTCACTTGCACTACAAAACAGAATATATAATAGTACTAACGTACAACGTACTTAACGTACGTATGTATGAAGAGATTGATGAATGTGAATGAAGCGAAAGAGGTATGTCAGGATCGTAGCAAGTGGAACAAAGTAGTCTCTGCCTACCCCTGTGGGAAAGAGGCGTGACGATATGTATGTATGTATGTATGTATGTACTAACGTACAGAATGGCCACGCTCCGCCCCGCACCGATTCGAGTTACCCCACCCCTCAAGCGCAGTCTGCCGGAAAGCTGCTGGCAATTAGTAGGGCTCGCAACGCGATGTATGTCGGCCGCACGTCACAAGTTCGGGAACCTATCCTACCTACTTCATTTTATAAAACATTAGAAAATTAATGCTTTCTGAAATTATCGCGATTAATACATGAAATAACTACAGAATCATTCGCTTAAGTTTGTTGTCGTACATCTATTGTAATTGAAAATAATAATGCTTAAATACACAGACAGACACATTTTAAGTAAGTTTAAATAAATAGATAACGATTAAGTACATTTATTTGCACACATCTAAGCCATATCTTCATTATAAGTACCTATATTTATGTCATTGGTAGTACTTATAGTACTAGGTTTTTGTGATAGACAGCCCTGTGTATCTTACGCACACATTGACGCGTGTACAGACGACGTCGTGGCTGTGTTCATTTCAGAACGCGGATTTTGTACGTCGTGGCCGCCGTGTGACTACAAGCACAATGCGGTCTGTCTTTATATTTTTGTTTATTATTTTTTATGGTTGCTTTGGCAAGCAATACAGCATGAAACTCAGAAGCATAACTAACTGCACGGATCCGGAGCTACCTTACATGGCTGCACCACCCTTTTATTGCTACTTTGACTTGTATAATGACGGCAAAAATGTTACTTTTCTGAGAGGAAAATTTACTTTTGAAACAGATTTTACAGCTTCCGGCAAAAATGGGACATATTACTTTGGATCTCGAAACTCTGCTGGTGTCAAATGGCTTCTTACAGTGAACAAAATCGACTTAAACAGTTTTATAGTAAAAAAAATATTTCGAGCGTTCGGCGTGACAGTAAAACGTGATGTGTTTAAGAAAGGTGTGTACAAATTCAATGCCGTAGACGTAGATGCGATTGATTCGGCAGTTATATTTGGTCCGCCCAGAAATCACGGGGAGCACGTGTCGAAGATCAATGTTGTAACCAAGAACGAGACTATGTGCTGTTTTATAATAAGTCAGTGTGCAGAGCCATTGAAGAAACGCAAAGTTTAATATCAACCGAAATTGTAAAAGTTTTCTTTAATAAATGAAATTTAAAAGAATATTTTTTTTTAAGTAGTTACTACCTTTTTTCTGACCAAAATGCTAACAAATTTCGCTAATAAAAAGGAGTGAGATCTGAACATTCTGAGGGTGGATTTTTGACGTTGCGTCTTAAATCAAATTGTGCTACTAAGTAACTTGCACGTTTTTAATGTATTTTTTCTTTTTAGCCAGTTTACCTTGTCGAAAGCATGCTATAATTATATTCGGATCGGATGTGTTCAAGTCACACCATCTTCTTCTGTACCCAATGTGTAGTAATTTGGACCAATCCCTGTACGTGTATTCGGTGGTCATGGTCATGACCAGTCTGGGCCCATCAGCATGGTCCTGACTATGCGAGTCTCCTCGCCGAGGCAGCTTCTTTAAAATTAAATTAAATAGGAATCTAATAGGTAAATTAATTTAAAATTCTATTAACATACAAATAAAATATGTCTGATTTTTGCATGGTTATCACTACATTATTATAAAATCAAGTCCTCCGCCACGTCTGTCTGTCTGTCTGTTTGTTAGCGATAAACTCAAAAACTACCGGTCGGATATTGCGGCTGATAAGTACATGAGGAAGGTTTATGTGTATAATTTGTAATTTTTTTTTAATTCCCGAAATATGACGGTAGTTGTGGCAGCGCCGTATTAGTATTTACGATGCACCCATGCGAAGCCGGAGGGAGTCGCTAGTTAGGATTGAAGTAATAATTGCGTATCGAACGAATAATCAAATTATGTATTATTAAACACGGGACAAATCGCATTTTAATATCACGTAAAATAGTGTAATCAATATTTTTTTTTACCTTAATTACGTCGTACAATTTTCAACACAATTTATTTTAAAGTCCACGTTCCGATTGACGTACCAGGGGCCTTACCATGACGTCTTAATGCCATTCAGTTTAGGTATGCTCGCTGTCAGATTCGTACTAAAAATGACAGCTAAAACTTGAACTGAGTCGGAATTAGGACGTCATAGTAAGGCCCCAGTACTTATCAAGATTATATTGATCGTCCAATCCATGCCATTCTTAACTATCTGTGACTTCCCTTCTTGTTCTTCTACTCCCTTATTTGTGCTCTTTTGTAAATCAGTAGCGCCATCTAATGGGCTCAGCGGGCATTATCATAATGCTAACAGTTTCGCTTATTGACGCCATTTTGTTTTACGACCATTATTCTCGACTCGGCTTGTAAGTGGTTAGGTTATTCTTTTGTTTATTGCCAGTACGACCGAAAGTGTTTTTTATTTTATCTGAGTGGCGATTAACTTTGATAGTTGCCAGTAATATTAAGTTATTCTACTTTCGACCAAGACAGGCTCATTCTCTCAAGTGGCTGTTAAAGAACTGAGAGAATATTATCCGTATTTGCTTGCACATAAAATGGTTTAGTTTGCATTTCTTTTGTATGTACTACTACATAATCGTAAACGCGTACAATTTAATAATATTTTTTACAAACTTCCCACGAGAAAACTAATTTAATATGCATAGCTACTTTATGTATAAACATGAACACAATTTGAATCTGTACGCAAATAAAATTGTGATATAAGAATGGAATGGATGATGAAATGCAAGTAAAGTCAGCAAAAACTTTAATTAAAAAACTTTATTTGTCGTCATTTTATCTAGCGCATGTACCGCGTCTACATTCAGTTAACGCCCCTGTTCTAAAAGAAAACTACCAAATTTTACCTCTCACGTATCTTTTTACTTGTTTTTAACGCAGCCTTAGCAATGAGAGAAATGTCACGTTTCATTTAACAAGCGAGTTGCGCACTAAAACCTATTTATATCAAAAGCAATCGAGGTGAAATGCTTTTAGTGTTTTTTCCTCTTGACGCTCTTCGTCAATCTTCGGAGAATTCGGCGCGGGTTGCCAATGATTGGACACTAGGTACAAAAGATAAAAGACATACTTTAAAAATACCTTCCACACCTGATGTTTAAACATAGATACATAGATACATACCGTCACGCCTCTTTCCCACAGGGGTAGGCAGAGACTACTTTGTTCCACTTGCTACGATCCTGACATACCTATTTCGCTCCATCCACATTCATCAATCTCTTAATACATGCTCGCCGGTTTCGGGTACTCTTGACCTGGCCTTTTTCCAAAACGTCCCCAATTTGATCACGGAACGTCCGTCTAGGCCTTCCTCTCCCAACGCACCCATTCACACTCCCCATATAAATTTGTTTAGTTAATCTTCTTTCACACCAGTAGGCTTATTGTCTAACTCGCTCGCAATCGCCATCGTGTTCATTTTGACAGTTCTTGTATGAATGTGACAGCTAGCTGATTCCGATGCCGATTGTCAGCCCATACATGAACTGTCAAAATGAACACGATAGCGATTGCGAGCGAGTTAGACAATAAGCCTGCAGCACGTTCCCTTATCACACTATTCCTTATTCTATCTTTCAGTGATACACCTTCCATACTTCTTAACGCTCTCATTTCTACTGCATTTATTTGATGTTTAAAATAAAGATAAAATACAGTAAGTACCTAAAATAATTAATTAATTAAAAATCAAGGCAAACCGCACCGCTGGGTTTCATTGTGACTCTTCGCTACATAATATAAAACAAAGTTGAATGAAAAATTTATGAAAAATCTTCAGTCGACCCAATCCAAACGCCTGCTCAAATATTCCAGAAAAATCTGAGAGACCTTGTACTTATAGAGCATAAACTCAGGTCACATTTTAGCTGTCATTTTTAGTATGGATCTGACAGCAAGCGAACCTAAACTGAATCGGAATTGAATCGCATTAAGATGCCACGGTAACCCACCTGGTAACTCAGTTATATTCCTATTTCCTATCTGGTACTTCGGTAGACGAGCGCCGAGACTCGCAAATCCCAGCGGTGTTAGTCTATGTTTACAAATTACCAACACTAAGGTACAGGTAAATAGTTTACCTACTTGGTAGAATATTTACGGTCAGTAAATTTACTTTACTAACCTGTGGTTGATGTTACTGTTACTAAAATAAATGAGGCAGATTTTCAGTACTGGCCCCATAAAAGACCAAAAAAAAAGTCATGATGGTGTTCTGTGGAAGGCAAAGTGAGGCTGGTATAAACTACGCCGTCTTTTGCAGCACACAAATGCAACCAAACTTCAAGTTTCAAGTGTCAAAAAATCACCCCCGGCTACCTCACCTCATCCACTTCCTCGCTTGCCAAACGTCATTTTTTGGCTCTTGAAACTTGAAGTAATGTATAGAGCGGGAATATACAACGTGTCCCCAGCCTATGGACATAGACGATTACTACACGTTTATTAGGGTATTTTTGACCAATATGCAAAGTATTAAAACAATCGGACTAGTATTTACCGAGAAAACAATGGTTATAATATATATCGTAACTATATTGTACGTAGAAAGTTGAATGTAATTTAAGCCACGTCTCACTTTGCCGTTTGCAAGACCTTGGGCCTTGCCATGACGTCTTAATGCGATGCAATTCCGAACCAAAGTTGGAACGCTCGCTGTCAGATCCATATTAGAAGTGTCAAAAATGTCAGCAAAAACGTAAAATTTTATCGAAATTGAATCGCATTAAGACGTCATACCTTCCCCTTGTCTTGCTTGATTTTATAAAAAAAAATATAAACAAATAAAATATCGTGTAATAATTGACACCAATACAAGACAACGTACAAACTACCATATTTAAATACACATTCATCCAAGACTCGAGAACATACGTGCATCCGTATTTTTCTTACTTTATATCTGCCACGCTCGGATATCGAACCCGAAACCTCAATCTTTGTAATAACCACTAGTCTATCTAGTCGTCAACAGAGGCAGTTTTATTTTGTCCGAGGCTCGTGACTAAAATATCAATTTAAGTTATGGCCAGCTGTTAAAAATACCAATAATAATTCCGACAGCAAACCGTAGCTGATTCACGAGTCCACCGCCTCGTCGGCCGAGCATTGAATAAATTTAATTTCCCCCCGTATTTACCCCGAGGGAGGAGCTCAACAGATGACTAGATTACTCCCTTCCGTGACTATATAGGTATACCTTGGAACATCCTGTTAATATGTTGTGTAATTTATCACACAGCTCGTTATATACAGCCTGGTGGCGTGGCGGTCTGTTTAGATATTATCGGCGTAGATCAGCACCAGGTAACATGTGCCTGGAATGACAATAGAGTCGTGTCTAGTCTTGATCCGTTTGAGACTTCTGTCTGGGATAATGGAGGATCTATTGTCTCGGCGGAACAAACGGACGTATATGGAAACAGAACAAGAAATGTAAATATAATTTTATTTTATGCCAAAAATGCCTTACATCACTTTGGAAAAGAGCTGACAGTCTTCAAACTGCTTTCGATTTATTACCAATACAACGAACCTGGCTTTCGAATGAACCGCATCGTAATCTGTTCATCCTTTTGAGAGCTATGATGCCACAGACGGGTGCGTCCCACGAGATATAACTACAAAATATCTAATTTCATAATAATAACGTTCACAAGATATACCTAATGAACGTTAGCTATAACAGCAAAAAATATATTTTTTTAAGGTATAAGGCTTAAATTATATAACGTTATTTTTATATAACTTCAATTTGTATAAGATTTATATGGCATAATTTCTTTTAACATAACAAACATTTAACCTAACTGAAACAGCTGCAAGACATTGTTTAATTTTCGGCGAGCGAGCGAAGCGAGCGAGCAAGACGGTACGGAGCGGAAGCGACTCGGATAGATTAGGTTCAAAGGCTAATGCGGGAGCGTAGCGCAGCGAAGCTCCCGCAGTTGCCTTTGGTGTTAGTATTTTTTTTTATAACCACCTACAAAACCCCCTAACCACATAGCAAATTCAATAAACAACTGTGCATTATGCTTCTTGATGTTAGCTGTTATGAACTTTATATGCTTTGATCGTTATTTCAATTGATAATATATATAAACAACCTTAAACCTTACAAAATTAGATATTTTAAGATTGTAATTTTCGTTCATTATATCCAGTAAACGTTATACTAAACGAGTTTATATAAAGTGAGCGTATATATAATGAACATTAGATAATAAGTTGTTATATCTCGTATTACTTACCCGCCACAGACATACAGAGACATCGACATAAACCTTATAATATTTACCCCTCTTTTTGCGTTGGGGTTTTAAAAACCATCATCATCAGTCGGAAGATTATTTTTATACCTACTGTTAAACAAAGGCCTACCACAAAAAAATACACAATCCCAAATCTTACCAAACAAATACGTGGATTTGCATTTCAAATCCAATATTTCTCGGCGTGACGCCTACAAATTCAGCCCCTAAAATGGGCTCTCTGGGGACAAAAAAGTTCGCATCTGGTTTTCAAGGTTGGACAGGGCTGGCGAACGGATCCCGGATGTTTGGGATATCCGGATGGCTTTGACATTGTCTCCTTTTTTGTCGTCATATGGTTTGGGGAAGACGTAATTTCTTGTGTGCTCGTGGGAGTTTGTGGGCGTAGTATTCGTGTCGTTATGAATAAGCGTAAATGTAAGTGGAAAGTAAACTGGTTAGATTAATGTGCCTGCATAATATTTTATGCTGCTAAGTTTAGATATTATGAAAAAAATAAAGAGAGAGAGATTATAGTGATAAATAATGTGTTTGAAGAAACTTTTGATGATTTTATGTTATGACGTTATTGAAAAGTTTCGAGCCAAAAACTTCATTATTTTACGATTGTTAAAAACCACAGCCTCAAATATACAATATGTTGGTTTATTTTTCCTTTTCACATGCAACCCTAAAATGGAGGAAAACTTACTTGTTTATTAACTTTATTTTCCACAAAAAAATCAAACACCATTCTCAGCGTCGGGATTCAATATATATAACTAGCAACCCTGATCCCGGGTCATTTCGACCGGGTGCCGGCAACCTTGACCCGGCACTCCGTCTTCATGCCAAGGGTAACCAAGGGAATGGATCGAAAAATCCATAATTCCATTTCCTTTTGTGTTAAGTTTTCATGTGACGGAGGTAAAATGCGGGAGACATTTTTTTCGCAATTTTTTCCCGTATTTCGTGTGCTTTGTTGCTTGTCTGATAAATATAAGCAATCAAGCACAACGTGGCTTTCAGGGGCCTTGCCATGACGTCCTAATTCCGACTCAGTTCAAGTTTTAGCTGTCACTTTTAGTATGAATCTGGCAGCGAGCGGACCTAAACTGAAACGCATTAAGACGTCATGGTACGACCCCAGGTCTTGTTACCTTAATAGGCTCTGTCTACCCCGTAAGGGATAAAGACGTGATGGATGTATATGTATAAGCACATTAAAGTTTTGTATCATTAGAATTAACGCTCAGGGGCCTTACCATGACGTCCTAATTCCGACTCAGTTCAAGTTTTAGCTGTCACTTTTAGTATGGATCTGACAGCGAGCGAACCTAAACTGAAACGCATTAAGACGTCATGGTACGGCCCCAGGCCCCAGATAATAAAACTAATCAACGTTTACCGTTACGACATAGGTAGGTACACTATCGAACGTTTAATTCGCAGTTGACAAAGATGTCAACAAGAAGTCATACAAAAACACTTCTAGAATATTCCGTTGTAGTATGGCGATTGGCCACTTTCAGTGTTTAGCAGTAACACAATAGTTTACTGCTACATAAACGCATAATTATTGCTTGTATCAGCGACAATCCAAATGTATATAAGGTAAGGTTTGATAATAATAAAGTGTTCTTATACGTTCCTAACACCAGCTAGTGACTTGGGTTTTACTTCCATCACCACCATCCTCGTCACCCAAGTCCATCATCTATTACACCCTGATAGAACAGACAATAAACAGACAGAAAGCCTAAATCTAATATTTACATCTTTATGAACTAAATTTTCAATTCCGGATATAGTAAATATCTATTGGTACGGATAAAACAAGAATCGATGAACTAAACATTAGGTATGAGGCTATGATAGACGGAAAGGGAAGTGAATGTTAAGAAACTTCGAGCCCAGCTGTAAAAGTACTCAGAAATTCCGTCTAAAGAAGTCCGTAAGAAGTAGCAGGCATCCCTAAAGTTCGCCCAAAGCGTTTTTCTCGTCCTTTATTATCCTAACAGCTGAGGAGTTGAATTTCCGATCAGCGAATGGCTGTCTCCAAATGTAACCTGTAATGGATAACTTTATATTGCAACTCCGCGATTTTAGTGAAGTCAATATGGAAAACAACTGTTCCATATGTTTTATTCATGCAGTTTATACTTTGGAAAATCAACGAAAAGCATGGACCTTCGCAAAAAAACATACATGCACACCATCACGCCTTCACCCTTAGGTGTAGGCAGAAACTACAATCTTGACATACATCTTTCACCCACATTCATCAATCTTTTCATACATGCTCGTCGATTTCGGGTACTCTTGACCTGACTTTTCGCCAAAACACCGAATTCAGTCAAGGAACGTCCATATCTTCCAGCCCGGCTAGCACAAGAGCGCCCGTCTCTTTCTGGAACAAACAGTAAGAAAAGGACGGTCAATCTCTCATGCTAGACGTGCCGGGGGTTACCATGACGTCTTTATACGATTCAATTCCGATTCAGTAGGTTCGCTCGCTGTCAGGTCCATGCTAAAAATGACAGCTAAAACCTGACAGTTCAGGCGGGGTCATGGTTTAAAATACATTCCTATTTTATGCATAAAAAAACAATTTACCATTTCGTAAGTCCCCACTGTCCAAAATTCCCTTGCCGCGACTATACCTAGGTGAGTATGGTGGTCCCGGGTAAGTGCCTATATCGATCTTTCCCTGGGAGGCCTTGACACAGCACTTTGTGAACCAAAAGCGGGGATGAAGTGGATTGAAAAATGTTAATTCAATTTTTCTCCACTGAATTAGGACTTAGGAACGATGGATTGCTACGATTTAGTAGCGTGTTTCTGTTGTGGTTGTGTGTACCTACTCTGGTATTGCTGAGATACTAATCATTGTCTGTTCTTAAATTCGTGACACTGTCACTGATGTTCACTAGTTTAGATTGATAAGCAATAATAGAGAAATTGACACGAAACCTTCATTGTGTACATTCTTCTTTGAATGATGGTATTTTCAAAGCGCATATTACCTACCTGCCTTATAGTCATAAAAACCAAGTCTATAGTCTCAGATAACTTATACTTACTTAGTTAAAAAAAAAAACAAAGAAACGGAGTTTTGATTTTGATGCAGTTTTTTGGGCCTCTAATACTGTTTTCTCAAGCTGCATCTACTTGAGGGCAAGTAAAATTTTCTCGACATCTCTTATTACTTTTTTGTAACAAATGAAATGAACAAATCTGGAGTTGAACAGCGTTTCCTACACCAAAACAAATAATCCAAATAAACATCAAAGGGAAACAGAAAGGAAATGCATACGTACCGTGCGTGACCCAGATCCTCACTCCCCAGGGATCGGGAATCTCATTCAGACTTCTCTTTACTGACCTTGGTGGGGCTTTTGCGTTGGAAGGACTTGTTTGTGAGAGTATAAGTACGTGAAGGATAGGATGAAACACTCCGCCATTTTGAATCTGTGTGTTGTAACATTAGTTCATTGATTGGTTGACAAGCTTCGAGAAACGGACTACTGAAAAACAAAAACAACTGTGTTAAATCGATTTGATTTATTGCTAGGTCTTGCGCAGAGTAACAAACAAAACTTGCCGTACTTACCTCTGGACATAAACTAGGATTTTTTTTTAATATGAGGTAAAGGTTCGCAAGATGCAGTAAAAAGTAATTTTAAAATATTGTTCACTGTAAATCCTACAATTTTGTGTACACACCCGATAGAGATAGAAATAAATCGATTTCAGTATAAAAACCCAGATATTTGCGTGATTTTAATGCCATGTTTGCCAAATAAAATTCCTGACCGAACTTTTGGTTGGTTGTGCGTTGTAGTTGCATTGTTAATTATTGTTACTTAACGTATAATAGGTATAATGTAGCCGGGCTTACTTAATATTTGGTCTACAATGTACTTTATGTACCTATACCAAATTTCGAGTCAATCCAACCTACACGTGGATTAAATTTAACTAACAAGTTTTTGATCTAAACGAACATGGCCAAGATTTCAGAAGCAGCACAAATACATTACACTTAAAGTAATGCTACTTACGGTGTGTGTCTTGCTTAAATTGTCGTATCCGTCTCCTTTCGCGATATTAACGGCTGCGTATAAAACACGCGGAATTTCATTGTAAGAGGAATTTGATCTTATTGTCCTTGACTTTGCGAAGAATGTGGCCTTGATCGCTATATTAACGCTTTTAACATATTCATGTACCAGATACATAACAGTAAATGGAGGCGGTTGATACGTCACAAATATTGTATTGAATTTAAAAGTCCAATCAAAATGGCAGAAATCTGTTTCTACAAAATTAAAACTTGAATTAGATTTATTGTTGATAGAATAGTTTAGAGCTGTCTTTTTTTACTAGGTTTTGGTTAAGATTTGTTACAATTTTCCACTGGTATGTTCCCAGATTTATTGCGAAAATTAACCTCAGGGCAGTTTTGTAATGTCTACTGAGTTAAGTACACTTTTTTTTAATACTGAGGTCTCCCAGCTCAGCCGCGGAATGCGGATAGATAGACAGACACACGATGAAATAAGGCTGTCGTTGATTTTTGAGAAGGGTCCCTTAATCAACGCTTCAACATTTCGTATCAGGGGAAAATATCTATTTTATTTTATAGCCATTTCTCGCTCACGACCACGGACTTTGTTTGAGTTGTTTCAAAGTAAGAAGTAGTTAGGTACGTGGGTAAGCCTTCACTATTCACATAACTTTCGGGCTTTAAGTTGGTAGTTCCCTATTAAATATTGTGCAGAAAAAGAATGCCGCCATTTTTGCGTGTCAGAAGGGATTACGGGAGAAATAAGATTTACTAGCGAATCTTCAAATCCACTTTAGACAAACAATACCTAGATTTCAAGAAGGCCGTAGGTAAATGAATAAATATTAAAAATTAAGTTAAAATGACAATTCATAATTCGTTGAACATGCTTTTCCCTCCCCCCATTTCCTCGATGGTTTTGTATCATCTGCGCGGGAAGAGAAGCAACTGGTACATTCTATGTTTTATCTTTGCGCATCAATAATGCACGGTGGCGTGCATGTTCGACTCGCACTTGGCCGATCTTTTTTTTATGTGAAAAGGAAGGAAAACGAGCAAGTGGGTCATCTGATGGTAAGCAACCACCACTGCCCACAGACACCCGCAACCCCGGAGGGATTGCAGATGCGTTGCCAACCTAGAGGACTTAGATGAAATGCCTCTTGTGCCCCTAATTTTCCTGGCCGTCTTACTCTCCACACCGGAACACAGCAGTGCAAGCACTGCTGCTTAGCGGCAGGATTAGCGAGTAAGATGGTGGTAGCGATCCGGACGGACCTTGCACAAGGCCCTACCCCACATTTTTTGACTGAAACGGAACATTGGGTACAACTGAAGCAATTTCCATTCAAGCATCAATTCATTGATGTTCGATTCGCGTTTCGCGTGTAGTCCGGTACGGGAACTAAATTGAACTCACAAAACTCACAAGTGCGCAATTTTTTGTAGACAGTTAGAATTTACTGAGTACTACTGGTAAAAAAAAAATATAACAGATTTTGACCTTGCGTTATTTAATATTTAAGTTTTTGTTAGTAAAGCGTGTAAATCCAAAGAAAAATTACACAAGTGTAATTTTTCTGTACTAGATTATTGCATTTAACTATAAGAACATCACCTGTAGTATTCTAACAGTTTCGTCAAGTGCTTACGTCAGCATAATTGGAACCCCGAAAAAAAATTATAAATCTCAAAAAAAAAAATTACAAGTGAATGATGACTGCTGAAATGTATTCAAAACTGTCAAAAGTAACGACAGTTTTAAATTCTAACAGATTAGTTAATAGCTTATTTTTTTATCAACAGTGTAACTTTCAAAATGCTCTATTTTCCATAAAAAAAATCTCATAATTCTCAAGTCGGCTTATTTGATTCGGTTTTATTATAGTAATCTATAGGCAGAAATTCTAACTAATTCATCAATAGCTTTAGATTCTATTGTGTTTTTAGTTATATCCATAATTTAAATTCGCGCGCGACTCGCGCGAGCCACGCTCAGCCAATCACGCTACGAGCCGCGCTAATACAAGGTCGTGCCCGCGTTCGGTGTAAAAAATCTTAAGTAATTTGTTTTCGAATTATTCACATGCTTCACGTGGAGGGGATCTGCCCACCCACGGATACCGTAATTTATACATTCTGCGCATACAAGGTCATCGCTAGACTTACGTGCCGGCACTTATACCTAAGCTAAGGCCGTAAGGATGAGCATAGAAAATTTACACAGTTTATACACAGTATGTAATATATAATGTGTATTGGTTTTTCTGTTAACTTGCATATGTCGAAATAAATAAATAAATAGGCTTTCTATCCAGGAAAAATACCCTGATCCCGCGAAAACCACGATAAAGAAATACTGACTAAAGGAGAACTAAGTTGTGAACAGAATATATTACTAAGTATAATAATATATTTTAAAACGAAGTAGTAAGCCGCGTCTGTTTGTTTGTCTGAACGTGATAAAACTCAAAAACTACCGAACAAAAAAAGTCGAGTTGACAGCTGTCAGATGTCAATCGATATCAAAAAAATAACTTAAGGTACCCAATTTACAGTTACTTACAATCTAGAACCAGTTTTTTAATCAAATAAAGCAAATATCACCGAACCCAAGCTAGTTGAAAAGTACTATATTATTTATTTAACTAGAAATGGGACATATTTTGACTGGAACTCGTTTTATTGGCAACAAGCTATGTAGTACATTTTGCCTGAGAACGAAAATTTTAAATAAAGAATTCATAATTCAATAAAAATCAACTAGGTACTAAGGTAACGGCACCAGTGTTGGACAAGGACCCAGTAATGGACAATGAGTCTTATTAAATAGAGAAACTAAGGGATATTCACGTGGAGCATTCACCAAGATGCAGAAACTTCTAGTTTCTAGTTTTTAGTTTAGTTTCTAGTTTCTTTTAGTTCGCCTTTGTGCATTTGTGTTTTCCTGTATTCATCTTTTTCATGTGTTTTATGTACAGTAAAGAGTTATATATACATACATACATACATACTTCTATGTGACAGGAACATTAATATCGGGCTCCGCGTTCGTTTTGCGCGTTGCTACATTTTCTCCATTCTTCTATACGGTGTTGCGGCTTGGACGCTGACCGATAGCATGTGTAAGAAGATAGAAGCCTTCGAAATGTGGGTGTATAGAAGAATGTTAAGGATATTCTGAAGAGACAATGTTAGAAATGTGGTGGTGCTGCAGCGAATAGGGAAAAAGGTGGAGGTTCTCCTCTACAACAAAAGGAGAAAGCTGAAGTATTTGGGCCATATCATGCGGGGCTCAAAGTACGAGTTGTTACAGCTTATCTTGCAGGGTAAAATCTAACGTAGACGAAGCCCAGGAATAAGAAGAACATCTTGGCTTAAAAATCTTCGCCAGTGGTACAATAAAAGCACCCGATCTTTGTTCAGAGCTGTTGTGTAGAAGGTTCAAGTCGCCGTAATGATCGCCAACCTTCGATAGAAGATGGCACCAGAAGAAGAAGAAAGGGATAGTCATTTATTTCTTTTACAACAGTCAATTTACAACCACATGATTTTTAAAGTAAGAATGAAGTGTCCATTACTGGTGCTTGTCAGCTTAAAGTGTCCAACACTGGTGCCGTTACCTTAAAAAGTTTTAAATACAGTAAAATAGCAACAGTAAACTTTGATAACCTTTGATTTTTCGATTGGGCTGATCCCTTTTAAGTAACACATGATTACTATTACTAAATTTAGTATCCATTAATTTTACTAGTACCTGTTACGATTACTCGTATTTATACATAAGGTCCTTGCAGGTCAGACCATGACTCCTAATCAACATATAAATTTTTCATGTTCTTGGAAGTATTCATTCATAAAATGTGAATATTTCCAAAAACAGCATACAATATTACATCATATCAGTCTTTATTATGTTTTAGGCATAACTTAAATTTATATTGTAATATCTAAATAAATAAATAAATAAATCTCTTATTCATTCATTTTACTAGTATGACGATTATTCGTATTTAAACAATAGGTACAGTCAAGGGCATAAATATCGATACAGCCATCGCGACAATAATGTATACATCAACCTATTGTAAGTGACATAAAGGTGTATAGATGTTTTTGACGCCTTGGTAACGTACATATATTTATGCCCTTGACTGTACAGGTCAGACCATGAACTCCACATATTGATACCCTTATATGTGTTAGTTAAGGGATCAGCCCAATCGAAAAATCAAAGCTGTGCTTCCTGTGACAGGTGATACAAGTGCAAAATCGACGTTTTACACTAGAGCGAAAATAAGATTTAAAAAATTCTGATTTGTGAGTCAAGGGGGCTAGCATTTACCGAAGTACTTTTTTTATTCATAAAAATATATTCTATAAACGTGCATTTAGTGTTTTTCGGTAAAATTGTAAGTTCGAAGAAAATCGCGAATAACCTGTGAGTTGTACCTATTGAAATGTCTAATATGAGGAAATAATATGTGTTAGATGATACAGTTCAGATATATCATGGTGCACCCCTGGAACACCCATAATATCTCTTGGTGTAAGTAAGTACATGAACTCGTAAAATCCTATAACTCAGCGTTATAAATATGTTCCCAGTTCAATGTTGCTTAAAGTAAAACATAAAACTACTAACTAAATTTTTTTTTACAAAAAAAATTGGTTGCCTGTAAAGTCGGTATACGGGCGAAAGTTTTACGTGACAACGACTTTGAGTGGTAAAATAATTTTAATGTGAATATTCATTCGTATAGTAGGAAGAAGGACGTGTAAACTTGTATGCAGGCGCCTAAGCGAAATAGAAGCGCAAGACATGAACCGGTGTGTATGCCTATCTCTCTCACTCTCTCTCTCTCGCTCTGTCTCTCTCGCTCTTAGGCGGGCTAACTGTGCTCGAGTGGAAGGGACGCGTGCCTTTCACTTTTTATGTCTGTCTCTCTCGCTCTTAGGCGGGCTAACCATGCCCGCGTGCCTCTCACTCGCTCTCATTGTGAGCGCATAACGTGAGCGGAGCGTAACGCAGTTTCTTGAAGTGTCACCCGGCAAACCAATTTATAAGACGTTGTCACGTCAAAAAATCAAATTGTTCTCGCATTGGTAGGTACAATGTTGAGTTGTACCTTGTACCCTGGTCTGGTTTTAGAAAAGTTGGTCAAAAGTGATATAATTGTAATTATATCAATATTTCCGGAAAAGTACCGAAAACTTCAATGTGCAAATAAATACAATTTCATTTATATCACAAAAGACGAAAATAGCCTTTAGAAAAGGGGGTTACAACTTGATATACATCAATTTGCACGATTTTTTTTGCCGAAAAGCTGCTAGTTGTATCACTTTTCACAAAATTATCTCCGAAAGTAGACTTCATTTAATTTAGAATGAGAAACCACAATAACATTATATTGCAGCTGGTCAACTATTTCTTACCTAGCAAACTGTACAGTGCAATAGTTTGGCAGCCGCAAAATAACATTGTTTTAATGCCACTTTATTTGCGTGGCGTCAATTGTTACTCTAGTACAAATCGTAAAGAGATTACAGTTCACGAGCCGCAATATAATGTTTTTGTGGTTTCTCATCCTAAATTAAATGAAATATATAGCACCTAGAAGTAGGTACGTGAGATACACCAAAAAGTATTATATCATACATGTTTTTTTCTGATTATTTCTAAATAAAAACACAAAAGGGTTATAAGTCGAGTTACATCACTTGTCACAGGAGGCACAGAAAGGTTATCAAAGTTTACTGTTGTTACTTTACTGAATTTAAAACTTTTTAAGGTAACGGCACCAGTATTGGGCACTTTAAGCTGACAAGCAACAATAAAGGACACTTCATTTTTACTTTAAAAATCATGCCGGTTGTAAATTGACTGTTGTAAAATAAATAAATGACTATCCCTTATTTTCTATATAATAAGACTCACTGTCCATTACTGGGTCCTTGTCCAACACTGGTGCCGTAACTATAGTACTTAGTTGATTTTCATTGATTAATGAATACTTTATTTAAAATTTGCGTTCTCAGGCAAAATGTACTACATAGCTTGTTGTCAATAAAAACGAGTTCCAGTCAAAATATGTCCCATTTCTAGTTAAATAAATAATAATATTCAACCCTTTTTCGTCTATTTTTTTAGGTGATCCCACACTTACAAGGAACATTTACGTTAAAAGTAACTCTATCTAGGGAATCCCCCTAATATTTAATTATGAATTATAGTACTTTTCAACTAGCTTGAGTTCGGTGATATTTGCTTTATTTGATTAAAAAACTGGTTCAAGATTATAAGTAACTGTAATTGGGTACCTTAAGTTATTTTTTTGATATCGATTGACATCTGACAGCTATCAACTCGACGTTATTTGTTCGGTAGTTTTTGAGTTTTATCACGTTCAGACAAACAAACAGACGCGGCTTACTACTTCGTTTTAAAATATAAACTTAGTAATATATTTTGTCCACAACTTAGTTCTCCTTTAGTCAGTATTTCTTTATCGTGGTTTTCGCGGGATCAGGGTATTTTTCCTGGATAGAAAGCCTATTTATTTATTTATTTATTTCGACATAATGCAAGTTAACAGAAAAACCAATACACTTACACATTATACATTACATACTGTGTATATACTGTGTACTATTTCCTATACTCTTCCCTACGGCCTTAGCTTAGGTACATACCAACTTTCATCGCAATCAGTTTAGTAGCTAAGCCGTAAAAATAATCAGACAGAATTACTTTCTTTTTTATTTATATACATTCAAGAATGTGAATATTTCGAAAACAAAAATTACTTATAGATTTTTTACACCGAACGCGGGCACGACCTTGTATTAGCGCGGCTCGTAGCGTGATTGGCTGAGCGTGGCTCGCGCGAGTCGCGCGCGAATTTAAATTATGGATATAACTAAAAACACAATAGAATCTAAAGCTATTGATGAATTAGTTAGAATTTCTGCCTATAGATTACTATAATAAAACCGAATCAAATAAGCCAACTTGAGAATTATGAGATTTTTTTTATGGAAAATAGAGCATTTTGAAAGTTACACTGTTGATAAAAAAATAAGCTATTAACTAATCTGTTAGAATTTAAAACTGTCGTTACTTTTGACAGTTTTGAATACATTTCAACAGTCATCATTCACTTGTAATTTTTTTTTAGAGATTTATAATTTTTTTTCGGGGTTCCAATTATGCTGACGTAAGCACTTGACGAAACTGTTAGAATACTACAGGTGATGTTCTTATAGTTAAATGCAATAATCTAGTACAGAAAAATTACACTTGCGTAATTTTTCTTTGGATTTACACGCTTTACTAACAAAAACTTAAATATTAAATAAAGCAAGGTCAAAATCTGTTATATTTTTTTTTTACCAGTTGTACTCAGTAAATTCTAACTGTCTACAAAAAATTGGGCACTTGTGAGTTTTGTGAGTTTACAGGGTAATTAACACGTTCCCGTACTGGCCTAGTGTCCGTGTTCAGTAGGTAACATTCGTCATCTGTTGAATCAAAATTGGATTTTTCTCATAAGCGCTGCGAAAAAGAGAAAGCTGATATCTCTCTTTAATATTTTGTATGTTCATAAACTAAGAAGCATTTTCTTTCAAGAAGAATTTGCTCTTTAGAACTCTACCAATATTATAATTGCGAAAGTTTGTAACGATGTAATACTACACCGTAATTAGAATAGTAAGTAAGTAAATGTTCTATTGTGCAAATAGATATAAAGACAAGTAACATTTATAAAAAAAACATTAATTAAAAATATATGCACAAAGGCGAACTTATCCCTTTAAAAAAGGGATCTCTACCAGTTAATGTAGGATATTATAAATGCGAAAGTATGGATGGATGGATGGATGGATGGATGGATGGATGGATGTTTGTTTGTTACTCAATCACGCCAGAACGGCCCAACGGATCTGGATGAAATTCGGCACATAGATAGAGAAAAGTCTGGAATAGCACATAGGCTACTTTTTATCCCGGAAAATCGCGTAGCTCCCGCGGGATAGCGATAAACGAATTATTTGCAGACGAAGTCGCTGGCAACAGCTAGTGTAGGATAAGAATAGGATAGGATTAGGATTGGAGCTGACAGTTATGTTACTTCATATTCTTACCTCAAATTGTGAAAATCCTATTCTCATTGCGGTTTTGTAATTTGTATGGACGTATTTAAGTATGTACGGGTGTTTGTTACTTCTTCACGCCATAACAGCTAAACAGATCTGGTTGAAATTTGGCACAGCGATAGATTATAGTCCGGAATAATACTTAGGCTACTTCTATCCCGGATCCTTAACGCATGCCCACTGAAAAACTGAATGAACTCTCTTCTTTCATATTCTATTCTATTCTATTCGCAAGTAATATTAATGGCCTCAATAACTAACGCGTACAAAGTTTCTGATGTATTCGATTTTCTAAGTTTGGTATTTAATTATTTTTGTTTGAAAGCTGTTTATTTCGAAGATCATCAATTAACAACATTTTTTTTATAACACCTGAAAATGTATATATGGTTCGAAAGCATTTTGCCTCCTGATCACTGCAATATGTATAGATAATTTTAATATCGCTTATTATAAAAAATAAAAAATAATTAAAAATATGTCCTAATTTTACCAAAACTACCACAGGATAGGTGTCGCCTTTGCTTTTTTCACGAGAAAAAATAAGCGATCATAATTTTGTATTTTTGACAACTTCAAAGTACAAGGGGGGCAACTCTGAAATTCTATTTTCGAAGTTTGTTGCATACCTTCACTCTCACTCCCAAGATAATGACTATTAGATGAGCGGAACAGCACGAAGCGAACCTCGAAAATCGAATATTGGAGAATAGGGCCTGACATTGACAATTTGAAATTAACGTCAGTTTTTTTTTCTATAGAGAAAAGACAAAGGGATAAGTGTGTATTCTGTGATAGTATCGGAGTTACGCCCTTTTAGAATAAGCACAAATTAATAAATTAATTATAAATTAAATACGCGCCCTAGCGAAAAAATTAATCTGTCAGCATGTTCATCTTTTCAAACAAAATACAGAGAATCATTAAAATTATAGGCTCAGAAATATGAAATGTTGTCAATAGCCTTTTCAAATCGTCAAAGTAGAGTTACTACGGTTATTTATTTTGATGTATGTTTGAGTTAGTGTTAACTGATGAATAATTGTGTAGTTGAGTTGGTCGTAGCTTTAAGTACCGTTTTTATGACAACTTTTACATGGGGCCATGGCCGTGGTAACATGGCGTTTTGATGTGATTCAATTCAGACTCAGTTACAGGTTTCAGCTGTCATTTTTAGTATGGATCTGACAGCGAGCGAACCTACACTGAATCGGGATTGAATCGTACTAAGACGTCATGGTAAGGCCCCAGACCACTATTCCATCAACTAGGCTATCCGATCTTACTAATATCTAACTACATAATATTATAAATGCGAAAGTATGGATGGATGGATGGAAGTTTGTTTGTTACTCAATCACGCCAGAACGGCCCAACGGATCTGGATGAAATTTGGCACATAGATAGAGAAAAGTCTGGAATAGCACATAGGCTACTTTTTATCCCGAAAAATTGCGTAGTTCCCGCGGGATAGCGAGAAACGAATTCTTTGCAGACGAAGTCGCTGGCAACAACTAGTAATATTATAAATGCGAAAGTATGGATGGATGGATGGATGTTTGTTTGTTACTCAATCACGCCGGAACGGCCCAACGGATCTGGATGAAATTTGGCACATAGATAGAGAAAAGTCTGGAATAGCACATAGGCTACTTTTTATCCCGAAAAATTGCGTAGTTTCCGCGGGATAGCGAGAAACGAATTCTTTGCAGACGAAATCGCTGGCAACAGCTAGTGTATTAAATTTATAAATGCGAAAGCTTGTGACTATGGATCACGTCACGTTCTTTCACGTCAGAACGGCTGGACAGATTTATATGAAATTTAGAACATAGTTTGGATTATAGTTTGCTTATGTTTGATTATTTTTATCCGGCGAAAATAGCGTTGTTCCCGCGGGATAGTGAAAAGCGAATTCTTCACACTCGGAGTCGTACATAATAATTATATCTATGTGTATAAGAACGGGGTGATGGATGCTCTACTATCATACGCTGGCAAAAGGTTGCCTATTGTATGTAATTAATGTGTGCTATATGCTCGGCCTGCGTTGCTCGGATCATTAATAATCCGATTGTATTCATCATAGATATTAATTTACTGCGTAAATACGATATATACACACCTGCAATGTAGTCTTTTTGAAGTGAAAACTTCTTTCGGCGTTGGCCACATTTTGGGACAGCAGTTGCGTCAGGCGTAAGACGGAGGATGAGTTTAAGTACCAGGATATCAGGATCCTCTAAGAGCTTATTTTGAAATATGAATGAATCAACGCATCGCAACTTTATTTCTCTTTAATTTATTCATATTTACATTTCATAATACTTGATAAGTTTTTTTTTTATTTGACTCTTTGCTTTTAGAGAGGATTTACATATATAAAAAAGTATTCATCTGCGGCGCTACCAGTTGTTTCATATACCTGGGTGAAAAACTTAAGTAAATGACCTGTTGTATTTAGTAGTGTGTACACAACTGATATGGGACTTCAGTCATATTTCTAATTTGGAACGTCTATTTGTCTATTCGCACACTAATGTGACCACATCGCTGCGTATTTGGAGTGGCGTGTCATAGGCTTTACGTTTTCTCACCGTTTCTTCATACATTTTGTTGCGATTCCGTAACGTCACCGTTTTTTAAGCGGCAGTGTGGTCGCACCCTTACTCACACACAAAACAGGGGCCTTACCATGACGCCTTAATTCCGACTCAGTTCAGGTTTTAGCTGTCATTTTTAGTATGGATCTGACAGCGAGCGAACCTAAACTGAATCGCATTAAGACGTCATGGTAAGACCTCAGGTCATTTACTTAAAGTTTTCCACCTTATAGTAAGTAGTAATTGAGACGTTCATTTTAACGTGATTAAGACGCTTTTTCTAGAAAAACTTACATGAGAGGCTTAGAACTTGTTGCGTGCCAGCCCTCGCACGTGTAGGGTGACCAAGCGTTCAAGGTCGCCGGGACCGATCAATACAGTCCCGGGCCAGTCGCTGGCAATTGGGAATTTGTTGCCACAACACCGACTATGATGCAGAATCGATGCGACAACTGCTATTAGTTAACGGTTTTGTTAATAATGTGATTAGAAGAGAACATGCGCCAAAGTCATCGAATCAAGCGACTGGCGCCAAGTTTCTTAAAGCGGAAACTTTTCTTCTAAAAGAGTAAAAACGAGTAAAGTAAACTTAAAATTAATTAAAAGATACAAAAAATAATAAGTTAAGGAAATAAATTAAATTATCTAATTTATGGATGTAAGGTCCGAAACACAACTTGATTTTAAACTTGTTTTTTTTTTGTTTGATTCAATTACCATTATACATTATGGTCGGGAATGAATCTTGTGACTAATGTGACAAAATTAAATAATACTCTACATCAGTGGAAACGTACCGTAAGATAAGTAGGCCATAAACATTTTATCAGCCTTTGATTATGCTTGTAGTACCTATTTGGGTATGTGGTGGAGTACAAACATATTCTGATTAAAAGTTTATCCCCTTAACTCCAAATCACGAAGTATTTATGACGGGAATTGACTTTAGATTTACACCGCTTCCCACTATTTTTCGCAGGCAGCGAGGAATACAAACACAGAGTACACGTGTACACTCGTGTCAAAGCTACTGCTACCAAACATCACTGCCCTGTTTAACTCCACGTTCACTGTAAACCAATCTATAAATAAATATCAATAAATTTCATGGGACAAATTACACACATTGACCCAGTCCTAAACTAAACAAAGCTTGTACTATGGGTACCAGGCAACTGATAAACCTACATATAATGTAGATAAATACATACTTAAATACGTACAACATCCATGACTCGGGCACAAACATTCGTATTCATCATACAAATGTCTGCCCCTACCGGGATTCGAATCAGGGACCTCTAGCTTCATAGTCAGGGTCACTAATTACTAGGCTATCCGGTCGGAATTTAACTACAAAGAAAGGTCGCTTTGAAATTCATAACACTAGAATGGGAAACACCTAAACATTTGCCACGAGTACTTAATGTAACTGCTTGTCATATTTCTCGGTAAAGTAGAACAATGTGTGTCACCATCTCCTGTTATAGATGCTCTAACCCAAGTGGAGAAAAGTTATGATTATGACGAGACCAAACTTGGGAACGTCAACATTGACATTTGGACTTAACTTCAAGTTGCGTGAAGATTTTAGGCATTCAAAAAGTTTTCTAACGAGATCCGGGAAGAAAGTCTAAAGACAAAGAAAGGTCGTCAGAAAAATATTTTCTTAAAACCTCTCGACCTAGTTTGGTTTCGTTAGATTTTTACTTTCTTAATTGTTGGAAATTGTACTATTATGTATAATATTAAGCTCTACACGCGACCGGCGGCACGGCGGGCATAATTCCCAAAGCGCTCCTACATGTTGGAACTTTTTGTATTGTAACCTAGTTAGGTATAAACCTGTTATTCTGACGGTTCGGGCTGAAAATCAGTGCTGCAGGTGTCTAACAAACACCTCAGCGTAATGCTGAGCCAGCGACCGTTTCACTTTTGCGAAGACACACACACATTAATACATTGCTGATCTATTTTCATGTCTATGTTTTATGTTTCATTTTTGTACAATTGTGTGTATGCTCTATTTGTGTGTCTTTCAAAAGAGAAAAAATGTCTTCTTTCTTTATTTCTTATCTGTTACTGACAAAGTCAGTCGCTTTTCTTCTGTTGTCGTTTGTGCAATGATTCCATTTGAATACATTTTTTTTTACCGTGAAGCTTGCTTTTACTAATTTTCTATCAGGTTATGGGCCCAGCACGCTTCCACTGCTCTAGGCATTTATATGTTTTTGTCGACACAAACCTCTCGAACGCATTCACTTTGAAATGTTAAACTTATTTATTTTATTACAGCACTACCACTAACTACAGTTTACACTAAAGCAGCACTGAATGACACAAAACAAAGAAAAGATAAAGAAACGTATATAAATAGACACCAACTCGAAACTTCATAGAAGTTTTAAAAAAATTGCAAGGCATCTTCGATTTCTTTATAAACGAAAAAGTTTTTCGGTTGCCAGACGGGATGTGAACCCGCAGCTTTGGTCACAAGAATTGGATATACCGTATTACTACTCTATTTGGTTATTTTATTCTTTCACGCTTTCTGGCCCCTACTTCACCAATTTGACAAATGCCGGCGATATGTCAATTCGAAATGCAAAACGTAGTCAATATGAAACCAAACCGGCGTTGATTCTGGTCGAGTTTGTAATGTAAACAGAATTGTCACTTGTCATCGACAATTGTCGAGTTGTTGAAATAGGGGCCTGCTGTCATCTTTCACCATTTGATAAACAGAAACTAACAGTGAATGCATTGTGATTCCAATAGAGTTAGACAATTATAGCGGTCTTCTTGTAAACTTAACTTCTCGCCTCATGATAGCAAAGCCTGGTCTCGACGGCGGAAATAAGCGCTCAATAAAGGGCGCAAAGGGCGTGGATAAATTAGTTCCTTTGTTGCTTGACAGATGCCGAAAGCAAATTAATTCGGCCTTCATTTCCATTTAACACTTTCGGCTACAGCCAAGAAAATGTTTTCTTCTTCAAACAGTGCTTAGCCTGCCGCTTGGAACAAGCTGTTGAATTTACTGTAACGATTTGAAACGGAACTGTCCAACATAAACTTAAATCACGCTGTACCTATTCCTTTGGCAAAAACCGTCGAAGTTGACTCGTTTAAACTTGGCAATAAAAAATAATGCAAATTAGCCATTCAGAGCTGGGGCCTTACCATGACGTCCTAATTCCGACTCAGTTCAAGTTTTAGCTGTCACTTTTAGTATGAATCCGACAGCGAGCGAACCTAAACTGAAATGCATTAAGACGTCATGGTAAGGCCCCTGGGCTTTTTTACACGGTTGTCCGAAGATAAATAGTGTATTGTATTGTTACTTATTGTGTTTGATAATGCCTAATGAGCCATAAAAAGTCAACTGAAACGCTCGAATAACCATAATTATCCTCGTAGTTTACCCTTTTTACCCGACTGACGAAACGGAACAGAGAAGGTATAATGCGTTTGAGGTTCGAGGTTGTTAGCACTCATAAGCTCATTCCTCGATTTTAGACTACTTGGCCCGCTGAAACAATTTTCTCTGGAATACACAATGAATTTCTTGTGGATAACTTAGTCGATCTATTGTTAGTAGTAGATCTATTTCTTACCGATAAAGACCTTCATTAACATTCTCGGCACGCGTTAGTTTTGGTTTTACACACCGAAATGAGAAACTTGAAGTTTGTATCTTGTCTCACGCTCGCAATCGTGTTTAATTGGCTAGTAGACCCCCTGATATCACATGGGGGTAACGTATCGGAGTTTTTTGTAGACATTTCGCAATCTCGTTTACTGATGCGGTATCGTAAAATGGCAACAGTTATTTTGGTAATAAAATTGCTCTTGGAATGTACGTAATAAAGTATTTTTTGACGACAGCGTCGCCCGCAATTGCCAGCGCTAGGATTTTACTGATATTATGGACGATGATCTTTTGTCAGGAAATAGGGCAGAAACCTTTTGTATTTACAAAAACATCTTACGAAAAATAATCGATTCCATTTTTTACTCAGTCAGATCAGGATTTAAAAGCGATTATAACCGCGTCCCTGAGGTATTCCGCCCAATGCCAGTCATTTCAAGATTCACACTCCTCATGCCAGCGGCCTCCATTTGAATCTCAACAAAGTCCACCGAAATGAAAAAATAAATCAACAAGTAATTTAATCAAGCCTTGCGTGGCACCGTGTTTACAGCCGCTGTTCAAATATGAATTGTGCTTACAAAATGTCGATAGCAATTAAAAGTTGAAGCAATTTCGAGATTGGGGGCGTTTGATAAGTATGACGTTGGAGAATAAATGTGTATTAAAGGCTTATAGCTGTTGAGAATGGATTTAGTTTATGCTTTGCTACATTTATTTTTGAGATTGTAATAATTAAGACTTCATTACTTAGTCTTAAGTATAAATCAAAATCAATGCTTCTAAATAGTTTCCTTATATAAGAATAATTCAAATAATATACAATATTGAAGTACCTATTCTAAGTATAATGAATTTAACAAACACTTAACTTTGCAATAATATTCTCTTTTTTGATTTGGCTTTTTATGCTATTTATGATGCACACGTTTAAAGAATAACTAAACGTACCTAATCTACGTTACACGTATCTTGATACCTACCTTAATATTTTTTTTATGTCATAATCTGGCCTTATTCTCTGAAATTCGATTTTCGAAGTTCGTTTCGTGCCGTTCCGTTCTCACTAATAGGTAGCTATTAATTTGAGAGTGAGAGGGACGGCGTGATACGAACTTCGAAAATCGAATTTCGGAGTAGCCCCCCTGTGCTCTTACGCGTAAGAGTGAGATAACATAATGTTATGTATGTAAGTTGCGGGTAGTTGTAATTCTTAAACATAGCATGTCTACCCGACGTTTTGGAGTTAAATTAGTATTAAATGGCGATATTCATGATACGTGCCTTTCTCTCTGAAAAACCTAATATCCTTGTAAATCCGGGACATAACAGTGGCGACGAGTGTGTTTTGTTGATATTAGATCAATAGATTTTAGTGCGATACAAAATAACTATCGAAATGTCGATTTTTGGTAGTGTTCCGGTTTTCGACTGCAAGTCCGACGAGTGGGTGGTGCATAAAGCACAATTATCTAACTTTTTCTTAGCAAATGGAATCGACGACGCTTCCGATGTGTCGGGCAGTAAACGGCGAGCGATTTTTCTAAATTGCATGTCACAAGATTCTTATCGACTCACGCGAGATTTACTGTATCCTCACACGCCAGAAGAAACCAGCTACACGAACATCGTTATTACGCTCGACACCCATTTTCAACCAAAAAAATGTGTTTACGCAGAACGGCAAAAGCTCTATTCAGCTAATAAGGAAACTCATGAGTCATTGGCCGATTACGCGGCGCGGCTAAGAGGTTTAGCTTCGGATTGCAGTTTTGGCATAGCACTCGACATGTGCCTAACTGATAGATTTGTATTAGGGGTAGACTCCCCGGCCGTACGTGAAAAACTGTTTCGTGAGAAGCCGGACAAGTTGAATTTGTCAACGGCGTTAGAATTGGCGTGTGCCGTGGAGAGTGCTCGACTGGTGCTGGCTGGCGGTGAACCGTGCCCTAGTGGAGTGGCAGCGGCGGTGAAGCCCGAGCCCCTGCTGTACGCCGCGGCCGGCCGCCGGGGTAGGCGCGGCGCCGCTGCCGGGGACTCGCGGGGGCCCGCACAGTGCTCCGTGTGCGGCGGCAGGTCGCATGCCCCCGCCGACTGTGGTTATCGTCATTTAAGTTGTGATAATTGTGGCGTTAAAGGACATTTAAAAAAAATGTGTAAAAGTAAATTTACTTCAGAAAAGTCGCACAGTAAGTCGTTTAATAAAAAACATAGCAAGGACTGGCGTAGTTATTATATACGAGACTCTAGTGATAGTGAAGATTGTAACAACTGTACTCCCTTTAATAACATCAGGTGTTTACATGACAAGCCTATGGCGGTGGAGGTGAGCGTGTTGGGCATCGGTTTTAGCATGGAGGTGGACTCTGGCAGCGCTGTGTCGGCGATGCCGGCAAAGGTCTGGCGTAGACATTTCTCGCACCTGCCTCTCGGTGAGTCCAATAAATGTTTACGTACATATAGCGGTTCGGTGTTGACGCCGGTGGGCATGTGCACGCTCCCAGTCTCGTACAATAATGTGACGCACTGCCTCAACTTTTATGTAATTGAACATGGCCCAGTATCATTGTTAGGCCGGGATTTCCTTTCAAAATTTAATTTAGCTTTGGTGGCTCTTAATTATTGTGCATCAAATAACGACAGTAAATCTATTTTAGCGAAATATGGGTCATTATTTTCGGGTGACCTTGGAACATTTAATAAATACAAGTTAACGTTACATTTAAAGGAAGGTTCAACTCCCAAATTTTTCAAAGCCCGAACCGTGCCCTTTGCCTTGAAAGATAAGGTGAGTGCAGAATTGGATAGATTAGTGAGTGTAGGTATTTTAAGACCGGTTACCTATTCGAGGTATGCCTCGCCGGTCGTAGCAGTCCTAAAGAAAAATAACGACGTGCGTTTGTGTGGCGATTATTCCGTGTCGATTAATAAGGATCTTAAAGTGGACTCGTATCCCTTGCCCAAAATGTCAGAACTGTGCGCGTCGTTACACAATGCGCGTTACTTCACTAAGTTGGACCTATCAAACAGTTACAATCAGTTTATGCTTGATGAGCAGTCCCAAGAGTACACGTGCATCAATACTCACAAGGGGCTCTTTGTGTACACTCGGTTAGTGTTTGGGTTAGCGAACGCCCCTGCACTGTTCCAGCGCGCCATGGTACAACTCCTACAAGGAATTGAGGGCGTCGAAGTATTCATTGATGACGTGCTCATAGCAGCTCCGACTGAGCAGTTGCACTGGGAAAGGGTGGACCAGGTGCTTAAGAAACTGATGGACGCTGGCCTTATGTTACAAAAAAATAAGTGCTCTTTTTGTCAGAACAGCGTCGAGTACCTGGGTTTTGTTATCGACCGCGAAGGTATTCATAAAAATCACGATAAAATAAAGTCTATAACAGAATTGAAAAATCCACAAAATGCTAAACAATTGAAGTCCTTTTTAGGGTTAATCAATTTTTACAGAAATTTTATTCCGAATGCTGCTATGCTATTAGAGCCCCTCCACAAGCTGCTAAGGAAAGAAAGCAAATGGACCTGGTCTGAGGAGCAACAAAAGGCATTTGATGGGGTAAAAAAAGAATTAAGCTCATCTCGTGTATTGGCTCATTTTGATCCACGACAGACGCTTGTGTTGACAGTAGACGCGGCACCCGGCGGTCTGGGCGCGGTGTTGTCGGTGCGTTATAAAAACGGAAATGAACGGCCGCTCTGCTACGCGTCGCGAGCGCTAAACAAAAGTGAACGGTCTTACAGCCAAATCCAAAAGGAGGCGACTGCCATAGTTTATGGAATAAAAAAATACCATCAATATCTTTATGGCCGTGCTGAGCCGTTCATTCTAAGAACTGACCACAAGCCTCTGTTATCAATATTTTCACCAGACAAGGGTATACCTCAGATGACCGAGTCCAGGTTGCAACGCTATGCTATATTCCTTGCTGCATATAATTACCGAATTGAATTCGTAAACAGCGAAAATAATGTAGCCGACTATTTGAGTCGCTTCCCTGTGGACGCTGAACCCGAAATAATGGAAGGCGGGGAACCGGTGAGTTATATAAACGCATTGGCAGCCACCGGCGCGCCGCTTCCGGCTTCTCTGAGCGATTTGCAAGAGGCAACGGCTAACGATACAATACTATCAGCGGTATTGGGTCACGTGGCCAAGGGGTGGCCTAAAAAAGTACGCTCAGAGTTGCAGCCGTACCGTCGGTGTCAACATGAACTGCATGTTGATAAAGATTGTCTCATGAGGGGGCATCGAATTGTTGTTCCCGAAAAGTTCCGGGCTGGCGTACTGCAGGAACTACACGCTGCGCACTTGGGCATCGTGAAGATGAAACTGTTAGCCCGGGAGCGTTGCTGGTATCCGGATATTGACAACGACATCGAAAGAGTGGTAGCAAACTGTAGTCGATGTGTTGCAACGCGGCCCTCTCCTCCCAGAGTCCCAATCGAACCCTGGGAATGGCCCAGGACGGTATTTGAGAGGGTACATTTGGATTTCCTCGGCCCGTTTCATGGTAAAACTTACTTGGTGCTAATTGACGCACATAGTAAATGGCTCGAATGTGCCGAGATACCAAATTTAACGACCCAAACTTTAATTGATCAGCTTCAAAGGATATTTTCACATTTTGGCTATCCTAAATATATCGTAACTGATAACGCAAAAACTTTTATCGCGTCGGAATTTTCAGAATTCTGCACAGCTCACAGTATCAAGCATATTTTATCGCCCGTTTATTTTCCTCAAAGTAATGGGCTCGCAGAGAATGCTGTGAAAACTTGTAAGAAGTTTATAACAAACGCTTTAAAAGATGGCCCGGTAAAAAACGTAAACATCAATTTAGACCATTATCTTTTTCATTATAGGAATTCGCCACATTGCACCACTGGCGTATCACCAGCATCGTTAATGTTTGGCAGAAGCTTAAATACTAAACTTGATTCAGTATCAGTTCCAAGAGACTCGCTTACTCAGTCTACAAGTTTGGTATTAAACCGGGTAAAAAGGAACCAAGATCGGCAAAGGAAATCATATGGTGGTCAGCAGAGAATGTTTTGTGTAAATGACAGGGTTTGGACCAAAGATTATCGCGGCTGCCCCGCGAAGCCGCGATGGATCTTCGGCGTCATTATAAGTCGCGTTGGACGGGTTTTATACGATATTGCTGTTGAGAACACCCAGATTATTTGGAGACGACACGCTAATCAAATAATAAACGCAAATTCTTTTAGTCCTAAAAATAATCCGCAGCCATGGTCATACCAAGATTACGGAAGTGATGCGGCACATTATAGTGAACCGACAAACGTAGCAACCGCGGCGCCAGCGACCGTAAATCAGGCGACCCCCCCAGCCTCTCCCGGCGCCGCCACCAGTGAAGAGGCCAATGATGAATTTAGCACCCCTCCAACTTTTGCCAAAACTAACACTGCTCCACCGCCTCAAGGCGAGCATCGCACTAGGTCAGGCCGATGTGTAATTCCTCTTAAGCAGTATAAGATGTAATTTATTTTGTAAACTTAGGATACAAACGTGCATGCTATTTATACATCAATCATATTGTTTTATTTAATAATTTTATTTTCGTATTCTCTTCCAGCTAAATATTTATTGTAATTAAATACATTATTTGGGGGAGGAAGTAGAATTCAATTATTTGTTCAATTGCTGTGTCAAATAACTTGGAAGATCACTGGAATACTCATTAATTCACTTTAAGGTATTACCATGTGTCCTGCGATCATTTGTCATATTCTTGTACCTAATCAGAATTATTAATAAGTACTTATGTTTTCATCTTGTAGCGGAGGAATGTTATGTATGTAAGTTGCGGGTAGTTGTAATTCTTAAACATAGCATGTCTACCCGACGTTTTGGAGTTAAATTAGTATTAAATGGCGATATTCATGATACGTGCCTTTCTCTCTGAAAAACCTAATATCCTTGTAAATCCGGGACATAACACATAATGACACTACGCGTATGGTAGGTACGCGTGTACGCGAATGTTTATTTTCTATGCAATTAGCACATTGTTTCTCTAAATAAATAAATATTACTGAATTGGGAATTTTTGAAGCATAATCAGACAGATACTTAGTGAGTTCGTTTATCGAAGACGAATTCAACGTTTGCCATTTTTTTTTTAACAGCTACCTCCAACATGGTCGGAGCCTATTTTAACATTTTCCCTAGTCTTCACGTTCATACTAGTTCTCGCTTTTGCTACTTCTCGTACTGCCATTCTACATACTTGTTTTCTTTCTTTCATTCTGCATCATTCTCGCTTTTTCTAATCTTGGCTTTCTAAACTTACTATCTGTCTTATTTCGGCGACCGAATAGCCTAGTGGTTAGAGAACCTGACTATGAAGCTCGAGGTCCCGGGTTCGATCCCCGGTCGGGGCAGATATTTGTATGAAAAATACGAATGTCTGTTCTCGAGTCTTGGATGTTTAATATGTATTTAAGTATGTTTATCCGTTGTCTAGTGCCCATGTCACAAGCTTTGCTTAGTTTGGGACTAGGTCAATTGGTGTCAATTGTCTCAAGATATTTATTTATTATTTATTTATTATTTATTATTATTTATATGCATTACGTTCATTCTGTTCTCTTTGTCATTCTTTCTATCATTTAAGCTGTCCTCTTTGTCATTCATCGTCTTTTAGTTCCTTTTGTATACATATAGGTTTCGGGGGGAGGGGGAGTAACCACAACACAGCTCAACAATTTATAATTTGACTGGTGGTTTCTTATCCTAAACACTTATTTTCTTATATTTTATTTACAGATATTTTCATGTTCTTATTTTTAGCTACTTAGTATACATTTTTGTATACATTGTTGTCCATAATATTCAATATATGTGAATATCATACCTTGCTTAGTCTGCTTGATTTCTCTTATTTACTATTTTTACAATTTTCTTGCAGTAATTTAAGAATATTTCCCTGTCTTTACTTTTCATAATATCAGGTAGGTTGTCTGCTCTCAGTCTAACATCTAGGAGGTGCTCAACATTGTACCTATCTCTGGTGAAGACAGGGCAATTAACAATCAGATACTCCACTGTTTCTTCCGCTTCCGGTTCACAGATGCATGATGGGCTCTCCTTGCACTTGAAACGATTCAGGTACGAGGAGAACCCACCATGCCCTGTGAGAAGCTGGGTTATCTGTCCGTCAAATTTAATTTTTCGCACGAGGGGATGCGCCGTCACCGCATCAGGGAAAAACAGTTTGGTTCCGGAGGCCGTTTCCTCCGTTCGGTATCTCCTGTCCCACTCATCAGTCGTCTCTGCACGAATGCAGCGTCTGACGAATGAGACAGGGCACAGATCGTAATCCGGCCTCTTTTTAGATTTTAGAGCCGCCTCCTTTGCCAGCTCATCGGCCCTCTCATTCCCTGCCAGTCCCGCATGCGCCTTAATCCAGAACAAGGATACCACCTTACCTTGAGATCTGCTGCGTCCGATGTTGGCCCTAGCTTTGACTGCCAGGGGATGAGGGGAACCGGAGTTCGTCATGGTCTCCAGCGCCGCCCGGGAGTCACTGTAGATGCCAAAAGTGACCTCCCTATGCTTCGAAACAATGTCAGTTGCTCTACACAGGGCAACGTTTGCCATTTGATTTTGCGAAAACACATCACTCGAAAGTGGTATAATATTGTCTGTGTATGTACCTACCTATTGCCTCAAAACTACAGCTTAAATTATTTTTTCTACTAGGTAGTTGACTCGTAATTCAAGTAAAGCACAATTTATCACCATTTTTTAATGGAATTTTGACGTATGTGCTTTCAAATATCGGTTGCCAAGCCAAGGTGCCGCTTAGCAATGCCGCTAAGCAAGTCGACATCGGAGAGGCCTAAGCCTAAGACCGTCCTTGACCTACTTGAAGTCCTGAACGTTAATCCCGGTCTAATCGGGCGGCCGTGAAATATCACGCAATCGCGGGATTAAGTCTTTGTTCGAGATCATGAAACAATTGAATCGTGTTTCAATTCGAACGTCGAATGCTGTTTTGAAAGTTTGATTCGATTTTAGTTTATAATGGTACCTATTCTTTTGTTTTGTTAGTTCGCATGCCGCTGTTAAGAGGGTGCATCCATGCTGAGCTCGCAACGTCGCATTTTTGGTGATTTATTGCGATTATTTCACAGAAATTGAATGAAAGTATCAAAATATCCGTCTGTAGTGCACTTCGTTTTTAGTGTATTAATGTGTCCAATGCAATGATTAATGGTGGTGGACTTTTATTTTCGTATTAAAGGGATAAAATACTATATCTCGTTTAATAAGAAAATAAAAGTCCATCATTAATTATTGCATTAGACACATTAATACACTAAAAACGCAGTGCACTACAGACGGATATTAAAATTTGATACTTTCATTCAATGTCTGTGAAATAGTCGCAAAAAATCACCAAAAATGCGACGTTGCGATCTCAACACGGATCATCATCATTATCATCAGCCTGAAGACGTCCACTGCTGAACAAAAGCCTCCCCCTTAGCACACCATAATGAACGACAAGTCGCCACCTGCATCCACCGGTTTCCCGCAACGTTTACGATGTCGTCAGTCCACCTAGTGGGAGGCCTGCCAACACTACGTCTTCCGGATCGCGCAGCACGGATGCACCCTCTTAACTTTTAATGCCTAAGTATAGACAAAATCTTATATTATTATGCGTTCTAACAAATCAACCATTCTAAACTTACCATATTTATGTAAACGGATCCTTAATTAACATTCGAATCAACTAGTAAGTATTTTTTGTGAAATACACACATACATACATACTTAAATCACGTCTTTATTCCATACGGGGTAGACAGGGCCTAGCATAAGGTAAAACATTTTATTAATAATTACACAAACGGATAACTCACGTATAAAAGTCGAGTGATGCTCGACTGTTACGGACTAGTTCGTCGTATTTATTTTATTTATCCCACAAATTAACCGCAAATGGCTACTTTACATGTTAACTGTATAACTTATTGTAAATAAACGAAAGATTCAATATCAACTTTCAAAACACAAAACAACTACAAAACATACGAAATTATATTCCCACTGAATACGTCCTAATTTTATTATACAGTTTTTCCCACTATGCCATACAATATTCATAGAAATTTTCCTGAACAAAAGTTCCCTTGAAACGTTCTCCCACACAGCTGTAACTATACGGAACGGCATAAGGCTATGTTCATAATGTACCGCTTCCAGGGCCGCGTGGGTGCACTTGCCCCAAATCCCGAGCTCGACCAGCGGGTTTATTATGTACTAAGCTTTACCCAAGTTTGTACGAGGTATATCCATTCCTTCCCCTACCCTGTATTGAGTCGGGTGAGTATCGTAAGTAACATTTTAAAAGGTTTCGCCTTTTATTCGAGGATTTGTACTAGTTCAGTTTAGGAGTTAGAATTGACAACATTTCATATTTCTGAGCCTATAATTTTAATGGTTCTCTGTATTCTGTTTGAAAAGATGAACATGCTGACAGTTTAATTTTTTCGCTAGGGTTTGTATTTAATTTATAATTAATTTATTAATTTTTGCTTATTCTAAAAGGGCGTAACTCCGATACTATCACAGAATAGACACTTATCCTTTTGTCTTTTCAGTATAGAAAAAAATCTGACGTCAATTTCAAATTGTCAATGTCAGGCCTTATTCTCCGATATTCGATTTTCGAGGTTCGCTTCGTGCTGTTCCGCTCATACTAATATAGTCATTAACTTGAGAGTGAGAGAGAAGGTATTCAACGAACTTCAAAAATAGAATTTCAGAGTTGCCCCCCTTGTACTTTGAAGTTGTCATATCCAAAATTATGGTCGCTTATTTTTTCTCGCGAAAAAGGCAAAGGTGTTTCACCTATCCTGTGGTAGTTTTGGTAAAATTAGGACATATTTTTAATTAATTTTTATTTTTTATAATAAGCGATATTAAAATTATATAAACATATTGCAGTGATCAGGAGGCAAAATGCTTTCGAACCATATATACATTTTCAGGTGTTATAAAAATGAAATGTTGTCAATTGTAGGTTAGTTTTATAAAAATGTGGGCAACATGAGATTTTATTGCTAAGTTCCTAAACTATGAAAGGACTGACATTGCTCCGATGAAAAAAAAAAACACCGGGAGCACTCCGGGAGTGCCGGCAGAAGTGAAAACTACACACACGTACACTCGCGCAAAAAGAAAAAAAAACTTTCTACACGAGATTTGAACTGCGGAACTAACGCACATACGTTAAAGGGACGAAATCAACGTACACTTCAAAAATCGAACGCGCCTCTAGCTTCATTCGTATTTCAAGATAAGCTCTTAGAGGATCCGATATCCTGGTGCTTAAACTCTCCCCCCGTCTTACGTCTGACGCGAGTTTAACATTTTTTACCAATCCCAAAAAGTGCTCAGCGCCGAAAGAAGTTTTCACTTCAACATTTTAAAGATTATAATCCAGTCAATACCCTGTAAGATTTAATGAGCGAGTGCTATCCAAATAAAGTTATTTTCGGAAATTCGAATCCAAAACTCAAAAAAAATCAAATTAATTTTATTTCAGACTACTTACATTAATGGTCCAGATTTGTTAGTAACAATATATATAAGACTTATTAACTACGTTAGTAAAATTAATTAAAAGATAATCAAACGGTACACTATTGGGATAAAATACTACTTAATGGTAGGGAAACTATGGGCTTATAGCCCAGGGCCCTTGCCTTGACGTTTTAATAATGCGATTCAATCCCGATTCAGTTTAGGTTCGCTCGCTGTCAGATCCATACTAAACATGACAGCTAAAACCTGAACTGAGTCGAAATTTAATCACAACATTAAAACGTAATGGTAAAGCCCCTGAACAATAAGGGTGCGACCACACCGCCGCTTAAAAAACGGTGACGTTACGGAATCGCAACAAAATGTATGAAGAAACGGCGAGAAAACGTGACGCATACGACACGTCACTGCGTATACGCGGCGGTTTGGTCACACCCTAATAGTAATCTGATTGCCAGGTGATTCGGATAAATATACCCACTGAAGTATCACTTGACATTTTCTTTCAAAGTTTCCGGACACAGTACCTGGGGCCTTACCATGACATCTTAATTCCGACTCAGTTCAGGTTTTAGCTATTATTTTTAGCATGGATCTGACAGCGAGCGAACCTAAACTGAATCGCATTAAGACGCCATGGTAAGGCCCCTGATCATGGGTACCTAAATTTAATACACTCACTGCAGAGTTGCTCGATTCTTTAAATTTGTCCAACACAGTATCTTAGTGATTGAGTTCCTACTCGTACAAGGCCAGCAAAACCGTTATACCTCACTACCTCATAACATAAGAGACTTCATAAGTGTCTAGAAATCAATCCTGTACGGATTCTCGTAGTCATTCGTTTCAAAGTATTTTTGGGGGTCTATACTTTGTCCCATAAAATTGAAGTTCCGAATGTACGGTTTGTCATAATTTTCGTTAGTCATAAATCGTTTGATTTCTGAAACAGTAAATATTTTTTCAGAATTTACAGTACAAACTTACACTAACTTAACCTAACTTACTACATTTTGATGCCTATTTAAAAAAATCTGAAAAATACACGGTTTCATTATGTTATGTCCAAAAAAATTATGACTAACGTTTATTATGACCAAAGAAAATTATGCGACAAAAAGGGACCCGATTCTTGGGTAGTATGGACACCAACATTTGACCCTAAACTTTTTACTTTAATATCTCTATCCTCTTGTCCTCAGGACTACACTCCCGGTGGCCCAGTTCAGCCGCGGCGACTTTTCCCTCTGGTCTGTCCTGAAGAACTGCGTTGGCAAGGAGCTGTCCAAAATCACGATGCCGGTGGTGTTCAACGAACCGCTATCCTTCCTCCAGAGGATGCTGGAGTACTTAGAGTACGCTCATCTGCTCCGGATGGCCTCAGAACAGACGGATCCTGTAGCACGCATGGAATACATAGCAGGTGAGAAATGCTCACGTTTTTACTGGCCGTTGGAAAATTTTAAGAGAACTTCCGTAGGTGTATAAGTACGATTACTATTTTGTCTCATAACTTTTATTAGTATAACAAATAAAATCGTGCATTTTTGAGAAATTTTGGAAAAGTCACCAGAATGTAGTAGGTTAATATTTACTGTGTCAGAAATAACATGCTTTATGACTAACGAAAATTATGGCAAACCGTAACTTGAACTTCAATTTTATGGCACAAAATATAGACGCATAAGATCCGACTGTTGTCAGTGATGCTAAAGAAATAAAATATTGTTGGTAAATTACCACATTGATTATGTATTCTTTTCGAATCGATTTTGTCAACAAAAGTACTTAAGTACTTTAGATTGTGCTGAGTATTGGAATCCGTAGGGTCCCTAAATCGAGCAGTATTTTCCTGAGAGACAATTATTTTCAGCTTTCGCTGTAAGCGCTCTGGCTTCAAACTGGGAGCGACTGGGAAAACCCTTCAATCCGCTCCTCGGAGAAACTTACGAACTGGAGCGCCCTGAGTTTAGAGCTGTCTGTGAACAGGTGTGTTTTTATGAATATTTATTTTCTACAATTTAAACAAACTTGTCCGTATTTTACGGAATAAGATATAAGAGTAATCTTGGCACATTACTTTAAAACCAAACTTAGAACATGCATGGCTAAAATGCTTTTGTAAATTTTTATTACTCAGCCCATGGCTCTAGAATCTCTAGATGCTACTTTCATGCTAATGATACCATTTGCAGAATGATTATAAAATCTGCAAAATTTTGGCACCTAGAACTATCAATGACTCTTTTAAGTTCGTTCATTCATCAACTGGTCTACTGTCCTCTCCTCAGGTATCCCATCACCCCCCGGTGTCTGCTTTCCACGCTGACAGCCCTCACTTCGTGTTTCACGGCTCCGTACACCCCAAGCTCAAGTTCTGTGGCAAAAGCGTGGAGATCCAGCCCAAGGGACACGTCACTGTCGAATTGCTCAGGTAGCTTGCAACATTATGATGATAATTAATTCCAGTGTCCACGTTCAACAGAGGCAGGGGCCTTACCAAGACGTCCTAATTCCGACTCAGTTCAAGTTTTAGCTGTCACTTTTTTAAACTGAATCGCATTAAGACGTCATGGTAAGGCACGCGTATCAAGCTGCCCAAGTCATATACCAGATCGCTATTTTGCTAATTTGTTTCAGGGAAATTAGGTTGAACCGTGTTCATTTCTCCTTACTATATTTTTGTCGTACGACGATTCTCACGCCTAACACGCGGTTACAAGTACGTGTGATTTGCTGACCGTAGAGCGTTCGTAACGCACGCAATGTATACAAAAACGCAATGGAACTGCTATTTTCTTCTTGATTCTACCTACAATTAAACTTTACCTACTACTTCGACTAATTTTAAGCAATCATGTTTAGGTATCATAATCGACCATAAATTGACCATGATAGTAAGTAAGTAAGTAAGTAATGCTTTATTGTACAAATATAAAGAAACAGATACAATTCACAAAATAATACAAATAACAATAATATATGCACAAAGGCGAACTTATCCCTATAAGGGATCTCTACCAGTTAACCTTTGAGTAGATGAGAGGATCACTAAACGAGGGACCGACAAAGAGATAGAGAGATAAAGATATAGTGAGTGTTATATCTAAATTTTTAACTAACTAGCTGTTGCCAGCGACTTCGTCTGCAAATAGTTCGTTTATCGCTATCCCGCGGGAACTACGGAATTTTCCGGGATAAAAAGTAGCCTATGTGCTACTCCAGACTTTTCTCTATCTATGTGCCGAATTTCATCCAGATTCGTTGTGCTGTTCTGGCGTGATTGAGTAACAAACAAACATCCATCCATCCATCCATCCATCCATCCATCCATCCATACTTTCGCATTTATAATATTAGTTAGAAGTTAGATTAGATTAGATTACCTACCATATTATGTAAGGGTGTTTAAATTAACTTTGGAAATTGTCTGCCTAGATGGGGAGAGGCATATACCTGGACTAACGTCAACTGCTGCGTGCACAACGTGATCGTGGGTAAGCTGTGGATCGAGCAGTACGGAGCCATGGAGGTGACCTGCCACGGCGGCGCCGGGCTGAAGGCCAACCTGGCCTTCAAGCCGGCTGGCTTCAACAACCGCGACCTGCATCGCGTTGATGGATTCATTACTGATCAGAGGTAAGTGACAGGTTGTGGAATTTAGAAGGAAATTATATGTATTTGACTTTGTGAATCTTTAAGATGGAAACACCATCCTGGGGCTTTGACGTCTTAATGCGATTCGATTCCAATTCAGTTCCAGTTTCAGCTGTCATTTTTAGTATGGATTTGATAACGAGCGATCCAACTTTGGTTCAGAATTGAATCGTATAGTAAGGCCCCTGATCCGACTAAAAAAATTGTTAAGCAAAAAAGATAAACAATCAACTTGTGAACTACACTATGATGAAAAAAAGAAACATTTTTCCTTTCTATTGGTTGCTACCTTACAACTAGTTGAGGATCAAATAGGAGCTAACAATCTAAATGTAATCCTGTTACCATTGAATTCGACTTTACAGTTTGAGTCATGGTTACATTTGAGCTATTTCCAGCTCTCACTAATAGCAACCATCACTGAGATCTCCTCGATACTAAAACCAGCATAATACGTTCTCACTAGCCAGTCTCTTTAATGTCTTCCAGCAAAAAGAAGCTCCGTTTCCTCTACGGCAAATGGACGGAGTTCATTAAGGTGTGCAGTGCGTCCGCGCACGAGCAGTGGGCGCGCGAGCGGGGAGAGGAGGCGAGCGCCACTCCCGCGCATACGCCCAAGAAGGTCCTGGCGAAGCTCAACAGCTTCAAAGTGGGGGCGCTGCGGTCCATGTCCATTCAGGATGTGAGTTAGCTTCATCATCATCATCAGCCTATGTTCGTCCACTGCTGGACATAGGCCTGTCCCATGGCACGCCACTGAGCACGATCCTCGGCCACTCTCATCCAGATCTTGCCATCGGCCTTTTGAAGATCATCGCTCCACCGAGTCTGAGGTCGTCCTATCTCCTGAGGAGTTAGCTTATGAACGTCTAATATGTTTGCGGTTTGAAGTACATTCAAGGGCATGAATAGGTATAACGTTACCAGCTAGCTTATTACGTTCCTCGCTCGCAATCGCCATCGTGTTCATTTTGACAGTTCTTGTATTGAATTTGACAGCAAGCTGATTCCGATGCCAATTGTCAGCTTATTTATACATGAACTGTCAAAATGAAGACGATGGTGATCGCGAGCGAGTTACGTAATACGCCTAAATCTACACCTTTATGCCACAAGCAATAAGGTCGATAACACGTTATATTTGAGTGATGACAGTATCGATATTTATGCCCTCGACTGTACTTACTTACTGCAGAGTCTATCCGTAACACCACCGTATACACTCTCTAATCTTATCGCATGTCTAAAAATGAGGAAATCGTGAGCATGATGGGAAATAAGTAAGGTCTTTTCATTCTTAACTGTCTATTTAGTAAACAAAATTCTAACCTCAAAACGTCTTATTTTTGATATTTTTTAACTATCTCATCGTAAATAAAGGAACTGGAGATAAAATATCAGCAAAATTATGTACAAAATATTGTCTCAGGTTTATTTGATGACATAATACACCTTATTCTTTACAAAAAATTGTACATTGAGGTTAGAATTATGTTTACCAAATAAGACAGTTAAGATAATGATTTAAAGACCTTAGACGTTTTGTTGGTCACATTTCGCGTACCCACACAATTTTTACACCTATGGATTTGCTACCGGATTTATAGTAGAAAAACGTATGTTCCAGCCCGAGGAAACGGATTCTGATGAGGTGCCGAAGCCAGATGACACGTACAATATAGACATACCAGGATCGACTATTTTATGGGAGGCGCGGTCTAGGCCTACCAACAGTGCACAGGTAACAGCAGATTATGGAGTCGTCCGAGCCTTCCTACCGGTACCAACCTACTACAAACATCATAGGAATTATCCTAGTTACTGAACTATTTTTTACTACCACAAACAAAATTTGTTAGGTGTACACATAGTAACTTAAATCAGTTGTTGAATAGTCGCCAGTTCGAACGGATGTTTAGAAATTCTGCTATCTTAGAAACAAAATCATGCTTCGATATAGAGCTCCACTGTTTCACTTTTCGTCTGCATGCTATTATTGTGTTTCTTTTTTTAATTAGCTTTTTAATTAGTTTCTAAACGACACTATTTTTATCAACGATCTGCCAGAAAGTTTATCGGGCGGAACGCCGTACTTGTATGCTGATGATACCAGTATAATATTCAGGACCCCGTCATATAGTTCTTTACAAGAGCTGACAAAGCTTAATTGGAATAACATGTGTAATTGGTTTGATGCAAATGGTTTAAAATTGAATTATGACAAAAGTTTTTATATGATTTTCAGACGAGCAGTGAACTCTGACGATGTTAGCTTGGATTTACCAATAAGCAAAACAGAGTCCACTCGCTTCCTGGGAATCGAGTTAGATACACACTTGAAGTGGCATAATCACATAGACTATATTTCCAAGAAACTCGCAAAAGCATGTTACTCATTGAAAACCATGGCGAAAGTTGTCGATGTGAATACACTTAAAATGATTCATTTTTCATACATAGAAAGCCTTATCAAATATTATGCTATTGAAGTGTGGGGAAATAGTGCTAGTGTAAACAAAATACTACTTATACAAAAAAAGTGCATTAGAATTATAGAGAAATGTTTTCCTACCACACATAGACATTTATTCACGAAGCACGGTATTAGTACTGTCATTGGAATGTACATTTATCAAATTGCCAGACATGTTTATAAAAATAAAAGCTCATACAAATTGGTTAGTCAAACTCAAAGTTACGCGTTAAGACGAAACCATTACAATACAATACAATACAACAATACAAATACTCTTTATTGATCACCACAAATCAGTACAAAAAAATACAGAAACAAAGAACAAAGTACATTACCTCACACTACCACGGTCGAATTTTGTTCTGTTCCGAAAAAGCATCAATTATATAGCAATTAAGGTATTTAACCACCTACCAGATAATGTTAAAGAGTCTGAAGACCTGAGAGTATTCTCGAAAAATCTTAAAAGTTATTTGGCTACGAGACCCTTCTACAGTCTCGATGAGTATTTTGGTAAATTGTATGATTAATTATTGGTTTTAAAATTTAATGAAATATGATATGTTCTTCTGACTTTACGTGTGAATGATTTAGGTTAAGTTTATTTTGTTGTACACAATTTTGCATGATAATTGTATCTTTTAAAAGCAAATAAAGAAACTGAACTGAACTGAACTGAACTGAAATATTAGAACACATAAAATAATCCGAAAAGTAATGCTATGGCCGGGAATCAAACCCGGATCCTCATCATTACAGTACAACAGCAGGTATTTCATTATTAATGTTTTCGTTAGACGCTTGGTCCACTAGAAACTGCTTGCATTTTTTAAACCTATGTCACCTTATATTTTTTCATTCTTCCAGTATTACCAGTTTACCGAATTCGCCATGTCCCTCAATGAGTTAGAGCGTGACATGAAGGGCCAGCTCTGCCCCACGGACAGTCGGCTGCGACCCGACGTCAGGCTATTGGAGCAGGGGGACATCGACGCTGCAGCTGCCGAGAAGACCAGGCTGGAAGACAAGCAGCGGACGGCCAAGAAGGCGCTTAAGAAGTCCCCAGATGGGTGGCAGCCTAGGTAGGTCTTCCACATACTTTGCATATGACTCGGCCTTGCAAGAATTCTTCTAGCCAAACGAATTGCCTTCTAGCAATGATATCAAAAGTCAAGATACGCCTGTCCGTACAATTCGCTTACTCTGACACACTCTGACACACTCTGACAGCTGAATGATATGGCGTCCTGTCACAGACTAAGGCACGGTGGTCTTTTAGGACCACCGCATTGGACAAATTACTCGTGAGCATTGGAGCATTTTATTTATGTATGGATCTTTAGTTATCCGAAATAAATGATTATTATTATTATTATTATTATTATTGGGCCTATCTTTACGAATTAATATAATATATCTGTGCCTTCTAGGCAAACGTGTACCATCTTAGGCGTCATTTTTGCCTTGGGGTGCGACGTCGGAAACCTCCTCGAGAGCTCTAGCGTTACTGTTCCCTACCAGTACCAACCTAGTCTTAGCTTCTATGAACTGTGACCATCCGATCCATGTAGCTGCAATCACGCTATTAATTATTTTCCAGGTGGTTCAGCCAAGGCACAAATCCGTACACGAAGGCGGAAGACTGGCTGTACAACGGAGGCTATTGGGACCGCAACTACCAGCATTTGAAGGATATTGACATATTTTAAAGATTTTTAATAGTATCAAGGAAACTGTTCTAAATGTGGTTGCTTCAGTAGCTAAAAGCGCTTGCTCCAAAAAGATATTGTTTTCTGGGCTATCAAAGTTGGTAGTGATGCGAAGGTTGCTGAGGCATGCGGTCCACTAGTTGGAAGCCAAGTTTTCTTATTTACTTTGTCAGAAAATTAAATAATTATCAACTGCTCACGATAAAAAAAATACCCTGATATCACGGTAAATATAATAATTAATGATTAAATGAAAAATAGCTTTTAAAAAACTACAGTAAAATTACTTAATTACCTAGGCAATAAAATTTGCTAAAATACTTTGCTTATAAAAGCGGAAATTTACTGAAATATTGTTACCACTGTTTTAGATACTGAAAATTTACTCATTTCACCGTCACACTGTCTAGAGTAATAAATAAAGTAATCAGTAGAACTCATAAACAAAGTGAAGTCAATTATTAAATAATTGTTAGATTAACTTTGGGATTTGAAGGGCATTTAAAATTTTAGGCAAATTGATTGATGCTTCCTTTGTTTCTTTATTTTAAAATTAACTTGTACACTACTAAATATTTACTAGGTTTAATTTGTTAAAAATAAAAAAAGTTACCAGTAAACAAAATTCGATTAGTTAATCCATACTAATAATAAAATTATTAGATCTATGGAAATAAATTGACAAAGTTATAGAAAAATCATGAAAGCTCAAGAATAATGATTAAAAAAATATTGATATTAAAATTGGTGATCATTTTCCAATGTTTGAGTAGAAAATTGAGAATATTAATCATTGATGTATTGAGTGGGATTAATTACTTCAAAAGAGTGGATACCTATTTAAATACGTTTGCTAACGGATTAGTAAGTAGTGACCAATTTTACACACGATTACCTATATTCTTTAGGGTATTCAAATTTACGTTCTTTTTACGACATGCAATGTGAAATTCCTGAATAATTTAGAATCATAAAAATATAATAATCTTACTGTGCGTCTGTACGTTCCTTGTATAATGTAGTAGGTTAATAAATAATTAAAGCAAATGATAAGCAGATATAAACATACTCACTGTGTATTTTAGTATCATCAAATAAAATAAGCATTTAATGCTTTTCTTAAGCTAAATGTAAACTAGCTTTAAAAAACATAAATTCAAATGAAATTAATTAAATTCAAGTGAAATTTTATTCTTCTAAAATTCTGTCCATTATAGTTATTTTCATTCTAATTCTGAATCGTTTTTAGAAAGAAAGAAATGATTTATTTGCATTTATTAGAACTGTAAATATTATTTAATGTATATTTATATTTTTTAGTAGAATATCCGATTCGAAGGACCCATTATTATTATTCTACAAGTTTTGATTTAGTTTGAACTGTCAAATAAATTTTTGCCCGAGAAATTTTACCTACTTCTTGTGATCAGATTGACATGACTTGATTGAAAAGATTGATTTAGTATATGGAAATATTTAAACAAACTTATTATTTAATTAGATGATCCCATTTCTTTACTATATTTACAAATTATCAGCCGTTAAACTGAATGTCTAACTAAATACTAAATACATAAGTTGACAAATACGTTTAAATAATGTTTAGCTGTAAATCAAGATGTCTATCTACGTAAGCTCATCAAATAAATTGTACAAATTACAGCATGAAACGTAAGTCATTAGAAAAAATAAGCTAGTCTTGTAAAGATTAAAACTAAATCGATAAAAAAGTCAACGTTAAGAGTATCTATTCCATTCTGTCAAAGTGATATAGAAATGAGGCTCATGCAATACCATATAGATACAACGTGTGAAACTGGAACAATACATACATCAAATTTTTCCCATTTCTATACACTAAAACGATCATACCTAATGTTGACTTGTTTATAACTTATAACGCTTAAGAAAATCAATGTCTTCTGTCTGTATTCGTCAGCACGTATAACTCTCGCACTGTTCACGAGTGTTCCTTCATGTCGTTCGTCTGTTGTCTTCCTTGAATTGTGTTCTATATCAAGAACTGAAGAAATAGTTTGGAACTTTGGAAGACTTGTACTACCTACCCATTTTGTACCTTGCGACGCCTCTTGTTACCACTAAATTTGTGTACAATGCTTCCTCAATAAGAAGTACAGCTCTGGCTCTCAAACTAGTGCAGCATTGCATTTGCAAGCATACAACAGCCCTAGTAAGTAAGAGTAAATACAAAGTGAATGCTCATCTTTGAGAATTATGTCCCACTAGGCCTTTTCCTTATGAGTAGGCCACATCGCTCGTAGAACAGACAACCGTTAGGGGAGAAAAGTTCTCAAGTGGCGACCGCGAACCGGAAAACGCAGTGTTGGCAGGCCTCCCACTAGGTGGACTGACGACATCGTGAAAGTTGCGGGAAAAAGGTGGATGCAGTTGACGAGTTGTCGTTCATTATGGTGTGCTAAGGGGGAGGCCTTTGTTCAGCAGTGGACGTCTTCAGGCTTCCTTTTCTTCTTTTCTATTGTTCTAAAAATTATAGTACTCTTAAAGTGCACATGCTATCTCTCCACCTTTACAGAGCGGTTTTCAAATTTACTTTATTCAATTTATTGAAACCAAAGGAGCAATTGAACTGCATCGATTAGGAAAACTTCAAATGTAAGCAACTGTATAGCGTACCTACAAGTTAGTCCTACATCAGGCAATAAGTAATGTAAAGGTAGACTATAGTAGTGTAGTGATTTAATTATTTATCTGTATATACAATGGAGTCTATCCTACTCTATCGTCACCTAGTCTGTTGGAGTCTGTAACTAATGTAAAAACCAGGATCCTGGGGCCTTACCACGACGTCTTACAATTCAATTCCGACTCAGTTTAGGTTTTAGCTGTCATTTTTAGTATGGATCTGACGGCGAGCGTACCTAAACTGAGGCCTTATACTCCGAAATTCGTTTTCGAAGTTCGTTTCGTGCCGTTCCGCTCTCACAAATGGTTATTAATTTGAGAGTGAGAGGGACGGTCTATCGGAATTCACATTTAAGACGTTATAGTAAGGCACCTCTGTTGAAAGACGATAAAGATGTTAATATTGTGTCGATTACAGACACAATATTGCTGTCATATCGCACTATCGCACAAGGCTTGAATAGACGCAGGTTCTAATTGACTAAAGGAACCAGCAATGATGCGTCAAGCCAAATTTCTGCTATAACACTACCGCGAGAAACAGGCGTCTTTGAAATAGAATGGACGGGGCACTCAAGACATTTGTCAAATAGTTACCTTAATTTGCTACCGTTATGCACCGCTAGAGGCGCTGACAATTCTATAATAATGTATCGAGTGAAAAAGTAATATGGAATATTAAGAGGCAGTTAAAGTTAGTTATAGGATAAAGGTTTCTAAGACCAAATGGTGTCGGTTGTAAATGTAGCCAAAATAGGCTTTAAATTAGGTCGTGTAAATGTTCTAGGCCAGTAACAGTTACCAAAGACATTCAAAAGTGTATACCTATAAATAAATATGACTATTATTGTATTTTTGGTTTTATTCTGTACGAATTTCCTTTTTGCGTCAATGGGAGTCGAAGAAATTGTTATTTATGGTAATTCATTCAAACGCGGTTGAAAATTTTACATTTAAAACAAAAGAAGAATTATAAATAGAAATGTAGCTACAATGAAATTATGAGTGAAATGTTTAATATTAATTTATTTTAAATCCCTCTCAAAAACATATAATAGTTATTACATTTTCACACTTATATCACTAGTCTTACAAAAATATCGGCATACATTTCTTGATCACATTAAAATACCAGAAAATAACACTAAAATCACGTCTTTATCCCTTGATTCATAAAAATGACTGTATTGATTATTTCGTTAAAACACGTTTTCCATTTTTAATTGACTTCAATAAAAGGAGGAGGTTCTCAATTCGGTTGTATTTTTTTTAATTAAATTTCTTAATAGGTACTTTAAGAAAAAAATCAGTTTTGACTTTAGTTCAACGATTAGGTATTTGATTTCTGTGATTGAGTTTATAAGGCCGCACTCCCATTAAATCAGAGAAGAGGAAAGTGGAGCAGACATAGATAGAACTATTGTCAATAATTATAGGTCAACGGATAAACATAAATACATTTTAAAAATCCAAGACTCGAGGTCAGAACATTCGTATCTTTCTTACCTAATTATCTGCCCCAACCGGGGATCGACCCGGGACTTTAAGCTTCATAGTCAGATTTACCCACTAGACTATCTGGTTGTCAAAAGATCCCCTCTGCTCACCTTGCAATGTGCTACAAATTAGACTTAATTTCAATAAAATTATGTGATGCGATTGGACATTCTGCACATTTCTCCACCGCTCTGTTTTAATGAAAGCACATCCTAAACATACTTCAATGCGAAGGAAGTACATGTCAGGAACCCAGTTACAAGAGAACACAATACATAGTACTTAATTAATGGCACTTAATTTTACAACCAGTATACAACCAAGCAGCATATAAACGAGTAAGGCTGGATTCGACCAAACTGCTTATTCCAGGAATAACCCTTACTCTGTGACACTAATGTCAAAATAGTATGGCGTTTTGATATTAGTATCCGAGAATGAGTGCTATTCCGATGTAACTTTCGCGATTTTCACACATTATTATACGAAAACGGGACTTAATCACGTAAACAAAAACCACTTCAGTCCTCTCGAGACCATGGATGCAAAGTCGCGTCCGAAACGTCGAGGTATTTACAAAAATACTTTTTGTTTACGTGATTAAGTCCCGTTTTCGTATAATAATGTAATAAAAACTTTATTTGAATCCCTTGGGCCTTGGGGACTTAGTAACATACATTTCTATCTATATGTTATGCACTAATGAATCCGGGATATTTCATTAGTTTGTCTAACTTCGCAAAATATTTATCAGATTTTGAATTCTGGTTGACAAATAGCTCTTATGTGGTAGGTACAAATCTAAGGCACTTTGGGAATTTTTGAATGAAATCCATATTGAATTACCTACAACTAGAGAAACGTCAAGCGTTTTGTAATTATTCTGTATGATTCGCTTCGGTTCCTGAATATTAACCGAGCAATAAACTTGCATCTTAGAAAATGTTTGAGTGACAGTCACAGAACTATATCAAGATAGAAGGAAAGAGTGTATGTACCTCGCGTGGCGAAAAGTTGTCCCGTGGGCTCACTTGCTCGCCGCGAACTTCAATCTGCTCCCGACCGCGGTCTGCATGTGACGTCAGTGGACGACAGATTTTAAAAACAAAATTGTTTGTTGCTCAATAGTTAATTGTTTAAACACTACCAAAAAGGTTGCGAGCTGTTAATCGAGGTATTTCCTTTCATCGGGAAGTACTATTTGTCCTTAAATATCTGTTATTAATTAAAAAACTATTTATTTTATTATTTTTATCAAAACAGTAGCGAGCGATTGTGTGCCAACGCTAGTTTTCCATTGCGGCTTTAATTTGACGAGCCAGACTTGGCGTGCATTCAAAACCAGCGATGTAAAAATATGCTATTCAAACTGTCGAGTCGCGTTCAAGGTCGATTTCTCATTTTTTCTGTCAAAAGTAAGAATAGTGCTGTACCACAGTGCTGCACATTGCGATTGTCTTACTCGATTAAAATCGATTTTGAAAACAGAGGAAATGATAATTACGTTTTTATATTATTAATTATGCAGCTATATAATGTACCTACGTAGAGCAAAGCAAATATTATTAACAAACCGGTTATGGTTCCTTCTATATTGCGATTTTATTCCAATTTTCCGATTGATCCTGTTATGAAAAATAAATGGATTCAAGCAACTGGCCGTAAAAAATTAATTCTGTTTTTTAGCATTTGTTGTTATAGCGGCATCAGAAATACATTATCTGTGGAAATTTTAACTGTCTATCACGGTCTTCAATAGGTACCTAAGTAAAGCCTGACCAGAAATATAAAGACCCTGTCAAGGAGTCGCCACTAGTCGATTTTTAATCTGTGTTACGTAATTACTAATTGCAAAAATAGTTCCTTAATTTTCCGCAATAGGGCGAGGGTTTTTATATTTCTGGTCAGGCTTTACAGCCGTTAAAAACTTATAAATTTTAACAAAATTTACAGAATTAAGGAGAAAAAAATAAAAAATCAGTTATTCAGGTCCGTCTACAACCAACGACCAGCCAGGAATCCCCCTCTGTTGTTTCGCCGTAGAATGTCAAGCGAAACTCAAATTCTAAAATTGTTTTTTTTTAGCGTAATATGCGTTCGTGCCAGTTTTTACATACATACGTCACGTCTCTTTCCCATAGGGGTAGGCAGAGACTACTTTGTTCCACTTGCTACGATCCTGACATACCTCTTTCGCTTCATCCACATTTATCAATCTCTTCATACATGTTCGTCGGTTTCAGGTACTCCTGACCTGCCCTTTTTTCAAAACGTCTCCTATTTTGTCCAGTTTGTACTATTAAATAAAGCAAAAAAGGTTTGAAAAAGGAAGTAATATGTATAAATGTAACGCAATTTATTGGTTAGGTAGGTACCTACCTACATTTATATTTTTAGATTTAAAATTATGAGCTTTCTCATTTCCTCTGTCGAAAATAATTATCATTTCCTCTGTCGGTTCTTATCGATATTTAAAATCGATAAAAATGCACCTACAATAACTGGCGTAATATAATTGAGTGATAATTATGTACGAGTAAATATTTTGTCATCACACGAATAAAGATGTAATTACTTCTTTTCACAACGAAGACGAACGTCCGTTGTCAGATATATTTCTGTGGTCGCGGCGCGGTGCATAGAATCGGTGCCATGTTCTAATCGATCTGTGAATCGATGCTTTTGAATTGTTTTCGCGCGGCTTATGTTTCCCATCACTAAATTACGCTCGTGACGTCAAATGTCACACGCAAAATGTTACACGCTCGGTCTCGAACAAATCGCTGAACTCTTTCATTCTATCTTGATATAGTTCTGTGGTGACAGTCATGGATCGTGTTCAATAGTTAATCATTAGGCTATAACAGTTTGTATTATGTTTGCGCCTAAATTACACAATTTTGTGCCAGAAAATAGTTTGCAGGCTTATATTTAAAATACGACATAAGACATAAAAATACGCGACATTGTGAATCCAATAATTCAGTTGAAAAAGTAGTTGTAGTTGATAGCGATATGATTTCTTAGTCTGAATCTCTGAATCGCGTAAACCTGTTTCAAACCAGCTGACAAAGGTCCCTATGTTATAATGTTTTTAAACTTTCGCGATGTTCACTCATATTTAAAGTACAGGATCACCATGGCTGTACATCGTAACGTTTAATAATAATTAACACTTAATTTAAAATTTGGTTATTGCGCTTCAAGACCTGAGTCCAGGAAGTCTTTGAGATGCAGTGGAACACGTCTGGGCAGCGGTCGTAGGAACTGAAAAATAGAAAACAAATTCAATGAAGATTATGTGAAAATACTATAGATGTCTAAAAACAGCCATGGCTGACTGACTTAATGGTCCGGGACATCGACCTTTGGACCTAGGAAGCTGATAATTCTCCTCTATAAACCTTGTAACCCTCCATTTCTCTACAACCAGTCGTTACAAATTTCAACTAGACTTCAACTGTTACGATGTTACCTAGGTTTTCTCCATTCTTTTATTTGGCGTAAAGGCATAGACTTACGGAAGCAATGTGTAAACGAGTTCAAGCATTTAAATGTGGTGTTTTGGTGGTGTTACCGAAGAATGTTGAGAATATCCTGAACAGACAGGGTGAGAAATGAGACAGTTCTGTGTGTCATAAAGAAGGGTTGAAGTTTGAGCACAGTCAATGTAAACATTAAAGCCGAACTTACATTTTATATTTTTTTAGAAAATATGGAGCATTTTAAGAAACTAATTTGAATATTTTGTCATTTCATGGCTTAATTTAATTAATATAATTGCTTAAAAAATCAAATACGACTTTTCGTAATTTATATACGGCCGGCTGAAATAGGCAATTTTCCCATCTTTTGGAAATTAAAAAAAAAATAGTTGTCATAACTATTGTGACTGTCATCTCAATGTCAAATATACTGTGTACCTTTGGTTTACCTACAAGCTTATTGAATGTAATGCTAGTTGCACAAAATTAGTTGTATAATGTAAATTCGGCTTAAGATACAGAAACCACAGATTACAGTTTTCTTAACGTAGACCATTTGCTTATCGTTTCTGAACATATTATGCGAACGGGTGCAGATAACAGTTAATTAACCGACAACCTACCAAGTTAACGTAATACAACGAGCTGGGGATAGTAATCTCCATATAGTTTCTTCTGACGGCGTCGACGATGTTGTCGGCAGCCTCCTGAGGGGTCACGATCTTCATCAGCGACGGGAATCGGATTTTCGGGTTCTTGCACAGGCCTGTGTCCACGATGTATGGGCAAATCACTGTTGTCTTCACCTGAAGAGAGAAAGGAATACAGATTAGTCTCGTTTCAAATTTTTCTCAAAATTAACTTGCATGACGTATAGTAAAACGTGTTCTTTTAACCTCTTTTGATATGTCAAATCTGGTTTATGGACAGCCCTGTCAATCTTTCGAAGGTTAACTGGAAGAGGTCCCTTCAAGGGATAGTTCACCAATGTGCATTTCATTATCCGGTGACGTGTGTTTGGTTTATCTACCTATTCTAAATACATAATAAAAATTAACCCATATTTCCCTTGGTCACGACATCAGACGTGAACCATGCCCGTAGTAACATCACTGTATGGAGTGAATGATACACCTACCTACAAACTTCTTTTCTGATCGTCTACTTTTCTGTCTTGCTAAACAATTTCTAATCCTAGATAACACGTGTTTCAGAATCAAGATCCCAAGGCACTTATTCCACTATAGTCCTTAGGGTTTTCCCACATCTCATAACATGTATTTACATATCAAGATCCCCAGCCACTTACTCCACTGTAGTCTTTAGGGTCTTCCCTCATCTCCTCATAACATTATGTGTTTGAAGATCAAGATCCCAAGCCACTTACTCCACTGCAGTCTGCAGTCCTTAGGGTTTTCCCTCATCTCCTCATAACATGTGTTTAAAGATCAACAGCCTTATTCATAAAAAATCCTTAATTGAGGTTTGATCAGTTCATTAGTTAACAGACTGATTAAGCTTATTTGACAGTTGTTAAAAAGTTTGATTCATAAATGCTTGCTAGCAGTCTGTTAACTAATGAACTGTTGATGAATGGATTAGACGCGTTATGTTGTCACCTTGACAAATCATAGACCATAAATGGCTTTTTAGTGAATTAAAAAAAATTGACAGCAGTGGCAGCGAATTAGCGGGAAACCAGCGAATTATCACGACAGACGAGGCAGTGTGGATCTAGTTTCCTTTACCTTTCTCGAAGGGGATACAAACTTAAAACAAAAAAAAACTGTCTTGCGTATGGTTTTGCTCTTGCCAAAATCAGCTGTTCATATTTGTGGCGGCCATTTTGTGAGTTAGCAGAGAGATAAAGGAGGGTCTACGGTCCACTAACTTTCGGAAGACTTAACAGACCCTTGAAGGACTGATTAGCGCTAATTGACGTTTATGAATCATGTTTTTTTGCATCGGTCCTATAGCGAGTAGCGAGCTTATAGCGAGCCTCTAACTTTTTATGAATAAGGCTGCAAGATTCCAAGCCACTTACTCTAACTGTAGTGTTTAGAGTCTTCCCTCATCTCCTCATAACATGTGTTTGAAGAACAAGATCCCAAGCCACTTACTCCACTGTAATCCTTAGGGTCTTCCCTCATCTCCTCATGCAGGGCCTCCATCATGCCCCTCACGGCGAACTTGGACGCGCAGTACGGCACCAGGTTGCGAAGGCCGAGGATACCAGCCATCGACGACATAGCCACTATGTGGCCATGGTTTCGCTCCATCATGGATGGTAGGAAGGCTTGGAGCATCTGGAAGGGAAGTGAGAACAGTCTTTGACGAAAAGATGAAGATACTGGTGTGTTGGGTTTTATGTACCGTTTCTATACAAAGCTTTCATGAACAGGTAGAAGATAAAAACTTGTAGTACTAATTCCACGTTTGTTTGTCCTTACTTTTGATATAATTTTGCCCATTCTTTTACTTTAGCACTACGACTATGTGTGTGACAAATAAAAATATTTTTTGTCATTGTTTTATTATTTAAATTAATTACTTTTAAAAGCTTGCTAAAGAATCCTTGCTTACATCATGTCCAGATCTAATAGGGCCAAATACAGAGCGGCTACGATCTACCTGCTTTAGCATTAGCTTCTGCCGCCCTCTGGCGTTAATCAAGTGTCAATCCAATGTTTTCAAGGGCATTGTCAAGGGAGAGCAAGGGGGGCTACTGCCCACCCCTCTAAAGAATTGACAAATGTAGCCTTTCATTTGTCAATGTTGACATTCAAGTGCCGCCATACTGTTTGACCTACCGGTTGATGCTACACTTCTACTAGTCCCCCCTTGATCATCGGCTGACGACACCTTAGATTATTATTAGTCTTACCCAGAAGTGCGCCAGGACGTTAACCTCGAACATAGTCCGGATCTCCTTCTCGGAGTGCTGCGCGAGGCCCTTGCACGGCATGATACCGGCGTTGTTGATCAACATCGTGACGTCACCGACTTCGCGGCGCACGCGCTCCGCCAACGCCGACACCGCTGCGCTGTCTGTGACGTCACATCTGGAATCGTCGACGGGAAATAGTAAGGACTCCAAACCTCTGGAACGTCTTGGCGACGTTGCCAGCTATGTATTGTATAGCTTTGCCTCACCGGGACGCTATGGCGACATCGCCAGTTACCGTAGCCAAACAATTCGTGTAGAAATTTATCGGCTGTTACTCACTTGGCGACGCTTTGGTGAAGTATAGGATTTGTATAGGATACATTGGTAGCTGGCGATGGTGTCTCGGTGAGGCAGGGCTTGTATTACTACTATTTGTGCCTACTACTACTATTACTACTACTGTTGTGCTATTTGTGCATGCCTGAGTTGCTTTAGCCGTCAAGTTTATTATATTGGTTGCAGGGCAGAGTAGGGACTTAAGTTCTGTAACTTCTGACACTGAAATCGAAGCTAATTTATTGGAGTTGATTACACACGGAACTTGATGAGACATTATAAGCGGAGAACGTCGCAAAGATCTGTGCACCTATGTTCAGTCATAATATAGTGAGGATTGGACGATAGGTACTGCAGCTAAAATAATAACAATAATATTGGTAGGTTTGACTTCGTAACTACAATGTGTATGTGTATACTAAGTGCCATTTCTTATGACGCTCACTGAGATGTTATTAATATGTTGTTAAAGGTTAATTTTGATGGCACTACATACCTATGTATAGGTATCTATAGTGTGCAGGATATCTAAAAAGTCATCTTTAGTTAAATAATAGAAATACTGGAAAAAACAACACCCAGCGAAAAGCAGAGTAAATATGCAACCTGTTTACCATTTTTCAATCCTAGTATCAGTATTACTATCAGTATTGACTGATACTGATGCAATACTGACGGGGAGAATAATAATTTAGAACTCAAGACAATATTAGTTTGACCTTTCAAACAGGTAACTTCGACCCCGGAGTTTATTTTTTGAGAAACCTTGATTTTTAAGGAACTTGTTTCTTTCTTCTATTTGAATACTGCTGTTTAATTTTGACTCAGATTTTATTAATATTGCCTACGTCATCATTAAACCTGTTTATCAGTTTCTAAGACAAGTAACAAACAATTCGGGACTTAAGTCAGACGCGATAAGTTTTTTTAACGCGATGTGGAAGATTCATCGTGGTAATGTTATGTTTATAATGTTTATTGCCTTGTTTTTGCTTGCCTTGATTAGGCATGAGGAAAATTTATATTTAGGAAGCAATTTAGTTAATTCATCAATTCATATAACAAAAACAGTAGAGAAAAAACGTGCACATCAAAGATATAGGTATGAGAAAAACTATTCCGTGAGTGTTTAAAACACTGATAAACACATACTCAAACGTTTTAAGATTTTGGTCAGTTTGTTGGACGATGCGTTTCATCGAAATCGGCTATCGAATAAAAATATTATTTCTAACATATCGTCTGTCGTAGAATCGTCATATAATTTTCATGTGTAGTTGGTGTTTGGTATCTTATAAAATATACGTAGATGGAATTTACTGTCATTGTTTCTCGTGAAGTTAAATATTCAAAGTCAAAAATGAACACAAAAGAACATACCAAGAATTTAACTAGTTTTAGAGTTGCTCGTGTTTGTTAATAGCCGTGTTTGACGGATATTTGCCGTTCGCGTATTAGATGTACACACTAGTATATATTTTAAAAGACCCATATGCTTTGTGTAATGAGCACCATTAGATAAACGTGAATTGTCACATGTGATCACATATCAATAATAATTAATGATACGATGACTGCTAAATATTTATCCAGATAAAGCTTCCTTGTTGGTCCACTGAAGTGTTTACGAGTATAATCGATGTTTGCTGTACGATTATCGAGAAGCACCAAATTGAGGATGGAATAGAGCGGGTGTAAAATATGTGGAACTGAATCGCAACCAACTACTAATATGACTAACTCGCGAATTATGCTCATGGCCAAGCAATTTGATCTTTGAATCATTTAAAGCAGATGTTTTAGGCCAGCAGGCTTATTACGTAACTCGCTCGCAATCGCCATCGTGTTCATTTTGACAGTTCTTGTATGAATGTGACAGCTAGCTGATTCCGATGCCAATTGTCAGCCCATACACGAACTGTCAAAATGAAGTCGATGGTGATCGCGAGCGAGTTACGTGGTTGAGCTTGCTGGTTGATGTTATAATATTGGTTTTTTTCGGCGTGAGGATAAACGTTAACGCTCTAAGTATATTCGTATTTCAAATTTAGCGTTCGTTTGAACGGTACTATCGTCTGAAGTGCTTTCAAATCTTGGTCCTCTAAGGTCGTTGTCTCACTGGGACGCCATGGCGACGTCGCCATCTACGAGTACCGTAGCCAAACAAAACAATTCATCCTACTAATATTATAAATACGAAAGTATGTGACGATGTGACGATGTGAGTGAGTGTGTATGTTTGTTCCTTCTTCACGCTAAAACGACTGGACAGATTTGGATAAAATTTGGTACGAAGATAGCTTGTACCCTAGATAAAAACATAGGCTACTTTTTATCCCAGAAAATTGCATGATTCCCGCGGGATAGCGATGAACGTGTTAAACTTCATGCCTAGAATCGCAATGTAAATAATTTATACAGAATATACTATTAACACCAGTTCTTAGGTCTAATTCTATATCATATAGAAATATAGAAAGGTCTCGATTGTCACTCACTTGGCGACGCTTTGACGATGTCTGAATTGTATAGTATAGTAGCTGGCGACGTCGCCATGGGGTCCCGGTGAAGCATGGCTCGAAGTATATCCGTATTTCAAATTTAGCCTTCAATCCAACCGTACTATCGAGTAGTGCTTTCAAACCTCGGGCTTCTAATAGTCCTGTTTCACTTGGCGACTTGACGATATCTGATTTGTGTGTGTCAAACTTGTCAAAGTCATACAAAGCCGAATGTTGTTCTTGGACCTCACTGGGACAATATGGCGATCGCCATAGTGTCCCAGTGAGGCACGGATCTAAGCATGCTTTAGATGTGTGTGTGAAAATATTAAGGTCCTAATCGTATCTGTGTGCTTTGCCCTTGTTAGCTTTGATGCTGTCCACGGTCTCCTGGTTGCCAGCCTCACTGGGACGCTATAGCGATCGCCTTAATGTCCCAGTGAGGCACGGCTCTAAGCATGCTTTTGATGTGTGTGTGAAAATGTTAAGGTCTTACTCGTATCTGTGTGCTTTGCCCTTGTTAGCTTTGATGCTGTCCACGGTCTCCTGGTTGCCAGCCTCACTGGGACGCTATAGCGATCGCCTTAGTGTCCCAGTGAGGCACGGCTCTAAGCATGCTTTAGATGTGTGTGAAAATGTTAAGGTCTTACTCGTATCTGTGTGCTTTGCCCTTGTTAGCTTTGATACTGTCCACGGTCTCCTGGTTGTCAGCCTCACTGGGACGCTATAGCGATCGCCTTAATGTCCCAGTGAGGCACGGCTCTAAGCATGCTTTTGATGTGTGTGTGAAAATGTTAAGGTCTTACTCGTATCTGTGTGCTTTGCCCTTGTTAGCTTTGATGCTGTCCACGGTCTCCTGGTTGCCAGCCTCACTGGGACGCTATAGCGATCGCCTTAGTGTACCAGTGAGGCGCGGATCTAAGCATGCTTTAGATGTGTGTGTGAAAATGTTAAGGTCTTACTCGTATCTGTGTGCTTTGCCCTTGTTAGCTTTGATACTGTCCACGGTCTCCTGGTTGCCGGCCTCACTGGGACGATATAGCGATCGCCTTAGTGTCCCAGTGAGGCACGGATCTAAGCATGCTTTAAATGTGTGTGTGAAAATATTAAGGTCTTACTCGTATCTTTGTGCTTTGTCCTTGTTAGCTTTGATGCTGTCCACGGTCTCCTGGTTGCCAGCCTCACTGGGACGCTATAGCGATCGCCTTAGTGTCCCAGTGAGGCACGGATCTAAGCATGCTTTAGATGTGTGTGAAAATGTTAAGGTCTTACTCGTATCTGTGTGCTTTGCCCTTGTTAGCTTTAATGCTGTCCACGGTCTCCTGGTTGCCAGAGGGGTTGATATCCACGCACACAATGACGCCGCCGAGCTTGGCGAACCGCAGCGCCACCTCGCGGCCCATGCCGTGGCCAGCGCCGGTGATCTGTGAACAAATTGATCAATACAATACAATATACTCTTTATTTAACACCACAAATCAGTACAAAACAATACAGAAACAAAGAGCAAAGTATACAATAGGCGGTCTTATCGCCAACAATGATTAATGGTAAATGATCAATCGGTTTTGTACGCAGTAAGCATGAAAAAGAGTGTTTTTTTCGTTTTAAAGAAGGATACAATATACAATACTGAAGAATACAATCGAAGATGGATATAAAATTAACATTGTTATTAATATTTTACTGCTTGACTACCGACCTTGCTTTTTTGTTTTTATTTAAAAAGGGCAAAGGTCGAGCAAATAATAAAGTTCAATGATCTTAGTGTATCCTACAAGTAAAATAAATACTTCAAAACACAGCCCATTAAGTAACCTACCTATTTTTAAATACCTACTCAAGTCGCACTATTTGTCACATGGCCTTCTTATATGTACTATGTTTATATTTTTGTTTTTTCCCTATTACATTCTAATGGAGCTGGTACCCTAGATTACAGGTGGCGGCACGTAACTCTAACGTAGAGCACGCCCGCCCGCATCCCCTGCACTCCCCCGCGATACCTTATTTTCGACTACTGCGCATCAACGGTCATCGCTAGACTTACGTGCCGGCACTTGTAAAACATAGGCTACTTCTTATCCTGGAAAATTACACATAGTTCCGCGGGATAGCAATAAACATGTCAAAGGTCGTAGTTGCCTAGAGTCGCGACGTAAATAATTATTCCAGAATCAGGGCCGTCTTTAAACTATTTGAGGCCCTGGGCACATTAGGATCATGGGGCCCCTATGACCTAAATATCGGTTATCATTTGGTAATCTGGCAGGAACTAGGGGGCCCCATTCGATCGCGGGGCCCTGGGCACGGGCACGTGCCCATAGTGCCCAGTGGAGAAGAGGGGCCTGTCCAGAATATACTCCATCCGTTTTTATGTCTAATTCTATGTGGACGAAGCCGCGGGCAGAAGCTAGCTTGGATTGATGATGATGACATATCGATACCGGAAATCTCAAATGGCGTAAAGGACAAAAATGCGAAAATGAGTCTTAAGTGTCATCGTATACAGCTTTTTTTTCCCTATCGAATGGTATATGCCACGCAATGCTACGATTTAAAAAATGTCCTTTACCACTCTTCATTTTTGACGACTTATTCAAGCATTTTATGAAAGAAAATGATTTAAAGGACATTTTATAATTGTACTTTGGACGTAAACCTTTATTTAAACAGTGTACCTGGGTGTAAGAGACTACTCTGTTTTTATGTCTTTTGTTACCTAGTTTACTTTTGACATAATTTAAATACTTAGGTCGTAAATGCTATATGCTACTTACGTGTGTCCTTTAAGACCTAATTGATTGTTAGAGTTCATAAAAAATATGGGAGTAAATGATTAAAATTACTAAAATTGTTCGTAAATGACTTTACGACCCAAGCTTTGTCGCTACTTTCTTGATTTTACTCGTAGTTCATGTTAGATACTGTGTGAGACAGAGTACGCTATACATAAATTATAACGTAGTAAGGGACCGCAATAATAACAGAGACATCATACGACGCGGGGCAGGGTGCGGAAGGGCGCGAGCGGGGAGCATGGCGGCGGGGTAAGGGCTCGCCAAGCGAACAAACGTAAACAAACAGGTTCATACTGCCCACCTGCGCCGTCGCCGCTCCGCGCGAGTTTTTGTATGCACATGAGTTTTGCTGTGTTTCTTACATTATTTTGTGGCTATAACTTAGTGCAGTTTGTGATAAATAATTTTCACAATGCCGAATAGAAAATCGACCAAAAAAAAGCTTGATCCCTTAGCGGCGCGTAAAAGAAAAAGTGAATCGATATTGCGTTATCAAGAGAACATGTTACGGTAAGTGATCATTTGAATAACTATCTGTTTGTTATTATTGTATATCATGAGTTTCAATTCCTTATGAGTTTGTCTTCATGATTATCTTGCACACAAATTATAATCTGTTTGTCTGAGGCTGAGTTCTCGAACGCAATGCCCAGTAGATAGCTTTAATTATACACTAAACATCCTTTACGACCCATATAAAAGTAGAGGTTTCGTTGAAATTGACCTTTACAACCAAAAACAAACGCATGAATGTAGGAGACATTCAGATAAATACAATATTTTTTCTACTACGTGTCCTTTACGACCCATTCAAAAGTAGAACTTTCGCTGAAGTTGACCTTTACAACTAAAAACGAATGCATGAATATATCTTTTACCCAGTAAAAAACGATGATTTTTATATTAAGGCTTCCTTTACGACCAATAAAAAGTTGTACTAGTCACATCACCACCGATAATAACTTTAACATTTAGAATTCCATACCCTAGTAAAATGAAGTTATTTAGCTATCACTCTGATTTCCGCTAACCGCGGCTATTAACTAATTGGTTATAAGCATGTACGGAACAATAAAAGTCGCACTTACCCAGTTTTTTATATGTAAGCTGTTTATTTACTTTGACTTTCATTTTTTTCCTTACAGTAAACGTTATGCAACTGAAACAGCAGATAATTATTCAACGGTTCCCGAAACAAACAGACACAACATACCTACTAGTACACTAATAGAAACTAAAGAAAATAATATGGAAATGACGGTCATAAACATTGATTCTACAATCCTTACTGACCAGTAAGTAATAACTCGTCCTACATTTATTAACAATAAGCGTGCATTGATGTAGATAAATATTTAGGTATTCTTTTGTTGAAATAATATAAACCAAGCGGGCGAAGCCGTGGGCTGCCTCTACTTTATATTACAATAGTAACAATAACATTTTGCAGAATCTCGCTATTCTCGGACTGAAAATTAATTAATATTCGTTTATTGATCCAATTATAATGTTTGTTATATTCTTACAGACCTTGCACCACTGTTCTAAAAGAACTTCAAGCCGACTACAAAATGCACAAGTTGCATAAAGTATCAAATAGTCTTCAAAATAAACGTGAAGAGAGAAATTTTGACACTGAAGTGGACACTAAGCCACCTTCGAATACAAAAATTATAGTACATTCTAATGTATCAATTACAAAAGAAGAAGCAGTATCTCAGTTAAATAGTATTGATCGGAGTAAAACTATTTCCGTAATACCCATGTACTCAGGTGATTCCTCGAATTGTTCTTGTCTGTCTACCGTAATTAACGTTCCACATTACACTAGACCTCACGATCAGCTCGATCAAGAAGAGTTTTCGATTTTGAATGAACCCTCCGCATCTGAAATAGAAGATCCAATGGCACCCACCACACCAAGTAGACACACATCTTTTGAAAATGATCACAATGAGAGTTTTGCGATGCTGAATGAGCCCTCCGCACCTGAAATAGAAGAACCAATAGCACCCACCACACCAAGTAGACACACATCTTTTGAAAATGATCACAATGAGAGCTTTACGATACTCAATGAGCCCTCCGCACCTGAAACAGAAGATCCAATGGCACCCACCACACCAAGCAGACACACATCATTTGAAAACGATCACAAAGAGAGTTTTGCGATTCTGAATGAGCCCTCTGCACCCGAAGTAGATGATCCAATGGCACCCACCACACCAAGTAGACACACATCTTTTGAAAATAATCACGGAGAGAATTTTTCGATTCTGAATGGGCCCTCCTCCGCACCTGAAATAGAAGACCTAATGAAACTTACCACACAAAGTCTAATTAGACACACACCTGTTGAAAATCATCACGATGATAACTTCTCATTGAACGAGGCTTTGGCTACCCTTGCACCGGAAACAGGAGACCCAATCCATAATATACCAACTGGTTCGCAACTTGTGAACAATTGTCAAGAACAGATGTTACTGCAAAAGGAAAAACCTGGAACAACTGAAGTTAGACCCAATACACAAACTGTGAACTTTCTGTTTGAGAACGACATAGAGACGGTTAGGATAAAACCAGCAGACATATTATCATCGGCAAATGATCAAGTGGCTGATTCTTCTCCTTCGCCGGCATCAAAAAATGATTACCGAACTACCCAGCGACACAAAACAAATAAAGCATATATAGATTTTCTATCAGACGACGACAGAGATTTTTCAGCTGGGAGTTCTGACGAATGGAGTGCTGGTGACGAGTCCGAGAGTTCCGATAATGGAAAAAAAAAAGGTAAGAAACGGACGAAAAAGGTAAAGACTGGACCCGAACCCAGTATTTTAAACAAAAGAAGCAAATTAAAAAATAAAAGTAAACTTCGAAAAGAACATAAAAATGCAGGTAAACCTTATGAAACCAGCTCGGGTCACCAAGTAGAAGAAAAAAAAATGCTTGAAAATCCATGCCTTCCAGATAAATGTGCCAGAGAATGTTATAAAATACCGGAAGATAGAAGGAAAGCTCTATTTTCATACTTTTGGGGTCTTGATGTACAACGCCGACGTGATTGGATCGTGAGATGTGCTCGTGTGTGTCAAATTAAAAGAAAAAAAACCAAACTTGACGAAAGCCGAAGAAATGTTACCTATGAGTATGTTATTAATGATGGGGAAGGATTTAGGCAAGTTTGCCAGAAGTTTTTAATAAACACTCTCTCTATCACACAAAAATACATTCTATACACGATCAGCAACGCAAATGAGGGGATGGCAAGCAAGGATCGTAGACACAACAACTGTCCGTCAAAATACAGCTTAGAATCTAAAAACTATGCCAAAGAGTACATTGAGAGTCTTCCAGCCGTACCTTCACATTATTGTCGAGCAAGAACGAATCGACAATATTTGCCACAAGAATTCAAAAATATTACCAACTTGTACAGAATTTACAGCAAACATTGTACAACGAATGAAAAAGAAAAATTGAGCGAAAAACTATTTACAAAAATGTTCAAAGAAGAGTATAATATCGGCTTTCATATACCAAAGAAAGACAAGTGTGGACGATGTGTGCAAGCTCAAAATAATGATCTCACCGAGACCGAACAAATTAAATTAAAGGAACACATAGAAGAAAAAAAAGATAGTTACAAAAGATTTAAGATTCACCAGAATTTAAAGACAAAAGACACAATCACTGTTAGCTTCGACCTCCAGAAAGTTTTAAATACGCCTCATGGTGAAAACATGCTGTTGTATTATTCAAGAAAATATTCAGTATTTAACCTAACATTTTATGAAAGCGAGTCACAAGAAGGGTTTTGTTTCACATGGGGCGAGTGTGATGGGAAGCGAGGGGGAAACGAAATCGCTACTTGCATTTACAAGTATTTACAAGAGGTTGACCAACGTCAGATAAAGAATGTTTTACTATATTGTGACAGCTGCACGGGGCAAAATAAAAACAAAGTAGTACTCTCTGCAATCTACCACTTTTTACAATTATCTCGGCACGTTGAAGTGGTCCAGCTAAATTTTTTGCTCCCGGGACATTCATATATGCCGGTCGACTCCATGCATGCGATCATTGAGCGAGAAGTGTCTAAACTAATTGTATGGGGCCCAAGTCAATGGCCAACCTATATGGAGTCTTCAAGAAAACGTCCAAAACCATATAAAGTCACCGTATTAGAACATGGAGACTTCATAGATTGGGAGCCTGTGACAAACAATCTAGCCACAGAAACTTATAAAGAAATAAAATTTAAAACTGTTCGAATAATAACATTAAAAAAGAAAGATTTAACAAAAATAGAAGCAAAATACTCAATGAAACAAGGAGCTGAAAAGCACTTTATCACAGTACAGAAGCCTAAACGATCGAATCGATCAATTAAAGGAAAGGGTATCGGGAAAGGAAAATCTAAAGTCAAGACTGTGCGTGAAGAGGAAAATAATCTGCATTTAAAACCTTTGTATAATAGTCGCCTACCCATTTCTATGCCAAAATACAGAGATTTGAAACGTTTATGCGACAATGGGGCAATACCGAACAGATTTCATAAAGAATACTTAGACTTACCATCTGTTGAAAATGTTGTTGATGTTTTGCCCGAAACTGATGAAGATGATGTTGTGGATCTCGATTAGTGTGTAGCAGTAACTACGTGTGATATGAAAGTTATCTTAATTTTTGATTATAATTAATTTGAGACTGTGATCTTAAGTATGTCGTCCAAAAGATTATTTACAATGTTGCCTAGTTGACTTTGATTATAAGTTTAGTTTTAGTATCTAAAAAACTTGCAAATTTAACACCAATAGAATAGCAAATAACAGAGCTGACTGCAATTTTGTAAGTAGAAGCAGAGATTTATAATTACTTATATATTTCATAATCATAATAAGGGTAAGAATAATTATTAAAACTACAATACTAAGTAGCAGAAGTTAAAATTAAAAGACCTCGTAAGTGTTTCTAAATATCTTGTTTATTGTTTAGTTGTTTAAGAAATTATAAGATGTTGATTTTTGACTTATAATTATGTTACAAAACCATTTTTGATGAAGGCATGATGACCTATTTTTGTTAAACCATACATACACCCTTTCATTCTATTCCATTTTGAAAGGGGTTACGTATTTTATTTAAGAAACTTTATTTTTTAAAGTAAGTTTGTATCGATTTACACTACAAAACTACAATTTGATGGACATTGCAGATATAAGGCCTACTTTTGGTAAAATAAAAAACAGTTTTGTACTTTGAATAATAAAAATCTCTTAGTAATGATTAATAATGTTGTATTATTTGGATGAATTACGACCTACTTTAATTATTTCAATCTCAATTTGTACAATTTCATGTTCTTTATACCCGATTTTGTGTCAATTTCCTTCTCTTACGACACTAATAATACCCTTTTATTTTGCTAAAGGGACCTTTACAACTAAGGTCATATTTTGAAAGTCACGTTATCAACTTTCGTAAAGGACACAATATCAAAAATTGATGGTAGTAAAAGACATTATCTCCGTAAATATGCTTCTTCCAGTAAAAATTATAATTCTACCTGATAGAAGAGTTAAAAATAACTATAACCTCTCTTAACATTATTTTTATGCAATAATAAACAAAAGAGTTACAATTTTTTTTTCAATGATGTAAACGTTTTTTGCTTGTATTGGAAAGTCTTAAAATGTCCTTTACGCCAATTGAGATTTCCGGTATCGATATTTTAAATATAGCCCAGGTTACTCGTAAATGCAACCTACTCTGCGCCAGCGCATGCGTAAAACAATTAGAATTTGGTTCGCCACCAAATTCGAGGTCAGGTAACAATGAAAATATTCCATACATTTACATGTCGCTTACATAATTAAACACTCGTAATGTTGACCAGCGACACGTCATATCATATTGTTGGACAAAACCGGTTCTACTACTTCATAATATTATAATCTGTAGCTATAACTACTTACGATCCTTTATAACCTCTAAGCTGATTCTGATCTCGCACAAAAATAATCCTGCTCCTACTAATAGAATAGAATAGAATAACTTTATTTCGCTTGAAATATGGTACGGTGGTAAAGCACACACAATACATTATTAACAGCTCGCATATTTCACCCAGCATCTGGCATGCAAAATAAAATAATATTCTACTAATATTATAAATGCGAAAGTTTGTGGGGATGGATGGATGGATGTGACGATGTGAGTGTGTATGTTTGTTGCTTCTTCACGCTGAAAGACTGGACGGATTTGGACCAAATTTGGAACGGAGATAGCTGGTACCCTAGATTAACACATAGATTACTTTTTATCCTAGAAAATTGCATAGTTCCCGCGGGATTGCTATAAACATGACAAAGGTCGTAGCTGCTAATGTAAGTATAATTCTACGCGGACGAAGTCGCGGGCAGAAGCTAGTTATACCTAAATGCGAAAGTTTGTGACGATGTGAGCGAGTGATTGTGTATGTTTGTTCCTTCTTCACGCTAAAACGACTGGACGGATTTGGATACAATTTGGAACGCAGATAGCTGGTACCCTAGAAAACATAGGCTACTTTTTATCTCGGAAAATTTCGTAGTTCCCGGGGGATAGCCATAAACGTGTCAATTGCTAATTCTACGCAGACGAAGTCGCGGGCAGAAGCTAGTGATAGATACGTATTTATCTAAATAGCTATGTTATCCGTTACAAGCTTTGCTTATACTTCATTTAATTTAGGATGAGAAACCACAACATTATATTGCGGTTCGTGAACTGTAATCTCTTAACAATTTGTACTAGAGTAACAATTGACGACACGCAAATTAAGTGACATTAAAACAATTTATTTTGCGGCTGCCAAACTATTGCACTGTGCTATTTGCTAGGTAAGAAATAGTTGACCAGACGCAATATAATGCTATTGTGGTTTCTCATTCTAAATTAAATGAAGTATAGTGTGGGGCCAGATCAATTGATGCCGATTGTCCCAAGATATTATTATATTATAACTATAGCTGCTGTCCGCGACTCCGTCTGCGAAAAATTCGTTTATCGCTATCCCGCGGGAACTATGCGATTTTCCGGGATTAAAACTATCCTTTGTCCTTCCCCGGGAATGAAACTATATCTCCGTACCAAATTTCATTAGAATCCGTTCAGTGGTTTAGACGTGAGAGTGTAACAGATAGACAGATAGACAGACAGAGTTACTTTTGCATTTATATTATTACTAGCTGTTGCCAGCGACTTCGTCGGCAAAGAATTCGTTTATCGCTATCCCGCGGGAAGTACGCAATTTTCCGGGATAAAAAGTAGCCTATGTGCTATTCCAGACTTTTCTCTATCTATGTGCCGAATTTCATCCAGATCCGTTGGGCCGTTCTGGCGTGATTGAGTAACAAACAAACATCCATCCATCCATCCATCCATCCATACTTTCGCATCTTCTATCTTCTATCTATCTATCTATATATTATATATATATATATATTTATATATAACCCGTCTTTGTTTTATAAGACGGGTTTGTTACAACACTTATAACTCGAGATCGGCTGGATCAATTTTCATGGTTTTTGTTTCGTTGGATTTGTCTCCGCCCTGAATAGCAGAATACATTTTAAAAACAATGAAAACTTGACGAATACATAATTATGAAAATGAATCATTTTCCATTTAATTATGTTCCTTTGTTTCGTTTCGTACCTGTCAAACATTTGTTTTCCTCCTGTCATCCTGTCAAATACTATGATTGACATTTATGCATGCGTTCAGAAATGTATTTTGTGTAAACTATTTAAAAAGGGTGAATAAACTTTTGTCTGTATTTTTTTTTATCAATTAAAAAGGTTGAAAAGTGTATTAAGCAGATTTGAATAGAAGTTCCTCAAATATTTATGCGTGCGTTCAGAAATAATGACAAATGGTTAACATTTACGCGTGCGTTCATAACTTCATTTTGCGTAAATTAAAGTTTCTATTTTCGAAAACAATTTCTAATTTTTTATTTTAATTTCTATTTTTTTTGTATTTTTTTGTATTGTATTACGTTCATCAAAGCCTAAATTAGTTCAGCTAAAAGGTAACACGACATTCATTGACTGTTAGGCGGTGTGAAGTTCGCCGGGTCAGCTAGTTTATAATATTAAGGCGGAACCACATTATTAACACCCGACGCGACCCGACGCGACGCGACGCGTGTTGAGTCGAATCAAATTGTATTATTTTCTATGACCAGAGCCACACTGTCAACACCCGACGCGACGCCACGCGCACACACGCCACCCGACCCAGACGGGCCAGATCGACGTGTCGCCGATGGTGGGGGTAAACACCCCACCCGACGCAGCACGCGCAGTGTGGTTCTGGACAACACCCGATGCCACGCGTCAGTTGTTCGAGAACATTCGCAGAATGTATGCATGTGTTTGTGAACTACACACTTCCACAGCTGTCAGCTAAAGAAATTGCTAGCGTGTCGTGGCATCGGGTGTTGGTTATGTGCACGGTGCACGTCGGGTGTCGACACGTCGGGTCGCGTCGCGTGTTAATAATGTGGTTCCGCCTTTAGTTAGAGTCGTCGCAAAATAAAAGGCCCGTTTTGACATTTGTCTTCCCGACGTAACTAGTGATGTCACCGTACAACTCGGTACTCGATACTCACGATAAATCGATTCAAGTTTACATGTGTATTTGATCGATTTAAATATGTATTGTAAAGAGGCATTGGATTAAAGTTCTGATTAGAAATTGAATCTTCAGTCAATCATTTTCTTCAGATGATGAAGACGAGCCATTCTATTGAAATCAGTGTTGCCATTGCTTACGGCTTTGAGCTCCAAGGTCATAATTTTCAGTAAAGATCACTACACAGCTGGTGAAATGCAGTAATTAATTGGTCTAAATAAAATAAATAAAACCGGCCAAGTGCGAGTCGACCTTAAAAAAATTATCTGGATCGATTTATTTTTTTCTTAACCGATTATTAATAGTCTGTGGACAATATGAAAAAATCGTTATGCACAGCACTTAGCTGAGTGAGCGATACCCATCAACGAAAAATGCAATTACCTTCAGAACATTTCGATCGGTAAAAAATAGAGAACTTCATGGGCGTGAACTGTCAAAACGGGCCTTTTAAATTGTGACGACTTTAGATGAAGTAGGGATTAGTAGGGATTGCAAAAATATACTGTTTAGGTAATCAAAATCTCAGCTCTACTATTACGACTCTATTGAATATTTAAATCTTGTTCTATGCCCGTATCTGTTGAAGTGATAACTTCTTCAGCGGCGTTGAGCGCTTTTTGGGATAGGTAAAAAATGTTAAAATCGCGTCAAGCGTAAGACGGAGGGTGAGAAGTACCAGGATATCAGGATCCTCTAAGAGCTTATTTTGAAATACGAATGAAGCTAGAGTCGCGTTCGATTTTTGAAGTGTACGTTGATTTCGTCGCTTTAACGTATGTGCGTTTAGCCTAACAGTGCGTTCTCTCAGGTGACCGCAGTTCAAATCTCCTGTATTTTTCTTCTTTTTGCGCGAGTGTGCGTGTGTGTACGTTTCACTTCTGCCAGCACTCACAGAGTGCTACCCCCATTTTTTGCTATGACTTGTTATGACGATGATACTGACCAGTATGACTTCTCCCTCAACGCTCTTGGGTTCCGGTGGGACCACCAGCTGGTATATAGAGTAGAAGAAGGTTAACGTCATCTTGATCAACAGCAGTATCACTTCAAGCGTCGTCACGACGCCTTCGTATATCTTCACCGCTATTCCACGCTCGTCCGTCCTGGAAAACATAATCAGGTAAGGTCTTTTCAATCTTAACTGTCCTATTTGGTAAACAAAATTCTAACCTCAAAACGTCTGATTTTTTATATTTTATAAGAAAGAAAGAAGACATTTATTCTCTTTTGAAAGACACAGAAATAGAGCATACACACAATTGTACAAAAATGAAACATAAAACACAGACATGAAAATAGATCAGCAATGTATTAATGTGTGTGTGTCTTCGCAAAGGTGAAACGGTCGCTGGCTCAGCATTACGCTGAGGTGTTAGACACCTGCAGCACTGATTTTCAGCCAGAACCGTCTGTGACTCACGGAACGATACACAGATATATATACATAATCTAATATTATAGTTCATACACTAATAATCTATATGTAGCTAAATTAATAAATATAATAAATGGAACCGATATTATTATATGAGTAACAAAAACTATAACTATTTCATCACAAAAATTTGTACTTTGAGGTTAGAATTTTGTTTACCAAATAAGACAGTAAAGAATGAAAAGACCTTAAAGTTTCATTTAAGTTTAAATATTTTATTCTACTATCCTTTCGTTTATTAGGATGGATGGATGTGACAATGTGAGTGTGCATGTTTGTTCTTTCTTCATGCTGAAACGACTAGACGGATTGGCATCAAATTTGGAACGAGGCTGGTATGGTACCATACCCTATATTAAAACATAGGTAGGTAGGCAACTTTTTATTCCGGAAAATTTCCCTTCCCTACTTTTTATTCGGAAAAAAAGTTCCCGCGGGATAGCGATAAACATGTCAATTGCTAATACGCGGACGAAGTCGCGGGCAGAAGCTACTAATAACTATAAGTCTTCCATTCTGGTCCACGCCACTATTTCACCATCTCGACAATAGTCGGTGACAGTGACAATTATGTTTACATTTTACAAACTCGACAAGAATACAATACAATACCTTTTTTTTTCTTTTTTTTTTTAAGAAAGCACTGCTCTTCCCCCTGACGGATCCAGAAACGAACAGCAGCTCCTGACCACACGTGGAGGTAACCCGACACGCACCCCTTTTTAAGAATCTACGCCGATTGCCTTCATCTACGCATCGCAATTCGAATTGTCACACAATAAAATTGTCGAGTTGGTGAAATAGGAGGCTGGAGAAAAAAAACAGATTGTGCCAACTGTTTCTCTTGTCGCGCAGATCGTGAGACCATCGAGGCAATGGGAGAAAATCTTATGCAATCATGTCATACGCGATACGGCTAGCAGCCTATCAATATTTTGCTTCCCCTCTCCATCTACCCGCCCGCAATCACACTAAACGTGTGGTCGTGGCCGTGGTGGGTTAGGTTAGGTTAGGTTAGGTTAGGGGTATTGGGGACGTTTTGGAAAAAGGCCAGGTCAAGAGTACCCGAAACCGACGAGCATGTATGAAGAGATTGATGAATGTGGATGAAGCGAAAGAGGTATGTCAGGATCGTAGCAAGTGGAACAAAGTAGTCTCTGCCTACCCCTGTGGGAAAGAGGCGTGAGGCGTGAGGCGTATGTATGTATGTATGTATAAATAGGTTTTGTTCTAGCTCTGTTTACCCCGATAGGAATAAAGACGTGATTAATATTAGGTACTTATAAAATACACTTCACTAACACGACTTATAAATAAGAAGGCTGGCAGCATTAACGCGTTGTATGGCAACTAACAAAATTCTCATGTATTTGTTCCACAGTTAACTAGTTGGTTTTCTCCGAGGTTGGTTATGCTTTATTTCATCACGTACAGGAAGTGAATTTATAAAGAATGTCCCAATTGTAATTCCGCACGCATTCGACGCGTGCTGACGCCGCCTGTCCTATTCACACACGCTTGACCTTTAACTCTGGACCAAATATTGGTCCAGGAAGCGAGTGTGGCTGATAGCCGCAAATATGTCATTTATAAGTAGTATTCAAAGTATTACTCATCTATTATACACGCACACAATGCCAGTACTATTTGAAGTCCGCGATTTCATTTGCGGAGTTTTACTTGTTTATCGAGCTATACAGGTTGCAGAAAATCAGGTGCGGATATTTTGAGAACCGATTGTTTGCATCGTTAAAAAAAGCCGTGGTAGCCTAGTGGTTTGACCTGTGGCCTCTCAAGCAGAGGGCCGCGGGTTCGAATACCGGGCTCGTATCTTTGAGTTTTTCGGAATTTATGTGCGAAATTACATTTGTAATTTACCATGAGCTTTTCGGTGAAGGAAAACATCGTGAAGATACCGGACCAATCCCAATAAGGCTTAGTAAGGTCAGATGGTAGTCATTTCTGTAAAAACTAGTGCCTACGCCAAATCTTGGGATTAGCAGCCTTATTCATAAAAAATCCTTAATTGAGGTTTGATCTGTTCATTAGTTAACAGACTGATTAAGCTTATTTGACAGTTGTTAAAAAGTATGATTCATAAACGCTTGCTAGCAGTCTAATAACTAATGAGCTGTTGATGGATGGATTAGACGCGTTATGTTGGCCACCTTGACAAATCATAGACCAAAAATGGCCTTTTAGTGAATAAAGATAAATAAATTGACAGCAGTGGCAGCTAATTAGCGGGAAATCAGCGAATTAACACAACAGACGAGGCAGTGTGGATCTAGTTTCCTTTACCTTTCCCGAAGGGGATAAAAACTTAAAACAAAAAAAAGCTGTCTTGCGTATGGTTTTGCTCTTACCAAAATCAGCTGTTCACATTCGTGGCGGCCATTTTGTGAGTTAGCAGAGATAAAGAAGGGTCTACGGTCCGCTAACTTCGGAAGACTTAACAGACCCTTGAAGGACTGATTAGCGCTAATTGACGTTTATGAATCATGTTTTTTTGCATCGGTCCTATAGCGAGCTTATAGCGAGTCTCTAACTTTTTATGAATAAGGCTGTAGGTTGTCAAAGCGGACCCCAGGCTCACTGAGCCGTGGCAAATGCCGTGGTTGTTTTGAGATCCACGATCCTACATATTTTATTGTTGTACCAGTAGGTATCAGGATAATATTGACCGCCTAGGCCATCCCATTCTATGTCCTTCCCAGGGACTCAAAGAAAGTTCATACTTACCAAATTATAACACGGTCGATCGGTTGCGTGAAGGGTGCAGATTAGAACATAAAGTTTCAAATGTATAATGGTAATGGGTTAAAATACATAATGGTAATAGGTTAAAATACATAATGGTAATGGGTTAAAATACATAATGGTTCAAAATGTACAATGAAATTTTCAGCGCAATTATTAGCTGAACGAAGTTTTCTGATCGCGTAATCTAGAGATTGGTTTAGGTTAGGTTAGGTTTATTTCATAACAATCCTTTTAAGTTGCCATTTTCTGAGAACCCATTTTAACCCATTACGCATTTTAAACTTGACTTCACCATATCGCGGAGATAACAAAGTAGTTATTAATTATTATATGTGGTGTTCAATAAAGAGTTATTGTATCGTATTGTATTGTAAACTTTATTATGCTTTAATAAGTATCCGTTACGTGAGAGCGAACAAACAAACCAACTCGAATTCGGCATTTATTATAATTAGGATGTCGGTCGGTTACAATTCTAAAATGGCGACGGTCATGTTTACTGAACGTGTTTGTTCAAAGTCGCAAATTTTCGAGTTGAACGTTTGTATCAGCAAATATTTCAATTCCAAGGCTAAAGTTGGGTTAAGACAAATAAAATTATGAGTAGTTATCTAAACCAAAATAGCAATATTTTATCTAAAAACCAAAAGGGCATACGAATGATGGTTGCGTTGGTTACAGGGGCCCGATTTTTGAAAGCACATAATTAATCTGTGAAAATACCATTCGAAAGTGGTGAAAAATTGTGCTGAACTTGAAATAGGTACGAGTAGCTTAGAAGATACTACGGCTCTTATTAGTCGTGTGAACTAGTCAAAAATTTGATTAGAGCTGTAGTTTTAAAGATACAAACAGATATATACCGCTTTCGAGTGGTAGGTACTTTCGAGTGATGTGCTTCTTGTCCCTTAAAATTGTGCAAGAAAATTTTAAGCAAGATATTAAGATATTGAGTTAGTTTGGCTGTAACGGCCCTGTAACTGTGTTTCAGGATTTCTCTATACATTGATCAATGTTTAAAGTGAACCGCGTCAAGGGCGGGACTAGTTTTTGAATCAAAATTTTAAATGTATTTTTTTTGTAATAATGACTCAAGAATTTTTACTTCTTGATTTTTTCTTAACAAGACCTAGGTCACGTTTAGCGTGTGAGTAGGTAGGAAAAAGTTAGCAGCGCCACTTACGGCACTTTACGGCCACAAACTAATCTCATTTTGACACACCAACGTGTAACGTGTAAGTAACTGCAAAAGTTACGATGAAAACATACACTAGAGGTTCAGAATGTACCAAGTTAAGTTTTCAAGCGGAGCAACATCTCAATTCGTACTCTAATAAAATCATCACAAACAACAATAGGTTTACGCAACGCGGTTGTGCAGTTTCACGAGCAAGGTCACGCTCAATTCAAAGATTGCTTCGTAGGGTTGCCACTTAAGAGGAGAGTTAATTTTTCTAGAAGATTCGGCGGAAAATTTGGGCTAACAAGGTAGATAAACATATTTAATGGCTATTTTGATTGATGAATAGGAAACATGGAATTCTTAAAGGTTGGGTGGCGACCCCTGGGGGCCTTACCATGACGTCTTAATGCGATTCAATTCCGATTCAGTTTAGGTTCGCTCGCTGTTAGATCCATACTAAAAATGACAGCTAAAACCTGAACTTTCTTTTTAATTTTTATGATATTTATCACCAGTTTCCAGTCAGTTCACGACCTAGAAGTCACCCTGTATTATATCACATTCAAGTAGGTAGTACTTACGAGTGATATGCTTTCAAAATTCGGGCAAAGTTGATGGAAGTGCCCCTAACGTGGTACTTGTCGCGACCCTGGAAGTGATTCAGCATGGCTACTACACTTATTTATACAGCATACATATTCTATGCACTTGTGGTATGCAGCCGCCATTAGCTTGTCATTTATGGTATGATTACCGTGATCTTTGAGCTTGTTCGAAACGTACAAGGTTTTTTTAATTATTTAAAATTACTCAGCGTATTCAGCCATGGTCATAATTTGTCTGGATTAGCGTGAGCTAATATAATTGGGGGTAATAAAATTAAATTAGGGGGTAATTAGAGGCATTTCATCTATGTAAGTTCTCTAGGTTGGCAACGCATCTGCTATCCCTCCGGGGTTGCGGGTGTCTATGGGCAGTGGTGATCGCTTACTATCAGGTGACCCACTTACTCGTTTCCCTTCCTATTCACATAAAAAATAAATAAAAAAAATAGTCACGATTAATTGGTTAATTGACAGGTTTTTTTTTCAATTATTTGATTCAAATCTAACTAATATTATAAATGCGAAAGTATGGATGGATGGATGTTTGTTTGTTACTCAATCACGCCAGAACGGATCAACGGATCTGGATGAAATTCGGCACATAGACAGAGAAAAGTCAGGAATAGCACATGGGCTACTTTTTATCCTGGAAAATTGCGTAGTTCCCGCGGGATAGCGATAAACGAATTCTTCGCAGACGAAGTCGCTGGCAACAGCTAGTAGAATAGGTATAAAAGAAGTACCTACTACAAAATACCAAAACAGCAAGCAGCAGTATTTTTTGTGTCACGAACACGTTGTAAAAAAAGTTCTGGTTGTTTTTACAGGAACTTTTACATTTTATACCTACAGTTGACAAAGTATTTGCACTTCGATTGGGTATTTTAAGAAGGAGTCAGCGGAACGCCCCACTTTATGCGCCGCTCTAGAGTTTTTGCTACTTTTCCCCTAAGTGTTTGCAATCAATCTCAACATCAAATTTTCCATCGAGTTCTCAGATCAAAAGTCAAAAGTGCAATACGCAACTGTTATGACTATGATGCTGATGTGATCTGTATCTTTCAAGTTCGCAAATGTTTCAGTTTTTGTAGCGATAACTTCTTATGGGAGGGTAAACCGCTTCGTAACGTAACGCGTTACGGCGCCAGTCTGGCTTCCCTTTCTCTGACGCATACGGCAGCGGTAGGCAGGCTCTTCCTCTCACTCTAACCCACAGCGCTAGTCGTATTTCGGATAGACGCTTCCCCCGTTCTCTACTCAGTGTTTAGTGTGCGATAGAAATATTATTATACTGTTAGTAACTTAGATTAGTTTAAGTTATCACTTCTATCGGGCATCCCGAGATGCACACGTTTCCTTTTGTATAGCCGAATTTGCATTAGGTATGCAACTAATTTCGTGCAACTAGCATTAGGTACACTGCGGCGTTTGATTAATCACTTTTGAAGCGTTAGGTTATCGGCCGAGCAATGTAATGCTAGTTGCACGAAATTAGTTGCATAATGTAAATTCGGCTTTACTGTGACTCTTCTAGAATATCTACAAAAATGAGTTTTGGGAATGTGTACGTACAATAATGTTGGCTATTTGTACGATTTTTCTGCTCATTATAATGGCAACCCTTTGCTTTATAGGCGAAATTTTATTTCGTACATAAAATACACTTAATACCTGTCCTATACCTACTTCCCATAATTGTGCCAAAATATTTTATTAGATCCCAGAGGCTAGTTTAGTGGCAGATATTGTTCATATCTTTTTATTGAACATTACTTTGGTTAAAATTAAATAAATAAAACCCTATACTTAATGATATTTATAATGATTCCTATTTATCGTTCAAATGATTACCTATCATAGCATGCAATTATGTTAATAGCAAATAAGGAAGTTCAATTATTATTATAAGACGTTTGATTACCACTGCAAAATGTTAATTACCTAATAGTAATAAATAATTACGTTTTACCAGCATTTTCGGTGTTTTGTAAGACTTCATCTAAGTATGTACAATGGATTAGCTCATTTTTTATAACGAAGGCAAACGAGCAAGCGGGTCACCTCATGGTACGTGAGCATCACCACACTAGATTTGCATATACTCGTACGTTGCCAGCCTAGCGGCTGTCCTACTCTCCTAGCCGGAACACAGCAGCGCGAGTACTGTTGCTTGGCGGCAGGATTAGCGAGTGAGACGGTGCTAGCGGCCCGGATAGGCCTTGCATGAGGTCGTACCACCCACAGGTTTTGTGACAGCCATACACAGGATCTACCTATTAGCATGCGCAAGCGCATACTAATCGCTACATAATTTAGACAGCTGAATTCCAATTTATTCATCACTAGCTTCTGCCCGCGACTTCGTCTGCGTTTTATACATATATACCTTCCTATCGAATCACTTTCTATTAAAAAAAAACCGCATCAAAATCCGTTGCGTAGTTTTAAAGGTACATAGGGACTGACAAACAGATAGACAGATTTTATACTATGTAGTGATGATGATATTGATTATCACAAAGATCGATTTTTAACCTCCGACGCAAAAAGAAAGGTGTTGTAAGTTTGACGTCGATGCCTCTCTCTCTCTCTCTCTCTCTCTCTCTCTCTCTCTCTGTGTGTGTGTGTGTGTGTGTGTGTGGCATCGTAGCTCTCAAACCGATGCACTGGTTTTTTCATTACAAAGCCAGTTTCGTTGCGGTGGTTGTTAGCCATGTTTGGTAAAAATCGGTCTAGTAGTTTGAACAATATCAGCTCTTTACAAAATGATGTAAGGCATTTTTGGGATAAAAGTGAATTATTTTTTTATTTTAAGAAAGAAAGAAAGAAAACAGACATTTATTCTCTTTTGAAAGACACAGAAATAAAGTATACAACACAATTGTACAAAAATGAAACATACAACACAAACACATGAAAATAGATCGGCAATGTGTAAATGTGTGTGTGTCTTCGCAAAAATGTTACACACCAGCAGCACTGATTTTCAGCCAGAACCGTCTGTGACTCACGTGTGATTTACTTCTCATTACCTACTCGATTAACGCGAGGAGGGGGCGGTTATTTTTTTTTAAGTTTTGTTATTGTGGTGTCGGGTGTTTAGTAAAGTGTCCGGAACAGTTGCAGCAAGCGGGGTCAATGTCACTAGAGCTGTTCTCGAACTTCTTGCGGCAGGATAAAACCCGTTTGGTTTTGGCAACCGCTGACGCAACGATTGCCCGATCTTAGCATTGACATAGTTGTATGTTGCATTATTGTTATTATATTTAAACTAGCAGTTATAGGCGTTTATGTATGCTATAGGGTAAGAAAAACATATATGATAGGGGAGTGTGAATGGGTGCGTTGGGAGGGGAAGGCCTAGACGGACGTTCCGTGATCAAATTGGGGACGTTTTGGAAAAAGGTCAGGGGCCTTACCATGACGTCCTAATTCCGACGCAGTTCAAGTTTTAGCTGTCACTTTTAGTATGAATCTGAAACGCAGGTCAAGAGTACCCGAAACCGACGAGCATGCATAAAGAGATTGATGAATGTGGATGAAGCGAAAGAGGTATGTCAGGATCGTAACAAATGGAACAAAGTAGTCTCTGCCTACCCCTGTGGGAAAGAGGCGTGACGGTATGTATATTTGTATGTATTTATGTGATGTTAAAAAACATCTAATAAATAAATATCTAATATTCTAGCATTCCCGTTAGGAGGTGATAGGGGTGATTATTTGCGATAATTTTAATTTATTTCTAGACAAGAATTTATTCAAAACTACAATGTACATAAAGGTGATATGAAAACAGACTAATACTAAAACTAAAACTACTACTAATTATTAAACTATAAAATAAATAAGTCGTCAAAATTTTCGGCCACAGGCATCGACCCCAAAACGCTGGCCGCGTTGCCTCTCTGAACTGCAATTCCAAACCTTTGAGAGAGGTAAGCGCCAGCCCTAGGGTCACCTGTGGCCAGCACTAAACGTTTCGAAATAAAAATAAATTATTATTATTATTTCTAGCAAATAAATTATTCTTATTCTTATTCTTATTCTTATTCTTATAAACATGCAGTGTAAATGGTCGCGAATGCTGACATTTGCTCGAATTTGATATAATTATCACTTCCATGCTGGCGGGAGTATATAATGAAAAAACATGGAATGTACCAGTTGCTTCTCTTCCCGCGCAGATAATGGTAAAACCCCAGCGAGGGAACGGGCAAAAATCTTAAGAATCATTATTATAGGCGATGATGTGGCTAGCAAATCATCACTATTTTGATTCCCCTTTCCATCCATACACCCACAATCATGCTAAACGTGGCCTTTAGGTATTGTTACCTTAGACTCTGTCTACCCCGTAAGGGATAAAGACGTGATTTAGGTATGTATGTATGTTCATTTGTCATAACAATTTTTTTCTCTGAATCCGAAATTATTTCAGGAGCTCTGAAACTGCTGTCAAGTACATAAAAATCTATAGGTTAAATTAGGTCATTTTTATAACAATTCTGAACAATCAACAGTAAAGAAAATTTTCACACCACTTGCTCGACAATGGCTAATTATATATCATGTAAACCTTATTCAAAGTAACTCATTACAGCCCTTGGTTTTAGCCGGGTAGTAATATTGTACTGGATTTCATTATAACCCGCCGGTTAGTAATATGAATCTCACTTCTCATAGTTCTTATTGCTATACTCTTACAGTCTAATTTCGTAAAAATCGCACGATTCCGAAAATCGAGATGGCCATGCCACGGCAAGCGGCGGCGTTCGATTTTCAAACGAATGAAACAAATTTCAAATAAAACAAAAGCCGCGAGTGTTTGCTGACGCTGTGATATAGTCTTACGCATTAGAACTGCTAAGATTCCAAATAAATGTCTCAAAAATAATTTTAGGTAGGTATACTTTTAATTCTGTTTTACTGTTGTTTTAATTAAATTCTTTTTCTAGTTGCCTTGGTTTTTATTGTCTCGCAAAAGGTGAGAAAAGTAGAGTATACTCCTCGGGGATAAAACTGTTTATGTCTTGGGTGCGCTTAAATTCTTCGCTCCTCTCAGGACTCATCTTAATTCCCTCGCTACGCTCAGGAATTAACTCATAACACCCTCGCTTCGCTCGGGAGTTAAATTTAGAGTCCTTCGCTGCGCTCAGGATTCAATATCGCGCCCGTGACATAATACAGTGCTTTATCCCCTTGGTGTACAATCTACTATAAACTTCCGCGATTTTCACTCATATGTATTTAAAGTATTTCGGGACAACCTTAACGTCGAAGTAATTAATAGAAAAAAAAATTACGCGGCTAAGTCCCGAAATACTTTAAATAAATATGAATCAATTGTAAGTATAAGAGGAAAACCGGCCAAGCACCAAAATTCACACACCTAATTGATGTATCTGATTTTAGCAGTAAAGAAAACTTCTTACTCAAACAATAAATCGCCTCGTATTCTTCTTGAGTAGACAAATGAGAGATTGAACCACATTATTACAAAGCAGACACAATCCTAAAGGATATTACTTAACAGTCACTTTTACCACTTAACACTTCACTTAACTTCGTATATAATTTTGGAACACTGATCCTTTAAGAAACTAACACTAAGAATGAACTAAAAGGAAAGAGTTTTAATTTTCCAGAATCATAAAGCACTGTTAATAATTATGATAGGGAAAAAATGTGTCCTCAATTTTCTACACAATTTTTGTAATTTTTCCATACAAGACAGCGACTAAATTTAATTGTCTTTATTGATTCTGACCTTACACTGTCCTTACGTATTTAGAGACAATCTTACGTTGTCTTCAATGAGTTAATATATTATGACACAAAATTGTATTTGAAAATTTAGGATACATGTTTTCTTTATCATAATAAAGCAGCAGCACTGTTAATTATTAACAGTGCTGCTGCACTGGAATAGAAAAAATAAAATCACCAAATTCTGCAAAACAATAAGAGATAAAAGTTTAAGTAAAACGCCTCTTAATCCGATAGGGCAAACGCGCGGAACACCGACTAACTGAACTGCCACTTGTTCTACCACTTGCCCTTTGGCAAACAGTGTTAACGCAAGCGCTGCACCGGGAGACTTTCACTAATGCGTTTCGCTGCGCCGGCGCATTGCGTAATTAGCGGAAGCGTTTCAACAAGCTACATATCGTCTATCCACAGCACACTGTTTACGCAGTTACGGTTAACAATTTATTCTATAATACATACATACAAATATAAATCACGATAATGGCCAGATGCGAGTCTGTCCTTTTACTTTTCTTTACTAGTGCGTTACTGGCAATGTGCGATTCTGGCCACATGAAAGCTGTCCAATCGCGATAATGGCCAGATGCGAGTCTGTCCTTTTACTTTTCTTTACTAGTGCGTTACTGGCAATGTGCGATTCTGGCCACATGAGAGCTGTCCAATCGCGATAATGGCCAGATGCGAGTCTGTCCTTTTACTTTTCTTTACTAGTGCGTTACTGGCAATGTGCGATTCTGGCCACATGAGAGCTGTCCAATCGCGATAATGGCCAGATGCGAGTCTGTCCTTTTACTTTTCTTTACAAGTGCGTTACTGGCAATGTGCGATTCGGGCCACATGAGAGCTGTCCAATCGCGATAATGGCCAGATGCGAGTCTGTCCTTTTACTTTTCTTTACAAGTGCGTTACTGGCAATGTGCGATTCGGGCCACATGAGAGCTGTCCAATCGCGATAATGGCCAGATGCGAGTCTGTCCTTTTACTTTTCTTTACTAATGCGTTACTGGCAATGTGCGATTCTGGCCACATGAGAGCTGTCCAATCGCGATAATGGCCAGATGCGAATCATGTGAATTACGTTTCTGCCCAAATACGATTAATTCTATAATACATTGAATGAATATTATGCACATTGGGTGTGTTTTAAAAATGCAAATTGAATTAATTTAATATAGAAAATTAAAAAATATCAAAATATTAACATTTAGTTTCATTACAAATGTATTCTTCCAATTGTTATTCCATGCTGGTCTGGGAGTAAAGAAAAAACATAGAATGTATACAATCTGCTTCTCTTCCCGCGCAGATGGTAAGAGCCCATCGGCACAAATTGAACTTCAAATTTGGAACTGACCGGAGCCCTTGAAACCCGGGGACCTTGGACCCCGAATTCAATGCCATCATGTTGGCCGCTCGTCACGTATAAAGGTTAACGCGGCCTGCGTGTGCGCATGCTACGGTGCGGCGCCTGCAAATCGTCTTATAATACACCTTTCGTTTGGTCTAGAAGGACTAGCTGCATTTTATTAACATTGGCTAACTGAACTCGATGTCAGTTACAGAGAAGTAAATGTTAATCGCGGTTATAAAGCCCATATTCCAATAAATTTTAATGCCTTTATAAACAAACATACATATAGTTGTATTATTGTTATAAAATGACGTGAGTTAATCAAGTATGATCTTTGATTTCGAAGAGGCTAATAGACGCTAAGGGTGACCGCAGAGCTGGCAGCTTCCTTGGACAGCGTATTAGCATCGCTGTCCAAGGAAGGGGAAATGCTGCCAGCGTCGGGAGCGGATCAGAATTTATAAAGTTTAAAATGTATAATGGGTTGAAATGTATAATAGTTCAAAATACAGGGTGTATCAGATAGCCCCTAACAATAATCAACTGGGGTATATAACCATAGCTACAGAAGCTAAAAAAAATATAAAAAAAAATTGGAGTAATTTTTTTTTATGTTTTCTATAGGAATGATTACAGTTAATACTACCATTCCTATAGAAAATATAAAAAAATACTCCAACTTTTTTTATTAATATTTTTTTTTAGCTTCTGTAGCTATGGTTATATACCTACCCCAGTTGATTATTGTTAGGGGCTATCTGATACACCCTGTATATAATGCAATTTTCTGTGAAACTATTGGGTATATGAAAGTTTTTTGTAGCGTGATCTATAGATTGATTTAGGTTAGGTTAGGTTTAGTTTATAGCAATTCTGTTAATGTGCAATATTCTGAGAAAATCGCATTATATATTTTAACCCATTATACATTTTAAACTTTATAGATTTTAATACGTACCCGCCAGCGTCTGTGGTACTACGCCACGGGGGGCTCTCCTTTTTTAATTGTTTTATTTTAAGATTAGTTTTAGTTTAGTTTTTAACTTGTTTTTAGTTAGTTAGGTATAGTTTAATTTGTCTTATGTTTATACCAATAAAGTACTTGAAAAGATATACAAAGACACACATACACACACACAGCATACAGCGAGCGAGACTAAACTGAATCTGAATTGAATCGCTATATTATGCAATATTTTGCTATCGCGACTTTGTAATCAAAATCGTCTTGCAGACTGATTTGAAAAACATTATTTAATTTGCTTAATAAAATCACTTTGTGCATGTAGCGTTAAGTTGTGTCATTGTAGTTTTATTTCTAGTTTTAAGCGACATATTTTCTTAATGTGAATAATTTTATTGTTAGCATTGAATTTAGTTAGTGTTTTTATTTTTGGGTTGTTCTGTATTACATCTTACACGTCATGTAACACGTTGGTGGAAGCTAAAGGTCAAGTTTGTCAGCAACAATTTATGCAAAGTCAAAAGGCAGTTAACAATTTTAATTTATCTTTGAAGAAACCAGAGAGAGGAATTAACCAATAAAGCAAAAATGTCATCTGATTACATTTGAATTAGAAAGTTAACTGGAAAAAAATCTACATACCTAGTATAAAACAAAGTCGCTTTCTCTGTCCCTATGTCCCTATGTATGATTAAATCTTTAAAACTACGCAACGGATTTTGATGTGATTTTTTTGAATGGATAGAGTGAATCAAGAGGAAGGTTTATATGTACAATACATGCATAATATACCTTGCGAAGCCGGGGCGAGTCGCTAGTTATTGTCACAAACTTTTAATTAGAATGTTATTGCAATCGACTAAGTGAGAAAACATGGATCCTGTATACTAATCCAAATTCACCGCGTATAACTTTATTAAACCATGGCTTACCACGGCGCCCGCGCAGCCAAATTCTGCACCGGACCGTTTTTGCTCGCTGTGGCCGACGACATGATGAAATCTGAAAAATATAGACGTTGTTATTAATGTTCTATCTCTCTCTCTCCGTCTCTCTCCTTTTCTCCCTGCCTCCCCCTCCCACCTCTCTCTACTAACCTATACTGAGTCGGAATTGAATCACATTAAGACGTAATGGTAACCCTCCATAGACATGGGGGTTAAATAACGTCACGGTGACAAAGTCACCGTGACTCGCCGTCAGAACGTGTCACTGTGACTTTTCACAAAATAACAACGTTACAAAATCACATACGTTCCTACTGTTCCTTCCTAGCGCCTAGCGCAAGCAGTGACGCGACGCGATGCAGTGATAGTGACTGACTGTGACATGACTCGGCTCTGCTCGGCTCTAATCAGGCTTAGTCGGGAGTGTTCGGATTCGGAACTTCGTGGCGAACATCGGATGATGCCTGCTGCCTGAGAGCGAGTGAGACAGCGATAAAATTATGAATGCTTGCTCACTCATCCGTGTCAAAGAGTTGTTTTAATGAAGCATACTCGTAGAAAAGGATGTATGTATGTATAACTCTTTATTGTACATAAAACACAATGAAAAAGATGAACACCGTCCATAATGATGATGATGATGATGATGATTATGACGATGAGGATTATGATGATGATGATTATGATGATGATGATGATGATGATGACATGATGATGATTGTGATGACTATGACCTAATGTATTTATTGTTTAGTTATAATGTGCGACAGTTCTAAGCCTGAAATAACAGTGTGACAAAAATAACGTTGACACAAATATCATGCAGTGACACGAGTAACAGGCGTGACAAAGTCACGGTGACTTTTCACTGTGACTTTTTTGGAACGGGATCGTCAGTCACTGATATCAAAATGTAACGCTTTTCCCCATGTCTAACCCCCCAGGCCCCGCTCCCCTCGCCTCGTAGTGTAAGTGTGGCATTTCGTATTGCTCGATTCTACATTTTTCCGCTCTACTCCGCTTCTATAGAATCATACCTATCACTACATCACTATCACAGTATAAAACAAAGTCGCTTACCGATCCTGCCGTCCTTATGTACGCTTAGATCTTTAAAACTACGCAACGGATTTTGATGCGGTTTTTTTAATAGATACCTAGAGTGATTCAATAGGAAGGTTTATATGTATAATTTTACGCAGACGAAGTCGCGGGCAGAAGCTAGTTGTATATATTATACAGTCCGTGATCTCTTGGGATGACATTCGGGTTTCGGGTACCGCAAGACAAGCCCGAATATCGATTCGTTATACAGTATACTTATAGGAACTCACAACTGTCTACCTACCTAATCGTAGGTTGGTGTCATTTCGTCTAAAAAAGCAGCTGGTTTAGTTAGCAGGTGGTCTAAAAAGCAGCTAGTCTAAAGCACAAAATTGGTCTAGCATTTAATTTTAAGGTAGTTAAGAAGTTATTTAGAATAAAGTATAATTTTACTGTAAAATATCTAATCTAATTAATAACTAGCTGTTGTCAGCGACTTCGTCTGCAAAGAATTCTTTTACCGCTATCCCGCAGGAACTACGCAATTTTCCGGGATGAAATGTAGCCTATGTGCTAGTCCAGACTGTTCTGTATCTATGTGCCAAATTTCATCCGGATCCGTTGGGCCGTTCTGGCGTGATTGAGTAACAAACAAACATCCATCCACTCATCCATCCATCCATCCATACTTTCGCATTTATAATATTAGTAAGATAACCGTATGCTCTGTATATTGCATACGAGTATTTGTAAGTAACAGCTACCACTTATCGCTTATCATATGTGTCAGGAATTTTGTATGTATATTCTATGTATATGACAAGCGTTGCTATGGTTACATAAACAAACATTACCTTAATTTATTTAAAAAACCGTGCTGATTCGAACGAAAATAATGACTTTCAGTAAACATTTTGGAGATTCATGCGACAATTATATACATATACAGAGGTACGGTAGTATCGTTTCTATTAAGAACCACTTTAATGAAAATTTACCTACAAGTAAGTAAGTAAACTCTTTATTGTGCAAAAAAACCTAAGACAAATACAATATCTAACTAATCAAATCAAACTAATATTATAAATGCGAAAGTATGGATGGATGGATAGATGGATGAATGGATGGATGGATGGATGTTTGTTTGTTACTCAATCACGCCAGAACGGCCCAACGGATCTGGATGAAATTTGGCACATAGATAGAGAAAAGTCTAGAATAGCATATAGGCTACTTTCTATCCCGGAAAATTGCGTAGTTCCCGCGGGATAGCGATAAACGAATTCTTTGCAGACGAAGTCGCTGGCAGCAGCTAGTATTATTATAAATGCGAAAGTATGGATGGATGGATGGATAGATGGATGTTTGTTTGTTACTCAATCACGCCAGAACGGCCCAACGGATCTGGATGAAATTCGGCACATATATAGAGAAAAGTCTGGAATAGCACATAGGCTACTTTTTATCCCGGAAAATTGCGTACTAGTTCCCGCGGAATAGCGATAAACGAATTCTTTGCAGACGAAGTCGCTGGCAACAGCTAGTATAATAATATATTGGTTTTTGTATAGGTACTAACTTTTGTTCTTGGTCTCGCCTATTCATCTGATAAGAGACGTATTTCTTAGTACTGCGACCTATAAGGTTCCCTTATCACAACTGACATGGTGTTGAAATCGATCTCAAACTCAATTAACTAATTACGAACAACCAAAAAGTAATATTTAAAAAGTAACCTTACACTCTCGTTGGCAGAGCTTCATTTGTTTCCCAAACAACGTAACGTATGACTGCGGCATGCTCACAATTTACGATAAACCGATGAACTAACAAAAGAAAATTAATAACCACAACAACGGCCTTTTTGGGCATTTGTACAAAATAGTACGCTATTGCGGGTAGATTCCAAAATTAGCGGCTACGTGACGTTTAAAAACAAACCATTCGACGTTAGAAAAAGGTTCTCATTGTTTGTATAGGTATGTGTAATATTTGATAATGTTTAGTATAAAAAACAGCGGTAAGGTAGGTAGACAATGTACGAGTACATGGGAAGAGGGATATTATGGAAAAAAATGCAAGTAATTTTGATATCCCTAGTTAAAGGTCGTGTTCGCAATAATTACTGAAGACTTTAAATGTTACAAAAATCAATACAGACTGTGTAAAGGTGAACATCCAAATGTAGCTTATTTGCTTTGGCAACACTGGTAATAACTCAAAATTGTTTTGGCGCCATTAACATTATAAGTCGAAAAGTGCATAAATATATATACCAGCCAGTTTAATCTCGCCATAATACATATACGGGTCTTGAAATTGCTTTTATCCTTCAACTTCATGAACCAAACTGATTATTCAAAACTTTATGATCAATAAAACCATCCATTGCGGTACATAAACTCCATAAACTCCAAAAGCGCACCAACTTATCATCATATCCAGCCAGTGACAAAAAATCAAATACTTACAAATAAAAACAAACGATCACAATTTGAAAATGGAACACAAACTTTTTAATTTCCCCACGCGCGTGTATTTATAAATGCGAACGCGGCCGCTGCTCCACGGGCGGTGAGAATGACTGAGCGCGAGTTTAGTCGCGATGCAGCGAATTAGGTCGAACTACATATGCCTACTGCGAGCTTATCGCCAATTGAGGCAAATACCTGTTTATCATACATATGGTTTAATTAACAACCACCATTTTAACAATATTTGCAAAGGAGCTAAAAATAGCATAATTATAAGTAGTAAGTACTTAATAAAAAGTTTACTATAAAAAAGTCTGGAAGAACTAATTGAGTTTCAAACTAAGTGTTCAAACGACGCTTGCGTTTTTTTTCACGAACTATACTCGGGAGCAAAAAAAACCGTATCACTTTTCATACAATTGTTTACGGGAAGTGACTGCTTTTTTGCTTCTGAGATAGTAATAAAAAATTACTTAAAATAGTCTGGAAGTCTAATTGAGATTAAAAGTATAAACAACACAAGTAACAAAATAAAAAGTAATGTCGTTGGCACCGCAGGCGCAATGTTAGAAAAACTAACAATTAACTATGGTCACTACTGTCTGCTGAGTTTTATTAATTGCCACTCTCAGAGACACAATTAATCATTAACTGAATAAGAGATTACCAACGGACAGATTTTACTATGAGGGCATTTTAATAAAAGTGTGTGTTCTTCCAACAAAATTACTTTAATTTTTTATACTTAAGTACAATTTTTAGGCAGGTTTGTGACGACCTATGAAAATTTTATAAAATAAATGACACGAAACTGTTAAAAATTAGGTACCTACCTAATAGAACTTTTATTCTCATTCAAAAACACCCAAAAATTCTTCTATTTGGAATTAAATATTAGTTAATATTATAATACCTACTAATAATAATTACTTAATAGCTTTAAGTTAAGTAGTAAGTTGTTTGTGGTCTTTGAAATTAAAATGATAAACATTTCGCGTCGTGAACAGTGAACATTTTTGGCGCCACCTATTAGGCAATATATAAGCTAAGTATTAGTTGAATCCTCTTGTTGGGCAAGACATCGTAAATCAATATTTCACTTACTTTCTAAAGGCCATTCGTGATCAACGAGTGGATACCTGAATTTTGAAATTAAAAGTCGTTTAGATTCGTTTATACTACTTTCTTAAAGTCAAAGTCAAAGTTAAAATGATTCATTGTAAACGTAGGTACAACTGGTCACAGAGATGGATACCGCAGAACAATACCTTATTGTAAACAACAATAAAACAAATTAATAATTCAGTAGGTACCTACCTACTTTAATTCTGTACAATAATAACCAAACCGCATGCCACAAGTAAACATCTACATAACAACTTCATTTCTTTTGTAGTACCTAATTAGTAACTGAAGTCTTATTGAGTTATGTAGGTACTATGCAGTTCATTCACCTCTTTCACAGTCTAAGTTAGATAACTGGACTACCAGCAGTGGCGATCCCTAGCGGAGCATTAATTTAAATCAATTCTTTTATTATTATTGTTTTTTTTTCGTAATAATAATAATAAATGCCTTTCAAATGACCGGGTCCCCATGGGCCCGTGATCGGAAACCCGTACCAACTTAATAATAATAAGATACAGAAGGCGGTACCTACTCCTGGACACGGCCCGGATAGTCAGAAGGCACTCTAGGTTAGGTTTTTATAATGCTTTTATATTTTGTAGTAATATTGCTTTATTACTTTTTATTTGAATATTGTAAAAACCTAACTTAAGACAATAATAAATATACAGAATAATAAAAAAAATATATATATTTACGACCAACAAGGATCATTGTGTTAAAGTAACATTTGATAACTTATTTTAGTGTTAGTAATTACATGAATATTCAATTGATTTGTATCATTTTATTTTATTTACTCTTGACGAATTCAATCACAGAACTATATCAAGATAGAAGGAAAGAGTGTATGTACCTCGCGTGGCGAAAAGTTGTCCCGTGGGCTCACTTGCTCGCCGCGAACTTCAATCTGCTCCCGACCGCGGTCTGCATGTGACGTCAGTGGACGACAGATTTTAAAAACAAAATTGTTTGTTGCTCAATAATTAATTGTTTAAACACTACCAAAAAGGTTGCGAGCTGTTAATCGAGGTATTTCCTTTCATCGGGAAGTACTATTTGTCCTTAAATATCTGTTATTAATTAAAAAACTATTTATTTTATTATTTTCATCAAAACAGTAGCGGGCGACTGTGTGCCAACGCTAGTTTTCCATTGCGGCTTTAATTTGACGAGCCAGACTTGGCGTGCATACAAAACCAGCGATGTAAAAATATGCTATTCAAACTTTCGAGTCGCGTTCAAGGTCGATTTCTCATTTTTTCTGTCAAAAGTAAGAATAGTGCTGTACCACAGTGCTGCACACTGCGATTGTCTTACTCAATTAAAATCGATTTTGAAAACAGGAAATGATAATTACGTTTTTATATTATTAATTACGCAGCTATATAATGTACCTACGTAGAGCAAAGCAAATATTATTAACAGGTTATGGTTCCTTCTATATTGCGATTTTATTCCAGTTTTCAGATTGATCCTGATATGAAAAATAAATGGATTCAAGCAACTGGTCGTAAAAAATGGATTCTGTTTTTTAGCATTTGTTGTTATAGCGGCATCAGAAATACATTATCTGTGGAAATTTTAACTGTCTTACTGTCTATCACGGTCTTCAATAGGTAAGTAAAGCCTAACCAGAAATATAAAGTCCCTGTCAAGGAGTCGCCACTAGTCGATTTTTAATCTGTGTTACGTAATTTCTAATTGCAAAAATAGTTCCTTAATTTTCCGCAATATGGCGAGGGTTTTTACATTTCTGGTCAGGCTTTACAGCCGTTAAAAACTTATAAATTTTAACAAAATTTACAAAATTAAGGAGAAAAAAATAAAAATTCAGTTATTCAGGTCCGTCTACAACCGACGACCAGCCAGGAACCCCCCTCTGTTGTTTCGCCGTAGAATGTCAAGCGAAACTCAAATTCTAAAATTGATTTTTTTTTAGCGTAATATGCGTTCGTGCCAGTTTTTACATACATATGTCACGTCTCTTTCCCATAGGGGTAGGCAGGCAGAGACTACTTTGTTCCACTTGCTACGATCCTGACATACCTCTTTCGCTTCATCCACATTTATCGATCTCTTCATACATGCTCGTCGGTTTCAGGTACTCCTGATCTGCCCTTTTTTCAAAACGTCTCCTATTTTGTCCAGTTTGTACTATTAAATAAAGCAAAAAAGGTTTGAAAAAGGAAGTAATATGTATAAATGTAACACAATTTATTGGTTAGGTAGGTACCTACCTACATTTATATTTTTAGATTTAAAATTATGAGCTTTCTCATTTCCTCTGTCGAAAATAATTATCATTTCGAAGTACAGTACGAGTAAATATTTTGTCATCACACGAATAAAGATGTAATTACTTCTTTTCACAACGAAGACGAACGTCCGATGCCAGATATATTTCTGTGGTCGCGGCGCGGTGCATAGAATCGGTGCCGTGTTCTAATCGATCTGTGAATCGATGCTTTTGAATTGTTTTCGCGCGGCTTATGTTTCCCATCACTAAATTGCGCTCGTGACGTCAAATGTCACACGCAAAATGTTACACGCTCGGTCTCGAACAAATTGCTGAACTCTTTCATTCTATCTTGATATAGTTCTGTGAATTCAATCAAAATTCTCCTAACTTGACAATTTACAATTTATGATGTAATCTAACTAATATTATAAATGCGAAAGTATTTATGGATGGATGAATGGATGGATGTTTGTTTGTTACTCAATCACGCCAGAACGGCCCAACGGATCTGGATGAAATTTGGCACATAGATGGAGAAAAGTCTGGAATAGCACATATGCTACTTTTTATCCCGGAAAATTGCGTTGCGTTTGTGAGCAGTGAGAAGGTGTCAAAGAAGGCGCGTCTGGCTGTTCACAGAGGGGTGCTCGTTCCAACACTAATGTACGGTAGCGAAAGTTGGGTATGGCAAAAGAAGCATGAAAGTAGAATAAATGCAGTAGAAATGAGAGCGTTAAGAAGTATGGAAGGTATATCACTGAAAGATAGAATAAGGAATAGTGTGATAAGGGAATGTGCTGGTGTGAAAGAAGATATAGTGACTAGGATAGAAAAAAGTATGCTTAGTTGGTTTGGTCACGTAGAGAGGATGGATGAAAGAAGATTAACTAAACAGATTTATATGGGGAGTGTGAATGGGTGCGTTGGGAGGGGAAGGCCTAGGCGGACGTTCCGTGATCAAATTGGGGACGTTTTGGAGAAAGGCCAGGTCAAGAGTACCCGAAACCGACGAGCATGTATGAAGAGATTGATGAATGTGGATGAAGCGAAAGAGGTATGTCAGGATCGTAGCAAGTGGAACAAAGTAGTCTCTGCCTACCCCTGTGGGAAAGAGGCGTGGCGATATGTATGTATGTATGTATGTAAATTGCGTAGTTCCCGCGGGATAGCGATAAATGATTTTTTGCAGACGAAGTCGCTGGCAACAGCTAGTTGTTATTAAATGAATAAATAATCTTATCTAACATCTACCTTTATTTTGGTTTGTTCACACATTTCATCTGACATAACATCATCTTTTCATGTGATATTGGTGCTTTTCCTCCTTTCTTGATCGATTTACTACACTCACGAGCAAATAATAACGGGTCACTTTCCATACAAAGTTGTATGTAGAGTAACCCTTTATTTTTGCTCGTGGCTGTATTATTGAACACCACAAAAATACTTATATTGTTACTTAAGTCCATTCCAATCCAATTTAACGCTTTTGTAATCAAACCAGTCCCCCGAGTTCTTTTTTATAGTAGCCCACTTGTGGTCTCATTGCTGGGCAAAGGCCTTCCCTTTTCTCTTTCATATAAAATTGAAATAAAACAGTCATAGTTTAAGTTATTGTTATAAAATGTCGGGTATAAAATATCGTGCGATAATTAAGAATCTTCAACTTTCCGGTGGATATGATACTAATTACAATACAAAGATGGGCTGACAATTGGGAATGGATGATAATTTTAAAAGTGCTTGGTGATTTTTCTATTGATAGGAATAACCATTCTTAGCTACGGAAAAAAGTTTCAGATTTTTCCGTCGAACCATATATTTTATAAAAATAAAAACATTTTACTCAGTCACTCAGCGGCCCCTATACGGCATTATCAAATTAAAAAAAAATGCTGCTTGAATTTGTCACTGACGTTGACAGCACCGCACTCTCGGAAGCTAAAACAAGCAACGGCTAAGTGGCGCCGTCTGTAGATTGTTGGTTGTACTAAACCACCTATTTGGGATTTCATTAAATTTACCATTAATTTCTCATATAACCTTCAGTAGTGTTTTTGATTCGGAGTAGAAATAACCCAATAATTCAAAAATCTGAGAACAAAATATGTATTACGGTCATTTCTATTGAAATTCCCCATGTATGGTTTAGTAACACGAACAATCTACAGACGGCGCCACTTAACCGTTGCTTCTTTTAGCTACAAATGCCATCGTGTACCATAGATTCAAGCAGCATTTTTTTATTTATTTGATATGTCATTGGCGTACTGCTTACTGCCGTATAGAGGCCGCCGAGTGACTGAGTAAAATGTTTTTATTTTTATAAAATATATGGCTAGACGGAAAAATCTGAAACTTTTTTCCGTAGCTAAGGATAGTTATTCCTATCAATAGAAAAATCACCAAGCACATTTAAAATAATCATCCATTCCCAAGTCACATTCATACAAGAACTGTCAAAATGAACACGATGGCGATTGCGAGCGAGTTGCGTAATAAGCCTCCGGTTTCTTTGCTCCCGAGTATACATTGAAATAGAGAATAATGAAATGCACGAGTGCAATACGAACATGAAAATAAATACACTGACGAGCAATAATAACGAGTCACTGTTCATACAAGGTTCTATGATAAGTGGCACGTTATTTTTGCATTTGAGTATACACTAATCACCCGCGAATCTTATTAGGTATGTTATCTTTAGCTCGACCTCGAAGTGAGTTGTCAAAAATTGCACGGCGTTATTTCTCCACCGCGTCGCAGAGCTTGCGCAGGCGGCTATCACCGGTATCGTCGCGGTACGTGAAATGTACTTCCACTAACTTCATCTGATCATCTCCAGCCTATATACATCCCACTGGGCACAGGCTTCTCAGAATGAGAGGGCTTGAGCTATAGTTCCCACGCTGGCCAGCGGATTGGGAACTTCACACCCACCATTGATTTGCTTCGCAGACGTGTGGAGGTTTCGTTTCCTCACGGTGTTTTATATATGTATGTCTTTATTGTGCAAAATAAACAAGACAAATACAATTGACAAACACTGAGATACATGCACTAAGGTGGACTTTATCCCTTTGAGGTAACTCTTCAAGTCAACCTTTCCCTTTGTGTTTTCCTTTACCTGCATGTGGTTTCCCGTGACTTTCACGATGTCATCAGTCCACCTAGTGGGAGGCCTGCCAACACTGCGTCTTCCGGTTCGTGGTCGCCACTCGAAAACTTTTCTCCCCTAAAGGTCTGAGCCTCTAGTGTAAGTTTTCGCACATAAAAACGTCAACAAACGTCAACAAACTGCACGCTTAGTGTAAGTTTTTGGTCACAAAATACGTCTCGAACGCGTTTGCGTTAAAATATCAAATACTATGAGAACCAGTTTGTTGCCGTTTCGAGCCGCAAGTGGCGCTGACAATTTATCCATAGTAATTGAGACGTTTACGTGAACGCGTTCGAGGCATTATTACATTATTATATGTATAATCGGGAAGATGTTGATACCCGCCACTTCAGTCCTCTCGAGACCATGGATGCAAAGTCGCGTCCGAAACGTCGAGGTATTTACAAAAATACTTTTTGTTTTTGTTTTAAGTCCCGTTTTAGTAAGTATATATTAATGTGTGAAAATCGCGAAAGTTTGAATCAATACATCGCGTTCGAGTCGTTTTTATATGTCAAAACTTACACTAGAGGCTCTGTTCCACGAGCGATGTGGCCTGCCAATTGCCACTTCAACGTACATACGATTGCTGTACGCCGGTTGAAAAGTCACAAACAGCCGCCGGCTGTGTCTTGTACACAAACGGCGACCTTGGTCTAGAAAGCGCAATCGCACACGTTTGGGTGAATGTACGCACAGCGACTGCGAAGGTCGTGGAGATGGAAATTATCGATTGCCCGCAAACTGCAGAGGAGGCGCGACGGTATGCTTGCAAGAATGTTTTGTAACACATCTTCACTACAGTCTTAGGGCCTGTTTCACTACTATGTTATTATCCGGCGTTAGGGGGGTCAAATGGGGCGACGGTCCAGAGCCATTTTCAAGTGGCGGGATGCTTCCCCCGCCAAACTGGTACCTACTCGATTTTGGTTTCTGTAAGTGGACGCAAAAAAAAGCCGTGGTAGCCTAGTGGGTTGACCTGTGGCGTCTCAATCGGGTTCGAATCCCGGGCTCGGACCTCTGAGTTTTTCGGAATTTATTTGCGATATCTCATTTGAAATTTACCATGAGCTTTTCGGTGAGGGAAAACATCGTGAGGAAACCTGCACACAACTGCGAAGCAATTCAATGGTGTGTGTGAAGTTCCAAATCCGCACTGGGCCGCGTGGGAACTATAGCCCAAGCCCTCTCATTCTGAGAGGAGGCCTGTGCTCAGCAGTGGGACGTATATAGGCTGGAGAGAGAAGTGGCCGCCACAATATTCACGCTGGTAGTTTCAAAAAATTACATGTAAAAGAGCCCTTGGCGGCCTATTTGAACAAACGATTTCATTTTCGTTTTCATTTATTTTCAACTAAAAGCATCCAAATTTGGTACCTTTTATGTCTGTCTACCAATAGCATCGTAGTACATAAACGTACAAACCAATTCGTAATCGCTTTTTCATCAAAACACATCGTTGTATTTCTTTAAAAGCTTTTCTATTGATTGGAACCTGTTAATAATGTCAAGTTTTTTGTACAGGTTTAACGTTCCTTAATAGAAAAGTTACTTGGTATTGAAACCTGTTTGGGGTTTTTACTTCTTTCTGATCAGTTTATAGTAAAAAAAATTGGGTTTTTCTATACTTAAGGAAACAGGTTTACGAGAACTAAGACTTGATTGGAATGTTTACAATAATTGATTCATGTTTATAATTTCATAATTAATGGTGACTCTTCAGCTTCACAAATGCATGTCTTTGTGTCATTATCGAACATAAAATATTTTCATTTTTGAAGTGAAAACTTTTTTAGCAAAGCAGCAATTTAAACTCGCGTCAGACGTAAGTCGGAGGGAGAGTTTAAGTACCAGGACATCAGGATCCTCTAAGAGCTAATTTGAAATACGAATGAAACTAGAGTCGCGTTCGATTTTTGAAGTGCACGTTGATTTCGTCGCATTAACGTATGTGCGTTTGGGCTGGTGGTATAAGGTGTGGAATAACAGTGTGTGCTCTCAGGTGACCGCAGTTCAAATCTCGTGTATTTTTTTCTTTTTATTTTTGCGCCAGTGTGCGTGTGTGTAGTTTTCACTTCTGGTAGCCCGGTTAGGACTGTCTCCACATGAGGGAACTCTTCAACGGTTTCAAGAACCTGTGTATAAAATGCTCTTATTTCAATTCCAAATTAATTCGCACAAACCTGATAAATCAGGTATCACAGTGCTACAGATAGCAATAAGCCCGAACCTGTGTGACGGGTCAACCAACAAGCGGTTTACCTTGTCAGCCGCCATCTTGAATTACAACACTGACGCGGGCAAGGGCTAGCACCGAGTCACATTACCATTTACCGGTTAAAATTGGAACAACCTGCCATTGCCATAAACAAGATGACAATAATGAGGGCTATATTTGTGCATAAGTTGGTGCCACTGTAGAGTAAGGTAATCAAAATTACACCTCAGAGTCGAAATTGTATCAAAGGGACATAATTGAAAATCAGCGCTGTGGCTTGCCGCAGCATCACGCTGAATGTGGCCCGTTTGGCAATATTCGGCACTTATTTGTCGGCTGTTTTTTTTATGTAAATAGGAAGGCAAACGAGCAAGTGGGTCACCTGATGGTAAGCGATCACCACTGCCCATAGACACCCGCAACCCCGGAGGGATTGCAGATGCGTTGCCAACCTAGAGGATTTAGATGAAAAGCCTCTTGTGCCCGTAATTTCCCCGGCCGTCTTACTCTCCACACCGGAACACAGTAGTGCAAGCACTGCTGCTTAGCGGCAGGATTAGCGAGTAAGAAGGTGGTAGCGATCCGGACGGACCTTGCACAAGACCCTACCACCCGCAAAATGTTGTTAATGTTTAAGATGTTTATTTTTATTTTATTCTTTGTGTTGTGTCGACTTTTTGACAATAAATGTGTTTCTTCTTCTGAAGTAATTTGAGCTGATGTTTTGTACCAATACCAGATTTAGGTGGACGGATAACTTGGTTAAAGTCACGGGTTCACAGTGGATGCAAGCCGCCTTTAATCCAACCGAGGCAACTGGAGGTCTATGTCCAACAGTGGACGTCCTATGGTTGATATAATGGCGATGATGATGATGACAAAGGTTTAAACCACTTTCGAGTGACATGCTTTCAATCGGGCACCAACAATTATCACGTAGGTTGTAGGAAATCTTTAGTTGTGGTGTTTCATTCTCGTATGGTGAGTCTGTAAGAACGTAACAAACTCAGACATGATGAGTGACCCCCTTTAGTCCCCAAAAGGTGACAGGAAAAGAAGTAAAACAAAGACAAAAGACTGACAAAGTATTAGTTTTAAAAGCATCGCAAACATTACCAAAACTTCAAAGTCAATGCTCTATAATCCTTGACAGAGTCGAGCTCCTTCGCGACAGGCTGAAAAAATTCAATACCACCCAAATCGGTAGCTTAGCAACGTCGCAAATGGTACAACCGGTACAGTACAGTGGATCAACGCCTCCTGAAACATAAATCATAGGCTACCATTATTGACGTGTGTGTATTGTGCTAGGGTGACTTGCGTGCATAAATCAAATGTAAGTATACCGTTTCTGATTGGTTTAGATTTAAAGTCGCGCACGTATCTTCTGCCCATGTGTGGGTGAACCTTTGTGTCAGTATCAACCTTTGAAATCGATGTTTCTTAAACATGATGGCCTGGTACTTTTGTATCCACGATTGAATTTACCAAGTATGCTATTTTAATTCGGAGCACTGCCTTTTGATTTTTATGTACGAGTTTAGTTTAGCTTTAGCATCTCTATATGGGCTATAACCTACGTCGTTTGTTAGATAAGTGCTCCGTATGTAGAACGTTAAGCTGAAGGCACAGTGGACAGAATAGAACAGGGGCCTTACCATGACGTCCTAATTCCGACTCTGTTCAAGTTTTAGCTGTCACTTTTAGTATGAATCTGACAGCTTGCGAACCTAAACTGAAACGCATTAAGACGTCATGGTAAGGCCCCAGGGGGTTATACGAGTATTTTGAGCCGGGTGTTCATCTGCTGTAAGGCAGGCTCGCGAACCTTGCCGCACTAGGGTTTTGGTTAGGTACTGTAATGTGCCACAGTTACGGTTTCCCCTCGCAGATGACTACACGCCTGCAATGCGTAGATACTGGCCACTTCAAATTTCGAAGTCAACTCTTGCTCAATTTTTTTTAATTTGGTTCCACAGACAGCCGATCGATGGTTTTGCAATGTCGAGGTCTAATAAATCACTTCTTTAAACGTAGTATAAATTTTATTGACGTGTGACATTTAAAGTGACGAACCCACGCTAAATTAATGAAAACGCACAGTTTTAATTATTTATTGATTAAATTGTAATGTAGGTAGATGCGTTAAGTGTATGCTATTTAAGCCGAATTTTAAGGGAGAATTTTAAAATTTGACAGGAAGCGGACTTTTCTTGACACTTCAAACAATTGCGTTATATTTTAACCAGTTTACACAAAACCCTTTCGGAACCTTGACAAATGTGTACCTACCTAAACCTTCCTCGTAAATCATACCTATCTCAACTAAACTTTGTGAAAACTGCATGAAAATCCGTTCAGTAGTTCTTGAGTTTATCGAGAACAGACAGACAGACTGACATGGCAGAGGACTTTTTTATGATTATGGTAGCGATCACAAAACCTGACTTGCGAGAATTTAAATAAGTATAACTATCTACTATTAGGTACTTAATTACGCAATAAAATTGTGTATAAAAACTATATTTAACTATTATTACCTCGGATAAAACACGTTTTCTCTTAACAGGTGAAGATCGCTTTAGTTATAAAATAATATTATGTAAATTGGGATCTTGACTTGAAAAGTTTACCTATATTTTTTTATTTATCAAAGGAGAACCAACAGTTTTTAATATAAATTCCATTTTAAAAATAGCAACAAAGAGCCAATAGAGCGAACAGTTACGAAAATACAAATTAAGCTTAAGCTTTTTAGGTTTTTAGGGGTGCGACCACACCGCCGCTTAAAAAACGGTGACGTTGCCGAATCGCAACAAAATGCATGAAGAAACGGTGTGAAAACGTGACGCATACGACACGTCACTGCGTATACGCGGCGGTTTGGTCGCACCCTTATTGCACTAATCTTACTGTCAGCCTGTCCCTACCGTGCGTAGACTTAAAGCACATGAAATCGCGTGCAATTAGGCCCCATTCACATTCCGATGCAAAACCCAACATGCAGGGTGATACCATCTTACCATCCAACTTCCCAAACCGTACGCCACATATGGGGTACTTTAACATCTAAAATACAAAGCAAAATGGACCTACTGCTCCAGGGATTATGGTCTAAGCGAGAGTTAAGTTTATTTTGTCAAATACGTTTTTTATTATTATTATGGGCCAGTAATAAAGTTAAAATGTTATCGTTTGAATATGTAGATGTTTCATGTTCGTAAGTTTGTGCGGATTGTGCTTGATTGGTACCTAATGGTGGCTCAGCAAGTGTGAAAAAAATCTTGGGACCATTGACACCTATTGACTTAGTCCAAACTAAGCTAAAGCTTATATGAAACATCCAAAGCTCGACATTCAAAAACTTTATTTTTCAAATAGGCCCCCAACAGCTCTTTTAGGTACATGTCTTTTTGAAACTACCAGCGCATTCGCCAAGAAGAATGCGCCGCAATATACTTGGTAGAAAGTCATTTTTTTAAATAAAATAAATTTACGACAATACTTAAATCCTCGTAAAATAAACTTTTTTTTTACTACCTACGAGACGTGCTACATAACGCCTATTCAAAAAATCAAGGCAATGCGTCTAAACCTGTTATAACTACAGGCACCAATGCTGCCTAATACCCTTATGGCATGCAGCAGTCATCATCAGTCATTTGTGATAGTTATTTAAATAACTTACCATGAAATAACCTACGATACATTTTATTTATGACGACAAATTGCCATCATTTGTTAACAGACCTATTTCGCATTTAAATTGCGTTTCTTTGGGACCATTTGAAGATTTGCTATAGGTTGAGACAAATTGTTTTAACCGACTTCGAAAAAGGAGGTTTTTTCCGACCGTATGTTTTTTGTAGTGTATTAATCATTTCTGTTTCTGTCTGCGGCTAGCAACCCATCACTATTTTGATTCCCCTTTCTACCATGTTAAACGTGGCCTTTAAGTCTTGTTACCTCAGGCTCTGTCTACCCCGTAAGGGATAAGGACGTGATTTATGTGTGTATGTAAGTGAAACTTAACCACCTGCTAAAATAATCCGGAATATTTACTGAGACCTTTTTAATTCTTCGACAAGGGGTCAGACGGATTTTTAAAAATTTGAAAATGGTTCGTGACTGCATACAGTTAACAAATACCTACCACTCACACACACACACACACACACACACACACACAGAGAGAGAGAGAGAGAGATAGAGAGAGAGAGAGAGACAGAGAGACACACACACACACACACACAACGCTGGCGCGCGGCTGCTCCTTCTTTGCCAAGTACACATAAATTATCACGTAATTAGTGACGCATGATCAATTACCAATCAAATTAACACTATTTCACCAGAGTTTTGTGTTATAGTAATAATATTTACTATAACACAATACTCTGGGTGCACCATTAAGTCATGTGACTACCTAAGCCTTTCCAACTTCCATTACTGGCAGGCCGTGCCTCGCTGTATCATGCGCGATTACCTGCTCCCTTAATTACCAAGTTTCCGACTAATCTATTCGTTTGTCTTCATTACCTATAGCAAGTTTTGCATTTCTAACTAATTTCCTAGTACGGCTTCACGCTATGTTGCACAGCCAGAGCTGACCCAATTTGAACGAAGTATTTGAAACTATTTTACAAGCTTGTTATTAACTTTAAATGTATACTGTAGGCATCTTGCGACTCAATTTTGAAGCAGACATCTTCAACTGATTGAGCTAAAATTTAGCATAATTGAGTAGTTGTTAGTGGAGTTCTGGTAACCCAGCCAGGATCGTCTCTGCATAAGGGAACTCTTCAACGGTTAGTCATTACTGAAAGTCGGCAGTTAGTTTTATAAATCTCTCCTAATACAGAGCTAGCCTGAACAGTTGTTCCACGGTTTTGATGCCGATCTACTCCCTGATATTCCGAAGACATGACACTTTCCTTCTACCAACTTCACGCTTTCCTGCCACTTTACATACGTACATACATATAGTCATGCCTCTTTCCCACAGGGGTAGGCAGAGACTACTTTGTTCCACTTGCTACGATCCTGACATACCCCTTTCGCTTCATCCACATTCATCAATCTCTTCATACATGCTCGTCGGTTTCGGGTACTCTTGACCTGGCCTTTTTCCAAAACGTCCCCAATTTGATCACGGAACGTCCGCCTAGGCCTTCCCCTCCCAACGCACCCATTCACACTCCCCATTATAAATCTGTTTAGTTAATCTTCTTTCATCCATCCTCTCTACGTGACCAAACCAACTAAGCATACTTTTTTCCTGCTACTTTACCCTTTATTAAGGTCTGTCGTGTATTATATGCAATAAAATAAATAATACTCTGATTTATATGACTCACATTGATACAAAACGAAAGTTTAAAGACTTTCCTGGCTCCTATTTCACCAACTCGATAATTTAATTTCTAAACAACAGCGCTAAAGCAACGCTGCGCATTGACATTTGTTGCCGTCACAATGTGCTTTGGCGGTTCGCGGTTAGCTTGCCATAATTATTACGGTCATACAATGTTTGCTTGGATAGGTAGTTTTACCTTCTGGACTAGACTTCTGGAGTGTAATGTAAAACTTATAAAAGAAGATTGTTTGTTATTGTATAGGTCTGTGTTATTGTCAGTTTTTTTTTTTTTTTTCTTAACCAGAGCCAAAAATTATTTACTTTTTATAAAATTCATCCCTTGTGGGATAAGTAAAGGAATCACTGTCTATTCAGACATATCAAAGATGTAATGCCGGTTCACTATTTTTGAATTTATATATATATATATATATATGTGCTTTCAGTAGCACTTGATGGTCCCATCGGAAGACCAGCGCTGGCTGCAAGGCCAGCATTATGCTGAGATGGGACCATTTCATGATGCATGTTTTTATGTTTTTTTGCTCCTTTTCTTCTTTTGTCTGTAATGTTATCATGAATAAATGTTTTCTTTCTTTCTTTCTTTCTTTCTTTCTTTAAACGACACTGAAAATTAGAACACATAGAAAAATCCGAAAAGTAAAGCTATGGCCGGGAATCGAACCCGGGTCCTCGTCATTCCGTGACGCGTGCTATACCCCTACACCACCCATAGCAGGTAACTCGATAATTGTCGGTGACCATTGACAATTTGACATGCAATGCGTATTCAATATTTAGCCAACCAGCGTATTATTCTCATTGAGTTTGTAATGTAAACAGAAGGGTTAGGTTCGTAAGGACTAGATTGCATAACGACTCTTTAAGCAAAACGTCTTAGTTGCATAAGGTCTTGGTAGCTAAATGTCTAATTGTACAAACGTCTTAATAGTAGAATGCCCAGGTTTAAGATTGGACTTAGTTCTATTACGTCTTGTTTGTATAACGCCCTAATATCAAAATGTTGTAATAGCAAAACGACTAGGTAGGCATATCGTCAAACATTAATAACGTCTAAATGGCATAACGACTAGATGGTTAAATGGCAAGAAAAACTCAAACGTAGTTTGTGAAGGAACTCTTTGATAAAGAAACTTCAAAGTCGAGTTGCTGGCCACTTAAAATCAACGACGTTTTGCTACTAAGACCATAATGCTATCCAGACACTTTTCCTTATGCGTCGTTTTACAATCAAGACTTATTAATAACTTGGACGTAAACTCTATTAGTCATTTTGCAACTTCGGGCGTTATGCTATAGTTGTCGATCGAACAAATAAGACATTCTATTCACTAGGGCATTCTGCAAAAAAGACATTGTGCTTACCAAGACCTTATGCAACTAAGACGTTTTGCTTATAGAGTCGTTATGCAATCTAGTCCTTACGAACCTAACCCAAGCAGAATTGTCACTGGTCGCCTTGGTGGAATAGGGACTAGTAGGCTTATTGTCTAACTCGCTCGCAATCGCCATCGTGTTCATTTTGACAGCCCTTGTATGAATGTGACAGCTAGCTGATTCCGATGTCAATTGTGATGGCGATTACGAGCGAGTTAGACAATAAGTCTACTGGTATGATAATTGACATGTTAATTTTCCAGACAATGGCGGACAACAAAGCCCTAAGCATGGCGGCGAGCTGCATCGCTCTCCGCGGTGTACGTATCTTCCTGAATGCGAGCAAGGCCGCCGCTGCCCGCCGGGTCTCGCCGCCGGTGCAGCGACGAAGGCCGAAGCCAGTGGTGCCGGGGGCTAAGCCCCCCCAGAAGGTCTTTGATGCGCTGGTCAAGACCACCAAGTTTAACAAGTAAGTGATGTTGAAGACAAATTGTAGGAACTGGGACTTTCACCAATGACACGACCTTCAGTAATGGAGACATCGACCAAGAAGACGAGACGTTGAAGAACATGTGGATGAAGCTTCTCTTGTAGGTAATAGTCGAAAAATGAAGAGTTCAGAGAAGTATTCCAAAGACTCCAATGTAACTATTAGTCACGCTAATGATGATTGATCCAATAGAAACAAAACAATGCCCTCGCTCGGCAATCTAGGAATCTAAAGTCATTAGGAAAGTAAGTCTTGAACAATGTGCCTAAGTACTTTGCAAGAAAAATAAGTCTGATTTGCATACCTCATTAAAGCGATCATCGTTATTAGGCTAAATCGCTCCACCTACCAATGCTCAATGCTAAACGCAGACCCGTGCCAAGGCATACTACTGAACCCGTAGGTTTATTGTCTAACTCGCTCGCCATCGCCATCGTGTTCATTTTGACAGTTCAATTTTATGGGCTGACAATTGGCATCGGAATCAGCTAGCTGTCACATTCATACAAGAACTGTCGAAATTAACACGATGGCGATTGCGAGCGAGTTAGACAATAAGCCTACCGATTTTCCTTCATCACATCTGGGTGCCATCAGCCACTGCGCGTGGTATTCTCGTTCCAACGACCCGTACGAGCCACCATAACGTTTACCGAGTAGTATTTTCATACCTTGGATATGGTCCGTTTGGATCCTTACCATCATCTTATACTATTAGCTAATCTGCCACCTAGCAGGACTGCTAACGCAGCTGCTAAAATTACACTCATAATGAAATATTCGTTTTGCTCTCAAAGCTGGCAAATCTACAATCCTCTGTTCATGGGTGGTGTGCACTTATGAAAGTGACCTAATAAAATAACCGTTCTCGATTACGTTCCAAGCTAAACTATCAACCCCGTAGTAGCACCACTAGGTACGCACTTGTAGCTCGTAGCTCTACGCTAAGTCGGCCCGCGCGCGCCCCGGCGGCCGGTCGCGTCATGCCACACAGAAAACTCAAGGATCGGTCTCTCGACACTCTGCTCAAATGCACCAACTTTACCAAGTGAGTTTGGTGTGTGACTGGCCAGTAACAAAACGCGTGGCTTCAGTGGATTAAAAATAAATGCTGGTTTCTTTTCGTTTCGATTTATGATTTGAATTTGGAATTTTGGTGATGCGTTAAGAATTTCAATTACTTGTATTTAGAATAAGTGAACTAAAGTCCTGTATTAGTTTTTAAACCGTGAGTGTTTTTAATAGAATTATATTGTTTTCTTCATACTGGCTACACTGAACCGAAAAGTTATTAAAGTTAACTTCTTCTAACTTTATGACATTACATTTGTAATTTGCCATGAGCTTTTCGGTGAAGGAAAACATCGTGTGAGGAAACCTGCACACATCTGCGAAGAAATTCAATGGTGTGTGTTAAGTTCCCAATCCGCACTGGGCGCGCGTGGGAACTATAGCCCAAACCCTCCAATACACGGAGGAGGCCTATGCCATGAGGCACGCCGAATTTCGCGACAATTTAATAAATAAATAAATAAAAAAAAAACGACAATAACAACAACCACATGTACTTACTGAAATTGTAGCGAATTCGGAATAAAAAGGCTTATAAATAAATAAATAAATAAAAACTTTATGACATGTCTGATATGTGCAAGCAAAACTGGGAGAAATTACACATTACAAATAACAAAATTTTAACTGCGTGTTAACTGACACAAATATTAAAAATAATAATCAACAACTAACATAGGAGGTGCCGATGAGGCGCACAGTAAATACTGACTACGAATACATCTATCATACATCATTTTGAAAACGAAAAATTTAATTTAATGTTTTGACACCTGAGTTTAATTTACTAAGGGCCGATTTTTTTATCCAATAAGCACTTAACTGACTGATAGAGTTGTTAGTCGAATAGGGCCAATCTGACGATTGAAAAATCGCCCCCAATATGAATGTATTTCTCTTACACCGTTCTTTACCTGGCAGGTACGAGTTAGAGGCTCTGTTCACGATGTACCGGACTCTGGTTACGGCTGCCCAGTCAGCCGTTCCGACCACCGGGATCGGCCAGACGGCTCCAAAAACTGACGTAAGTTGTCTCAATGCACCTTTACACAAAAGATCCACAAATGGGTCGAAGTGTATCCGTAGGGTGCGTCCCACGAGACATAACTACAAAATATCTAATTTCATAATAATAACGTTCACAAGATATAATGAACATTAGCTATAACAGCAAAAAGTATATTTTTTAACGTATAAGGCTTAAATTATATAACGTTTTTTTTTTATAACCACCTAGAAAATCCCCTAACCGCATAGCAAATTCAATAAACAACTGTGCATTATGCTTCTTGATGTTAGCTGTTATGAACATTATATGCTTTAATCGTTATTTCAATTGATATTATATATAAACAACGTTGTACCTTACAAAATTAGATATTTTAAGATTATAATTTTCGTTCATTATATCCAGTAAACGTTATACTAAACGAGTTTATATAAAGTGAGCGTATATATTATGAACATAAGATAATAAGTTGTTATATCCCGTATTATTTACCCGTTTTCCCGGCATTTGCGCTTTGACAACCTTGGCCCCGATTTTTGAAAGCACATCACTCGAAAGTACCACTCGAAAGTGGTATAAATCTGTTTGTATCTTCAAAACTACGGCTCTAATCAAATTTTTGACTAGTTCACACGATTAATGAGAGCCGAATGTATCTTCTAAGCTACTCGTATTTCAAATTCAACTCAATTTTTCACCACTTTCGAATGTTATTTCACACATGTGCTTTCAAAAATCGGGCCCCTTATCCCAAGATTTGGCGTAGGCACTAGTTTTACAGAAGCGACTGCCATCTGACCTTCCAACCCTGATGGGTAACTAAGCCTTATTGGGATTGGTCCGGTTTCCTCACGATGTTTTACTTCAACGAAAAGCTCATGGTAAATTTCAAATAATGTAATTTCGCACATAAATTCCGAAAAACTCAGATGTGCGAGCCCGGGATTCGAACCCGCGACTCTCTGCTTGAGAGGCCACAGGTCAAACCACTAGGCTACCACGGCTTTTTGAATCACTTGAATCACTCTATCTATTAAAAAAAACCGCAACAAAATCCGTTGCGTACTTTTAAAGATCTAGCCTTATACTCCGAAATTCGATTTTCGAAGTTCGTTTCGTGCCGTTCCGCCATTGACTTGCGATAAACCACTAGACTCCCAATCACGCTCAAAAACTGTCGGAAACAAAAGTCTGCACGACGCGTCTATTGTGCAGAGTTTTGGTTCAGTCGTGTTTCGACCGCGCTTCGATAACAATGTACATGTCTCTTTCGCACCGTAATCTCAAACGCTTGAGAACAAGAGACAGTCAGGTTTCTCACGATCGTAACTATGCAATTGCCATTACTACCACGAAATAAGGTGTTAATTTGAACGAATATGTTAATATTATCTGTGTAAGTTGATGTGTTGACACACACAATACATAGACAACGGACGTTTCTTGAGGCACTTTTGTTTGCGATTGGGAGTCTAGTTGTTTATCGTAAGTCAACGCGTTCCGCTCACATATAAATAGTCATTCATTTTAGAGCGAACTTCGAAAATCGAATTTCGGAGTATCCCCCCTAAGCATGGATAGGGACAGACAACGTAAAACGACTTCGTTTCATAGTACTGACTATTGTATGAGACAGGGTCGTATCGTTATATGAAGAATACTGTCATAGACAGTTTTCGTATGATCTAATGGCACCATAATAGTGGCTTGATAGGTGACCTCGATGCCTGCACGCAACTTAGGTCGTGGTTTAGCTCTTATAAGAATGCTGAAGGTCTTATAGGACTAGACTTCGGTAACGTAGTGTAACATAGATTAAAAGATTTCCGGTTTTCCTTAGTTTGACCAGAAGTCGTTTGAGCCTTTCGAATCATAAATTGGCTTAAAAAAATATAAAAAAACCGTAGGTAACAACTGAAAAAGTATATCCACAAAAATTGACTCGATTTCACCAGGATTAAAGTCATCAGATTCCGATTTGGTGACAATGTGAGTTCTGAGCAAAGACAATATAACCACTAGACTGCTCATGCGGGGGGAATCCGTACCGCCAAACATTAGCTCCGACAGAGCTAATACAGGCTCGCCCCACTCAAATCTTCGTTAGTTCCAATTCCGTACTACGCTAGGAACGATCGCTCGAAAATAATAAAAAAAAATATAAATATGCCGTTCTGCGCCATCAAGTGGTGCGGTAAAAATAGTAAAACATCGAACTATTCCACTGATGGTGTTACATTCCACAGGTATGTACATTTTCATTTATAAATTCGAAAAACTTATTTAATAAATTAAATACCTTCGTTTTTAGCCGTCTCTGTCACTCCCAGGCTCAAATACATATAGCCATCCCGCTTTAGTGCGGCACGTGTAAGTTAGTGATGTCCCACCCGCTTTTAATAATCACTATCGAGGAATCTTAAGTAACAAGCTGCAGGATTACGCAGTGGAATAGTTAAATAAAATAATGATTAGGGTTTAGTCAGAGTATGGGAAAGTGGTCACCATTCGTAGACTTTATAGATTTCATTTTTTATTTTTTATTTAATTGTCAAATTTAGCTAGTTTATGTACATAAGTGTAAAGTGTAACAAATATAATTGTAGTTTGTTACAAAAAAGTCCGAAACTATTATGTCAAAATGTTATAGCCATTTTTCAACGATAATGGTGACCACTTTCCCCTAGGTAATAATAATATTGCAAGCTTTTTTTTAGTTTCACCTGTCCCGATGTTTGTTTGTCTGTAATCAAACCTTGCAAGTTAGATTTGATCCACTTCCCGGTTACCAATTGAGATGAAATTTTGCATACACATACAATTAAAAAAATTAAGTGTCAAACATGTATTGGTGCATTAATAGGCGACACAAATACTAAAAGTTATCACATCAAAAAGACGTTCAAAAAAAACTTTTTTACGGTTCAAATACAGTCCTAGAAATTTGTCGCCGGTGTGAAATCAATATTAAAAGAGCTATAAATGAAAATGGATCAAAAGTATTGCCACCAAAATATAATTCAGATTTCTTCGAAAGAACTGTGTTAAAGTCGTTTATAGGGTACAATTTGTTTCCTGACATACATTTTCATCAATTTGAAGTTGAAACCGAAAATCACATAATTGAGCTGACTAGGTGTGTTATAAAGAAATACGTCGATGCGAGGTTGTCATATTTTACCAAAAATTATAAAGATCCTAAGAAGTTCATTCGTAAAACTTTGTCAAAATTAATTCATTTTAAAAATCAATAGTACTACTATGTAACGTAGATATGTTCCGATGCCGATTATGACTTCGGCTGAAACTAATAATACTGTTATTGTATTGTTCATTAAAAGTGTTGCCTTTATAAATATTTTTTTTATATTTGTTGTTATTTAATCCAATTCCCTCTACATACATAGCCGTCTTTATTGTCTTCTACAAGCCATGCTATTAAGTTTGGTAACGTCCCATTTTACGAATCGGTTCACGGGCTGCGTTCGAAATCGCTATAGTAATCGTATGGTTTGGCTATGACATGGCTATAGCGATTTGGAACGCAATTTTTTTGCAATATTTAAAAATCTATGGATAATATGCCAAAGTTATCGTAAATCAACAAATACACGGTGTATAGGCCGGGATGATGACGATGATGATGATGATATACAAAGTAAGAAGCCGGATACTGGGCTCTCTTTGCCGGATAGTCGCCGATTATGTTAGTTGCAAAATAGTCGGCTTTACCGACTAGTCGGCACATCTCTAGTGAACATACCTACCTACATCAAAAAACGTACAGTCTAACATAGAAAGAACCTCCTTTTATTGAAGTCGGTTAAAAATAATAAGAGGTAAATGGGGAAATTACACACTAAAAGGTAAAAAGTAAATGTTTTATCGATAAAAGTCCAAAACGCGAATGGCACATCACTAAATTCTTTGTTGACATTGGGATGGCCTTGAGTCAGCCAATGAGAGGCTTTGTCTACCCCCCGCAGTCTTCACTAAACTGGCGAAACGGTTTTAAGGAACAAATGCGTCTTTTATCACTCCACTGGTTTACTGCTTCGTGGTTCTGAGGTAACAAACATAAATACCGCCAAATTTTCTCCTTGCTCCTCGTTTTTAACTTATAAATCTGTTGAAAAGAAAGTTTTATACTTAGTAGAAACTATCTGATTCAGCTAAGCAAAGCAACCCTGAAATTTAAAAGTCACTCGTGCGTGATTAACATCCACTGATTAAACTAACTTTTATCACCTACATTGATCACTATCCTAAAGTAAAAGGAAAGCGAAGCTATTACTGTGTCTTATCGGAACAAAAACGCCGCCTCGCCATAATGGAGCTGTTACTAGTTCTTCTACAAAAAGTTTGTGTCATTCGCGTGTGGTGCCGTTGATTGTTCCATAACCGTTTTGTGTTTGTCACTAGAATAAAATTTTCCGAACGAATTTAATGGTGTCACTTTAGCTTCAACCACGAAGTTGGAATCGGTGAGCACAGAGAAGTGCCTTCTTTTAAGGCGAGACAGTTTTTTTATGTGAATATGAAGGCAAACGAGCAAGTGGGTCACCTGATGGTAAGCGATTACCACTGCCCATAGACACCCGCAACCCCGGAGGGATTGCAGATGCGTTGCCAACCTAGAGGACTTAGAACACACACACAGCTTATTATTATTATGTAGTTTAGGTAGGTACTAAGTAACTAGATATTGCCCACAATTTCGTCGACGCAGAATTAAATGTAGCCTATAATACACAGGGATAACTAAATAGTACTTTTTTTTAAATCGTGTCAGTATATTTGAGTTTATTCGTTACCAACAAAAATACAGATACAAATAATAATAATAATTAGGGAACAATTCACACAAATTGACCTAGTCCTAAAGTAAGCGCTAGTAAGGCTTGTGTTATGGGTACTAGACAACGATATACATACTTATATAGAGAAATACATACTTAAATAGATAGAAACATCCATGACTCTGTAACAAATATTTGTGCTCATCACACAAATATATGCCCTTACTAGGATTCGAACCCAGAACGCTTGTTTCGCAGGCAGGGTCACTACCAACTAAGCCAACCACGTCGTCATGGTTACTACGCTTCGTTTTCAACAAGACTGTGGTCTGATATTTTTTTCCATCTTTAATAACTGAAGTGAGCAGCTTGCGTTTTCTGCTAGATTCCTATCAAGCACACCTGTGAAGAATACGTTGATCATGATCATGCATTTGTTCAGTAGTCTTCCGAAAACACCGGCGAAACAAACCTACCACGAAAACCGACGAACATGTATTAAGAGATTGATGAATGTGGATGAAGCGAAAGAGGTATGTCAGGATCGTAGCAAGTGGAACAAAGTAGTCTTTTGTCTACCCCTGTGGGAAAGAGACGTGACGGCATGTACCTATGTGTGTGAAAACAAAATGCATTTATAACAGAAAATCCGCGTGAAGAATTCGAGCGTAACCTAGCTTCAATGGTATCCTCGCTACGACGAAAGTAATGGTGGCATGCACCAATAAAACTCGGTTGTTGGAGCAATAACTGTCATCAGAAAGCAAGCAATTTTTCGAGCAATTCCATGGAAATTGCGTGAGTCCATAGCGATACGGACTTCCGTGGTTTATGCGCGGATACCGCCGCATATAAAAAATGAAGCTTATACTGGGAGAATGCGACAGTACAGTCAGAAACGAATCCATGGTGTTTTTTATTACCAGCTTTTGCTTGCGGCTTCGCCCCTGTTCAACGATTTATTCAAATTTCATTCAAACGGAACGTATAATGTTTGAAGAATCAAAGTCAAAATAGGTTCGGAAAGCGAAGTAACTACTACTTCTGCTGCATAATTTTTTATATAATGTAGTAGTTATAGTTTTTAGCGTTGCATCTGTAAAATATCTCGTGACCCTCGTCGCTCGCTCGCTCGCTCATTGATCTTGCTCTCAATTGTGCCTTAGGTAAAGCTTTTAGAAAATATATACCTACTCAGGAAATAACGAGACCTTTGGCATTTCCTAGATTAAGAACGATTTCTCAGCTAAATATAATACAATATAAATCGTTTCTGATGACTTGTAAACTATTGATATGCAAATTTTCGTGATGACTGTACAGTATTCAATTTTTACGATAGCATCATTGTCTATATACGTTGATGCTGCTATTTTACAAAGCAAATCGAATTGAAACACGCTTGCTGAAAAGTCTAGGATAACAAACGTACAATGTTATCTTTACTTACTACAGTATACTTTGTTATTTGTTTCTGTATTGTTTTGTACTGATTTGTGGTGTTCAATAAAGAGTATTTGTATTTGTATTTGTACAGTCAACTGGGGTGACTTTAAAAAGTAGTTTTAATGTCAAAACCATTATTTTTGTTTGCGTTTACTGCTTCCAATCAATGTCTTCGTCGATCGCCTTTGCGTCTACATGCCAAACATTCACCGGATATGGATAACATCGATTTTATAGCAATTTTAAAACGATCAAAGTAGCCCCAAAATTACCAAAGTCACCCCAGTTGACGTATTGAATTATGCTAAATTGAAAAAATATATTTCCGAAGGAATCTAATAAAATACTTAAAGATGAAATTGAGTATTTGAATCAAAACTTATCAAAAAACTTGACATAACTGAAAGAGATCACTTAAAGGGAAGTTCGCATTGTGTGTATTTTCTCTTTGCTGCATGTGTGTAAGTACAATAAAGTGCGTCAACATGCACACACTCCTTGAAATCCCCTAGATAGGCATAACGTACCAAATAAACATGATCTTGATGGTAAGTAACTCTTAAATGTGATTTGAGACCCCGTATTAATTTCCCGCAGGGCATAGATCAAAGTACCTTCCGAGATGTAATGCACAACACCTTCGATCTGGTCACCGAAGAAGCGATCTTAGAGAGGATATGGGTGACATGGGAGCGCGGGGCTGCGGGGGGAGAGGGGGCAATCAAGTTCGAGGCCTGGGCTCGAGGGTTGAGCAGGATGCTGAGAGGCACGGACGAAGAAAGGCGCACGCACTGTTTTGCGGTGTATGACTTGAATGGAGATGGCTGGATCACTAAGGACGAGATGTTTTCGTTGCTTAAGTAAGTACGTAGAAAGTGTACCTAAATCCGAAGTACTCCTGACAGGATGCAGACTAGTTAAAGCTTTATTCAAACCAGCTGTTTTTTGAAGTGAATACATCTTTTTGGGATGGGTAAAAAATGTTAAACTCACGTCAGGCGTAAGACGGAGGGAGAGTTAAGTACCGGCATATCAGATTCTCTAAGAACTAATTTTGAAATACGAATGAATCGCGTTCGATTTTTGAAGTGTTGTTTTGTTGAGTCGTGGAGCAAAAGTACTGGGACATCAGCACATTGTTAGAGGTATGTATAAATAATACGTACGTTTTTGACGTGACAACGTCTTATAAATTGGTTTGCCGGGTGACACTTCAAGAAACTGCGTTACGCTCCGCTCACGTTATGCGCTCACAATGAGAGCGAGTGAGAGGCACGCGGGCATGGTTAGCCCGCCTAAGAGCGAGAGAGACAGACATAAAAAGTGAAAGGCACGCGTCCCTTCCACTCGAGCACAGTTAGCCCGCCTAAGAGCGAGAGAGACAGAGCGAGAGAGAGAGAGTGAGAGAGATAGGCATACACACCGGTTCATGTCTTGCGCTTCTATTTCGCTTAGGCGCCTGCATACAAGTTTACACGTCCTTCTTCCTACTATACGAATGAATATTCACATTAAAATTATTTTACCACTCAAAGTCGTTGTCACGTAAAACTTTCGCCCGTATACCGACTTTACAGGCAACCAATTTTTTGGTAGGTACGCGTCGTGAGCGTCATGGAGGTTACAACATTAAAATCTAATCTAAGCTGCTGTTTTCACTTCTGCCAGCACTCCTAGATTCGCTTTTTTTTTTGGTTGGTTGGCAGGCTTGTAAAAATTTGCCTGCGGTTACGCTCCCGTGAAAAAATAAAGAATACGCTATTTCTCTAGGTATCCCGTGGGAACTACGAAGGTAGTTCTTAGAACGCGAACGTACACTACAAACATAATCTTTTGTCGAAATATTTCGAAACTGGCTAATGTGACTGTGCATTTGAATATGAGTCAGAGCAAATTATTTTTTCTCGAACTCAATGTGACTGTACAAGAGGGTATAATCCAAAATGGTGCCCCTCTTTTGCCCGAATTTCATATGCCATAATGTAATGTTTGCCATAATGATCATTTGCCATAACCCTTTTTTTCTCTGAAACCGTAACTTTTTCAGGAGCATTGCAATGGCAATCCTGTAGAACTCTATAGGTTAGGTTAGGTTTGTTTCATAACAATCCTGAATAATTAGCATATAAAGAGAAAAAAAGAGTTATGGCAAATGATCATTATGGCAAACAATACATTTATGGCAAATGAAATTCGGGCAAACGATAGAGAACCAATCCAAAAGGCATTTAATTTTGAACCCAAAACGGGACAGGGTAATCAAAAAATTAAATTTTACTGTGCCAGAAATTCATTGCTGAAGCAACCAGGCGACGAAGACCCCGACGAGGGAGTACGGGACCTGGTTGAGCTGGTGCTTAAGAAAATGGACATCGATAAAGACGGACGAGTGTCTTTTGAAGATTACAGGTGAATACAATACAATACAATACAATACAATAACTCTTTATTGAACACCACATATAACAATCAAAACAGAAAAAGGTATACAGAAGTAATAAGGTAACAATAGGCGGCCTTATCGCTACAGAGCGATCTCTACCAGGCAACCATAGTGGACCGGAGAAAAGAACAGATCTGAGCAGGTGGTGCAATTAATGGTGGTAATTGGTGGTGAATAATTAATGATCAGCAAGTTACGTCAACATTATACGCCATTGGTGTTGAAGTTATTTCGCTGTAGATTCTTGAAACATGAACTAATAGCCCCTTATAGTATACAGTTAAAAAACAAAACTTTGTGCAGCTGCAGCTGAAAACGGGGCAAATAAAGATTGACTCACAGACAATATCAGCAATAGACATAATATATGTATATTATTTAATTTTCAGGCAAGCAGTGGAACAAGAGCCTCTGCTATTAGAAGCCTTCGGCCAATGCTTGCCTACCAAACGGCATGCGGCTGCTTTCCTGAGAACGCTAATTACTAAGTGAAGCTAGAATAATTGTTAGGACTAAGGCTAAATGTATGTAAGAATAGCGTAGAACCGTCTAATTAAGAATGCAGTACTTATTTTATATTGTTAAGTTTAAAGCCAAAGATTCCTACTTAAAGTCGTCACAATTTAAAAGGCCCGTTTTGACAGTTCACGCCCATGAAGTTCTTTATTTTTTACCGATCGAAATGTTCTGAAGGTAATTGCATTTTTCATTGATGGGTATCGCTCACTCAGCTAAGTGCTGTGCATAACGATTTTTTCATATTGTCCACAGACTATTAATAATCGGTTAAGGAAAAAATAAATCGATGTAGATATTTTTTTTAAGGCCGACTCGCAGTTGGCCGGTTATATTTATTTTATTTAGACCAATGAATTACTGAATTTCACCAGCTGTGTAGTGATCTTTACTGAAAATTATGACCTTGGAGCTCAAAGCCGTAAACAATGGCAACACTGATTACAATAGAATGGCTCGTCTTCATCATCTGAAGAAAATGATTGACTGAAGATTCACTTTTTCTCGTTTTTTTTTGTGATCGAGTGAATGTTTTTGTAACAAAAATATTAAATGAAAGAAAATTTACCTTTCGTAACATTGTATCATTTCAAAATACCTACAATATCAATTTAAGCTAAGTTACAATACATATTCAAATCGATCAAATACTCATGCAAACTTGAATCGATTTATCGTGAATATCGAGTACCGAGTCGTACGGTGACATGACTAGTTACGTCGGGAAGACATATGTCAAAACGGGCCTTTTATTTTGCGACGACTTTAGAGTAAGATACTTCATAAAATTACTATTACTGACCAATATGGGTATTATTTAAAAAAATATGTTTAAAATGAATTTAATTCATCTACGAGGAGAGACCAGAATACTTAATCTTTCTTGCTAGTCGCTTTGATAACTTTAAACTGAAAATATTTGCAAAATATCAATTTAATTACAAGAGGAACAGTAATGTAATCAAAAATTGCACTTGTTCACAAAAATATCACTTTTTCAATACATAATTTATTTGTCGTTCATTTTTATTCCATTAAGTAAAAGCCGCCAGCTTCCAAGGGATAAATTTTAATAGTGTCTGACCAAGGTCTGACCAAAAGCAGATTCTTGTGGTAAAGACATATTTTTGCTCTGACATCTTTTTGCGCGTGCCGGGTCGAAATAACTTTACAAAGACATTAAATAAATTAGTTTATTCAAAATGGATTTAACCTACACTAAAGTAAGATATAAATTAGTCGGTTATTCAGTCGTGGGCTTCAACACTAGCTCCCACAAAGTTGTTCATGATTCTGCCAGCACTGCGCGAAAGAAGAGCACCTAGGAACTGTGAAGAAAATTTTGTTTAAACACACGAAACAATAAAATTAACATACAAAAACTTTATAAACTAGTGATCTAACTTATGGCCTCAAGAGGCGTGGGTTCGAACCCGAACCACCTAGCTTTTCGGTGAAAGAAAACATCGCACGGAAACGTGCTTACACCCTGCGAAATAATTCAATTAATTTCAACTCTACACTTGCCAGACCACCCTGGGGCCTTACCATGACGTCCTAATTCCGACGCAGTTCAAGTTTTAGCTGTCACTTTTAGTATGAATCTGACAGCGAGCGGACCTAAACTGAAACGCATTAAGATGTCATGGTACGGCCACTGGACCCGCGTTGGAACCCAAAACATCTCATTTTGAAAAGCGGCCTAAACTCAGCAGTGGATTTCATTCACGCCTCGTTTATTTGCCATACGCATTATTACGCATATTTCCTTCGATCTCTCCAAGTAAATAATAAAGCTCATCGCGTTCTAGGTAGATAAACAGGATTCACAAATCATTAAATTATTAGTGGTCAGTATTTTGTCTCCTACGTCGATTCTTCGTCTAAATACAATGAGTATGAAAAAATGACTGTATTTCAGCTGAAATTGATTGATATAGAGTTCCTTTTACTGGACTAAGAAACACTAGATAGATTTAACCCCTTATTCATAAACGCTCTATATGCTTCTGCTAACTTAGTAATCGTTTGTCCTTATCTGTCACTTTGACATTTACCTTTCACAGATAAGGACAAACGATTGCTAAATTACAAAGCAGAAGCCTATAGAGCGTTTATGAATAAGAAGGTTAGAATTGATATGACTCTGGAAAGGAAAGGTATTACTCACCCTGGTCATGTAATGCATGCTGCCTGGGATGGTGATCTCGACCACGTCCTTTCTCATAGCATCGATGATAAGGTCGGCCGCATCTCCAGGCTCCACCATCTTCATCTGGTCCTTGAAGCGAATGCGAGGGTTCTTGCAGAGTCCCGTGTTCACCATATACGGGCAGACTGTTGTGAACTTAATCTGGAAAAAAGTTATATACATGTTATAATGTAGTACTTATAAGTAATTATGGGGTTACGTTAGTACTAATTCTGTGGTATGGTGTACGTTCTACCTGAGGGATTCTCGTATTTCTTACAACATGCAAACGTAAAGGCCCTATATCCCATACCCAATACTACATAGGTATTCTACATAGGGTATGGGATACATTTTTAACACGTTAGTATTAGTTAAGTGACTCTGAGGAAGCAGATATGTAAGAGATTCATGTCCAGTTTCTTGCGGCGCATTTCTTCTTGGTAATGATGGTCTTTCCGAATGCGCTGATAGTTTCAAAAAAGAAATGTAAAAGAGCCTTTGGCGGCCTATTTGCAAAATAAAGTTTTAGAATTTTGTATTATTAGACTATAATAATTTTTTGAAGTACCTACCTACATAGAAAATCTGAAAAGTTGATAATTCTAAGAAAATAAAGAAACAATAAAGATCTATACATACATACATCCATACAAGATAAAAGGACTGACTTAACACGTGTTAAACTATTTTACCATTCTACCCCTATACAGAGTTCACAATTGCCCGGCTAGCACGACAGCGCACAAGAGTCGCGTCGCGCGCGAGATAGATTACCCGCCTCTTTCTAGAACGAACAGTAAGAATAAGACTGGCAATCTATCTGGCGTGTGACGCGACTCTTGTGCGCTGTCGTGCTAGACATGTTGAGACGAAACCGCAGTTTTTCCTGCACACTACGATAAGTAAATTACCTGGCTTTTGCCTTCGGTCTCATCAAACAGCTCATTCTCGAGCGCCTCCATAACGCCTCGCACACCGTACTTGGTAGCGCAGTAGGGGACCAGGTTCTTGAACCCGATGAGGCCCGCCATGGATGACATGGCCACTATATGCCCGTGGTTGCGTGCCTTCATCGATGGCAGGAAAGCTTGGATCATCTGGAACAGACATTTCAAATATATGTGACTCAAATTACACAACAAACATCATTTCAATAAAGTCAAAACAAAGGAATCGTGAGAAAATTATCGTAAAAATTGCAAGTGGTAAGTTTCTAAGAGGAGAAGAAGATATCAAACCCACCCAAAGGTTGGCAGTAAGGTTCACGTCGATGGTAGATCTGATGTTCTTTTCTGTCCACAGCAGGATCGGCTGCGAAGGCATGATGCCAGCGTTGTTAACGAGAATCGACACCTCACCAACGTCTTTCTTGACCTTCTCTGCTAAGTTAAAGACTGCTGCACGGTCGGTCACGTCACATCTGAAATTGTTTTATTTTTAGTTAATGAATAGACTAAAATACCAAGTAGTGTCATCGAAACCTTGTACATTACGTTTAAGCATCACGTGGGGCCTTACCATGACGTCTTAGTCAGAAGACGCAGTTCAGGTTTTAGCTGTCACTTTTAGTATGGATCTGACAGCGAGCGGACCTACACTGAATCGCATTAAGATGTCATGGTACTAAGGCCCCTGATCACAAAGTACGGGTGGTTTTTCAAGTTTTGACCGAAGCTGTAGGAGAAAACGGAACTCCAATTTTACTGGCCAAAGATTTTCAAGTCTCGCACAGCTCTGGTAGAAAGTAATTCAATCAATGCAGCTTATTTGAAAGTCGCACATTTTAACTCGTTTGTGGCTAAAAACTACCAAGTCTTGTATTACCCTCGTCTTCTTATGTTTGATATAGCACTCACTCGTATTTGTGCGCCTTCCCACCGTTGTCTTTGATCATTTTGACGGTTTCCTCATTGCCTTTAGCGTTGATGTCAACGCAGACCGCAATGGCGCCTAGCTTGCCGAAGCGCAGTGCCATTTCACGGCCCATGCCATGACCGGCGCCAGTGATCTGCAAAGACAACGTGAGACTGACCGAGAAGACCATTGTAACTACTCCTTAAAGGAGCTGTATGAGGGTGTGAATTTACGGGAGACTGATAATAATTAATGTACGGCACACTTGAATAACACAATACCTATGTACACAATATCCAAAGGCTAACCACCCGGGATCGGGGGTGGTATTACAAGGCACGCGACCGAACGTTGCGAGATGTTGCAACGGACTGCCTTAGCTTACTGTGTTAGTAGTGGTTAACTAGAAAGTGTTGACGAGGGTGTCGCCACACCATCATTATCATCATTAAAACGTCCACTGCTGGACAAAGGCGTTCCAGAAAATCCGCTGTGATTTAATTTCGTGCTACCGGCAGCAACTTTCCATTGTCCAAAAAAACCTTACTGCCCCAAGAGCATTATCGGTGGACATTAAAGCGCTTAACTCGTAAAATTAAATACTTCGTAGGTGCTGATATTTTTTTAGCTCGAATATCGTGTGTAACTTTATTATTTACCACACTGGCTTTAACTCTAGTCTATGTAATAATTTATCTGTTTTAATCTGTTTTGATTCACATTATCTAATAATTTTCTAGATTAAGATTGTAATGCGGTCGACCGTGGAATGTTACTAAGTATTTTAGCTAGTCACCTGAGCTGGATGTAATATTACTTGAATGAAATTTGCTGAAATTTAATAAAAATGTGACTGAGGCTCTTACTGATTCTATATCGATGATTCTGTTGGCGCCGCCTTATGTTAGGTTATTCACACTGAAACGTACCACAGTAGAACCCTGCCGCATGTTGCAATAAAAACTCGAGTGATAAGAATATAACCTTATTGCGATAAGAGTTCTACAGCGGTACGTGAGTACATTTCCCTTAACTAGTGTGCCTATTTTCTTTTTGTATACAAAGGTAAAGTTAACATTCTACGGCATTGTTTCTAGTCAACCTTTGAATCGACAAGACCATTTAGTAAAGTCTGCTGTTGGGATGTTGAAATTATCTTACCAGAACAATCTCCCCGCGGATGTCTTTCGGGTCGTTCGGCACGAACACCCTGTAGATGCAGCGGATGTTCTCAGCGTGCACCTTTATGAGCGTCCATATCAGCTCCAGGACTAGTGTTATGATTTCCACTGCGTCCGCCCTAAAAACAGTGTACCACAATTAAAAATTACATCATACTACAATTCAACAATTTTCCTTCATACTCCTAAATTGTTACATTCTGACGTTCAATGCTGCAATGGCAATATTTAATGACAACTATTACATTTAAAAAATAGTTTATCTTGTGTTTGATTTTTCTCATTATTGTCGAACTGTACCTAGCTCAAACCTAGCTAGTGTTTGCCTATGGCTTCGTTTCAAAGTAAGCTTATCCTGTGTTTTTTTTCCAGGTCCAAAAAACATCTATTTACGTAGTTATGTTAAGGGAGTAGCAAATAAACGTTTTCATTAACGGACCTAGGCAAAGTGACGCCTGATTCAATAATTAAGTGTCAAAATGTTTTTAATTTATCCGCATAAGATAAGGAAGAAGGCGAGGTTTATTCAGCCCAAATAAAACAATGTATAGTTCCACAATAAAGAAGAGCCCTTATGAAAGGGGCACGCTTAGAGGTAATTTAGATGACATAACTTCTAAGTACTTTGTATGTATATATGTATGTATGTAAAACTCTTTATTGTACATAAAACACATGAAAAAAATTAATACAGGAAAACACAAATGCACAAAGGCGAACTTATCCCTAAAAGGGATCTCTTCCCTCTTCTTCTCTTCTTCTTTTTTTTTTATTTTCTTCTTTCTCTTCTTTTTTTCTTTGTTACTTAACATTCATTCATACCGTGCTTGGATAACGCATAAAGGATTAAGATATCCATTATCATAATCGTTATAAATGTTATTCAGTTCACCAAAATTATGAAATTACTAGTTGTTGCACGCGACTTCGCCTGTAAAGAATTCGTTTATCGCTATCCCGCGGAAACTACGCATTTTTCCGGGATAAAAAGTAGCCTAAGTGTTATTTCAGACTACAATCTATCTATGCTCAGCCGTTCTGGCGTGAAAGAGTAACAAAGTATCTATACATAAATCCATACTCACATACTTTCGCATTAGTAGGATTGTTCATCACAGTAAACATATTGACTTCTTTCAGATGTTTTACAACTATGATTGAGTTTCCAAAACTGTATGGTCACGATTGATTTGTGTAAGTTGTTGTAATGTAGCAACAGTTATCTTGTTTCATAGGTAGGACTCGTATTCAAATCCAAGAAATAATTAAAATACGACATTAAATAATGTACTTAGCTATTCTGTGGAAACAATAATGTACCTAAGTATTTTATTACTTTCATTTACGGTCTTAACTCTTTTATATGGCAGATATATATAACTTGTAAATTAATCGTTCTTTGAATCTTCGATGCTTAAGTATTATGTTTCCACCACACGCAAACTAAAAAATTATGTCAATGTTGTTAATTAATGATAAGTTCATAAGGCTAAAATCTCCCACAGAGCTGCAGATTATATCGGTGTTATTAAAAAAAAGTTAAACACGTGTCTAAAGATAATCTATTGCAAAATCAAACTTAAATCAATGGATTAATTTTTAGACACGCGTTCGACGTCTGTTTAACTTTTTTGTAATAACACCGTATATTTTTAAAATAAATAAATTTTGCTTACATTTTTTCACCGGTTCTGGGTTCCAATCGATCAGTACACTACTTGCTTCATGGACCGCTTGTACATGACAACTATGCTACGATATATGGCTTTGTATTATAACTCTGATATTAAGCTATCTCGGATCAGACTGATATGATAGCAATTTAAGGCTGCTACTATACTATTTTGTGTGGAAAAATTGACTAACAATTTCAGGATATTGCTCATTCGCACAGACTAGCTCTTAATGCAATATTTTTTTAATCTACGATTATTAACAGTTCTAGGTATAATATCACTGACAGATTCTTGCGTAACACCAATCATATAAAACATGTTTTTTCATTATCCCAAATTACCTAGTAGGCTGCAATAATATTACACATGTTCACTTTAAAATTAAGTAAGTTTTATTTAAAATTACAATTGATTAACCTATACAATTATATAAAAAAATCAGTCTATCGCTCAGTCGTGGGCATCGACACCGGTGTTGAAAAATTTGTTAACAATTCTGGCGGCAGATGGAGATATGAGGCGACCGAAGAACTGAAAAGAAAGTTATTATTACCATTAATTTCTAAAATACAAAAATTTGTTGGTAAGAAAGAATATCCCTTTATTCATAAACGCTCTGTAGGCTTCTGCTAACTTAGCAATCGTTTGTCCTTTGCACTTTGACATTTACCTTTCACAGATAAGGACAAACGATTGCTAAGTTAGCAGAAGCCTACAGAGCGTTTATGAATAAGGGGGATATTGACATTTAATTTGTACCATTCTAGTACCTCATTTATTATTATATTATATTTTTGTTATTTATGTTTTGACGATATTTTCACATTTTGTGGTTTTATATTTATTATTTGACATTTTAAATCGCTTTTACTTAAATTTTTATTATTTTCTCTTTATTATTTTCTTTTTTATGTACTCATGACGATCTTTTTGTGAATCTAAATTGACATTTAATATGGTTTTATTTTGTTTGTTTGTTGTTGTTATTTTGTTTTAATTTTATTTAAATTATTATTATTATTTCTTTTTTTTATTTCAATTGACGATCCTTTTGTGAATTACTTATGTTTGACATTTAAATGTATTATATTTTTAAAAAGGTGACAAATATATCTATCTATCTATCTATCTATTCTTTCATATTAGGGCACTCAAGAAATGAAGGATTGGTAATAATTCAGCATCTGGCTTGAGTCGTCACTACAAGCTTCCAGTTGCTGGATATTACCTGATACTTTATACTAACTTGATGAAGGCAGATTATGAAAGAAATCAAACAAAGTTATTGAACTTAGAATTCGTAAATCAGTTTGAAATAGTAATGTGGCTCAGTCTAAGTCTAATTGGTCAGTGGTGGCTACTCACCCTGGTCGTGTAATGCAGGTCGCCAGGGATCGTGATCTCCTGTATGTCTCTCCTTATAGCGTTAATAATTTGGTCAGCCGCGTCTCCGGGCTCCACCATTTTCATTTGATCCTTGAAGCGGATGCGGGGGTTCTTGCAGAGTCCAGTGTTCACCATATATGGGCAGATCGTTGTGAACTTGATCTTTGGAAAAAATAATATATTAAAGTAAACATAATTATCAATCTACTACGGATATTTTACAATAAACAAGTATTACTATTTTTTTATTACAATAGGACCCCTTCTTGTCAAAGGCTGAGCACATAATATTTCGATACTTCATCATATTTTATGGCGTCCTTACTTTAGAGACATTTTATAAAGGAAAGGGTAGAGTGGAAAATTTCACAAGCACAGGTTCGGTGAACCTATATGATGTGTGGAAAGATCCTTAGTTTTTTTTTAAATAGCGTATATATTATTTCAATGAACACCAACATTGCTTTTGCCGTTGGATTCTTCAAACAGCTCGTTTTCCAGCGCCTCCATGATGCCTCGAACTGCGAATTTAGTACCGCAATATGGGACCAGATTCCTAAACCCAATGAGGCCCGCCATGGATGACATGGCCACTATGTGTCCGTGGTTCCGCTCCTTCATCGATGGCAGAAATGCTTGGATCATCTGAAGCGATCAGGAATAAAGAACATTAGAGTTAAATTCAGCAGTATGACAACCACTGAACGAGTTTCGCTTGGCCTTAATGTAGACAACGGCTTACCCAAAGGTTTGCAGTAAGGTTGATATCGACAGTAGATCTGATCTTCTGTTCTGTCCACAGCAAGATTGGCTGCGAAGGCATGATGCCAGCATTGTTGACCAGAATGGAAACCTCGCCGACCTCTTTTTTGACCTTCTCTGCTAAACTAAATACTGCTGCGCGGTCGGTTACATCGCATCTGAAATGATTATTTTCAATTTTTAACACCTGTTTAAGAAGTATTGTATTATTATTATCGTCTGCGTTGTCAATTTGTCCATCAAGTTCCATTTCAATATATATATAATTACCTTGACGACTACATCAAATAGCAATTAGAGCTAGTTGCTCTTGATTATGCTATCAAGAGGTTTTATCAGATTAGTATTAAACCTCCCGTTGGCTTAGTTGTATTAAACAAGATATATTGAACTGCTACTGTTCACTCATTTCTCCTATCTATCTTCTATTTCTTTAAATCTATATATAGCAAAATATATCGTAACTTTAGGAACTTACTCGTATCTGTGCGCATTGCCACCATTATCTTTGACCATTTTGATCGTTTCTTCATTTCCCTTGGGGTTTATGTCGACGCATACAACAACGGCGCCTAGCTTGCCGAAACGCAGGGCCATCTCACGGCCCATGCCATGGCCGGCACCAGTGATCTGAGGTTTAGAAAGAGGGCTTAGAGTGAATGAGGAATGAAAATTATAATTTATTTCCATAAAGAACTTGACAGGTTATACATATATAAGGTCAATTAGGTTAAGGTCGATTTTTTATGACCGAGTATACTGTAGATTGGTCTAATGAAATATTTAGTTGGGTGCGTGTATGACATATAAAACTTAATAAATTTTAAAACGAGTAGGTAGAAAATAAAAAAAGCTGAAAACCAGCGTTAAAAATTTCAAGCAATAAATGATGTTCATTGATTATTCATTCCTTCATTCGTTCATTCATTTCAAACTCATCTCCCATCACGAGTGCATTGTTCTGTCAGCCCATGAAAAATGACATACAATTTTTTTGAGTGGTGTCAAATATCCTATTCGCATAATAAAACGTATTATTTCCCATAGCTGCTATTTAACTATTGCTCATTACCATAGCTAATTTTCTAGTTAAGAATGATGTATATAACTTACCAGAACAATCTCGCCACGGATGTCCTTCGGGTCGTTCGGCACGAACACCCTGTAGATGCAGCGGATGTTTTCCACGTGCACCTTTATGAGCGTCCATATCAGCTCCAGAACTAATGTTATGATTTCCACTGCGTCCGCCCTAAAAACATTTAATGCACTGTCAAAACACGACAACGCGGTTGGCCTAAGGACCCAGGCCTTATACCTACTCCGAAATTCGATTTTCGAAGTTCGTTTCGTGCCGTTCCGCTCTCACTAATATAGTTATTAATTTGAGAGTGAGAGGGACGGTGTGATACGAACTTCGAAAATCGAATTTCGTAGTAGCCGGCTGCCTGCGAAGTTTCAAAAGTCAAAAGTTTATTTTGCAAATAGGCCGCCAAGGGCCCTTTTACACGTCTTTTTTTTAATCTACCAGCGCATTCGGAAATACCATCATTGCCAAGAAGAATGCGCTGCAAGAAACTTGGCAGAAAGTCATTTTTTCAAAATCAAATATTCTATTCTATTCTATTCTCCCTTTATGGCGGCCGTGAGGCTTGGGCCAATGTCAGTTTAAACCTCACGGCCGCCATAAAGGGAGAATAGAATAGAATAGAATAGAATAGAATATTTTGAAAAAATGACTTTCTGCCAAGTTTCTTGCAGCGCATTCTTCTTGGCAATGATGGTCTTTTCGAATCGAAGAGCATAATATTTGTGTGATTCCTGAGTCATAGTTGTTTGTTTCAATATATTTAGTCTAGTACCCATAACACAAGCCTAATTAGAGCTTACTTTGAGAATAGGTGAATTTGTGGGAATTGTTCTCTGATATATATTTTTTACTAGCTTCTGCCCGCGACTTCGTCTGCGTAATATTAGACATTAGAACTGATGTCGATACTCGATAGAATATTCTGCAATGATTATGTGCGTTGCTAATCTACGCAGCTACGTACGACCTACGAAATCCATGGTAAATTTCAATTGTAATTTAGAACACAAATTCCCCAAAATCTCGTGTAGCTATTTGTGAATTGATTTTGATGTTTTTTTTTGACGTGACAACGTCTTATAAATTGGTTTGCCGGGTGACACTTCAAGAAACTGCGTTACGCTCCGCTCACGTTATGCGCTCACAATGAGAGCGAGTGAGAGGCACGCGGGCATGGTTAGCCCGCCTAAGAGCGAGAGAGACAGACATAAAAAGTGAAAGGCACGCGTCCCTTCCACTCGAGCACAGTTAGCCCGCCTAAGAGCGAGAGAGACAGAGCGAGAGAGAGAGAGTGAGAGAGATAGGCATACACACCGGTTCATGTCTTGCGCTTCTATTTCGCTTAGGCGCCTGCATACAAGTTTACACGTCCTTCTTCCTACTATACGAATGAATATTCACATTAAAATTATTTTACCACTCAAAGTCGTTGTCACGTAAAACTTTCGCCCGTATACCGACTTTACAGGCAACCAATTTTTATTTTAAGTATCTACCTACGTATGTTGTTTTTCGCACGACATCACAAATGAGACGAAACAAAAAATAGGGTCGCCGATTTGGCTGCTCGGGAGTTTTACAGCCTAAGAAATCTATATAAAAAAACGAATCATCCAAATATAAGTACTTATGTAAACGCATACCTAACTTCTGATCAGAAACTGCAACCAATTGGATAAGTAATTCTTTTATATTCGTTATTTTGTCACGACAAGGTTTGTATGAAACAATATTTTGAAATATAAAATAAGATTAAAATTGGAACAGGAGCGAATTAAGCCGCTGGCACTAGCTAGTAACTATAAAATAATTTAATATGAAATTCTTGAAATTCTTCAGAACTGCCTGGCGCACATTAATTAGGAGAGCCGACCCCACTTAAAGTGGGAAAAGGCAAAGAAGAAGAAGAAGAATATGAAATTCTTGCCATAATTTTAATTTTGTGTAAAAAATGGCACTCATTTTTTATTATAATTCTTGTTTATATGGGAGTCCAGATCTACTTACATTTTCAATGGTTCTCGCTCCAGACACTAAAACACACTTACTGTATTTCTAGTCTCACTTGTGTATATATTACGAAGTTTAAACAAGATAACTACCACCGTTATCATGGTTCATCGTCGGCGTAGTGATAAAATTATGTTGCTTTGGGACTAGCGGTTGTCGCGATGCGTTCGTCAGTGAGACGATTGCACATTTGTTTTACGAGTACCCATTAGAAATAAAATAGATAGCAAAATATATCGACTCAGACTTTCGCGATTTTCACACATTATTGTAAGAAAACGGGACTTAACCACTTAAATATTTTTATCTGTGTTTTTGTAAATACCTCGACGTTTCGGACGCGACTTTGCATCCACGGTCTCGAGACGTAGACAGAAGAGGACTGAAGTGGCGGGTATCAATATCTTCTAGCTGCACGGGTTTTCCTAACTACCCGCACTTGGTCTTTATTATTAGTTTCTTCACTAGGGCTGCCACTAGACCGACACACGACACTCACAACATCCGGCAATTTATGAGACGATATATTTTGATGACGCTTACACTTACTGATTACCGGATTTTTATTTACGTGATTAAATCCCATTTTCTTATAATAAGGTAGCAAAATAGTTCTCGAAGGGGCCTTATCATGACGTCTTAATGCGATTCTGATTCAGTTTAGGTTCGCTCGCTGTCACATTCATACTAAAAATGACAAATAAAATCTGAACTGAGTCGGAATTCAACCGCAAAAGACGTCATGGTACGGCCCCAGTATTAGAACTTTTGACGCAAACTATTTCGAAACGTATTTTACAAAACTTACATAGGGTCGTTTCGCCAGTTTGCCGACCGTCGCCACTTTTCGACTTTTTGACGTGACAACGTCTTATAAATTGGTTTGCCGGGTGACACTTCAAGAAACTGCGTTACGCTCCGCTCACGTTATGCGCTCACAATGAGAGCGAGTGAGATGCACGCGGGCATGGTTAGCCCGCCTAAGAGCGAGAGAGACAGACATAAAAAGTGAAAGGCACGCGTCCCTTCCACTCGAGCACAGTTAGCCCGCCTAAGAGCGAGAGAGACAGAGCGAGAGAGAGAGAGTGAGAGAGATAGGCATACACACCAGTTCATGTCTTGCGCTTCTATTTCGATTTAGATTCTTTGTATAAATTAATGTTTTAAATATAATTCTTTGTATAAATAAATGTTTTAAATTGTTACTATTATTTCATCCTTCTTCCTACTATACGAATGAATATTCACATTAAAATTATTTTACCACTCAAAGTCGTTGTCACGTAAAACTTTCGCCCGTATACCGACTTTACAGGCAACCAATTTTTTTATCGACATGTTTGACTAATTGGTATAAAATAGCAATACTAACAAGATTAGAAACTTAACAAAAATACCGTGGTAAACCCAAATAGTTAGGTTATACGCACACATAGACAAAATGCACGTTTGTAAACAGCGTACGGAACAAAAAAACAAATCAATCTAGGTTCGCAACGAACACCTAACGACGCGTACTTCGTTGCGAAAAAAATTGTGAGGAGCCTCACGGTTCATGGTATGTTTTTAAATGTAATTTTATGTTTATTAATTTGTTTGTTATTTGTTTTGATAGACAATGAGTCTTAGTATTTATTTAAAATAAGTATTATCTTAGATTTCTTTGGAAAATGTATAAAATTTAATAGTCGGTAACTGGTTAACTCGTTTTCGTAAACACCTACTTCTCGACCGTTGCGGTCGAAAACTGGCGTCGCAGAGTCCAGTAAGGTTGCATCTTTTTTGACATATTATTGAAGAAACTACTGAATCTAATTTTTTAATTTGAATCTTATTAACACCAGAATTGTGTCAGCCAGTTTTCGACCGGATTATTTCAAATGTCTTAAACATTCCGCGTGTCGTAAACACTTGGTCGAAATCGGGATTTGTAATAACTGTATGCCATATTCCGACTACTATATTCGAAAATATACAGTTTTTAAGCTGAAATTATATCTTTTTTGTACAACACACACACGTCACATATATCACATAACATGACACGTATTTTGTCTCGAAATCTATTTTTTAGCTGCTAAAAAAAACAAAATACGAACGTTTTTCAATATCCAGTAAATCCGTAACTAGAAAACTAAATAAATCCAAGATTGATCTTAGTTACACGTTTTATTTTGTTGTTATAATGTTGCATATGTTTATTATTATAAAGAAAGTGCGCGTTTTTATATTTAAAACATATTTTGTGCTTCATGTATTGGTCATCACACCATAGTCGAAAACAGTCGGAAATTGGAAATTTCGGTCGAAAACTGGTAAAACCGGCATTTTCGGCTTTATTGATTGTTATTTAATTATGTCTAGGTCTTACTTGAAAATAAACGGCATTAAATGATAGTAGACTATATTCACTATGTGCATTATTTTTCTCGATTATTTGTTCATATTAATTCATTTTTTTTTTCATTCTGAATTTTCCAACTCCACTAATCGGTCGAGAAGTGGCGAACTGACCCTACATAGCATCACGCCTCTTCCCTATAGAAGTAGGCAGGAACTACTCTGTTCCACTTTCACGTCAGGATCGTGAAAGTGGAACCTCTTTCGCTTCATCCACGTTTATCAATTTCTTTACACAAGCTCGTCAGTTTCGGGTACTCTTGACTTGGGGCCTTACCATGACGTCCTAATTCCGACTCAGTTCAAGTTTTAGCTGTCTCTTTTAGTATGAATCTGACAGCGAGTAAACCTTAACTGAATCGCATTAAGACGTCACGTGTCAATGTGCTGATGCCCTAGTACTTTTGCTTCACGACTCAGCAAAAAAAAAAGCGATTCATTCGTATTTCAAAATAAGCTCTTAGATGATCTGATATCCTGGTACTTAAAACTCTCGCTCCGTCTTACCCATTCCAAAAAGTGCTCAACGCCGCTACAGAAGTTTCCACTTCAAAAAACGTCGGTTTGGGAGGTAATAACAAACCAACGCACTACGTTGTTTGTTAGACGAACTAGCCTATTCTGATTTATCTTATTAATATAAAACGTTATCTCGCATGGTACTTTGCTCATCTGTTCAAGCCTCACCGATGACTGTTTATGAACTTACGCATGTAATAAATGCCTCTGATTAGATTAGACTTATCGTCGTTTTGATGGCATATTGACCGTAGGAGTATCGTGTATCGGTTACTTACTTAAATGTGCGGTGTGTTAGGCAGTTATTTGAATAAGGTTAAAAAAAAATATCTTTACTGCATCATGGCGATCTGTTAAACACAACAATAAGCCACTACTCTGTCTAATATCTTGTATCTGTTCGAGTTCTACTTGCTAGCTCTAGCTTGGTGAGACACTTCACATCTGGGTGTCTCGTTCCCTCCTGTTGAATCTATCTAGTAGTGTTTGGACACTGTCTCTTCAATCTCCTACATCGCAGACTTTTGTCTCCATGCAGTCAGAGGGCGAGTTAATTTTTATGTTTTGCAAGTCTTTCCTGGTAGTCATTGCTGTATTTCATGATTTCCTGTTTGACGGTTGGCAGTTTCAGGTCCAGATACTTACATAAATTTGTTGCTGATGTACTGTGGTATGTTAAAGATGGATCTCAGTGTTTTGGCTTGGAATCGTTCCAGTATAAAAAAACTGCTGGACATAGGCCTCCCCCAAGGCTCTCCACTCGGACCGGTCCTGTGCCTTCCGCATCCACCGCGATCCCGCGATCCTGATCAGGTCGTCGCTCCATCTTGTTGGAGGCTTACCAACAGCTCGTCTCCCGGTCCGCTCTTCCCGTGGGTGTCGTAAAAGACGACTAAGGGATAAACCGGAGGATGGGCAGCAGCATCCCCCGCGAACTATATGGTATAACTGCGGTCGCCAACCCGCCTGCCAAGCGTGGCGACTAAGGCATCTTTCCCCCCAAAGGTAATAAGAGAAGAACCAACCTGTATAAGTAAGAAAACACTGAAATATTTGTGAATGATTTAATAAATCCATCTATCTTACACATTGTACCATATAAGTACTGCAAAGTACATTATGTTTGATTTTACTGTACTTTATAAAGGCACCAATATTTTTAAACATACATCGTTTTGCGTTTTTAACTATACTACTACATTAAATGTTCTGTTAATCATTTTACCTTCACAAAATTAGGTATACTTATCATAAATAAAAATAAAAAATATCATGGCACAAAAAATGACACAAACTGACCCAGTCCCAAACCAAGCAAAGCTTGTACTATGGGTAAGGCAACGGATAAACATACTTTATATAATATAGATAAATACATACTTAAATACAAACAACATTCATATCGACTCGGGCACAAACATTCATATTCATCATACAAATGTCTGCCCCTACCGGGATCCGAACCCGGGACCTCTTACTTCATAGTCAGGGTCACTGACCACTAGGCAATCCGGTCATCAAAACTTGTCTATAGAGAAGGGGTTCCCAAACTTATTTTGTCTACTGCCCACTTTGAGAATAAATTATTTTTTAGCGCCCCCATTTTTTCACCTACTTCCCTCTACACAACGCCCCCATTTTTTTTCTGAGTCTCTTACCGCCCCCTTTTAGGCCTGCAGCGCCCACAAGGGGGCGTTATCGCCCACTTTACGAAAGGCCGCTATAGAGGAACATGCTTTAAAAATATCAGCAAGTTATTCACATAATAAGTATACGTTAATTATTTATCTATTAACAGAAGCTTATTAGCTGACCTGTTTTTATTGACTCTACTTGCATTGTCTTCCATCCTACGTACTAAATATCTACTAAATTCATTTAAGTATGCCGCAAATTTCCGCAAATTTTCGAAACTCGCAAGGGAATCAAAACCTACAGGGTACTTCCCGTGAACTCAGAATCTTGAAATTTGGTACGAATCAACGTCTCATAGCGTGGATAAAATAAAAATTTCGAAAACCGTAAATATGTATGTATGTGTGTATATATCATTGACCAATGTGAAGTGACCCCACACTGCGTACATTTTGCTTTGGAGCAGGGCTCTGCTTACACTGGTTTATTGATGTTTGTAGATAATGGTACGGAACCCTTCGTGCGCGAGTCCGACTCGCACTTGGCCGGTTTTTAAAATGGTATTGTCTTTAAAAAAGTCTTCTGTCATTTTAGTCGTGGGGATCGACTCCGGCGCCGAGGAACTCGTTGACGATACTTGTGACTGGGAAAGGCAGCGTCCAGAGGAGATACTGGAAAAATAATTAACATAAACAATACAGGGCTACCATGCGGGTGGTAGGGCCTTGTGCAAGGTCCGTCCGGATCGCTACCACCATCTTACTCGCTAATCCTGCCGCCAAGCTGTAGTGCATGCGCTGCTGTGTCCCGGTGTGAAGAGTAAGACAGCCGGGGAAATTACGGGCACAAGAGGCATTTCATCTAAGTCCTCTAGGTTGGCAACGCATCTGCAATCCCTCCGGGGTTGCGGGTGTCTATGGGCAGTGGTGATCGCTTACCATCAGGTGACCTACTTGCTCGTTTGCCTTCCTATTCACATAAAAAATAAAAAAAAATAAAACCATGAAGTCTTAATGCGATTCAATTCCGATTCTATTTAGGTTCTCTCGCTATCAGATCTGTACTAAAAATTACAGCTAAAACGCCCAGACCGGGGATCGAACCCGGAACCTCAAGCTTCATAGGTTCTCTAACCACTAGGCTATCCGGTCGCTCCAATTTCTTACTCAACAGTCCTGGGGCCTTACCATGACATTCTTTCCCATAGGGGTAGGCAGAGACTATTTTGTTCCACTTGCTACGATTTTGACATACCTCTTTCGCTTCATTCGCTTCAATCTCTTCATACATACTCGACGGTTCCGGGTACTCTTGACCTGTCCTTTTTTCAAAACGTCTCCTATTTGGTCCAGAAACGTACGTCTAGGCCTTCCCCTCCCAACGCAACCATTCACACTCCCCATATAGATCTGTTTAGTTAGTCTACTTTTTGCATCCTCTCTACGTGACCAAACCAACTAAGCATACTTCTTTCTATCCTAGTCACTATATCTTCTTTCACACCAGCACGTTGCCTTACACACGCACGCTTCAGCACGTCCTCTTGTTACCTTATTACTTCTGTATACCTTTATTCTGTTTTGATTGTTATATGAGTGGTGTTCAATAAAGAGCTATTGTATTGTATTGTGAGCAACTTACCCTGATGAGGTAGTGCAGGTCTGAGGGGATGGAGATCTCCCGGTACTCCCGTCTGACGGCGTCCACGATGCTGTCAGCCGCGACGTCAGGTTCGACGACCTTCATCAGAGACTTGAAGCGCGTCTTGGGCTTGTGGCACAGCCCTGTGTTCACTATGAAGGGGCAGATCGTTGTGAACTTGAGCTGGAACAATGATTAATCACTACATAGTATAAAACATAGTCTTTCGCTTTCCGCTGTCTGTCCGTCCCTGTCATATTTTTTAAGCAATTAAGTTCGTTACAGACAGCTGGGCAAAATAATAGATGGCTTTCAGGGGCCGTACTATGACGTCTTAATGCGTTTCAGTTTAGGTCCGCTCGCTGTCAGATTCATACTAAAAGTGACAGCTAAAACTTGAACTGCGTCGGAATTAGGACGTCATGGTAAGGCCCCAGTACGAGTTGTGTTCCGTGGCGAGTGTTTACGAGTTTAAAAGAATAATTGAGCAAATAAGCCTCTGTTACAGTCTGTAAGCTTCTAGAACGCCGTTGGGGTTTTGGGATATATTCAAATATCAATCCCGTATCAGTAAGTGAGACAGCAAGAGTAAGTCTTAATTTCAAAGCTAATTTGCTCAAAGCTACTTTAATAGAACATTATTACAGTAAGTATAATTAACTTAACCAGTACCTACTAAATGGAGAAAAATGGACACAAAAAGGGAAGCTGGCTCAGCATTTTGCTGAATGTATCACCTCATCCACACGGTTTTCCAAATTCACAATTTTTTATCAAAGGAATAATAATAATAGTCACCTGGGGCTTTATTATGACGTCTTAATATGATTCAATCCCGAATCAAAGTTGGATCGATCGCTGTCAGATCTACTAGAAGTGTCAAAAATGACTAAAAAATCGATTAAAACGTCATGCTAAGGCCCCCGGACTGGGCCAAGACACAAGCCCGTCATTAGCTACTAAACACGTAAATCATTAGAGTCTGTCTAACCAAAGCTGAACCTGCAAAAGCGCGGCAATTTAAAAAAATCATGACCGGGTAACACAGGATCACTCACACAGCTGCAATTTTCTTATAGAAATGTCAATTTGACATACAACATGACACCTCAGATAGACACACTTAAAGACAAAATGTTGCCAATCAAATAACTAGTGGGTTCAGCTTTGGTTAGACAGACTCTAGAAGGAAGCATCTAGAATCTCTTACCCCGCTGGCATCCCTCCGTTCACTCTGCAACTCCAGCGCTAGGGTGTCCATGATCCCTCTCACGGCGTACTTAGAGCCACAATACGGCACCAAGTTAGGAACTGGCATCAGGCCGGCCACGGAAGACATGGCCACTATGTGCCCGTAGTTCCGCTCTAGCATGGTTGGCAGAAAAGCTTGGAGCATCTGTCGAAGTTAAGCAATCAGATATTATGTCTACTTACGTGTTTTTATGCACATACATACCAATAATCTAATCTTCTAATCTAACTAATATCATAAATGCGAAAGTTTGGATGGATGGATGGATGTTTGTTTCTTACTCAATCACGCCAGAACGGCCCAAATAATCTAGATGAAATTCGTCACATAGAAAGAGAAAAGTCTGGAATAGCACATAGGCTACTTTTTATCCCGGAAAATTCCCGCGAGATATCGATTAACGAATTCTTTGCAGACAAAGTCGCTGGCAACAGCTAGTAAGTAATAAGACCTAAAGACCACATTTAGCATGACTATGAGCGTATAGGTGGAAAGGGAATCAATATGGGTACATGGGTTGCTTGGGCCGTTGGGCCGCATCCCCATTCGATGGGCTTTTCCATCTGCGAAGGAAAAGAAGCAACTTCTATGTTTTTTCTTAGCTCCCGAGCCAGAATAGAAGCATGCACAATAAATCCCTATTTTGCATGGTTAAGGTAGCGCTAGGATCGCTATTGAGATGTAGGCAAAATAAAACAAAGGAATCAAGAATCACTAATCGGCTTTCCGCGACCATTGGCCTTGACACTGGCAAAAGTACTCAGACTCTGGATATTAATATTAATGACCTCTTAAAGAACATCTTTGTCTCTCGTCTTTATCTTGCAGACAGTTCGAGCCCCTCTGATAAAAACAGGATGCGGATATAATGTCCACCCAAAGTCCGCAGATAATGTTATCGTTGAATATACGCAAATAATTGCACGAGTTTAGTCAAAACAAAAAGCCTACGACAACTTTCACGATGTTTGATAACTAGACACATTGGACTAACTATAATAACGTCTGGGGCCAGCGGCAAATGCTTCAAATAGGGGTCCTTCCTTGACATTGTATCATCGACCCTTCTGTGCTCTAGTCCAACCAGTTCGGGGCTCCGTAGAGCCAGCCCGTGTCGTTCTGCCAATCCTAACACCCTATACGATGCCTAGATAGGCAAAGGGAAGAAGCATAAGGACATAAGGCATAATCTTCCGTTCTCTCTCACGCATGAAAGGAAGCGTTTGAAGAAATCTAACTAATACCTATTATAAATGCGAAAGTATGGATGGATGGATGGATGGATGGATGGATGTTTGTTTGTTACTCAATCAAGCCAGAACGGCCCAATGAATCTGGATGAAATTCGGTACATAGAAAGAGGAAGGTCTGGAATAGCACATAAGCTACTTTTTATCCCGGAAAATTCCCGCGGGATAGCGATAAACAAATTCTTTGCAGACGATGTCGCTGGAAATAGCTAGTAAGTAATAAGACCGCACTAAATAAGCCTGGAAGACACAACAAAGTGAGACTGGTATGGATTCCAGGACACAAAGGGTTCGCCGGCAATGAAAAAGCAGACGAACTAGCAAGAGAAGGGTCAAACAACGAGTACATCGGACCCGAACCATTTGTGGGACTCTCGCAGGGTACTATAAAAACGGCGATTAATGACCAGACCAAAGCCAAACACCAACAAGAGTGGAAAGCATTGGCAGGTCTAAAGCACTCAAAGCGTTTCATAGGAAACGTCAACTCAAGCTGGTCCAATAAACTCTGGACACTCAGCAGAAGACAACTCCAACACATAATGGGGGCGTTTACAGGTCACTTCGGAACTAAATATTTATTAGCAAAGATGGGACTACAGGACAATAACGACAACGATTGTAGAATATGTGGCGAAGAGGTTGAAACGATGGAACACATTGTGTGTGAATGTGATGCCCTCGCCAGACTAAGAATGAAACTCCTCGGCAGAAGAAGGGGTAATTACACAAAAGATCCACAGATGGGTCGAAGTGTATCCGTAAGGACCCCTAATTAGTAAGATAAGATAAGATAAGTATAATAAGACCTAAAGAACACATTTAGCATGATTGTGGGCGTATAGAGGGAATCAATGAGTCTTTTCGATGGGCTTTTACCATCTGCGAAGGAAAAGAATCAACTTCTATGTTTTTTCTTAGCTTCTGGGCCAGAATGGAAGCATGCACAATAAGGATGGTTTAGCTAGTGCTAGGATCGCTATTGAGATGTAGGCAAAATAAAACAAAGGAATCAAGAATCCCTAATCAGCTTTCCGCGACCATTGGCCTTGACACTGGCAAAAGTACCCAGACTCTGGATATTAATATTAATGACCTCTTAAAGAACATCTTTGTCTCTCGTCTTTATCTTGCAGACAGTTCGAGCCCCTCTGATAAAAACAGGATGCGGATATAATGTCCGCCCAAAGTCCGCAGATAATGTTATCGTTGAATATACGCAAATAAATACACGAGTTTAGTCAAAACAGAAAGCCTACGACAACTTTCACGATGTTTGATAACTAGACACATTGGACTAACTATAATAACGTCTGGGGCCAGCGGCAAATCCACCAAATAGGGGTCCTTCCTCGACATTGTATCATCGACTCTTCTGTGGTCTAGGCCAACCAGTTCGGTGTTCCGTAGAGCCAGCCCGTGTCATTCTGCCAAACCTGACACCCTATACGATGACACTGCCTAGATAAGCAAAGGGAAGAAGCATAAGGACAGAAGGTATAATCTGCCGTTTTCTCTCACGCATGAAAGGAAGCGTTTGAAGAAATCTAACTAATACCTATTATAAATGCGAAAGTATGGATGGATGGATGGATGGATGGATGGATGTTTGTTTGTTACTCAATCAACCAGAACGGCCCAACGAATCTGGATGAAATTCGGCACATAGAAAGAGGAAGGTCTGGAATAGCACATAAGCTACTTTTTATCCCGGAAAATTCCCGCGGGAAAGCGATAAACAAATTCTTTGCAGACGATGTCGCTGGCAATAGCTACTAAGTAATAAGACCTAAAGACCACATTTAGCATGATTGTGGGCGTATAGAGGGAATCAATGAGTCTTTTCGATGGGCTTTTACCATCTGCGAAGGAAAAGAATCAACTTCTATGTTTTTTCTTAGCTCCCGGGCCAGAATGGAAGCATGCACAATAAGGATGGTTTAGCTAGTGCTAGGATCGCTATTGAGATGTAGGCAAAATAAAACAAAGGAATCAAGAATCCCTAATCAGCTTTCCGCGACCATTGGCCTTGACACTGGCAAAAGTACCCAGACTCTGGATATTAATATTAATGACCTCTTAAAGAACATCTTTGTCTCTCGTCTTTATCTTGCAGACAGTTCGAGCCCCTCTGATAAAAACAGGATGCGGATATAATGTCCGCCTAAAGTCCGCAGATAATGTTATCGTTGAATATACGCAAATAATTGCACGAGTTTAGTCAAAACAGAAAGCCTACGACAACTTTTACGATGTTTGATAACTAGACACATTGGACTAACTATAATAACGTCTGGGGCCAGCGGCAAATCCATCAAATAGGGGTCCTTCCTCGACATTGTATCATCGACTCTTCTGTGCTCTAGGCCAACCAGTTCGGGGTTCCGTAGAGCCAGCCCGTGTCATTTTGCCAGTCTTGACACCCTATACGACGACACTGCCTAGATAAGCAAAGGGAAGAAGTATAAGGACAGAAGGTATAATCTTCCGTTCTCTCTCACGCATGAAAGGAAGACTTTGAAGAAATATAGCACAAATCAACGAAGGCTCTCGAAATAATACTGCCGGAACGTGGCTTCATCATCGTCTTCATCTCCAGCTTATATACCTCTCACTGCTGGGCACAGCTCTCCTCTCAGAGTGAGAGGGCTTGGGCTATAGTTTTCACGTGGGCCCAGTGTGGATTGGGAAATTCACACACACCACTGAGTTGTTTATACTACACGATGTTTTCTTTCACCGAAAAACTCATGGTAAATTTCAAATGTAATTTTGCGTTAAAATCTCAAAGGTGCGAGCCCGGGATTTGAACTCGCGACCCTCTGCATGAGAAGTCATAGGCTATCACGGCTTTTTACTACTTACCATGGATTATTTAGGTAGGTATTGTTATATATTTTCTTATCATCTAAAGCAGAAACTCATCTCACCCAGAGGTTCCCATTGACATTGATGTCCATGGTTGACCGGATCTCCGTCTCAGTCCACCGCAGCAGCGGCTTGCAGGGCATGATGCCCGCGTTGTTCATGAGTATGGTCACGTCTCCGACCTCCATGGTGACGCGCTCGGCTAGTCTGAATACTGCTGCGCGATCAGTCACGTCAGCTCTGAATGTCGAAAGATAAGGACTTAGACACGGTTATTTTGGAACAGCCTCTATATTTCTACAGCAAGGCTGCTTAACCCTATGTCCGCGGAACACATTTTTGCCCACATACCTTTCTTAAATTTCTTGGGCCAAGCTTGAAAATAACCCGTCAAGTTGATTTTCCCGGCATTTGCCACGGCTCAGTGAGCCTGGGGTCCGCTTTGACAACCTAATCCCAAGATTTGGCGTAGGCACTAGTAAAGTTCAGTACGTATTTAATAAGTACCTAATTAAAATAGTAAACATCAATGGCCCGCCAGGAATATCTGAATTGTCCGCTTGACCCGCCTGATGAAAAAGGTGAGCAGCCTTGGTTAACAGGATAGACGGGTCTAGGCTCCCCTACCCTATCCCTACCCTACCCTACCCTTTTAGGTCTTGTTGCCCTGGAGTAACAAGACCTAAAAGGTCATGTTAATTATTTCTAGATGATTAATATTTTCAATTCTTTTGTAGCTACTTGCTTAACGCTCTAGGGGAGTTATTTGTTCGAAGGCAGATTTCGCTACGAAGCGAGAAAATACTGCTATCGGTAACGATCGTAGCGCGTAGCAATGCGTAGCAGCGAATGTGTGTGTAGATACTTAACAAAAATTGTGAGTACATACATACTCAAATACGAGTAACGATATTCAAATTCAACTGTAAATGGATCCCAAATTAAAGATCGTGGCTGTATTTTGTCAAGCGCGCTTTAATGACGATCTTTTCTAAGACTAACTCATCCCACATTGAAATAATTTGGCCACAATTGTTCGAGTTACTCACTCATATCCATGTGCAACGCCTTTAGCCTTCTTGATCATGTCAACGGTTTCCTGGTTGCCCACGGGGTTGATGTCGACGCACACGATAGTGGCGCCAAGCTTGGCGAACCGCATCGCCACTTCGCGGCCCAACCCATGACCAGCGCCTGTAATCTGTAGTGAAATAATTATGATTAACTTTAAACAGAAGAATCGTTTTTTATGAAGTTGCCTTCATCCTGAGCAAAGTCATCTGATAGTGCCCGGTCATAAAGATTGCACATCGATTTTCTCGGATAATTTCGGCTCCATAAAGCGGTGTCCCGCTCTAACTTACGTGACGCGAGTTGTCTCTTTTTAAACACCAAAGTAAGGGGCCGTACCATGACGTCTTATTGCGGTTCAGTTTAGGGTCGCTCGCTGTCAGATTCATACTAAAAGTGACAGCTAAAACTTGAACTGCGTCGGAATTAGGACGTCATAGTAAGACCCCTGTAAGTAAATGACAATCACAACATCTCAAAATGGCGGATGCGTTGCCAGCCTCGAGGGCTAAGATGGCCTCAGTGTACTAGTAATTTCACGAATTGCCTTAAAAATCCTCCTTGAATCTGAGGCAAAATTAGTCTAAGACAACGGTCACGTATTAGAATATCAGATAATCTTGAGATCCTAATTGTAGTGTGTAGTCGGCCGAGCAATATTACGTATAAGTATACATAAGTACTTTATCCCTTATGGGGTAGACAGAGCCTAAGGTGAAAAGACCTAAACACACAAACTGGTACATTCTTTGTTTTTTCTTAGCTCCCAGACTAGTATGGAAGTTCTGATACAAAATTGGTAATTATTTCTTTCATTTCAGAGGTTGAGACAATGCGACTAGATTACTATCCCCCTTGTCCATAAACGCTCTATAGGTTTCTGCTAACTTAGCAATCGTTTGTCCTTATCTGTCACTTTGACATTTACCTTTCACAGATAAGGACAAACGATTGCTAAGTTAGCAGAAACCTATATAAATCAGGGGGTAAGTCTGCGCCATCCATCTAGACATATGGTTTTATCTCTTGAATCAAATTCGTTACGTTGGCTTTACACCTGAATAATTATGTGCTATTACAAACTAATTATAACTATCGCTTACGGTGATAATCTCTGACAGTTTGACACAAAAATTATGTATTTGTTTGATAGTATATCAGACGATGATGATAAAATCATTTTAGTCATAGAAACGGAAAACATGGTCTGGACAGCGGCTGTGAATGGAATATTACCAGAGCAACATCCGCCAATTTAAGACTTTAATGTATGTAGATACTTCATACATGCAAAAAGCTAACTAGGATTATTTGACGCCCACGCGATTGGGCCGCCGGTGCCAGCGCTATGACCATCATTTTCCTTTTTGTGATTACGTAAGACCCCTGAAGAACTGACATATTGGTAACTACAAATGTTTGGAAAGTTTCTGTCATCATCTCCCGGCCTATATATATCATACGTATACACTGTTCTCTCGAGGGGAGTGTTTTCAGAAATGGCAAAAAATTTAAGCATAAATATCTAATACACCTAGTTAAGGCGACACCAGGCCTTATACTCTGAAATTCGATTTTCGGAGTTCGTTTCGTGCCGTTCCGTTTTCACTAATAGTTATTAATTTGAGAGTGAGAGGGACGGTGTGATACGAACTTCGAAAATCGAATTTCGGAGTTGCCCCCCAGCCTCGAAACTAGCGCCACTTCGGAAATGTTCTTATATCTCCTAAATTAGAACAATTTTCAATATTTTCCGAAGTTTAGATACTAGGGCAATACCTATAATACGAGAATGTATTAAATCAGTGTTTGTACTTATACAATTTGTCGTTCGAAATATTATAAACGGGATGTGAACCGCGATTACCTTTATTGACCCGATTACCTTTATCCCGTTTATAATATTTCGAATGGGAGCGGATCAGAATTTGTAAAGTTCAAAATGTATAATGGGTTAAAATGTATAATAGTTCAAAATATATAATGCAATTTTCTGTGAAACTATTAGGTATATGAATTTTTTATAGCATGATCTATAGATTGGTTTAGGTTAGGTTAGGTTTAGTTTATAGTAATTCTATTAATTTGCAATTTTCTGAGAAAATCCCATTATATATTTTGAACCATTATGTATTTTAACCCATTATACATTTTAAACTTTATGGATTTTAAACGTACCCATTTCGGATGAACTTAACCGTGAATCATTGAAAACTCAAAAGTAGTTGTCTCAAAAAATTTGCACAAAACTAAAACGTTTAAATAAACTCCTATCCAAATTTTTTTATGTACGACAGTCAAGCAAACGAGCAAATAGGTCATCTGATGGTAAGTGAGCACCACCATGTCCATGGGTGGCGGACGCTCGCAACTATAGAGGATTGCAGATGCGTTGCAAGCCTAGAAGACTAAGATTGAATACCATATAATATTATCGCTTCCCTTCTTAGGGATAAGTTCGCCTTTGTACTATTTTCTGTGTACTTTTGTATTTTTAATTTTTTATGTGCAATAAAGAATTTACATACATACATACATACATTATGTGCCAGTAATATCACTGGCTCTTTTAGTGTCCACGATGGAACACAGCAGAGCAAGTACTGATGCTTAGCGGCAGCTACTAGCATATTGTTTTTGTTGTCACTTAATTTATTACCTCTCATGAAGGCCCGGTTGTATATAGGGCTTCAGTTTTAGAACCTATTGAGTAGCTAAGCTAGCCTAATAACATTTCATCTTCTAAATTTGATGACTGGTTCGGTTTACGTATAAACATAAGTACTTCTTATTACAAAAGGCCAATTTGGTTTGAACCCATCGATATTCCTTCTAGTAGGTTAGTAGATACCTACTGTAAACATATTGGTCGATTATTGCAATTTAATTGGCTATTTTGCTCGATATTAACTGTATCACTTACGCTTTTGCAAAGGTCGGGGTTCAAAGCGATATGTTGCGTTATAAATTGTGGATATTTTTACGATTATTATTCGCAGACTTCGCAGCGATAATTATTAAATTTTGGAGCTAGTGGTAGTAGTTACCTAAATACTATGTAAACACTGAAGCACTATTCCAAGAGGTTACAAAATGCCTAAGTATGAAAGCATGCAGTCAGTGCCAAGGTAGTGTCAGCGCTGCAGGTCTCTAACACCTCAGGGTAAGGGTGCGACCAAACCGCCGCGTATACGCAATGACGTGTCGTATGCGTCACGTTTTCTCACCGTTTCTCCATACATTTTGTTGCGATTCCGTAACGTCACCGTTTTTTAAGCGGCGGTGTGGTCGCACCCTAATGCTGAGCCAGCGACCGTTTCTCTTTTGCGAAGACACACACAACGCTGATGTAGTCATAACTATCTGTGTTTTTGTTTTGTTGTTTCTTTTCTGCTGTATCTGTGTGTATGCTCTTATATGTATTTGTATGTCTTGTAAAACGAATAAATGTCTTCTTTCTTTTTTTCTTTCTTTATAAAATGTTTAAGCATCATACAGGTACGGTAGTACCGTATTTCGTATATTTAACCGATACTCTTATATTGTGAGTGCTACTCTTTATATTCGCGTTGCCCAACAAACCTTTGGTTTGGTGGACTCTTTACTTCAGAATTGATCGAGGCAATTTTCGTGTCTTATAAGTCCAAAATACAAACTACACCATCGTGGACGGCTCGTAACCTTACATTATAACGTGCAGCAGTTACGGTTATATTTCGCTTAACGCGGTAAAGACATCAGTCTTTCAGTAGTTATCAACTACATAGCGCTTAAAGGTCCGACCACTCTGCGTAAAAGACGTTGACGCCGAATACGCAACAAAAGTAAAAGTAAAGTAAAAAAAAAAAAAAATGTATGAAGAAACGGTGAGAAAACGTGACGCCTACGACACGTCACCCACGTCACTGCGTATACGCGGCGGTGTGGTCGGACCTTATGTGGGTGATAGACGGGCGAGTAAGTTCGCGTGCTAACAACAGTTACAACACTTACAACCCGACGACTCTACTCGCCTGTGTGTCGGTCTAATTACTTACGCGTACTTTTATTATTATAGTAAAGTGATCACAAACGTTCCAATGCATAAAAACATACCAGAATTATTTCCCCTGTAACATCTTTTGGTTCAGGCGCCACTACCCAATTGTAAACAGCGCGTATTATCTCGAAAATCAACCGTACGAGAGTCGAAATAACATCGTAAATTACGCGGCAGGCTATGATGACTTGCGGCTCTTCGGCCCTGAAAATAAAGGTTAAATTTTAAAATAATTTTGTCAGAAATAATCAAAACAGCCGAAAAGTGTACTTAAACACAACTTAATTCAATGACACGAACGAGAGTTAAGGACGATAGCCTGCGTGTACGTATTTTTATGCAAAAATAGATCAACAAAATATTTATCTTATTTATTAAATTTAAATATATAAATATCTTAAGACAATTGACACCAATTTTATTGACCTAGTCACAAAATACCTGAGCAAAGCTTGTAATTCGGCACTAAACAACGGATAAACAATAGGTACTTATATAGATAATTACATACTTAAATACATAATTAAGCATCCAAGACTCGAGAACAAAACATTAGTATTTTTCGTAATTATTCGTAAGTTACCTACCTACGTAAAATAATCAAAATTAATAAAGAATTTCCCAATTATCTAACCACATGGTATCCTAAATACCTATTCTTGCGACAGAAAACACTGCTTCTACATTATGTAGATATACTAGTGTAGGTATATGTTGACTTTCATTAAAATATCTAAATTCAGTAGGTATGTAGGTATGTATGTAAACTCTTTATTGTGCAAAATAAACAAGACACAAAACCAAACCACCCAACCATCAAAAACCCACCAAAAAACCACCAAATTTTTTTTACTAATTAAAAGTAAGTTAGTTAAATAAAGTACTTACATGATAGGTCCTACTTAAGCCGTCTTAAGCAACGTTTAGTAACAGAATAAAATAAAGACTAGACTAACCAATCAGTACGTTAATTATTGATAATATTAAATCACAAGTAGCTATTAAGTACATACGTATCGTATTACTGATTTGGTCTTATCGTCTAATTACTGTTGGACATTATCAACGTATCCGTATAAAAACTCAACAAACATGACGTACTTACTGTACAATATAAAAATAAAATTAAGAAGACGTAGTTAGGTAGGTAATTATAATTAGTTGCTGGCTTGATAACAAGTCGAGTCAAAAAATTTGTATATTTTTAAAACACGCCTGCTTGGATATTATTAGCAAAGGCCCCTGTACCTGACTTTGTTAAACTAAAATTATTAAATTACCATTTTCCTATAGGCACTTATAATATACAAACTTTACTTACTGCAAAATAGTGTCTATTACAAGATGAAATTGTTTTTGCAAAGATCTGCAATTTAATATTTTTTGAATGAAAAGCATCAAAGTTTTTCAGATTTATCGAAATTGAAAAAAGCGCCATCTCTACTTTCTTCGAAACAACATACGGGTCTTATTTGAGACACTGTTAAGGCGATTGAAATGACAAGTAATAAAACAGCTTTAGGCATACACTGCATAGCGACTTTTTCAATATGTCGAACCAATCCGTCAGTTATAATGTAACGAAAATACTCTTCTGTCAAGTCAATGTCAAAATGACAAATGACAGTTAAGTCAAGTCAATCGAATCGAATCGACTGCAATGAGCCGTTTCTATTGTGTACGTTCGAGTAAAATTCGTTTATAATTTGGGGAAATACGGATTGTGAATAAAAAGTTACTTTATATTAACTTAAGATAACTCAGGTAACTTTTGTGTTGTGACGTGATATTTCTGTTACAATTCTTTTTAAAAGTGTTTAGGAAGTGATCGTCGCTTTGTTGTGAATTGCTTGGTGAGTACGTTGATTTCGTTTTTATTTAACAACAAAGATATGACACAGCTTGTGAAATACCTATTTAGTGTGTGAATTTCCAAAATATTTAAACAATTTAACAAACAGATGGATCGTTACTTACCTGTGAACAGACTATGCTAAACATTTGGGATCCATAGTAACAAAAGTACTATAAACAAACGATGGGAAGTCCAGGGTAATTACTGACTGGCTAACAGACAATCCACATCCTATACCACTGAATTGAGAGACTTGAAAGTAAGCAAACAATTTTTGAAGGTCATAGTGGTACACTAAAGAGGAAATTATATTTTCTTTGTCTATAAATTTTATAATAAGATACTTAAGATTTGGGGTGCAGGGAGGAAATTAAATTATAATAACTGTAGAATCTGAAAATGATTGTCCGAAGTTCCTAGGGTATCACACTAATATTATAAAGGCGAAAATTTGCGAGTGTGTGTGTGTGTGTGTGTGAAATTTGGAACGGAGATAGCTGGTACCCTAGATTAAAACATAAATACTTTTAATCCTGGAAAATTGCATAGTTCCAGCAGGATAGTGATAAACATGTCACAGTTCATAACTGCCTAGTCGCAACATAAACAGAATATACAGAGGAAATAATAATAATAATAAAAAATATAGAGTATTGTATTGTATTTTATACAGTCAACATCAGTTTTTAAGTCTAATTCAATGCAGACGAAGTCGCCGGCAGAAGTTTGTTTCAGCGGCCTGTTTCTCATAGCTACAAGTTAAATTTTTTTCAAGTCTAAGCTGGCAACATCTGTCAACGAACCACTGGGTTAATACGGCCAATGTTCTTCTTCTTCTTTCTTTGTGGCGTTCCAAGTCGTTATAGCGACGATAACTACGCCAATGTCAGGGTAAAATTTTCATAAAATAAAATCTTGTGACAAAATGTCGGCAACATTGTACGGTAACACGGTCAAAGACCCCCCTCCCCCCCTGCCAGGTTCTTAGCCAACGGTCAATGATATCCCTCAGATACTGCCAGGAAATCATTAGCCGTTGCCCAGGGTGTACCGGACCAAGCACTGCTCTTCCCCCCGGACGGATCCAGAAACGAACCGCAGCTCTTGTTCACACGTGGCGGTAACCCGACATGCACCCCAAGCCAAGGTTGCTATAGACCTTCCGCTTAGCTGAGTCCTCTCCCGCGCGGCACAGGGGCGCGGGGTAGAACGACAAAGGGGACCGAGAGAGTTGCTTAGTAGGTAGTTCACATTAAATTGTAGCTTCAAGAAATGCCACCGCTTGTATCCTAATGTCTGTTTAATCTTTTTCAGCCTTCTCCCATGACCCTACCCTGAACGTCCCAACCAGCTCACCAGGATGGCTTCCCTTCCCAAGATCCTTTAACTTAATGCAGGAGCAGTTTGAGCTCACTGATACTTTTTTCTTTATTAGCACAGTTCTTCATAGAATTTTTTTCAGTTTTTTTTTTTCAATAAAAGTTGTTTGTGTCAGATTATGCCAACCTGTTATCTCACTGTAGCTATTAATAAGTTAATTGATGAAATTATATTGCCATATTATTATCTAATCGATACTGATTCATGTTTTAGCCAATTTTAATCCCTTTCCAATCACAGGTAATTTTTAAATGAATGCAATTTATTACATTAATATTAAGTATGAATAATGATCATTCAAGTGATGTTGCCCTATGGGCTAATGTGTCAAAATTTTGTATGAAGCCCGTTATAAAATAAATAAATAAAAAAAAAAAAAAGTGATGCTTCCTTACTTCAAAATCAAAAAATCAAAATAATTTATTGCAAATCACATTACAGGTATAATATGGAATATTTTTATTACTGCTTTGTATGTAAGTAAGCCTGTTCCTTGAGAAACTTCAGTGCCTCAACCAAGAATGAATTTTGGAATGCACATAGCCATTCACAGGCAAAAGGATGTAGAGTATCATTTATAACATACTAATAATCTGCCCTCTGAGCGCCCTCTCATTCTGTGAGGAGGCCTGTGCTTAGCAGTGGGACGTATATAGGCTGGTGATGATGATGATGATGAATAATCTGCACCTAGATGTAGGGCCTTGTGCAGAGTCCGTCCGGATCACTTCCACCATCTTATTCGCTAATCTCAACCAGGAGGGCATGCGCTGCTGTTTTCATGTGTGGAGAGTAAGACACACACACACCAAATCACGTCTTTATCCCTTACGGGGTAGACAGAGCCTAAGGTAAGACCTACCACCACGCTGGCCTCCTAATCAAAAAGGACGTATATGTGTGTCATATGAAACGTATATACGTCCTTTTTCATTAGGACGGCAGCACGCTACGCCACCACGTTTAGCCTGATTGTGCGTGTACCTAAGGTAGAAAGTGGAATCGAAATAATCAGCCGCGCCAGCTAGCCGCGTCGTCTAAAACATGATTCCTATAGCTACTATTTTCGCTCATTCCCTACATGGGTTTATTTATGGGAGAGTAAGATGACTGGTGAAAGTACTGTCATACGAGATATTAGTCCTTTGGTCCTTCCTGTGTCGGGTTTTCGGGTGAGTAGTTTAATTACCATCGGGCCACTTGCTCGTTTTCTACCGTACCTCTTAAATAAACCCTCATTTTAACTCAATCGGGTTATAAACGTAATTACTTACAGTTTTTGTTCATGCTTTATCGCATATAAAACTTGTGTAAGCAAGTTACGATCGAGATAGGAAACGGGTAATGAGCTATATTTTGCCTAGGGCCGGCTGCGCGTGCGACTAGTTTGTCTGGATCTGGTCCAGAGGGCCAGCGGAGGGCCTTGACCCCTCAGCCAGTCACGCAAGAGCTAGGGCTGGGATAAGGGATTGATTGTTTTAAAACGACTTCGGAAATTCCGCATGTCAATTTGGTTGGACTTTTGTATCTTACTCGGAACTCCCGGTATTTTGTAAACCGATTACGGCTTTTTAGGGTGCAGCTTCCATATTCGAAAAAATATATTAGCAGAATGCACCACAAACATTATAAAATTAAGGTACTACTCGTACACGAAATATCCGCTGTACGAAGACGAAAGTTTCCGTTTATCAATTTGGCTTCAACTTAATTAGGTACGCTTGAAACTTATTTTATGAGGCACAAAGTGGGCCATTGCTGCCAGCTCAAATTAGTTCAGATTTATGGTCACACTATATTATGACAATAGGCCTTATCGGTAAAAAGACGGGTAGCACTCCGGGAGTGCCGGCAGAAGTGAAAACAGCAGCTTCGATTAGATTTTAACGCATCAATGTTTAAAAAATAAGCCTCTTAAAACAAACCCATTATCTTCTGGAAAATCAGCAACGCGCTTCCGAGTCGTCTGATATTGTGATGTGATGATATAATAATAATGATAATAACAATAATGCTTTATTGATCTAAACATGTTGTTACAATGGTTAAGGTTGAGACCTCCCAGTAAGGTATGTGTCAGGAGAATGATGATGATGATGATGATGATGAATTATTCTGATGCCTTAAACGTATATTTTCTTAATAGTTACACCCGATTTTTGTTGAAATCGCCTTTTTTATGGTTATGTAGAACTCTCCCGGCCTCCTTCCGCACGGAAAGGGGCGCGGGGTTAGCATACCCACTAAAACACTCAGGCGAAGCCTGCTTTCCGGGTTTAGGAATAGGATCTCGGAGATTTCAGTCCTCAGAAAAGTATTATTCTGTAATTTCTGTACAATACTTTTATGGCTATTCCATTAGCTTTTGTAGTAACTATAACTAGTCCTGTCAACTTTGCAATTCCGTTGTTTTATTTGCCTTCATCTCATACATTAATCACCTCGCTATATCTGTCCTACGTCCACCTTGATATGATCGACTAGAAACCTACAACAAAACCTTAACAGAGCTCAATATTAGTTCAGCAAACTCACAAGGCCTTTGCTCATTAAGCGTGAATCCTTCGTAGAAAAAGACTTCCAATTACTGCATCCGGAGTTACATCTTTAGATCAAAGCTTTGTCTTTTTCTGGAGCCATAGCAACGAAGCACGAAGGTACGCACTTGATGAAATACCTAATCCTGTGATTCGCATTTCGCATTACATTGCGGCACGGGGTCGAGGACTTTCTACTCCGTTCTCATCACAGCCTGGCGATGTAATGAAACGGAATGGAAGAAAAAGGTTGGTTGTTTCCTCATGCCTGATTTTTATCAGGACCTATGACGCCGCTCGTTGACAGTACTGCATCAGAACAAAGATCATAGTTATCGCTATTCAGACAAATGCAGAATGGCATGTGGAAGTCTATATTGGAATCTTCGTAGTTTGAACATTTGCTCATTTTCCGGCGCATTACTTCGCTCATTGGCGCCTTTCATTTCGTCTGTAGTACCTAACGATTTTCAGTAGTTGTCAGTAAAGATAGGTTGCGTTGTAAGTACTCTTAGAAAAGCGTCTGGGACTTTTCTAGCAGGAGGTAAACAGACCAAGATTATTTCAACGCATTTTTGACGCATAAATTCCAAGTAAAAATGCCGCGACCCAGAACCGAAAAACATCGAACCGAGAAATACGTATTTTTATTTTCATTTCATTTGTTTAGTGTTCTCCGAATAATCATCGACAGAACGTAATAAAGAAAAACCCCGTATTTAAAATATCTTTGTGACTAAGGAAATGGTTACATGCAGACATCAGTCATTATGCCCACTATTATATGATTGATTACATGTTAACTCAGTAATTGTAGTCATAAAATGCGCGTAAAGTTTCTCTGAATGTTCGGTGAAATTAAATTGGCTGAATAATCGAGTTTGCTTTTAGAAAACTAGACTCAGTGTGTCAAGTAGCAATCAATGGCATCATAAAAGGCCTTTTCATTATGATATACCAGTTTAATGCTGTAGTGGTACCTACTTATAGTGGCTACGTCAGCCAAAACGAGAGCGGCTTGAGCGGAAGCTAAGCGTGTATGAAAATACGGGCCAATTGACCAATTACATAAATTAGACCTACATAGCATAGCATATTTAAAATATTACCAAAACAAATAGTTATTATGAATTTTAATCTATTTTACTCTTGCCATTATTGTTACTTAAAATAAAATCAATGTTAAACTGAAATTATAAGGTCATGCTATAATGTCTTGATACGTGGCTAGGTGGGACGGTGATATTGGTTAGGCAGCGGGCAGAGATTCGAGGGGGAGAACTGAAGATCGAATTCAGATGATGATGCCTTTATATGTCACTTAACATGTCTCCTAAACAGACTCTATGCAGTCGTCACATCTTACGATCAACAATCTTCCTTCCTTCTCATTGTTCCGTCACCCAGTGCGGTTTAACATGGTAGGGTCACAGATTACGGCGAGTATTGTCCACGTAACGCCAGACAATGGCTCATTACTGCTGCGATTACGAAAAACTCCGTAATTTGGTAAAAAAAACTAAGGTGGTACGTGGATGACATAGTTACGGCTCGAAGTGGCACGGACTATTTCGTAATTGAGCTAATCTTGTTTTGATCGTTGGTATCTACAATTTTTTAGGAAATAACGAGTAAATTTGTAGAAACAATAGATGAAAAAAGAGAGACAAAATGAGCTGCAGATATTTATTAACTTTAACTAACCAAGACCGTGCCTTAGGCAGAATTTAAACATCCAACAAATTGTAAGTAAGAGTATGATTTACTGTGAAAAAAAAAAACAAACACAATTGATAAAAAAAGATTACGTATATGCATAAAGGCGAACTCTTCCCTATAAATGATCTCTACCATTTAACCTTTAAGTACTTAGATGAGAGTAGTGCCCCCGCCAAGATGGATAAAAAAAGGCGAACCGTTTTATCGTATTTTCAAAGCCTCGTAATATCGCCCCAGTTGACACCAGAGAGCCCAAATAACTATATTTATATTTCTTGTAATTCGAAATAGATATAATATTGTATTTACAACATACGCGTTTGATCTCTTGCCTGTTGTTTAAATCATCATAAAATTTGCACAACCGTATTTTTTTTTACACAAGAAATAACGAATCAGAACACAACGCTTGCCCATTTTCGAGCTTATATATTCGCCTGATGAAATTTATTATTGTTAATGCTAACAGAAAATGGGTACAGCAACAAGCTTTAGCGGTGATAAAGCTCTTAACTCGGTACAAGCAAACTTATAAAACGCCAAAGCTGTCTACAAGTTGGCGGAGAGTTTGTAGAAAAGGAAAAAGTTCCTCTGTTCGTTCACAAATAGACTATCTAATAGTTTGGCGAGCTCTTTGTACGAAGAGAACACTTAGCTTGAGTAAAGTAATTTTAAAATACTATTATAATGTTAGTAAATTATAGGCACTGTAAGAAGTAGAGTTTGTATGTACAAAAGTCTGTATTATACAAACCAACCGACTGGCAGGGAATGCTATTAATATTAAAGAGTTTGGAATTGAAGATGAATCGGAAGAAACAAGTGTTTCCTTGTGGCATTACCTGGCCAGCCGCCTGTGAGCGCTGTCATCATGATCCTATGCATCCTCATCCAGCTCTTGCCAGCCGCCTTGCGAAGATCCTGTCATCGCTGATCTGTGATCGCTGTCATCTTGATGCATTGTAAATCCTAAAGTTTTTCAAAGGAATAAGCTTAATGGAGAGGCCTATGTCCAACAGTGGACGTCCTATGGCTGATATGATGATGATTATTATTTCATTAATTATCGTCAATCTATTCAAACAGACCTCGCAGCAATGTTGATTAGTGGTTTACTGCTTAAGAAAGCCAGACTAATGAAGCTGTCACTCGCTCCCTTTAACTCCGACTAACTTCATTATCGCACCGCCTCGTATGAATGGGATGTGTGATGAATGATAATAAACGTAATGTGCTTTTGCAAACGAAAATAGCAAGCAGATCTGTTGGGATTCTCCATTCATTCACTGTTTCTTACTATAGATACGCATACGCACAATGTTATGTATATTTACTCAGCGGCACAAAATTAGGCCTAGTCTCCATATAAAATTACCAATATTGCTGCTTGCTCTACTTTTGTGACGCGCAATTATTAGGAATAATGATAGACCAACGGCTAATAAATTTACTCCCAGGGGGTTCTTAAATGTCAAACATCGGGTATCTCTATTTAGGTAAATGTCAAACATTGATGCTCGGAGCAAATACAGACACAGTTGCTTTTCATACAGAAATTACTTAATTTTTTGTATATAAATTACTAGCTTCTGCCTGCGACTTCGCGTAGAATTACCAATTGACATGTTTAGCTATCCCGCGGGAACTATACAATTTTCCGGGATAAAAAGTAGCCTATGTTTTAATCTAGGGTACCAACTATCTTCGTTCCAAATTTTATCAAAATTTGTCCAGTCGTTTTAGCGTGAAGAAGGAACAAACATACACACTCACATCGTCACATCGTCACTCACAAACTTTCGCATTTATAATATTAGTAGGATTAGAAGGATTCGTACTATATTTCAGCAATATGCTAATTTAAAAGGAATAATTTAACAGAAAGAAGTTGCAATAAATAATTACGAACTTTCTTTACTACGTGTATCGAATGTGTGTTAGTAAATGTTTCTCTCTCTCTCTCTCTCTCTCTCTCTCTCTCTCTCTCTCTCTCTCTCTCTCTCAAATATATATTTTTGTGTTTCTACTTAGAAATATGAAGCAATTAACAAAATACTCTACCTTCGAAATGTCTTTCACCATATCTCTTATACACTGACAAGCAAAAAAAAACCGGCCAAGTGCGAGTCGGACTCGCGCACCGAGGGTTCCGTATCATTATCTATCTAACTAATATTATAAATGCGAAAGTATGGATGGATGGATGGATGGATGTTTGTTTGTTACTCAATCAATCACGCCAGAACGGCTCAATGTATGTGGATGAAATTTGGCACCTAGATAGAGAAAAGTCTGGAATAGCACATAGGCTACATTTTATCCCGGAAAATTGCGTAGTTCCCGCGGGATAGCGATGAACGAATTTTTTCCAGACGAAGTCGCTGGCAACAGCTAGTAAATATCTATAAACCAGTGTAAGCAGAGCCCTGCTCCAAAGCAAAATGTACGCAGTGTGGGGTCACTTTATATTGGTCACAGATATATTATACAGATATACATACATATTTACGGTTTTCGCAATTATTCCTTAATCTGTGCTATAAGACCTACCTTTATACTAAATTTCAAGATTCTGCGTTCACGGCAGGTACCCTGTAGGTTTTGATTCCCTTGAGAGTTGCGGAAATTTGCGGCATAAACGGCTGTATCTTTTGATTGCGTTGGCTTAGAAGTTTGATTTTTTCACAGCTTCAAGGGGCAGTAAACTAGAGTATTTGATATAAATTTCAGCTTGATACCTCCACGCGTTCCTGAGAAAAAGGGTCTTGACAGACGGACGGACGGACAACAAAGTCATCCTATAAGGGTTCCGTTTTTTCCTTTTGAGGTACGGAACCCTAAAAACAAACTTGTTTGTACGATGTCAAGTTTTATTGTTATTGTTGAAATTCGCAACACCTCCAGTTTATAGCTTAAAATTAGGTTAATACCCCAATTAACGGAAAAACAAAGTACACAATACAATACACGGTTGACTGTTTTGACATCATTTACAGCGATTTGTGACTGTTGCACATAATACCTTGAGAGTGGGACACTATCAAGCCATCTTCCCACGCCGGCAACAAGCATAATACTTATCAACTCTGTGTTATATCACCTTATGTGAATAGACTTGGGAATGACCTCTGCATTGAATTTGTGTGTGACCCTTAACCTGATCTAAGATTTGTGCCAAAAAAAACTGCAAGATACATTAATTTTCCTCGCTACATTATTATGAAAGTCCTTCGCCGCGTCTGTTGACGATAAACTCAGAAACTAATAAATAAATAAATATTTGGAAACAATTCATACCTATTAACCTAGTCCCAAAGTATACGCTAGTAAGGCTTGTCTTATGGGTACTAGACAGAATGAAATTTTTGACAGAAACTTATTAATCTCTATTTAAATAAATAAATATTAGGGAACAATTCACACAAATTGACCTAGTCCCAAAGTAAGCGCTAGTAAGGCTTGTGTTATGGGTACTAGACAACGATATACATACTTATATACATAGAAAACATCCATAACTCAGGAACAAATATTCGTGCTCATCACACAAATATATACCCTTACCAGGATTCGAACCCAGGACGCTTGCTTCGCAGGCAGGGTCACTACCAACTAGGCCAACCGCGTCGTCAAAATTTTAAAATCGTTTGTAATTTTAAAATCACTTTTCCGGTTTTATCACTAATAAATTTACATTCCTTTTAACTTTTCCGGTCCTTAGTTTAATGCTCCTGTCACTCAAAGGTTACTTGGTGGTATCCTTTTGTGGACCACCGCAAAGTGACGCCTGATTCAAATAATAATTTGACGTACAATTTCGCGAAAAACCCGTTTATTATTATATTTGCAAGCACAGTTGCTTCGTCAGAAACAAAAGAGTCACGTCGACATTTACATTTCGAACATTTTTACGACTCAATATTCGAATTCAAAAGGATGCACATATGCACATCCATTTCCCCTGACCTTTAAATTAGACCAAATGTATTTTTACATAAAGTCCCCATTAAGAAATCGCATAGAACATAGAGCTCTTCAAAAGACTTTCTTTACACGTGTTCACAGAACATTTCTTTGGCATTATGCGCGTTTAGGTAACAATTTCTCACCGTTGATAATTGGCTCTCGTCACTAACTACGTAATTACGCGTAATTATTCACATGTACGTAATACATTGTTAATAACAATCAATTGGAGTGCAACTGCAACCTAGTTTGCATAGGGGATTTGCAATCCCGTTCTGGGGGCCTTACCATGACGTTTTAATGCGTTTCAGTTCCGATGCAGTTTAGGTTCGCTCGCTGTCAGATCCATACTAATAATGACAGCTAAAACCTGAACTGAGTATCAGTATTTAGTGTGCATCGGTATTTCATGACCTTACAGATATACTAGAAGAAGGCGGAGTCTTCGCTCTGATGTTGTCAGCACCCCTAAAATTCGCGAAAAGCATTTTCATTCATTTTTCGTAATCAGGACACTGGATATTCTATGGTCCCTAGACATTACAGTCTTGTCAACCAAACTATAATTAGATTCCTGAAGTCCATCGCAAAACTCTATCTGTCACAAGTAATTAACTCATGAAGCCAAACTCAATTATTACAAAAATAATTGCTCGATTGTACGGAAGCCAGCCGATAGTGCTGTTGACGCCAATATTTATTGGAAAACGCTATTATACATACATAGAGGTTCTATCAAGCTTTTCCGCATATTAGGCTGTTATAATTGGTTCTGTGGGTCACCATAATCAGATTACACGTGGAGCCAATCTCTATTTCGGGAATCCAGTGTAAGATGATTTATTAGGTAGCCGGATACGTTTATGTAACGCGATAATATTTTGGTTATTGATAAAAATAGCGTTAAATAACTTAGATACTAAACTTATAACACAGATGAAGTGCGAAGGTCATGCGTAAAGGTTCGGTGAGGATTCGAGAGAGAACATACATAACGATAGAAATAGCCATAGATATTTATTTTGTGTTCATTAAAATGGACCTCCGCAAAGTAACGCCTGATTCAGTAAAATATAGAAATAGCTGGGGCCTTACCATGACGTCCTAATTCCGACTCAGTTCAAGTTTTAGCTGTCACTTTTAGTATGGATCTGACAGCGAGCGCGCCTAAACTGAAACGCATTAAGACGTCATGGTACGGCCCCTGTTTTTAACTCATGGACTTCTTTGACAAATTTATCTACTGCGATAGATTAATGTATTTTCAGTCGCCAATGTTGCCATAGAATATTCAGAACGTCTAACAACTATGTGAAATTAAGGTTAACCCAGTATATTGTAGATTGAGACTATAAAATCGCTTACAAATACAGATTGAAAGAGACAGCGAGAATTGTAGCATGTGTTTTTTTTTAATACACCTATCTAGTAAAAAGTTCGTAAAAAGCTGTTAAAATTTTTTCACTGCCCCTCATCGCTCATATATATCGATTTAAACTTACGCGATTTACATAAATACGTTTTATTTACGTGATTAAGTCTCGTTTTTCTCATAATAATGCTCATATAGTTTAAGATCTCACTCGTATTCTGTCTCACTCACTTCAAAAACTGGCTACAGATAAAAACAACACATTCTACGTCCACAAAAATAATGAAAATAACCGTATGCTCCAGATACCGGCCGTCTCTTATTTCAATTATTTTAACCGTGGCGTATAAATAAAGGCGCGGCACAGATATTTCAACGAAAACCTTATTTTCACAATCTCGTATCACTCTCAATTGAGTGGTTGCAAAAAGAACTATGTTCCTTATACTCTAAAGGTTAAATTCCTAGAAAAAACAAAAGCGGGATAGAGCAAAAACGAAAACAGTGACGAAGCTAAGACAGTTTGGGGACACATCAGCCTCGTTGCGTCAGTTGCGACAAGAAACTGTCTTAATCACGGTAATTACTGCTTTTTTGGTCGATTTCCGGAAGAAATTGCCATTTTGCTTGCGGAAAACTGGATTATTTGTCTTACTTCACTGGCTGTGCTCGGTGAGGGGGAAATGTCTAGCTAATATTAACAGCATCTTCGATTCAGTCTCAAACAACATGACTAATGAGAAACTATAGATTGTTCTGCGGACGTTAGCTTCGCTTTGCTTTGATTTTAGTGCTTGAAAATGAATTTGTTGACGTCTTTGGATGGAATCTTACTAATATTATAAATGCGAAAGTTTGTGAGTGACGATGTGACGATGTGTGTGTATGTTTGTTCCTTCTTCACGCTAAAACGACTGGACGGATTTGGATAAAATTTGGAACGAAGATAGCTGGTACCTACCCTAGATTAAAACATAGGCTACTTTTTATCCCGGAAAATTGTATAGTTCCCGCGAGATAGCGATAAACATGTCGACTGCTAATTCTACGCGGACGAAGTCGCGGGCAAAGGCTAGTATAAAATATGGATTGCCAAATCAGTCGGTCTGAATACCACTGCATAAGTAGTTTCGTAATCTAAAAAAAAACACACTGAGAAAGTAGTAAGTAGCTACTGGAATGATATGCATGTAAACATTCGTTAGGTATGTAAAAGGTCAATATGAAAGCATCATTCATTCATCATCATTTATTTAATTTTAATTCTTTTTTTTATATTTTATTTTAGCTCAATTTATTTAGTTTTGATGTTTCTAATATGGACGCAAGTCTGGCAATAAAAACATTTCATTTTTAAAACCTGTGGTAGGTACGAAACTTTGCAGCACGACCAGCATAAAAACTCGCGAGAGCTGTGTCGCGTACACTAGTAAGTAGCCTTGTTGGTGGAGACCGGCTATTCTGATGTTTTTTTTTTAAAAAGAAGAAAGAAAGAAGACTTTTATTCTCTTTTGAAAGACACACTAATAGAAATAATTGGAATATTGTTAATTCTTTTTGTGACACCTTGAATTTACATTTTGTATCTCTTGGTGATTTATCCTGTGCAGTATGGCCACATTCACCGGATCCAAACGTCCGCGTTCGACGTTCGTCCTTGACTCGATCGCTGCGGAAGAAATCTCGACCAACTAATTATACCATTCGACATGGCTTACCACATTTCGTTGAAACAAAAGCTAGAACTACCTTGAATCATAATAATTGGTATACAAATATGCACTTTAAAGTCTTGATTCCACTGTACTGTACATATACTGTACTAGCTGTTGCCTGTGACTTCGTCTGCAAAGAAATCGTTTATCGCTATCCCGCGGGAATTTTCCAGGATAAAAAGAAGCCTATGTGCTATTCCATACTTTTCCCTATCTATGTGCCGAATTTCATCCAGATTCGTTGGGCCGTTCTGTCGTGATTGAGTAACAAACAATCATCCATCCATCCATCCATACTTTCGCATTTATAATATTAGTTAAATTAGTTAGATTCTACACATAAATAAATTAGAATTAGAATTTGAAAATTATATACAATCAATTAGAAGTTTTAAAGATTGGCAGATTGAATTGATATTAGAATTCTGTTTTTGTAAAAAAAATAGCTTGTTTGTTGATTGAATGTATTTGCGTTGTCATTCAATCTACCAATCAAAATCAAATCTTCAATACCATATCAAATTTCAAGTTAGGGTGCGACCAAACTGCCGCGTATACGTAGTGACGTGTGGTATGCGTCACGTTTTCTCACCGTTTCTTTATACATTTTGTTGCGATTCCGTAACGTCACCGTTTTTTAAGCGGCGGTGTGGTCACACCCTTAAGAGGGTGCATCCGTGCTGAGCTCGCAACGTCGCATTTTTAGTGATTTTTTGCGATTATTTCACAGAAATTGAATGAAAGTATCAAATATCCGTCTGTAGTGCACTTCGTTTTTAGTGTATTAAGTGTCCGATGCAATAATTCATCGTGATGGACTTTTATTTTCTTATTAAACGAGATATAGTATTTTATCCCTTTAATACGAAAATAAAAGTCCATCACCATTAATCATTGCATTGGACACATTAATACACTAAAAACGAAGTGCACTACAGACGGATATTTGAAACTTTCATTCAATTTCTGTGAAATAATCGCAAAAAATCACCAAAAATGCGACGGTGCGAGCTCAGCACGAATGCACCCCCTTAATCCAGTCACTTTAAGATCTAATATATACCTACTTACAAACAAACCTACATTATTTGCAGTCTTTCTGAATTGTTAGTTTTATTTAATGCCACTGGCCATTGAAAATGCTAAGCCACAATTTTTCTAACAAAAAAAGAAAACGAAGAGGTAGATGTAGAGAGGTTGATTAGCATTCGAACAATGTCGAAACAACATACTACGTGTAAGTATACATAAATGGCAAACAAAGAAACATCACATGACCCCCATAACCATTGAGTGTTAGGTACGAAAAAGGCGAATAAGAAAAAAAGACGACGTCATTTGTTTGTTTCAAATCCATCTCAGAGTTTTCAAAGTTTAGTGTTAGATGAGAGATTATTAGAGCGATTTGCTGAGTAGTTTTGATAACTTTTGTAACTCGATTTTTTTCGTTTGGCGCCCGCTCTGACTCATCTAACAGTGCATGTATACATTTGTATTACTATACAAAGCAAAAACTCGATACAGTGGTTTGGCAATCTACCTGGTTAATTTTCAACGGTACGCTGAGCACAAATTCGTTTTCAATAATGTAATTATCGGTCTGACTAAAATTGGCATGATTTTTATTACCTGTGTAACTGTTTTACGACAACGCGGAAAATTTGGACTATTGCAAATGCACAATCTCGATATTTTAGCCGACGCCGCTCCATTAGACGAGAAATTTAATAATTCAGCTGAAGAAGTTGAGAATCGTCAATTTTATTGTTAAAACTCCGGAGTTTGGAATGGTTCCCACCAAAAATTAATTTAGACACCTACAATTAGATGAACAACTTACGCTGTTCTTGGTTTGAGATGACAGTTAAAAGTTTCACTCTGAATTGTTTATAATATCTTCGCCGACGTTTGAAATGAAATGTTGAAAGAATTGACTAAATTTATTGAATCACCCAAACACCTTTACCAAAAGACCATAGAAGTATTTGGTAGCTTAAGAGTACTGGCTGGATAGGAAAAAAAAACATTTCGCACGTTCTAGAAGATATTTATCAATAGCGGTAGTAGGTGGGCAATAAGAGTCAAAAGACGAACATTTCACAGTCACGGCGGAATCAATTTGTTTATGAACTAATCCTAAAAATTGTATAAGCATTTAGTAATAACGCATTAAACACGTTGAAATCGAAAGTGCATGTGAATAAAGTCAAGGTGTCACGCCACTTACAAAGTATTGAGTATTGGCGTAAATTGGAGCGAATTTTGCAATATTATATAGCTTTGACGAAGCCGTTAGCACGAATAATGCCAACCATAAAATTGCAGTGTTAATTGACGATTAATTTAATTATACGGGTATTCTTACATCACTAATATGATAATACATATAATATGAGTACTAATTAGGTCTCGTGTCAATGAACATTGATTGATTTTATTGTGTTTACTTGCTTTTATAGAGCTATCTATTTTACTTTAAACGAAATACATACATACATACATACATATAGGTATATATCACGTCTTTATCCCTTACGGGGTAGACAGAGCCTAAGGTAACAAAACCTTAAGGCCACGTTTAGCACTGAAACATAAGTAGGTACACGCACACATAATACGCATAAATATTGTTTAAATCACGAGATATGGTAGTAATTATGTGAAACACGCAAAAGTTTTAGACACTATATTCACATAGGTTGTACATAGGGGAAAGTGGTCACCATTCGTACATATACCTTATCGTTGAAAAATAGCTAAAAAAAATAACCCTTTAACATTTTGACATAATAGTTTCGGTCATTTTTTGTAACAAACTACAATATATTTGTTACACTTTACACTTAGGTACATAAACTAGCTAAATTTGACAATTAAATAAAAAATGAAATCTAAAAAGTGTACGAATGATGACCACTTTCCCATAAACAGCTAAAATCATAACTTTGCATCGCTGTATCGGGTAAAAATAAACTGTTCCACCCGTTTATTAAGCAGGTATCGTTACGGACAGTTGACCGATCGATAATAATTTTCATGTAGACATATTACCGGTATTGATATGCTGTATGCATGTAGGTATCTAGAGTAGGAATAATAGCTATACAATTCTGCCAGTCATTTGTGACTTATTACTTGAATCATACACATAAATTGTGTCGTCAAAGTAATGATTTTTAGCTCAAAAAAACTCCGAATTAGATTTATCTGAGTTTGAAGTTAAGCAACACTTTATTCGCCATCGCATTTCGGCCATGGCGGCTACTTTGAAACTATCAAGAACAAGAGACTAGGGTTTTTGACTACCTCTAGAGTTTGACGCTTGTGCGGTCGAAGATTGCTTGTGAGCACACGGTTGACAAAATGGTAGCGAATGGCAACTGGCTTGTTTAATTCATCGCGTTCTGCATCGAGATCAACTAATCAATAAATTAGTTATTACGATATTGATTATGGTTTTTTATGAAATGTAAATAGGTTTCCTTCAATATGACATGCAACGACGTAACATTAGCTATCCATATCGATCATAACAGCCGCTTGCTTGACAGTATTTGTCTTTCCGCCGGCGGTTCGTTCGTTACCAATGTCAATGTTTGGCTTTTTTATTTTATTATTATTATTTTTTTTATTTTATTTTTTTGTCGGATTATTATATTTTTATTTTTATTACAACTAGCTTCTGACCGCGACTTCGTCTGCGTAGAATTATACAAATAAACCTTCCTCTTGAATCACTCTATCTATTCAAAAAACCGCATTAAAATCCGTTGCGTAGTTTTAAAGATCTAAGTACCTTTACATAGGGACAGACAGCGGAAAGCGACTTTGTTTTATACTACGTAGTGATTGACAATCTTTCTGACTTTCTTACGTTTTGACATAAAAATATAATAAACTAGCTGTTGCATGCGACTTCGTCTGCAAAGAATTCGTTTATCGCTATCCCGCGGGAATTTCCTGGGATAAAAAGTAGGCTATGTGCTATTCCAGACTTTTCTCTATCGATGTGCTGAATTTCATCCAGATTCGTTGGGCCGTTCTGGCGTGATTGAGTAACAAACAAACATCCATCCATACTTTCGCATTTATAATATTAGTTAGATTAGATTTAACTTACAACTTGTATTTTTTTGACATAATTATAAATTGTGTGGTATTTCCCCTCTATTAGTTCATTTCTCCATGCTTTAAGATACCATGCTTTAAGATTTATTTTTTGCTTCCCACAGGTTGCTGACCTGGCGGGACGCTGATTTGGTGCCAACTTCGGTCATCAGGGCATGACTATGCTGATCAGCCGCTGAGACTTTAAATTAAGGTACGTGTACCCTTCCATGGTTTGGGAGAAAAGAAAAAACAGAATGTACCAGCTGCTTCTCTTCCCGCGCAGATGGTATAAGCCCGTCGAGTCGAAAATCTTAGAAATCATGCGGCTAGCAACCCCACTACTTTGATTCTCTTCCTATACGCCCACAATCATGCTAAACGTTGGCCCTTAGTTCTTGTAACCTTAGGCTCTTTCTACCCCGTTCAATACAATACTGTTAGAGTTGTAGCCATGAAGTGACGAAGCCTCATTTTACCAGTAGCAACACTGGACGGTGCCGCCATCTTGCGCGATGACGTTTGACAGTGACAGTACGTCACGTACGTCAAGCAGATTTCCTCAACGGGAGGTCGGATTGGGTTCCTCGAGGCGGAATGGACGCAAAAGAAGCATGGTCTTGGTTACCGCGCTTTGTGAGATTTTGTGTGGCTTTTCCTTTCTGTTATTGTGTAATTATCTGACCAAATTGTGTGTCCCATCATGCTGGGGACTTGGTTGGAATCATTATAGCCTTTGTTCCTTGTTTGTGAGTTATTTGTAAGACCGCTTGGATACAATTTGCTACTGGAGTCCTGTGTTTTTAATAAAATAAGAGCATCTTGCCAAAAATATAATACAATAACTCTTTATTGAACACCATATATTACAATGAAAAAAGAAAAAAAGTACCTAGGTATACAGAAGTGATAAGGTACTTAACAATAGGCGGCCTTATCGCTACAGAGCGATCTCTACCAGGCAACGATAACAGACTGGAATTAGATGGTTGTGATGTTCTTCCTTAGCTTTCTAGTTTGGCAACGCATCTGAAATCTTCTGGTGTTGTCCATGGGTCTTGCATCATCAGGTGACCAACTTGCTCATTTGCCTAGTTGAATAAAAAATCTCTGTAAGCTCGGCTCACCCACGATTACCGACCTTTGGGGCTTTGATTTATCGATAAGCAACTAATACCTTAGATTGGAAGCCTTTTGTTGCGTAACTAGTAAAGAGATATCCCGTCTCGGATTACGGTATTTACGGTATCTACGTAAACCTGCCAGTATTTAGTGCTCTATTGTTCTCTGTTCTATTGGGATGTAAACGTACGTATACGAGGTTTTTTGTTTAGGCAAAGTATTTATTACCTATGTGATATATTTCTGAGAGGAGGCCTGTGCCCAGCAGTGGGACGTGTATAGGCTGGTGATGATGATATATTTATGTAACCTTTTTCTTAGGGAGCCCATCGTATGATCTAACATTTTTTTTTAGTGTGATGTATTCTTGTAATGGGTTTGGTCTAACGTTACTACTAAAAAAGTTACTTAAGCCATATAAAATATTTCTTGTATAATTTTCTTGAAAAGTCGATGGGTTGAGTTTAATTTCAGTTTAGACCAAGCTATCATTGGACCAAATTTTCTTACGACTTAAAACGAAAGGCCACACGCGGTCTGTAACTCTATAACACGTAGTTCCTCTTTAGTTACGCCAAATATCTAAAACTTTATACTAAGACTTAAACTAACACTTTTTCCTAGGATGGTATTAAGCTAAGATTATCAGATAGACGTCCGTGGGTAAACTGACAGGTTGATCTTACAACCTTAGGCTGGAATTAGAAGATTGGTGCGAAACAGGTCGCATCTTAGACTTAGGTACAGGTTGCAGGCACAGAGGTTAGACTGAGTAATACTATTTTGCTTTCAGCACCTTTTAGTTCTTAAATTGGTAGGAAATCATCATCATCATCAGTAAATATCTGCAGCGTTTAAGTACGTCCTACAGCTGGATAAAAAACCAGCGGAGTCGCAGCATAAATACGTGCTTAAGTTTAAGTTACTATTTCGATTCCCCTTTCCACATATACTCCCACAATCATGCTAAACGTAGCCTGCAGGTCTTGTTACCTTAGGCTCTGTCTTTCCCGTAAGGGATAAAGACGTGATGTATGTATGTCATCCTTCTAAAGGCGTTGACGTGACTTCACACGAATACCTAATATAGCCATAGCCATATTAGTATTACACATCAACACTTGAAATAGAATGAAATCGGATTACTTAAATAGAAATTCGATCTGAAGCTTCGTGAGGGCAATGCCTTGACTTTATACCAACTATAACCAGTGTTACAAGATCTCTAGTGACAAGTGATCAAGCAGTTAATTTCTAAAATAGCCCCAAAAGTGGTTATTTTAAGGTATAGTTGTTTGTATGCACATACCATCCAAGCATAGAACAGCGAAAATCCAAAAATGCGACATATCACCTTCATCCATTCATGTCTTCAATAGCCAATCTCTGCGTTTAACTGACAGCTGGGGTCTTCTAAAGGCTTCACAACTTTCTGTTAAGTACCAGTTACCTTAAGTACCAGTTACCTTAAGTGTCAGTTATCTATGATTCCGTCTCTATTGGTTGGGACCATTTTGTGACAATTTATGTAAGTTCCGTTGTTTTAATACATGTTTATTTATTTGTATGTATGTATGTAAAACTCTTTATTGTACATAAAACACATGAAAAAGATGAATACAGGAAAACACAAATGCACAAAGGGGAACTTATACCTAAAAGGGATCTCTTCCAGTTAACCTTTGAACAATTGACAGGACATAGGTATTAAGCAAGAGTAGACACACAGAAAAAGTAAAAGAACTGATCAAAACCTAAAATTTGTTGTTTGTGATTGTCATAAATAATTTATTTTCTTTCTTTCTTTCTATTTATTACTATGAAGCAGACGGTTCTGGCTGAAAATCAGTGCTGCAGGTGCAGTGCCTCAGCTTTATGCTGAGCCAGCGACCGTTTCACTTTTGCGAAGACACACAACGCAGATGATTAGAGTTTGCAATATCCGTCCATTTTCAGAATTCGGATAATATGAATAGGTCCACAACACGAATCCGAATATTCGGATAATTCGGATATTTTGAATATTTTAGTAAATAAAACAAAATAATGATTCCCAGTTGTGTGATAGTACATTTTTGTGATTGTGAACAATAACAATAAAAAATTAACACTAAAGCTAGTAAAAAAAAACACTAATTGTACCTAATCTTGTAAAGTTTAACAATATTTTAGATAAAATAATTAAAAGTCTGAAATGTAATTAACTGAAGTATATAAATATGGTGATGATGATCTATTTTTCATGACTGTTTTTTGTTTCTTTTCCATAAAACTATACACGTATATGCTCTTATATTTGTGTGTCATGCAAAAAGGAATAAATGTCTTCTTTCTTTCTTTCTTATTATTTGAAACAGACAGAGACGTCATCACTACATAGTATAAAACAAAGTCGCTTTCCGCTGTCTGTCCGTCCCTATGTATGCTTAGAAATCTTTAAAACTACGCAACGGATTTTGATGCGGTTTTTTTAATAGATAGAGTGATTCAAGAGGAAGGGTTATATGTATAATTCTACGCAGACGAAGTCGCGGGCAGAAGGCTAGTTATATAACTGATACTTTAAGATGACTGTAACTTAACTGAGAGTGGTGAAAAGGCTCTAAAAGGAGTAAACCTCGTCTCGAATTACAGCGTAATATCCGATCCGTCTGTCCGACAAAGGTTTCCCAGTTGTTTGCAAGTCGTGGAAAGTTTGGGATTGTCTGTCCCTCTCGCCCTATAGTATGCTGGAAGGGACAAACGCTGCCAACGACACCATTCATCATGTAAGGACAACGTCCTAATCTCCTTGAACTAGCCATAAAAGGGTGCACCGTCTATGTTTACAGAATGTGTCCCTAGTATACGACAAACTTTAATACGACACGTTTATTAGGATACTAGCTTTTACCCGCGGCTTTGCACACGTGAATAATGAGTATTTCACCCCGTGGGAAAATTTGGATAGAAACATTCCAAATTTCATCCCAATCTGCCCAGTAGTTTAAGCGTGAAAACAGACCGGCTAATTACAAACTTAGTTGGTATTTTAAGCAAAGATTATGTTTTACTGTAGGCATATAATCTACTTACTAATGCAATTGATCAACGATTGCCTGTTTAAAATCCATGATTCATGTGATACAGAAATGATTGTACTATTATGTTTTTATATATCTGAATTCTTTATTCGATTGCCTTTTTATTGAAATACTTGCACTATCCGAGGTCAGTAGCGATTGTCAGAGGTATTAATTTCCGCGTAGGGGTTTTAACTTACAAAAAATAATCGACTGCCTATATTGAAACCAGAAACATAATAATTCAGTACACACAATTCAAGTAGGTACGTATAACATAGTGTTAGTGCAAATGAATGTGTTCTGGAAATTACTCTGCAGAGTTGACATCGCTGTAATTTAGTTGAAGAGGTACCGGAATTCTTGTCTATGCTATAAATTTACCTAGCGTGGATCACAAGTACCTTGAGAGACATTATAGTATGGGTAGGATCTCTTTAAGCCCCCCGCGCGAAACAATCAGTCTGTCGGTCTTTCTGCCAACAACAATTATCTCAGCAACGTCTGGAGATCTATATCAAGTTGAAATTAGTATAATAAACTAAGGAGCATGGTCTTTTACAACTATGAAGGACTACGGAACTCTAAAAAAGTAAGTGCACGCGATCGAAAGACACAAATTATCAACGGTTTACGCCACTAAATTGATCGAGCGAAAAAAAACATAGTCAAAATCAGAAGTTTATTTTGTAAATTAGACCTCAAAGGGCGCTTTTATTGAATTATTTTGAAAGCTGTTAGTGTTTGTAAATACCGTCATTGCCAGAAGAAATGCGCCGCAAAAAATTACAGATCTTTTTTTTGACAAAACAATAACAGTTTCAGCAATTTCTAAAAAAATTCAAAATTCACTAATAATATAATAATTGAACCAATCATATCCCTTAGACAATACATGATTCCATTGGCCTCAATTGTCACCATTGCAAAAAGAGTACCAAAGTATTCCCAGTTTATAAGCTCGATCGTCAACCATTGTTGTGATTGTAACATCATAGTACCTGACGCTCACGCCTCCACGACTCTCCGCTAATCGTGATACTGAACACTTACGACTTTATTGTTTGGAAATAGTTGCGCAACGGAGAAAGATCTGCCACGATGCTGATTTATTACTCGAAAGCATCAGAACAGACACGAACGTTGGGTCATGAAACGAACGCATCTGGTTTCACTTCAAAGGCTGAATGAATGCAGTTGATAGATTGATTGGAGAAAAATTGGCGTGTTCCTTTGATTTTGAGATTATAGTGATCTATTTCTCTTCATGCTTGTTAAAACTATCTTTATTAGATTAGTAGCTGTTGCCTGCGACTTCGTCTGCAAAGAATTCGTTCATCGCTATGCCGCGGGAATTATCCGGGATAAAAAGTAACCTATGTGCTATTCCAGACTTTTCTCTATGTGCCGATGATGTGTGTGTATGTGTATGTGTGTGTGTATCTATATGTGTGTGTATTGTTACCTTATTACTTCTGTATACCTTTTTTCTGTTTTGATTGTTATATGTGGTGTTCAATAAAGAGTTATTGTATTGTATTGTATTGAATTTCATCCAGATTCGTTGGGCCGTTCTGGCGTGATTGAGTAACAAACAAACAAACATACATACTTTCGCATTTTATAATATTAGTTAGATAGTAAACTAGCGAACACGGCAAACTTTGTTTCGCCTAAGAATCAATTTGTATCATTATCAACAACAGAGATGGCGTTGCATTCGAAAAATACTTTTTTTTTACCAAATTTTCCCGGTTGCCCGCGACTTCGTCTGAGCAGAATTCGCTTATCGCTATCCCGAGCGAACTATTCGATTTTCCGGGATAAAAACTATCCTATGTCCTTCTCCGGCACTGAAACTATGTCTGTACCAAATTTCATTAAAATCAGTGCAGTGGTTTAGGCGTGAAAGCGTAACAAACAGACAGACAGACTGACAGACAGACCGACAGAGAGACAGAGTTAGTCTTTCTGTCGGTCTGTCTTTCCCATTTATAATAATTAGTAGGGGGATATAGGGACTTCAAATGAACTAGTTTTACTTGAATAACATAACACAAGGAACACGCAAGTCGATTGGACGTCCCACAAATTAAAGAGTGTCAAGAGGCAAGAGGCAGGAGGCGTAAACATGGGTCGAGGTAGATTAAATTAAAGACTCGACATAATTACATTGAGCATTTTCTGGAAAACCGACCTTTGAAAGGGTGTACAAAGTGCTGACGTTCCTTGTTAAACAAATGACATAAGCGCTGTCATAACGGTCATATCATTTATAAATAATCCGGGTTTTAAGGCAAGAGAATACAGGTGTCATGCAGGCTATTCTACGGCATTGAATATAAACAATGAAAATGGAAAATGGACTAATTCTTGGAATACTTTTACTTAATTTATTAAGTACATTTATTAGAATTTTGAAATGTCTCTTCTACTCTTCTAGCAAAAATAGCTTAAGACTTGAATGTTTGCTCAATATTATCTTCTTTAATTCAAAATCAATCCATGTTTAATGGCAAATAAAATTCAGAACCATTAGATGTTTCGAGTGAATTGAAATCTATAGATATCTATGGTTAATAACACCAGTAATTAAAAAGTCACTAATGCATGAATTAATCTGGCCACTTACAAATCGTGTGTGTACCTAAAACTCTTTGATGGAATATGACAACGGCGTGACGTCACACCTTTACATTTTTTTAAACCTGAAATAGAACAGCACCGCAAAGCACCGTTTGAAAAAGGAGTGGCCAATAAACTTCGTACATTTCACTGCGTCGTCGTTTAGTATTTTGACAATAAAAACCCATGAACGCTGCTACAACTTCATGTTCTGTTAAACAAGAACACTTTCCTTTGCTATGTGCATTAGTTCAGATAATTAAACATGTTGAGAGGAGAAATGTACGTTATCTTTCGATCTCCACGGAACGATGGAAAGCTGGATAAGTTTTTGGTAACGAGCTGCGAATCACTTTCATCGCCGTTTAAATACTTATACATAAACAATGTGTTTCCGTTATGTACGCTATTTTTTTGCACTAAAAAATTTTAATCCGTACGGGAGAGTAAATTAAAGGCACTGAATTCGAGAGAACAAAAAGACACTACTTAACCAAAGAGCCATTTTAAAAACCATAAACAAGAACCCTATAAAAGGTAAAAAAAAATTAAAGGGTCGTGCATAATCCGTGAGGGTTCCTATTCTCGTTCATTCATTTTTGTGTTAAAATCAAGAAGAAGAAGAGTTCAGTTCCAAGGCGATTATAGGAAGTTCAATGAGCAACTACCAACTCTTTACGAGTGTGATAATCTCAACTCAGGCGGGAAATCTATTGATATATACATACATCGGCGGAAATGAATGTTTCATGAATGACCCAGTTGCTGAAGTCGCCTAATATTATACAAGTGTTACCACGTGTTAATAAACAACTAGAAACATACTCGAGTTTATAAACATTACAAAAACAACTTACAAACATTATGAAACATTTTGTTGCCTATTTGCATAACAATTTGCAGTCAAAGAATGCTCTTATGGATTAAACAGATTGAAAAATACTTTTGCTTCGACAGGGCGTTATTCAACTTATACTTACTTTGAAATGATTTCAAACCTTATTTTATGATCTTCATCTAATTACTTTTCATAACACTATCGGACACAAACTTTCGGCTCGTTATGTGTAGGGTTAGACTAGATTGCACGCGGGTCCAGTGCATTGAAAACAAATGGAGAATTGGTCCCTGTAGTCCTGGTCCTTCGATGAACTTACATAATAATAATAATGTCAGTCCTGGCGAAATATTGAATGCTGAGGCTGATCATACTTATCCGTTTTTATAACAGGATGTGCCGACATTCGATTAAAACGGATCCGAAATCCTAGTCTTACGCAACTCATATATTTTCAACCTGATTTGTTGTTTAGATTTAGAAAGCCACAACCACAAGCGATGGGTCCTAGATTCTAGCAAATTGGGCAACAGACTATCGGTAGCAGACAGAGCGTGGCACTGCAAATGTTATGTAAAATAATCAGGAAACGGATACCGTTATACCAAATAAAAAGACTGGCCACACTCGCTATTATGTAAACGTATTAACTGTTTTAATAAGTGTTGATAACTTGATAACGTTTTTTTTAGCTCAAGGCTAACGCGCAAAAAAAGTGAGTTGACGCCTGATGATGTTTGGACTGCTGTGGATATTGTCAAAGGCTCAATACTAATAGATTCCAAAGAATTATTGAATGTCCGGCGTATGATTTATTTCAGAAGTGAAATCAACCCTATCGAAGTAGAGAACGTGTAGGATGCTTTTGAGCTAGTTCACAGATGCCTACGCCAGAAAGGCAGAATCAATTTAGAAGAAGTTTCAATTTAAGTCGCGCTTTTTATCGTATCCAGCATCATTGTCACTTAATGTTCCAAAAACTCCTGTCCTGCGTACAAAAAATCCATACCACTTTTTAAAAACTTCAGTTATGCAGAGGTAATTCAGCTTCCTGATGCTGAGTAGATCGTCTATGTAAACAATCAACTCGACTTCTAACCGGTTTAGTTGAGCCCTCAAATTCCAAATAAAGTCCATAACCAAATAAACGAGTTAATTATTTAACAAGGTGATTTCACAACATACTTTGTTAAGTGGAGAGCTTTTTGGAGTGGAATTTAATGCCGTTGATGAGTGCTCTGATTGTGCCGCAAGCGCCGTTCGAGTTTACGATCGCAGCTCGATCCACATAAGCTGTTGCTGTGTCGCTAAGTGTTACCTTTAGTACTTACTGTGAAAAATGCTGCCTTGTCAGTGTTATTTTCTTATGATAGGTCTCTAGCGAGAACCAATGGCTGGGTTCTGAGTATTTCTATAGCGAGCTGCCTAGAAGTGTCTCGATATCAGCTATATCGGAACGGAACTGGATAAGCGTTGAAAATATTTGAAAACGACCATTGTGGATTGCATAAGTACGTGTTCAAATATTTTTGAGCGCCTAGATAGCTAAGCAGATTATTGTGGGTAAAATAGACGGCAGACGTGCTCGGGGAAGAGCACCTACAAGGTGGTCTGACGCAAAAAAAAAGATGGTGGGTGGTAGCCTACACCGTGCAGTCCACTCAGCATATGTGGTCGCGATCCCCAGCAGTGAGGGAACGAAGAAGAAGATAGCTCAGATATATCTGATGGCGACATTACTCATGCTCATGCTGTGCTGTTGGCTAAAATTTTGAACTTTGTTTTGTTGCCTACAAACCGACGAGAATGTATGAACAGATGGATGAATGTGGTTGAAACGAAAAATATGTCAGTAGGCTTATTGTCTAACTCGCTCGCAATCGCCATCGTGTTCATTTTGACAGTTCTTGTATGAATGTGACAGCTAGCTGATTCCGATGCCAATTGTCAGCCCATACATGAACTGTAAAAATGAACACGATGGCGATTGCGAGCGAGTTAGACAATAAGCCTAAGGATTGTAGCCAATGGAACAAAGAAGTCTCTGTATCCTATCCCTATAGGAAAAAGGCGTGGTGGTATTATGTACGTGATCAGTGATGCCGTATTGAACAAGTTCTAAGCTCAGTTTAGAAATAGATGGTTAATACGATCGCAAGCGTTCGCTCGTTGGACAATAAGGCCTCCGTTCGTTTTATCAGGTTTTTTTCTCGTCCAGTCTGGGCTTAAGATTCTACATTTCCAAGAAGTTCCCACGTAACAAAGCAACATAATTAACACGTGATGGCTGTTAATTGTTGTTGTCGATGGGCACGTGGCTCAGTAATCGAATAAGTAATTGCTTGCTATAACCTGTTAATTGGATATTTGCACGTTTCACACTTGTCTAGACTTGCGAATAGCTGCCATTGCAGGAGAGGAAGATTTTTGTAAGAGATGCAGTGGCGTAACAACTATAGGGTGGCAGGTGGCAGGACTGGCAAAATGCCAGGGGCTCTACGGGGCCCTGAACTGGCATGGCTTAGAGCACAGAGGGACGATGTTGCACTTCTTTATAATTGAGGAAGGCCCCCCCCTCTGACGAATTTGCTACGGGCCCCAGACCCCAGACAATACAGTTACGCCACTGAAGAGATGTTGAACTTATAGCTTGAACCTAAAGTGAGTCAGTCATCATCATCATCATCTCCAGCCTATATGCGTCCCACTACTGGGCATAGGCCTCCTCTCAGAATGCCAAAAGGTTTACGCTATAGGTCCTATCCTATGCGGGCCCAGTGCGGATTGGGAACTTCACACACACCATTCAATTGCTTCGCAGGTGTGTGCATACGTGAGTCAATAAAATTAAAAGAATGATATGTCAGTGTGTGTAATAATCAAATGAATTTCAATGCTTAATATGAATCAAGAATTTCAATAAATGAATGTATCTGCACGTAATAGTGCAATGTCCCTGAAACGGTTTTAAGTGAGATTCGTAATAAAATAGTTTAGGAGAATAATTTTATTTTAATCAAGAACTGCTTCTTTGTTTAATAAACGGACGAACCTGCCATCCCTTAATATTTTGACGGCAAACCTGTTCATAAACTACAAACATTTCCTTTATTGGTATGTATGTAACTTCAAATAACCTATTTAAAATCACTTAAATCACTCCCTAGTTAATAAGGAAACAATAAAAACTATAGCAGCGATTCGATCCGTTATTCAAACTGTTATCGAAGTCCATTGGAGCGACGCACAATAGTTGATTTTGTGTAACAACAATCTTGTAGCTGTGTGGTGTTGGTATAACTAACTCTAAACACCTATGTATAAACATATAAGCTTATACAAGCAAACACTAAAGTAACACTAGATGTATCATGGTTTTTAGTGAAATACTTATGTATTTCATGAAGTAGCAACTATTTGCTACTTCATGAAATACATAAGTAGTATAAGTGTAGGAAAAGAGACGAAGAAACTCTTGTATCTATTATATCTCATCCTAAACCATCATACTGTGCAATGATGAGCCGATTACAAAAGCCAATTTATCGGAACGCAAACTTAACATACCATTATGCAACTCTTACAAGAATAATCTTGGCTAAATTGCTCCTAGTTTTTAGAATTCCCTGATACTCATCTCGTAACCACAGGTTTCTATTGCATTTTTAACTTTATCTAAATAATGATATGACTTCGAATGTTTCTAGGGTGAAGAGAGAAGACAGAAGTGATCTTACTCCATACCTTCGCTTACCATAAGGCGTAATTTATAATATGACTAGCTTCTTCGTCGCGTAGAATTATCCATATGAACCTTCCTCTTGAATCGCTCTATCTATTAAAAAAACCGCATCAAAATCCGTTGCGTAGTTTTAAAAATCTAAGCATACATAGGGACAGACAGCGGAAAGCGACTTTGTTTTATGCTAGGTATATAGTGATTGATGCAAGTTTAATTTTCTTTAGAAAACTACGTCCTTAAAATGTAGGTACGCTACGCTCCTGCAAACAAAAATCCATTGTTGTTTCTAAAATTCCTATGGACTGCGGTAAACGAAAACACTCGCTCAGTAATTGGTGGTTGCTTGGAAAAAAATAGGTTAGCGCGGAACGTGTGAGCGAACCGGGCTAGGTCAGGGACGGATGCTGCCGCCAAAAAGTTTCCAATAAATCGATACATGAACTAACGAGTTTTAAATTAATATCACTTAAAACACTCCAGCGCGACTAATGCACGTGACAGGTGTTTTCTTGCTTCTATCTTTAGAAGCAGTCCAAAAAAAATCTAAGAAAAAATGGCGGACTGACTAGCGATGCAATGTTTTATTCGAAGCTAATGATGGTAACGATTTTCATTCACAACTTTTATTTTAGCATTATAATGCGTGATTAAGTCCGTAGAGTTTGTCATTATGAACGGTTGAACAGTTTAGGAGGTATAATTTTAGAAAATACCTATATATATACCTAAGTCCTTACTTATCCTCTTTTCACGCTGGGGTCGTATTACAAAAACTGCTTCAATTATAATTTAATGCTAAAGCGGATTATATCGCGTTTTAGGTAATAGGGTATTAGCTTGTGGTTTCACGTAACTTTGGTTATTTAAGAACACTAATTGTCTTAAAATTATAGGTTAGGTTTAATTAATTTCATTCTGCAACTTTCGGAAGTGTAGCAATGGCATTTTGATAAGTTATTGTGTAAGTTGAAAGGAACTAAGGGTATACGTATAGCCGCAAGTAATGCGAAATCCTTAAGAGTACATAATTGATATTATACAAAGCGGCGTCATTATGTGTACTGATCGACTGTTAATTAAAATTTAACTTCGCTTTCCGCTGTCCGTAAATCCATTACGTTCCTAAAGCCACCCTGTAAACATCGCGCGTTTCTTTTGGAACGTTCATAAATTGTAGAAACCAGAGCAGTAATGGATGAGTGAGTTTTGTTTTGGATCGACCGTCATGTCTATTGGTGGAGGTTCTTACCGGGCAAACCTGCTTGACGTATCGTTGAGCTCAGTCGCGATTTGGCGCGCATCTGAACCACACGCGTTTTACCGCGGTCTCGTAAGACTCGTCTATTCTCTTGCTTCGTATCGTGATTGTGATTTATTTACAGTTATTTTTTTGTGAACAACTCCAGGAATATTTGACTTGTGCAGTGATAAGTTTAGTTACTTGACTGTGTTTAGTTGGGAACCTGTTGGTTTACCGCAGGCCAGGCGCATACAAGGTAAAATGGTGTTTTATTACTTAACTTTGGCGTTTTTCATGTTTGTAATGCTGGTTTATTTTGGTGAATTTTGCGTGTCAGTTAGTACCAAGCATCGTCAAAGATTGATTTGGCTTATGAGTGAAGTTTGGGGATTAAAAACACCGCATCGTTTTTAAATAAATAGGTATATTTTTCGCCTAAAATATTTTGGACCAAAAACAGCTTCCTTTAAAATTGATAACCATGTTAATGATTTTATTTCTCTACTTTAACGGAAACTCAAACAAAATAAAGTACCTAACTTTTACCATGATGATGGTGATAAAGTCGGTAAAACCTGTGCACTTTTCTGATGCAAGTTTTAACAATGAGAATAGCTAGAGTCATCACATTATGACTCAACAACCACAACTATTATCAACAAACAATTATTGAGCTCTGATGCTATAATATAACAACAATGTTGATATTTCTTTCCAAACAGAAGTTCAATTACTCTCAAAATTTATGGCTTTTCCTCTGATATAGCTATTAAGCTGATTTTATAACCGCTTTAGTTAGTTTATTGTCCGACATTTTTTTGCTTTTGGCAGTTACGCCAATTAGACTTTAAAACCATACATAGATCAATTAATCATTTAAACTATAACCATAATCATTTTACTGTATCTGAACTAAATAGTCAATAAAGTTTCTACACTTCCTCGATAAAACGGTTTACTTGAAAATCAAGAACTTAATAAGAAAGACAAAATCAAAATCGCTTAAAGCGGGATCAATTAGTCAAAGAATTTCTTTTCATTCCCATTTTAATCGGATGAAAAGGAATTTTACGTAACTCCTTTACGGAGTCATTAAATTTGTTAGATATTTGACAATCGTCCCCGTAAAGTGTTTTCTTTGATGTCTGATTTAGGAAAAGGCTTTTATGGTTCGCTCGTGCGGAACCAGTTCAAGGTTGAAGTTTTGGCAGTCAGCCTTTAGATTTTGAATACGATATCACAAACTTTTAACTTAGTTTTTATGATTTAACGATAAAAATACGTTTACCTCGAGCTAGTTAGTGTTTCGATGTCTTTGCAGTGAAAACTTCTTTAACGGCGCGGCGCTGAGCACTTTTTGGGATGGGGAAAAAATGTTAAACTCACGTCATGGGTAAGACGGAGGGAGAGTTTAAGTACCAGGATATCAGATCCTCTAAGAGCTTACAGGTGGCGGCACGTAAGTAAAACGTGGAGGGGATATGCGCAGTATGAAAAACAACATCATTTCCATACTGCGCATATCCCCTCCACGTTTTACTTACGTGCCGCCACTTGTATCTTGAATACGAATGAATCGCGTTCGATTTTTGAAGTGTTTTTTTGTTGAGTCGTGGGGCAAAAGCACTAGGGCATCAGCACATTGTTAGAGGTCTGTCAATATAGATAATACATACGTGTTTTTTTTGTAAGCGGCCAGTACGGTACACGTCTTAAGCGTCATGGAGGTTACAACGTTAAAATCTAATCTAAACTGATGTTTTCACTTCTGCCGGCACTACCGGAGTGCTATCCGTTGCTTTTTTTTACAGATTCACGGGCATGCTTGAGCTTGTCAATATTATTTTTTGTAATTATCATATTTTATCGGATTTAACTTTTGAAATCACAGCTGGTCGCAATGTATACAAGTCATCTTGGTTTATATAAGCATCTCTTTGACCCATTTCACATTTCTTGCTTAATTATTCTCTTGTGGATAGCTGACTTCCACCTTGTTAGTCTTGTTACTCAGTTCTGAATTAATTATTCATGCATGTTATCGGTACTGAACTCTACAATTAGCGGAGATGAACGTCAAATTTGCTAAAGGATTTAATCGAAGCATCAGCGCAAGCAATAAATTAAACTTGTCTACGCAAATTATCTTCTACGTTAATTCGTTATTCACAAACGCTTCGAATTAGAAATTGAGCGATATTTCGTGTAATCCGACCCCTGTTTCACCACCGTCTGCTAAGTTCTTAATATTTTAAGTGTCCGATATCTATGACATCTACCATCTCTGTTTACCTTTACCAATTAAACAGAGATGGTATTGCCATCTTAAATATCAGGAACTTAACACGTTATGGTGAAACAAGAGTTCTTAGTCTCAAATCTTCATGCTTGATTTAGAATCTTGCATCTTCTTTTGTGGCACTCTCTTCTTTCCAACTTTGAGACGTCCGTTGCTTATTTTTATAAGGTAGGCATACGAACAAGCAGTAGGCTTATTGTCTAACTCCCTCGCAATCGCCATCGTGTTCATTTTGACAGTTCTTGTATGAATGTGACAGCTAGTTGATTCCGATGCCAATTGTCAGCCCATACATGAACTGTCAAAATGAACACGATGGTGATCGCGAGCGAGTTAGAATAAGCATACTGGTCACCTGTTACCCATTGATGTTCGCAACGCCAGACATTACCAATGCGTTGCCAATCTAGGGGACTTAGATGAAAAAGCATCCTATATTATTTCTCTGGTTGCCTTACTCTCCGTGCCGGAACATTACAGACACAAACGGAACATAATAGTGAAGTGATGTCTCTCTCCAAAAAGTTTCCGTACCAAAAGATATGCCGTCGCATCCAACGTCGGCGACCTTAACGAAGTCTAACATGTTAATAATGAATACGGATGGTACGATTAGAATAAATTTGGTTAAGGCTGTGTGTTTAGGTCCGATTCAATTTGCCGAAACACTGGAACCCCAGATGCTTCGTATATTTACCACTAGACCACGACAAGCCCGAACGACTTCTCTATACATCATACATTGCACGTAAGAGATGCTTACCGCACATCGGTCAACTGGCAAACACGCAATGGATTACGAAATCGCTCTCCACGTCGCCCGTTGCTCATGTCGTGGCATCCAGGATAAAAAAAAGTTATAATGCCCGTACAAGTGTATTATCACTTCATTGTTAAAACGTAGGCGCCCTAATTCCCAAGTGACGTCATTTGCGGATTATTTAAAGTAAAATACTTGCGATAACCGAAACCTCTCTTTGGTTTGACCTAGTTGATATAAAATCCATTAAGGCTGGTTGCTGGTTGTATCCTCGCCTCGCTTACACTTATGCTTAATTTGAGCTTAGATAAATAAATCCTTAAATAAAACCAAAACCGTCTGCAGTGTAATATCTCGCCGACTCTACAATTCCATTATTTTCACACGCACTCACCAAATATTTCATGAATCTATGTTGAAAATATGCCGTGTCAGTATTCAACTTCATAATACAGTAATAAAACTAATAAATAAGCCGGTAAACTCTAATAATAATCATGTGAAAACCGATTAGAAGCGACACTGGAGCTGCCATTTCGCGTGAGTCAAGGCCAGAATAATTGCCTATAAAATTTTGTCTGCCCGACCAAGCCATGTTTAAGAGTGTAGCTTATTTCGTGTCAAATGGCTGCCAAACTTGCCGACGCTGCCAAAGGGCTTATGGAACATTCGAAGTTTGACGTATATAGTTAAATCAGACCTTCATTTACTACAGAAACCAATAACGGTCCAACTTTTAAAATTACTTATATGTAATTTTACATGACCTGGTTAAAGTTGCGGGTTCACAGTGGATGCAAGCCGCTTCCAACCGAGGCAACTGGAGGTCGATGAGGGTGACCTATGTCCAACAGTGGACGTCCTATGTCTGATATGATGATGATGATGATGAATTTTTAATGATTTTTAATTGTAACCATTTATTCTCATTAAAAGCAGACTTAGGAACACGTCTAAAGATTTTTCTAATCTACGAAAATGTTCATGTCATGGTTGGTTCGCGGAGAATAATTTATATCGATGCAAGCTTAGTACCTAGTCTTGTGGGCATAATTAAAAAACCTCTTTAGCGAACATGCTTAAAACAGGAAACGCTTACATAAACGGTGCGAATTATATGCAGTCGCGGACGTGAAAAGATTTTCTCTGTGCCGCAAAGCCCAGTCTTATGCGTGGTCTCTCTGCCCCGGTTTATTTGAATTACACAATTTCATAAAATATGCACTAGTTATTTGCGTATTTTGCACATGGGCCCAGTGACACAGTTATTCCAAAGCTAATAAAACCGCTGTATCGCTATTGCTAGTTTTAGGTTCGCTGCTGTAATTCACAGCTGCATATTTACGTTGATGTTCCATTCAATGCAATTAGGTCATAGAACCCAGTATCATCGTTTAGAAATGGGTGAAATTGAAATGTCTTTGTGAAAACCTGTTCTTATATATGTAATTACGTGACATCTTTAAGTATGGTAGACTGCCTTAATCATACTTGGACTAAAAACAAATAGAATCCCAAGTACATTGTTTAATTAACTAGAATTAACTGGCAATTTATAATTTTTGATCAAGCCGAGTCCCGATTGTTCCGTCTTAAAATTTGTGTCGACATGGATCCACTCAAACTCAACGAACTAATTGAAGTACAAAGACTATCCGTTCTCTGTTCAAAATCAAAAACTGTTCAATTGTTTTTTGCTTCAATTGTTTTTGATCTTCTTTTGTTCGTAAACGATTTATCATGGATACGCAGTAGAAAGTGGTACAGTGTCAAAGACGGCAGTATTGATGAGCCGAACGACCTTGTGTAGGTGAAATTGGAGCGCATTGGAAGCCTTCACTTCTACTAATTCGGTTAAATTCGAGTGTTTGTACGGTGTCGATTCGATACGCAAATAGTGTCATATGAGTAGGTACTCTCACACTACTAGCATGTGAAGGATGAATGAAAGATGATATAACGTTAACCAATAATATAGAAGTAAATATTTTTCTTTGTTTTATGGTATTTCTCGGTGCGCCGAATGAAAGCAAAACGACAATAATAAAGACTTGGGTGGGAAATAAAATGTTAAATCTTTAAATTTTCAAAGCCTTTGGTGTCTACGGTTTCTTCGAACGCTTATGGATCTACCTAATATTATGCAACGACGCTTGTTTTCATTATAGGGCAATATAAATGCTTCTAAATGCATAATGGGTAATGCAAAGCTTTTCAAATCTAAAAATAGAACCGTGACTTCTTCAAACTTTTCCAACCGCTTATTACCTCTGAAGTCGACAGTCTAAGGTCTCATATATCACATGTCGCAACGTCAAGTGTTTTCTCGCTCGGAAAAGGAAAAGAAACGCTAATTGCCTTTCTTAGATTCTATGTAGAGTGTGTCATTGGAGGCAACAAAGCCTCGGTCTGCGCAAGGGAATTCGGCCTTCGCTATTGTTCTGGTATTCTTTCTACTTTACGACAGATGTTATATTACGCTCTAGCTTTCTATTTGGCGCTGAATTTCAGAATTACAAATGCCGTATTTATATACTTTAAAACTTATAGATCTTGTAATATAAATACCCAGCAGGCTTATTACGTAACTCGCTCGCGATCACCATCGTGTTCATTTTGACAGTTCATGTATGGGCTGACAATTGGCATCCGAATCAGCTAGCTGTCACATTCATACAAGAACTGTCAAAATGAACACGATGGCGATTGTGAGCGAGTTAGACAATAAGCCTACTGGTATTTGGTGTAATCATCATCATCTTGGAGTGGGAAGTGGGGTAGGTACATGCGTTTGTTTACATGCTTTTGTTTCGAACTCAAATATATAGTGTTGTTGTAAGTTAGTTGCTTCGAAGTGTCACGAATCACCGTACCTATGCAATTTGCACATGCACGATCAGCGATCAGACACACACACACACAGCTATAGTTTCATTAAACTAAACTCTTATGATGATTTTTGCACTGTATGTTTTATTTTAGAATTTACCGTATTTTTTTAGCTTAATTAATTCGTTTTCGGTCCTTGGGTTGTGGCAGAATATCAGTGTTTTGCTCCTACGAGCAATGTTGACCACTGAGCCATGGCCCTTTTGCACTGCTGCAACGCACACAACAAAATACTTAAGTTAAGTCTAATGTGTAATTTTTTTGTTTTTGTTTTCTATTGTTTTTTAACTTGATTGTATGTATTGTAGCATTCAAATAAACGATATATCTATCTATCTTCTTCAGCCTATTGTGTACCTCAAGTCAGTGGATTTCAAACGTAATTTCACACATATACATGATTAGCTTCTGCCCGCGACTTCGTCTGCGTATTATACGTATAAACCTTCCTCTCGAATCACTATCTATTAAAAAAAACGGACGGGTTGCACTCCAAGAGTGCCGGCAGAAGTGAAATCTACACACACGCACACTCGCGAAAAAAAAACATAGTAAAAAATATACACAACGCACTTCGAAAAGAGAATGAAAAAAAAAGACAGAGTTACTTTCGCGTTTATAATATTAGTATCTAAGGATAAATGAAAAGCAAACGTTTGTAGAAGAATCAACGATTAACCTTCATCAACAACCGACAGGCGTGGATACATTACCGGTGCAAGGTGAGTCGTTGCTAAACAAGATGATTCTGATACAGATCAAATTACAAGTAACAAATGGAATGGAAGGTGTTGAAAACTCCACATATTTTAAGCAATTGTAAACATAGACGTCAGTCAATTTCTGCATAAATGTATCACGACACGAGTTTCCCCGGTGGATGCAGGTGGCGAGTTGTCGTTCATTATGTGCTAAGGGTGAGGCCTTTGTTCAACAGTAGACGTCTTCAGGCTGATGATGATGATGATGATGATGATCACGACTGTCAAGCTGTATTCACAATTATTTGAATTTAAAACAATACCAATGACAAAATGTTATATTTTATTCTCAACCAAACGTGTTTTCATCAGTAATTTCATCACTAACCGCAAAAAATGATGAGCATGAGATATTGATGAATGTGGAAGCGAAAGAGGTGAATCGTAGCAAGTGGAATGAGGTAGCCTCTGCGTAGGCAGGGGTAGCCTTATGGCTAAGTGGCATGACAGTGTGTTATGTACGGCAATAAAAACATTAAAGAATGAAGGCTGTTACGGCATAATTGTAAAGAAGTAAATTTGCTTATTTATTAATCTAAAATTAATATTCTCAATCAGGGGAAGCCCCTGATGGTAAGGACCATGACGTCAAAATGCGATTCAGTTTAGGTTCGCTCGCTGTCAGATTCATACTAAAACTGACAGCTAAAACTTGAACTGAGTCGGAATTAGGACGTCATGGTAAGGCCCCAGTTCTATCTTGTCGTCATATCGCAGCCATTATGCAAAATTGGGTTATACATTCAAATTCAAATATGTTTATTGCCAGAACAAACTTAGTCAATACAAAAGGCCTTTAGTGCTACAAGATTTTCTTATCTTCTACGCTAATAAAAATAAAAACCATTACCCATCAACTATTTATTAAGCGTGCAATATCATAGTTACAATCCGATAGGTACCTCGCTCCAAAAAACAAAGGTTTAATTTGTTAGGGTTCGTGTCTATATTTTTGCAGCAGGTGTAGTAGGACGGGTGTCATATTCACATCTTGCTATGCGCTGTCTCCAACGATTAACACGACAAAGTATGGCTGAATGTTTTATGTCGTGTGTTACTTAACCCCGTTCTAGACAGGCAATTTCTTAACATTGTTCTTATCGCTTATGTGCTAATCCACTATCTTGCTGTCATTCTGGATACATGTATCAGTGTTAAATGATTGTATCTCTTCGGTCTACAAATTGATCGTTTTGAATGAACAAAAAATATTTACCTGCTACTCCGCTGCTTAAATACTGTGTGAAATATATATGTTTTTCACACAATCCCTCCCTTCCACTACTGCAACACAAACACTGACGCGTTTCGATCCCTCTACGGGATCATTCTCAAAGTGAGCATGCAAACCAACGTCGTACTAATTTGAAAATGTACAAATAAACATAATCTACCCACATTCCCTTCAAAAATTTTACCGACTTCGTCAAAAACAAAAAGAGTAAGTACATACGTACATACCGTCACGCCTCTTTCCCTCAGGGGTAGGCAGAGACTACTACAAAAAGGGTTATTTAACAAAAACAATTTTTCTATTCACTAAAATGGACACGCAAAATATAGATCGTTTTGATAACTTCCACCACGATTATGTAACCAATTCTGTCATTACTCTTGGCTGCAACCTACTTTATGTCAAACAGTGTCATTATTAAGTTATTGCCTTTCAACGAACGTACTTTGGTATGATTTTAAACATTACGAAACATACTTGTTCAAAGTCATTTAACACTATAATCTCACATTACATCTTATCTTTTGTATTTAGTTACTCAATTGCCGTTCAGTTGTTATTAATACGTTCTATTTTCTACATTAGTTATGCACTGTTACTATTCAATCTAACTACGCAACGGATTTTGATGCGGTTTTTTTATAGATAGAGTGATTCAAGAGCACTTCAAGAGCAAGGTTTACGTCTATAATTCTACGCAGACGAAGTCGCGGGCAGAAGGCAGTATTGAATATAATTTATACTAAACATAAAATAGTTTAATTTCTACATTGTCTCAGTTGAAACAATTCGTTATGCACTGGATGTTCAAACGACGGTCGCCTAACCTACTGGCATAATTCAGGGTCTTACTAAACAAAAGGCAAGAACATTTTTTTAAGACTTAGAATAATTTTGTTACATTTGGCTTTGTCTACTCCGTAAGGGATAAAGACGTGATTTATGTATACATTAAAAATTAAAAAAAAAAATATCTGGGGACAATTAACACAAATTGACTTAGTCCCAAACTAAGCAAAGCTTGTGATATGGGTACTAGACAACGGATAAACATACTTATATAGATAAATACATACTTAAATACATATTAACACAACCAAGACTCGAGAACAAACATTCGTATTTTTCATACAAATATCTGCCCCGACCGGGGATCTAATCGAACCCGGTACCTCAACCTTCATAGTCAGGCTCTCTAACCACTAGGCCATCCGGTCGACAAAAAGTAACGTAGGTTTATTTTTATCAAAGGCTTTTGTGTTAAGAGTAGCGATAGATTTGAGAACTCCACCATTCTATGTACTAAATGTGACTGATACCAAGAAAAATCTTTATTACGCGTGAGCATGCGTTAGTAGTTTTCATCGCATCACACGATATCATAATAATCATATTAATCATGTTGATAAATCTTACTTCTTACTTCTTACTTATATTATAAATGCGAAAGTATGGATGGATGGATGGATGTTTTTTTTTTTTTTTATGTGAATAGGAAGGCAAACGAGCAAGTGGGTCACCTGATGGTAAGCGATCACCACTGCCCATAGACACCCGCAACCGGATGTTTGTTTGTTACTCGATCACGCCTGAACGGCCCAACGTGTCTGGATGAAATTTGGCACATAGATTGAGAAAAGTCTGGAAAAGCACATAGGCTACTTTTTATCCCGGAAAATTGCGTAGTTCCCGCGGGATAGCGATAAACGAATTATTTGCAGACGAAGTCGCTGGCAACAGCTAGTAAATCCTAAATGCATTATATAAATTCATTACGGTGTAAAGAAATGGCGCGATATTTCTACTGATATTATAAATGCGACAGTAACTCTCTGTGTCTGTTACCCTTTTACGCCTAAACCACTGAACCGTTTCAGTTGTAATTTAGCACAGATATAGTTTCAGTCCCGGGGACATAGGATAGTTTTTATCCCGAAAAATTGAATAATTCCCGCGGGATGGCGATAGGCGAATTCTGCGCAGACGGAGTCTTAGCCAACCGCTAGGAAATCATGAATTCATTATTTGAATTAATTGTGGTGTAAAGAAATTAACGGTACGATAGATATTAATCCATAATTGAGGAAAAGTCTCTATTTTAGTTTACTTGTTATATTATTTTATTTTTTAATTATCGACATATTTATTCTGAGTCGTCTATTTCAATATAAATTCTTTGACATTTAATTTTAAGTCATGATGTAATTTTATATTGAATGATCAAATAAACATAAACATAATCCTCCTGTTACCAACTCATTTATTTACCAACTCGTTTATCGGTCACGTAGGATTATTGTCTAACTCGCTCGCAATCGCCATCGTGTTTGTAACAGTTCTTGTATGAATGTGACAGCTAGCTGATTCCGATGCCAATTGTCAGCCCATACATGAACTGTCAAAATGAACACGATGGCGATTGCGAGCGACTAATAAGCCTACTGTATTCAGCGTATTTCACCGGAATTACCTCGGTTCTAACCGAAGATCACCTTCAATTCGCACCATTATGAAATGCTGTCTTTCCAAATCGCCTACTGCCACAAAGCTTGGGTCATAAACCACTATTTGGGCCGTCTCCGCAGTGAGATGTCATTGACACCGCGAGTCGTGAATGGCGGTCATGACGGCGCGTCGAACCAACGCCAGATGCGTAGGCGCAGCCGATATTGTTTTCACAAGGTTTTGCAAGTTTTGTCATCTTAGGAGGTGCGAAACGTGTGGTCGTGTGGTAGACCTATCTCTTGTGTTGTGCTACTCATGCTTATGGCCACTGACAATCAGGGTCCTATTGTATAAAGCTAGATACAAGTAACAATTTACAAGCAAAAGTCTCTTTCTGACTTTATGTGTTAGATAGAGACTTCCGCTTGTAAATTGTAATTTGTAGCTTTATAAAATAGGGCCCAGAATAGATTATGGGTCAACAAAGTTTCTAACTTTGTAATTTTGACGTCCACCAGTAATATTTGTTACAAATCGACGTTTCATACTGCTCAGTAGGTACCCAAAATAACTATGTAAATAAATAAAAAACATTTTTAATTCAAATTTCTTTTGCCGACTGTACTTTTTGTTAACTGTTACGTGCATTGCCATTTCCAACATCTCTCTCTCTCTCTTAAGTTCCTGTTGCCCCCACAGTGACTCTTCGTTCAGGTCCGCGTTTAACTTCGCTCCTGGTCTTCGTAATTTTCTTCGCCTCAACCAGAACACATTTCTTGTTAATTCATAAACAAAATATTTCTCATACGGACTAATAAAGTAATAATGTACCTTAGCATCACACTGTTCGTGATTCACGACTCACACCAATTAAAATATCATGTTTGTGAATACTGAGTAAAATTTGTCTATTAACAACACAAGTACGTTAAATTAGGAGCAACAATTATCTAAATAATTGGCAATTTCGTCCTCATCAATTCAAAGTATGATTAAGTTGGAAACTGACATAAATCTAATTCCACTTATGACATCAAACTCTCCCAGCTCAATGTAACTGGAATCCTTGATAAATTTAATCAGAGGGTACACACGAGTGGGTAGCTCAAGCAAATCAAGTTAAATTAATCCAACTAAATGAAGTATTTCATTGTAATCTGGTTATATTTAATTTAGGTTTGTTATTTTAGGAACGTTCGAGTGGAGTGCGCTAAAATCTACACGTAGGATTTATGAAGTACGTAAACAAACCTTTGATGAAATGTCCAGATTTTAGTTACATTTTGTTGTATAATGTGGTAATGGAGTTAGGACAACGTTTTGATAAATGTCACTATGCGATGTTTAACGAATAAGTCAAGAAGAATAAGTTTCTTTATAAATAAAATTTCTTTACATTATCTACTCAATCCATCTCTATAAAATTACAGACCTTTGTATAGACCTTTCAAATCAACAAAATACTCGATTATTGCACTGTCATCGGAGATGTAACCATCTAAACATGTACCAAATTTCAAGTCAATTTGACTATTAAGTCTGTAAAAATTTATTTGTTAGTTACTCACAATGATGTTCTAAAAACGCTTCGATAACAGAAGTCGTAGACTCCTTTCTGCCTTTTAACGTAAGCCAAACTGTCACCTTATCTTAAGGAAGTCCCTAATGATCAACCGGAACATTATTATCTTTAAACGCATTCAAATTAACATATTGCGTGCTCAATTCAGTAAATATTCAGGAACCTTATCGCCATTATAACTCATTAGTCGCGCGAATAGGCACTTAATTTACAGACTGCTTTTTATTGTTTTTAAGACCAAATGCATACACCGATTTTACATTGTTCTTTATCTGAAAAGAGACCTTGATGAAGATTATGAGCTTGCATTAAACTCAAAAGATCGTAATGCGCATTTAGAATGGCTACTTAATCCCAAGTTGCAATTCAAAAAATTACAAAATATGTTTAACCTTCAGGATAAAAACTCACCAATGAGAATTAGAATGTTTTTCAAGTATTTGTTGATATTTTGGCTTGTTTATATTTGGAAAAACACTAGTAAATATTGGAATTTGTCTAAAACGATCGATCATTTCAGTGTCACGTTGCAGATATTGATCGGTATTGAAATTTAACAAAATAGCGTGGGGTCTCAACCTATTGTGTTGTTTGTGTGGTTAACACTATCCGTTTTCAGTTAAATGTAACGTAAAATGCGATTTCCTTCGACATTCCCTCACAATGCTGTCGCCTTCCCTTGGTCAATGTCAACCATTGTCTCTTTTAGGCAAAACTCGGCGAAACCTTGTACCCGTTTCCTTGGAAAAAATTGGGTATGACTAAACGCAAAGTTTCGTTGCTCCAACTTTTTCAACGTAAGTGGTTACAAATTTTCTTTCATTTTTATGGATCGTCGAGTCCAAAAACGTTGTTGGGCAAACTTTGTAATTGCTGATTGTTCAAAATTTGGTCCTTTGCGTAAAATGAAATAACTTTATTTTTATTTTGAATTCTCTGATTTTCCTTCCAGTACCGCAGTTAACCTCGTTTCTGATTCAGTTGTAAACAGGATTAAGTAAACAATTACATTTCTATTCAGACCTACGCAATTGTGTTTCTGGTCCGAAATTGCTGTGAATAAATCTTTGGAATCATCTAAAGTTCAACTAACTTCCTCATTCTCAACTGAGAATAATTATATTCTTAGCTAAGTCAGCTGTTGCTAGTAATTAATCAAAAACTACGGCATTAGCTACAAAACTATTTTTGATTTCAGACTCTTGTTATAGCAATGCTAACCCAAGTAAAGTCGTTGGCTGGATCGAATGTAGATACAATTTAGCTCAATACCGCAAAATGTGAAATAGTGCACTTCTTATTGCCGAAGCTGCTATAATGATAATTGTGGTGACGTCATTTAATTACGTCATGGATCGTTATAATCTTACATTAGGCACCTCATGTAAAGGGAATTAGGCTCGAATTGCCGCCCCGCTGCTCAAAATTCGTGTCGCGTAAATTCATAAAGCAAGTCTTAGCCTGCGGGTGATTACTACGAAATGGGACTCCCGAGTGGAATTCTAAACGCTCGGGGACTCTATTAAATTATGGTATCTTTAGTGCGTTAGCAACAGTGATAATTAATTTTCTCGTTGACATTCGATGGGCGTTTCATGGGATAGCATAGCAGCACCGTTCTAAGGATATCGCTCCAAAGTACATCGATATTTTTTATTTCTTTGGTTTTCACATTTTGAAGAGGTTTCAGACATTCAGACACTCATTGTCTGTTTTTTTATTCACATTTTTTTTGGCATCAACTCAAAATTTGCTCAACATGATTTTTCCAATAACTTCCTCACAACCATTGTCGTACTAACGTCTGTTGAAATTTGCATTGCAAATCAGCTCGTTATGGCGACCATTATCGTTAATAACGTTCACTTGCCATTTTAAAGCTGTTGCTCTTTGACTGTTCATTTCAACGGATCTGCATATGCTTAGTTCTTACAGCCAATGGTTAGAGGCATAATATTCGCTCCCATTATAACTCCTCTTGTGTTAAATTCGTCGCATAATGTTGTATTAGCTAACAAAGAATGTTTATCATCGCTCTAATTTTTGAGAGTATGTGCAATTTGAATCCTTCTTTCTGCTGTCATGGGTATTGTAGAGTATTGTAATTTGATTGCCAAATAAGAGTCGTGAATGGCAGAGTATCCAGGCCGTGACTTGACGTAGTGTGCTCAACATGATGCGATTCTGTTTCAACTCGTCGTTTTGTGGCCCGTTTGTCCTCACTGTTACACATTAGACTGTTGCTGAGTACGTTCTGTGCATCGTGACTTCGTGACACAATTGAAGAGCTCCGCGTTTTAAATGAAATAAAGTACGAAGGTTGTTTAAAAGTTTTAATGGCCGCTTGGCCTTCTCTTAGTTGTTTGGTTTCAAGTACAGTTGCATCGCTAATCATAATGAGATAAAAAAACATATTTGCGAAAGAGCAGTGCAATTTTACTAAAAAATAATTGCTCTCCGTAATTAACTGTAGGTAATGATCTATTTTGTAATTTTGGGGGGAAGCGTGCGTTTGAAGCGGTGGTATTTAGATTTATATTGTAAAGAATACCTAATGACTAGGACCGATTGCGCTTAGCCCTTTATAAGGCTGAGGGAATATTTTTCTACCACACTTTTCGATATTTTGTTAAGAAACCAGTTGAACGATCTGTATTATTTCTATAGCAACAGTATTACCTCTATATGCTTATGCCTTATTTACGGTAGAAAAAAATGAAGACGCTCGGAAAGCAAGTAAACTTCTTTTGATTAATCTAATTCGAAAATCGAAAATTACTTACAATTGTTTCACTAAGACTAATACCCACTTCGCTAAAATAAGGATTAGTAAACTCAGAATACTTACTTACTCTAAAGGCTCAGAAAGATTACTAATTTGCAAATTTTTTAGTTCAATCTGCGCATGCGGCTGTACACAGGATGAATCACTGAGCACGGAACCGGGCGGTTGGATCTGACTCATACTATTATTTCCGAGAGGATGATGATCGCGAACTGATTGGATTTGTCAATATTATCAACCTACATTATCAACTTAATAATGCTGATATCGGTGTTATTAGTTTTCTGCTATAATAGAATCGAGAAGATTATAAGCTTTCATTTGTTATAAACATCATTAACAACTATGTTAATAAAAACGTGCTACATTCGTTTTCGTAAAGGTGAGGCTAGACGAGCTTAATTTTTGATAAGTGATTTGCGTAATTTCGGTCGCGTAATTTTTGCTGCATTCAAAATTTGAACACATTTTACGTCGCCGTGTAAAAGATACAGGAGGAACCGAATGTAGGTAGCAGAAATTATGCGACCGAATTTACGCGACTCACATTTAACTCCAAAATGACCTATCTACCTACCTAACCTCCTACTTTTTTATACGACAAGGAAGGCAAACGAGCTAGTGCGTCACCTCATAGTAAGTGAGCACCACCAGCCACGGACACCCGCAGCACTAGAGGATTGCAGATGCGTTGCCGCCTAGAGGGCTACAATAGAATACCTCATATGCCAGTAATTTCACCGACTACCTTCTTCTCCACGCCAGAACATCAGCGCAATCATGACAGGACTAGCTGCTGAAACTTTTGTAACTTTGCCCGACCGGGACCTCGAGTTTTGTCACATTGCTCGCATGACGGCTCCGCTTGGTTTGCTCTAAGTTTGTAATATAAAGCTTGTCATATGTCATAATCAACACACGAGAACAATACGTCTCTTCTCGTCACGCACGATGCGTCTCGTAATGGAGTCACGCACTGTCGAGCCGTGACGACGCCGCGACTTGGCGGAAGCCCTGCAAAAAGGCTTAAGATGCGTCTTACGACTAATTTTGTAGTAACCAGTCCCAACCTAGATAAATGTTTGTCCGAATATCAAAACTCCGATATCGAAATTCTTTTTTTGAAGTGAAAACTTTAGCGGCGCTGAGCGCTTTTTGGGATGGCTAAAAAATGTTAAACTCGCGTGAGGCGTAAGACGGAGGGTGAGTTTAAGTACCAGAATATCAGGATCCTCTAAGAGCTTTATCAACGTATCTGCTTTTGGCCTAGTGGTATAAGGTGTGGAATAACAGTGCGTTCTCTCAGGTGACCAGTTCAAATCTCGTGTAGAAAAAGTTTTTTTCTTTTTGCACGAGTGTGCGTGTGTAGTTTTCACTTCTGCCGGCACTCCCGGACTGCTACCCGGTGTTTTCTTGCTTTCCAAGTTATTATTTGTCTGGTTCCTTAACTATTATTTTCCATGCCAAAATTAGGGTAAATGAGGTCCGTAACATATTTTGTACTAAGAAGTTAACGTCTATCAGAATAAATAAGGAGGATGAGAGCTAAAATTCTGCACGGTATAAAGAAGAGGAAGAAAAAAGTTTATTCGTGGCAATCACAACACATCAAATAAAAAAAAACACATAAAACAGCAGATAAATAAATAAATTGTCACAAAATGGTCCCAACTCAGCATTTGCTGGCCTTGCAGCCAGCGCTGGTCTTGCGTTGGGATCATAGGGTAAACACAGCATAAACACAGTAACATAGCATAAACACAGTAACTTATCTGTCCTACCCGTCCGTAACGTATGTATGTATAGTTAGATTGTAGAGTTCTTTCTACTGAAGGGCAGTATCTATCGTGACATCGTTGGGTTGAAAGGTTGCAGCAATCATTCGGTCACGGTCGTCGGACCTTTTTTACATGCGATTGGAGCCATTAAATGTGATTGGTAATGCTTTTTGTTTTACGTTCAAGTAGATTCCATGCAGAACAGAGGCTATTCTGTTAAAGGTAAAGCATGAGGATGGAATGAGAAAGCTGGAGGAAAGTGGTGTTGCTGTAAACATTTCAATTTGAAATGTTATTCTTAATATGGTTCTATCATTTGACCTCCAAACGTTTGACAAATGTATAGTTGGCCAACCAATTCATTTGACAACCCTTTATTTTCTGCTAACATATTAACTTTAAATGAACACAAAATATTTACCTTGCTACTCCGCTAGTTACGGAGCTTAAGTAGCGGAGTAACAAGGTAAATATTTTGTGTTCATTGAAATGGACCTCCGCAAAGTAACGCCTGATTCAATAAAATATATTAACTTTATGAAAATTCTTAAACCTAAGCTAACTTAATGTAAGCCAAGCATAAATGTTTACGATAAAAAAAAGGGTTTAGCAAATATTACTTAAAAGGTTGTTAAATGAATTTATTGTGAAACGTTTGTCGCTGAAATGATCGAACACCTCTTAATTAATGATTAAGGTCTGAACACACCGCACCGCCGCGTATACGCAGTGACGTGTCGTAGGCGTCACGTTTTCTCACCGTTTCTTCATACATTTTGTTGCGATTCCGTAACGTCACCGTTTTTTAAGCGGCGGTGTGGTCGCACCTTTATTCGTGACACTAGATTTAGTTGTTAAACGACTTAAGCTGAGCCCTGTTTGACTAGCTTCGTTCGAACTCGTAAATCTTCGGCAAAGTTCGGGTATCGTGTCGCTTTGCACTTCGCTGCCTCCACTTGGCGCATACATAGTTGAATGTTCCATACGCACGCGATACCAGGTGTTCTGACAAGACGCTCCGTGAGGCGAAAATGCTAACGCGTGATTAAATATTGAACAAAAGGGAATATTCTAGACATCACGTGACTGTTCGTGACTGCCTTTCGCAGTTCCTTTACCGAATTTCCTTTTAGCGAAAAGAAAAGAACATCTGCCTGGAGAGAGATCTCTCTATTATGGCAGCCCCCCAAAGTATGAAAAATGGCTCTGTTGAAAATGGAACAACAGGGAATTTAAAAAAAAAACAAGTTGATAAGCAGCTCGATTCACGTGAAATTAGTACAGGGGCCTTACCATGACGTCTTAATTCCGACTCAGTTCAGTAGGCTTACAGTTCATTTATGGGCTGACAATTGGCATCAGAATAAGCTAGGTGTCACATTCATACATTAACTGTCAAAATGAACACGATGGCGATTGCGATTGCGAGCGAGTTAGACAATAAACCTACAGGTTTCAGCTGTCATTTTTAGTATGGATCTGACAGCGAGCGAACCTAAACTGAATCGCATTAAGACGTCATGGTCTCATGGTTACCCCCAGCCCATGAGCTCTTAGAATGCCATTCGGGTTTGTATTGCTGTCCCACTCACTCTTTTTTTACGTGGATTAGATACATGTTTGCGTTACTTTGCTGCTCGGTAATTTTTCAAAAATCAATTGCAGGCTTTCAATTACGTATAACTTAAAAAGTCCCGTAGATTAGTGGTTAACTGATTAGGCTTACGCTACTAAACCCTATGCCTGGTTTAATTCTTTGCTCGTATTGGATTTACACGCTATACGGAATATCGTTTTTAACCAATTGAGTCCTCAATCGCCTCGTTTACATCCATAAAATTTATGCTTTGGAAACGATCCATATTCAAGCAATGACAACTGCACCCAGCGATTGTGTTTGTGCTGTCATGCGTGGATCGGGTGCATTGAACGAGATTTAACTGCCCTGATATATGTGCAAAACGGGTGAACAATGCTCTTTGTGTCTTTGAATAGATGAAAATTGTGGAGCATTTTCATATGCAACTTCTACAGGACGCTTGGGTGATTTCTGATTTACCAAAGCTTTCTCCATCTCCATAAATTAAGGATGGAGCCAGGCGAGCGTAAAGTTTCTTGAGTTTTGAGTCGCGTAAATCCGGTCGCGTTTTTTTTTATGTGAATAGGAAGGCAAACGAGCAAGTGGGTCACCTGATGGTAAGCGATCACCACTGCCCATAGACACCCGCAACCCCGGAGGGATTGCAGATGCGTTGCCAACCTAGAGGACTTAGATGAAATGCCTCTTGTGCCCGTAATTTCCCCGGCTGTCTTACTCTCCACACCGGAACACAGCAGTGCAAGCACTGCTGTTTAGCGGCAGAATTAGCGAGTAAGATGGTGGTAGCGATCCGGACGGACCTTGCACAAGGCCCTACCACCCGCAAATTTCTACTACTTTCGGTTTTATACAAAACTATTTCGTTCACACGGCGGCGCAAAATGAGTTGGATTTTTGTATGCAATGCACAAAAATTACGCTCGTTTAGCCCCACCCTATAGGCCCTTACGCTAGCGATTTGTCCGGCGATTTCTCAGCGATTTGCTAGCCACGTGCACGTCGCGATCTCGACTCGACAAACCGCTAGTCTGTAAGGGCCCTAAGAATATTAATCAAAGAGTGACTGTTTGTTATGATTGGGATTATTTGGGATCAACAGATCCTTTTCCGAATGTCAAGCCTACGTCTCAATGTAATTCTTCCGTTCTTCTTTCTTGATGATTTTGTCAAAAGCTTCCGTAACATCTAATATTGATAACATAATTAGATCAGCGGACGTCAATATAAAAAGCACTCTTCCTGTCTAGGCCTATTAACCTCAATTTCGATTTATTTATTTACATCCCCAATTCGGCTTCTCTTTGTTTGTAAAGGTAAATTTATTATTAATAAGGAAGGATAAGAAAAAAACGAAACAAATTATACTGTAACTTAATAAAAAAAAGAATTAAAAACAAAACTAAACTTAAAAGAAAACAATAAAAAAGGAGGGGCCCGCAAGTACCGCAGATGCTGGCAGCATTCCCCTTTGAACAGCGACACTAATGTGTTATCCAAGGAAGCTACTAGCTCTGCGGTCACCCGTAGCGTCTATTAGCCTCTTCGAAATATCTTATCTCGGCTCCTTAATCTGTTAGTAGAAATAAATTCACGCTTCCATATTTATGGCTCTATTACGAAAATGAAAACATTAGTTGCAGTATTACTTACTGTAGACCAAAGCAGGGGAGATACTCCGAAATTCGTTTTTCGAAGTTCGTATCTTACCGTCCCTCTCATTCTCAAATTAATGACTGTTAGTGTGAGCGAAATGGCACGAACCGAAGTCCGATCCGAAAATTGAATTAGGTATGTAGTGTAAGACCAGATCGAATCGCCGGGCGATGATAGCCGACTTTGCAATCGATTTGACTCAAGGCCATACTAACAAAGCTTTTTGAAACTAGACGTTTAATGTGAGCGTTAAATTGTGCATGGGATTTATGCCAGTGGCTTCGCTTTGCTGTGGAAGCATAAAACATGAGCTAGTGCCCATCCCGTGAGAATTCTGGAAAACCTCTTTACATCTGTATTTCCGAGACCAGCGTGGAAGATGATAATGGAAGATAAATATAATGATGGTTGTTGGATGGAAGTATCGGAAAAAGTCAAGCTGCCTAGGATACAAATTTTAATCCTTCGGGGACGCAGTCGCGGGGAATAGCAATAGTATAGAAGATTGCTGTTTTAAAACACTTTGCCTTTGTTCCATCGTTCAATTAAGACTATTTGGATCTAGTGAAAGCTCAAACACTGATCATAATTAGTTCGCCTTTTCATCCCAAATAAAAGACCCACAGAATCGAGATAAGTGGCCTAACAAAAGGCCCTCCTCAAGAGACCTCTTGATATGTTCATTGTTGCTCGGCCATTAGAAAACTCCGGAAAACCATTAGAAGGCTCGGAGTGGAGAATTTCGGTCCAACGCGTTCAGTGGTTCGGAAACATTGCGCAAAAGTGATAAAAATAAAGTCTCAAGGATGAAAATAAGTCGTGGCGATAGTGTACCTACTCCGTTGGGAATCGAGATTTTTTTGCTGAACCTTTTAGTAGCAGAAATATTCTTGTCATCTTATACCTAAATGGTTCTCGCGTACGATGTTACACAATAGCCATTGAATATCTCAATATCTTGACACTTTTCTTGATTGAAAATCTCAACTGAAAAAGTCCAGTTTTCGTTTTTTTCTAACGTTTTTTTTTGAAGTGAGAACTTCTTTAGCGGCCTGGTAAAAAATGTTAAACTCGCGTCAGACGTAAGACGGTGAGAGAGTTTAAGTACCAGTATTTTGAAATACGAATGAAGCTAGAGTCGTTAAACGTTCTACAGTTTATCTTAAAAGTGTTACGGAATATTTCAGCAGTTAGTTGGTTAGTTTGACTAAAAAGCAATGTAATTGTTTTTCAGGTTTTTTGAGTCATACTCGTAGTTGACGTATTTTCCCATACATTGATCGATGTTCAAAGTAAACCGCTTCGAGGGCGGGACTAAATGAATCTAAAATTTAAATGAAATATTTTTATAGGGCTGATCACCTGCTAAATATAATTTTCTAATGTAAAATTATACTTTAAAGCAAGTGAGAAAAAAATTGAATGAATCTATCATCCAAGTCATATTCCAACCAGCATTCTGGAGGCTTATTACTTAACTCGCAATCGCCATCGTGTTCATTTTGACAGTTCTTGTATGAATGTGACAGCTAGCTGATTCCAATACCAATTGTCAGCCTATACATGAACTGTCAAAATGAAGACGATGGTGATTGCGAGCGAGTTAGACAATTATTAGCCTACAGCATTCTGGTGCGAGTAAAACTGGCCAGCTTCATAAAGACTTTATTACTATTAAGTTACGTCGAATTATTCAGATCATTCTTCTCGCTGACACATCAATCATTCTCTAAGCCTCAAAGTCATTCACTGGAATGGAACAGATCTCATTCCACCCACTCACATCACCTTGGAAGATAGGACGCCCCAGTTCTCAGCTTGCTCGCGCCAATCAGCATAATACTGCTGATATGTGACACTACAGTCAGTAAGGGTTATGTAAAACTCCTTCTCCTAACTAACTCCTTTTCCAGGTATTTTAAAGCTAGAGTTGCACTTTCCATCGGTGACTTGGGTCAATCGCCTAGTTGGTTTAATTTTTTTTTTTTAAACAAAGTTTCCTAATATTTCAGGCCGTTTTTTTCTTCACAACTGGCCAGTTACTTTTTTCTAACCAGAGTTTTCGTGGAAAGACAATGAAAACCGCGCTTCACTGCTGGTATGCTGGCAGCTTATAAAATTTGAAATTAGAATTAACAGTGGCCAGTTATAAAAATGCTGACTAATTTAGAAAAAAATATCAATCCAAAATTAGTTAATGCTAAGGCATTTAGCGTATACACTAGCGTATTCATTCTTGATGAGTGCGAGGGAGAGGTTAACGTAATGGCAATGAATGAAGTGACCGTGCCTCAGCCGCTTTTATTGATTTGATGGTCGTATATAAAGTTGCAGCGCGGCTAAAATATGACTTTCTGCTATATGCTGTCATAAATTAAAAATTACGTCTCAGTATATAGGTTAATTCAACCCCCGACGCAAAAATAGGGGTGTTATGAGTTTAACGTCGATCTCTCTCTGTGTGTGTGTGTTTCTTATCTTACTAATATTATAATGGCGAAATATTGTAAGTTTGGATGTTTGTTGCTCCTTCGTGGCAAAACGGCTAAAACGATTTTATTGAAATTTGGTACAAAGATAGTTAACAGTCCCGGAAAGGGCATAGGATACTTTTTATCCCGGAAAGTAGCATAGTTCCCGCGGGAAGCAATAGGCGAATTCATCGCAGACGGAGTCGCGGGCAACAGCTAAGTTTGTTCATAATAAACACAACGTAACATAACCCTGCTTTGGTTTTGCCAAAGTCAGATAAAAAAGTAGTAGTAATAATAATAATAAAGCCTCATTTAATTCCTTGAAAAATAAATAATTACATTTCATTTAATAAATCTGCAATTCGATTACATTGCATGCATCATCACTACATAGTATAAAACAAAGTCGCTTTCTCTCCTATGTCCCTATGTCCCTATATCAATATGTATGCTTAAATCTTTAAAACTACGCAACGGATTTTGATGCGGTTTTTTTAATAGATAGAGTGAGTCAAGAGGAAGGTTTATATGTATAATACATGCATAATATACCGTGCGAAGTCGGGGCGGGTCGCTAGTTATTTATACAAGTATCTAGTTTATTTTTACATCACATACTATAAGTAAATTCATGACTTGTTTTTTTTTATATAATTTTTTTCATGCTTATTTAAGGTGCGACCACACCGCCGCTTAAAAAACGGTGATGTTACGGAATCGCAACAAAATGTATGAAGAAACGGTGAGAAAACGTGACGCATACGACACACGTCACTGCGTATACGCGGCGGTGTGGTCGCACCATTATACTTAAAATAAATGGTTTTGCCGTAGTCAGATAAAAAAAGGGTAGTAAGTAAGTAAACTAATTTTGCAGGAGGTATACGTAAATAGTAGTCAATTGTTGTCGGCCAACCTTGACCTACTTTTGAAAGGACATTCATAGTATTGGACCCCCCCATAGATCCGGGAATAGACAACGAGAGAATTTGATCACGGCGCTCGAGTTGCCACAAACAGCGTTACAAGATTTTAAATATTGGTTTTTCTGTGGAATTGTCCTCGATTCTGTCCTGTTACTTTTAATGAAACACATATCTTGTGTTTCTGTGATTATTTGGTTTAACTCGCTGTCCTTAGTTTAGTTTATTATTCGTTATGAAAAAATACGTTAGTTTACATAAAATGGCAAGCGAAAACAATTTATGTTGAAGTCGTCAGAAAATTAATAAAAATAGCACTAAATGTCACAAAAATAAATAATAAAAATACCTGTTAAATTTCACAAAATCAACTTCGTAAATACAATAACCATGTCTGTTTTATGTTTCATTTTTGTACAATTGTGTGTATGTTCTATTTGTGTCTTTCGAAAATCTCATTTTTTATTATTCGGTACCTACCGATTATGAGAGATATGACCCTTGTGGTCGATGGAGTCATTCTATTACGAATGTTGAAAACTTTTCGCCTCAAGGTTTGTTCAAAACAACTGAATTCTGTTTGTTCTAACATTAATGTATAATTTGTTTGTTCAGATGTTCTCGAAAGTACATTGAACAAACGAAAAACGATTGTGTTCAAACGTAGCTGGCTATTTTCACGAATGATTTCAGTAATAATATTTGCGGTTGTAAAATGTTGAAAGAACGATGTGAATAATTTACTTACCAATAAAATTGAAGAGAATGGTGAACTGGAAATGGTAGGCAAGAGCAATGAATAACTCTCCCGTTTATTTGGTTCAGACAGAAGTATTTACTAGACTGAAGAAGATTTCAAAGAAAGTGATAAATGTGTTTCTAATACTATACAGATTTATGGCCAAACTACGGACGTTAGTTACGAAGAAAAATAAAATAACGAGACATTATTAAAAGTTTGGTGCTTTAGACTTATGATGATTTTCAAAGTGAAACAAAATTAACTTTGGTTCTTATGGGAAAATGTGTGCTCTTTTTGTTATACCTTATTAAACTTCTAGGTTCGTTCATTTTGCTTTTATTGGGAAATTCCCGAGCCGCCTTATGAAGAGTATTCGCATAACTTTAGGGACCACAGAATCTCACTAATTTAATCAAACTAAAGTTTCCAGATAATTGTACTAGTTCATTTTCTTACTTTTTTTTTATGCGAATAGGAAGGCAAACGAGCAAGTGGGTCACCTGATGGTAAGCGATCACCACTGCCCATAGACACCCGCAACCCCGGAGGGATTCAGATGCGTTGCCAACCTAGAGGGCTAAGATGAAATGCCTCTTGTGCCCGTAATTTCCCTGGCTGTCTTACTCTCCACACCGGAACACAGCAGTGCAAGCACTACAATTTTTTGTAGCATAAAAATTGCTACTAATTGTATTTCGGAGCAAAAAAAAAAAAAAGAACGAACCAGCTGCTTCTTTTCCCGCGCAGATGGTAAAAAACCGATGGAATTGGCGAAAATCTTAGAAATCATGTTCCCATGACTATTTTGATTCTCCTTTCCATCTATACGCCCACAGTCAAAATCATGCCAGTGACATTCGGACTGATGATGACAGGTGGAAGCCTTCATCATCTCCAGCCTATATACGTCCCACTGGCTGGGCACAGGCCTCTCAGAATCTAGGGCTTGGGCTATAGTTCCCACGCGGGCCCAGTGCGGATTGGGAACTTCACACACACCATTGAATTGCTTCGCAGATGTGTGCAGGTTCCCTCCCGATGTTTTCCTTCGCCGAAAAGCTAATGGTAAATTTCAAATGTAATAACAAACATCCAAAAAACTCAGAGGCGAGAGCCCGGGCTCGACCCCACGTCTGTGCTTGAGAGACCACCGGTCAAACCACTGGGTTAACATTGCTTTTTTTAGGTGGAAGTACGAAACCTATAAAGAATAAGTGTCGTGTATGAAATTCCAATTTTTCTGAATATTGCCCACTCATGTAGTATTTGTAATCTGGTTTCATCACGTCGCGGAGTGGATTGATGTCATCGCGTCTATTTCACACGTGTGATGGATGGAAATATGTAATAAAACGTTTTAGTAGCGTTTGGCTCCATTTTTTCGTATGTCATGCGTGTTACGCGTTTGTTATATCGAGGAATTTGATTCGTTCCATTTACCGTAATGATATAAAATAAATAAGGTTACTTAGTATGTGTGAGGAAATACTGCTAAATATAATTACGTAATTATAAGGAGACTGTCAAAGTTTGTGGCTGAGTGTATAATTTTGGGCTGTCTGACGGTCTGTCTGTTTATCTGTCTGTCTGTCTGTTACGCTTTCACGCCTAAACCACTGAACCGATTTTAATGAAATTTGGTACAGAGATAGTTCCAGTCCCGGGAAAGGACATAGGATAGCTTATATCCCGAAAAATTGCATAGTTCCCGCGGTATATAGAGATTAGGCAATTCTTCGCTGACGAAGTCGCGGCAACCACTAGTGAAATATAAAAAAACATCATAAAAATTTCGTTATATGTCACCATAAACAATGTTAGTCACATTACTGATTTTAATATCACTCAGCCGGCACGCGTGTTAAAATGAACCTCATAGTCAACTCGTACTCGTAGGTATAGTAATTACCACTAATTACTGGCCAAGGTGTTAATGACTCGTCTTTGCGTTCTAGAGTTCCGTACGAGTACCTCATAATTGACCACACATTGGATTTTATTATTTACTAGCTGTTGCCCGCGCGCGACTCCGTCTGCGATGAATTCGCTTATCGCTATCCCTCGGGAATTATGCGATATTCCGGGATAAAAACTATCCTATGTCCTTTCCCCGGAACCTTGATCATTCTGTATACCAAAAAGTTTAAAATTTGTTAATATAAGCCCCTGTCTCTCCTAATATCACTACATAGTATAAAACAAAGTCGCTTTCCGCTGTCTATCTGTCTGTCTGTTTGTCCGTATGTCTGCTTAAATCTTTAAAACTAACGTAACAGATTTTGATACGGTTTTTTTAACAGATGGAGTGATTCAAGAGGAAGGTTTATACGTATAAGTCTACGCAGACGAAGTCGCAGGCAGATGCCAGTTACTTATAGGTACGGAATCTTCGACGTGCGATAACAGGTAGCACTTGGCTGCTTTTTAATTTCACGTGTGCGTGACTGCGGGTATTAATCACGATTATATTTATACCTGTTCATTCTGATGTTGTATTAGAACTCTGTTGGTTTTAACGCGTTCGGATTTCAATGTTTATTTACGGTCTAATAATATTATGTACTCGTATGGATTAAGTAGATAAATATAGGCGACTACCGTCAGGTTTTAAGAAGCAGCCTTTAGCATGATTGTGGGTGTATAGGCGGAAAGGGGAATCAAAATAGTGTTGGGTTAAGCCGCACCGCCTCGCTCGCTCAATAATAGGGTTTCAGTTTTTACCCTTTGAGTACAGAACCCTAAAAATTATTAACAGTACATTATTATCCATGAAAATTGTCAGCTTGTGGCTAAATCGCCAAGAAATCTGGTGCATTATGCGCTATTCAAACGAAAACCTATTAATGCATTTATTAACGAAACTTTCCTTTTTGATCTGCTGTTAACCGCGGTCATGTTACCATCGACATAATCCTAGTGCCGTTTTTCTAACAAAATTTAAAAATTAATGATTTCACTGCGCCAAAAATAGCTATGTATATATACTTGCTCTAAGCATAGCACAAGTCCTTGTGGTATTTGCCAAGATATCTCAGCATTACGGATTGTCAAACAACTTTTATGTTCTTCGACATAAACTTAAGTCAAATACATAGAACTAACACTAAACTGAATTCATCGCCTCGTAAACATTTAAACCTCTGCCTCCTCAAAGCTATAAATATTGACACAGCGTCGCTATTAACCTTCATTTGAAGGCATTGGCTTATTTGCATGTTGATGTTGACCCAAAGACGACCGCCATGTTAAGGATTTGAGCAAACGCGGTTAAAGTGTGCCTTTTGTATTTAGAAAAAGTAAAAATTTACGGGAAAATATTTTGATCTAGCTAACGTTATACTTCATTTAATTTAGGATGAGAAACCACAAAAACACTATATTGCGGCTCGTGAACTATAATCTCTTTACGATTTGTACTAGAGTAACAATTGACGCCACGCAAATAAAGTGGCATTAAAACAATTTTCTCCAACCTGCTCGGAAATGTGCGTCTTACTGTCAAAAACAGCTTCCAGGAAAGTCTCCGTTACTGGCGCAACATTAGAAAAAAAAAACATAGCTGTAGCGGCCGGGAAATAGCGAAAGCGGCCGGGAAATTTTCATTACTGTACAACAATTTAACTTTTTAATATTTTATGACTAAGATCATTCACCACAAACAGCCAAATGCTCGTACAATCATATGGAACCAGTGCGTTTAAAAGTGTCTTAAATAGTTTTTTTTTTTTTTACCTTAAGTTCAGAATCTGTGGTGGTGTCTGATTTTTTTAATCCAATGTATTGTAATTTAAAATAGCTTTATAACATTTAAATTTGCACTTTTAGTTGATTTATTACAATTTTATAGTAAACAGAAATATACTTTAGAATGAAATGGCGTTATCAGAAGAAAAATGTGAAATTACAGTGTAGCTGCGTACTTTTGCGGGAGTAGAACATTGCGACAATTTTGTTCAATTGCATGCAAGTCAGTGGAATATTTTATCATTTTATTTTATTTCCTCGCATTATTAGAGAAAAGCACTATACATGCCTCGGCGGAAACGGCAATTCGTGGATTCGTATTTATTAACGGACTCCGCTACGCGTCGTCCGTCAAACTATATACTCATCCACGAATTGCAATTTCCCGGCCTCGGCAGTAATGTACTATTTATTTTGCGGCTGCCAAACTATTGCACTGTACTGTTTGCTAGGTAAGAAATAATTGACCAGCCGCAATATAATGTTATTGTGGTTTCTCATTCTAAATTAAATGAAGTATAGCGACTTCAGAAAAGATTGTAGGTACTTCGGTCTTTGAAAAGAGAGAATTGGCGTCACGTAAGTTAGAGCGAGACAACGCTCTACGAAACCGAAGTTAGACTTAGTTTATGGCCGGATAGTGTAATTCTATAATAGTAAAAATAAATAATGAATATCGTGGGAAATTTGACACACCTTGACCTAGTTCCAAACTAAGCAAAATAAATATATATATATATATATATATTTTTTATGCGAATAGGAAGGCAAACGAGCAAGTGGGTCACCTGATGGCAAGCGATCACCACTGCCCACAGACACCCGCAACCTCGGAGGGATTCAGATGCGTTGCCAACCTAGAGGGCTAAGATGAAATGCCTCTTGTGCCCGTAATTTCCCCGGCTGTCTTACTCTCCACACCGGAACACAGCACTGCTGTGTGCAGTGCAAGCACTGCTGCTTAGCGGCAGGATTAGCGAGTAAGATGGTGGTAGCTATCCGGACGGACCTTGCACAAGGCCCTACCACCCGCAAGCACTACCATCTGCAACGACCGGGGTTCGAACCCGGGACCTCAAGCTTCACAGTCAGGTGCTTTAACCACTGGGATATCCGGTCGTCAAACTTCAATAACCGTCTATAGCCTCGCTATTCAATATTTAAACTCAAGCACAAGGGCTCTTAAAATATTGCCAAATTAATTTCGCAAATGGCGTCGTAAAAACTTGTGCCTCCCAATTTGTTTAATAATGCTTCTGAGACGAAGAACTTTAGACGTATTCAGGTTTATTTCTTAATTAACCTGTATAATTAGTTATTAACAAGAACCGAAGAGATTATTCAGAAAGTTTCATTTTGCTCATTAAAGGTTAAACACAGGGTTTAAAACAAGCGTATTTCAGAGCTAGTCTGCGCGCGAAGATAGAGCAAAGTAAATAACTTAGAGTAAAGATTTTCCATTTTATTTAAAGCAGCTGGATTAAAGTAGAACAAAGAATTAACCAATAGAGTGATAATGTCTCTCAAGGCTCCGATTCTGCAACACAGTCGTGATTTAACTTATACCGTATTAGCACCAGTTTTTCGCGATGACATAGTTATTAAAATTTCGAAATGTTCATAAATAAAAGTACCTAATCATGTGTAGATACTTATTTTCGTAAAAATAACTGTGTTTTTCACGCATTGACAAATAATTTGCTGTCGATATCGGTCATAAATATCTGATTGCCCAACTTTGATGTCCTTTTTTTACCTTGGGCCAGCCAATTAGAGGAGCATTTGCCTCTTTTTTTTCAAACAAATGATATCAAATTTTCACTTTATTGATAATTTTTCTAAGAACTGGAATAAAAGTAACAGCTCCAACATTGATTCAAAGTACGACTAAGTTCAACTTAAACGAGAAATATTTTTATTGAATGTCGAAATGTGACCCTCGAATTCAAAGAGCATAATTTCTGACCCCAAAAACGTTACTGGCCATATGTCGTAGGAGGAAACCATGCGTAACTTACCTTTTGCCGCCACGTTCCCAACGTATAGCCGAGTTCGTATACTATCGTGCATTATAATATAACAATCAACTGAGAAGGAAGTAAACCTACCTATAATCATTTTATGATTACTCAACTCGGTTTTCATACTTCTGACATAAAAGCCTCATTATCAACTGCAACACGTAGTGGTACAGTCCAGGGCATAAATATATGTACGTTACCAAGACGTCAAAAACATCTATACACCTTTATACTACAAACAATAAGGTCGGTGATATATTTTTGACACGATGCTGTATCGATATTTATGCCGTCGACTGTACACATAGTAAAAAAAAAACAATTCACCGAACAACGGTTAAATAAATAACGACACTGTCTTCTTCAACCTCGACATTGGCGGAATCATCGACAGTATCGATGGCGCTATTTCTTTTTTAAAAATTGAATTGAATTTGAAAAAACAATTCGACCACTGGAATTGAAGTTCACTTGTAAGATTTGAACCTACCCACTTGCTACCCACACCTACGTATTACCCAAGAAATCTGCAGACGTTAAAACAAACACAATTCGGCTTTTGTTTAAAAATTACATCACGCCTGATTCCCTTTAGCGCCATAATAAAATTAGGGTGCGACCACACCGCCGCTTAAAAAACGGTGACGGTACGGAATCGCAACAAAATGTATGAAGAAACGGTGAGAAAACGTGACGCATACGACACGTCACTGCGTATACGCGGCGGTTTGGTCGCACCCTTACGCCCTTTGCTTATTGACGCCCACAGAAATAGCAATTACATTAAAAAACAAAAAAGCATTCGTTAGGTACTTGGAACGGAAATTTGGCAGGCTGGCACTCGCAGTTTTGTCACTTCACGCTCTATACGTCCCTTACTAGCTAACTGAGTGGGAAAGGGATAAACGTCCAGTGAGAAACGATTTGCCCCCAGTTTTGCGTGGGTTGGTCCGTCAGGGTACCTATCGAACGCACGCAGCGTGGGTGAGGTTGAAGTAGGAAGCTGCGGACGTTGTATAACTTTTCTAATGTTGTGAAGTATGCTATTTGCACAATTTCCGACCCACGCCCGCTTTCGGAGCACTTTTGCACAAAAATAGCATTTGTACTGGCTGTGAAACACAATCAAGGCATTCCGATCGAGAGTGCTCCCACTTACCACCCATGGTCACCAGCAACACAAGATACAAATGCGTTACGAGCCTAGAATTACTAGCCTCATGTACCAGTAATTCTTAGGGCGACTAGTGCCTTCAAAATGTTGTCTTTGTCCTTTTCTTTACGTGTGAGGAGTAAAGAAAATCGCACACTTGCAAATTTTCGGTGTTTTTGTTGTTATTCGTAATGAGAAAGTCTATTGATTTACAAATGCTATGTTGTGTTTAAAGTACATCGGATTCTCTATTTTTTAACATTTAAATATTTTCATAAGTCGTTACCGTTTAGGAGCAGGAGAGAATGCAAGCCAAAAAACACCATTCGGTTGATCTTTATTTAAATACCGAACTTTTGCTGATACCTAAACGACCTACGTTGCAAATGTTGTATAAGGGTTGATAATTCTTTTTTTTTTCTTTTTTTTGTGTCAGCCGTTTAAGAGGAGTAGGCTCTAGGAAGTACCTAATTTACAGCATTTGAAGGCACTAGTCGCCTTAAGTAAATTTTAAGTTAGCGCCCAGACAAATTGAAACCACTCTCACGTTCAAGGTCTTTAAGCAATCGGGTGAATCGAATCAAGTTTCTCCCGTTTACAAAAGCGCGTCAAATTGATCGATTGACAAACAAGAGCCGGAGCCTTACCATGACGTCTTAATGCGATTCAATTACGACTCAGTTCAGGTTTAGCTTTCATTTTTTGGGATTGTTCATTTTTTTTAACCCCCCCTTTTTATATTTTTTTTAGAAAATATGGAGCACTTTAAGAAACTATTTTGAATATTTTGTCATTTCATGGCTTAATTTAATTAATATAATTGCTTAAAAAAATCAGATACGACTTTTCGTAAATTATATACGGCCGGCTGAAATAGGCAATTTTCCCACAATCCTTTGGAAATTAAAAAAAAATAGTTGTCATAACTGTTGTGACTGTCATCTCAATGTCAAATATACTGTTTACCTTTGGTTTACCTACAAGCTTATTGTGTGTTGCGTTAAATCCTGATCATGGTTATAATGAGTTGAAAATTTATGAATGTAGAAGTATGTGGCATTGTGTTTTGGTACCTACTTACATCGAAATGATCCTCGCAACAATATTGTGTACTTATAAACTTTGAAGTATTCAACATTTACTTCGCGACACCACTTTTCTCTTAAATTTTCTCGGATCCGTGCGAACTATTGTTTTGGAGCTGTTTTTAGAGTCATTATTTCAGGTTGGTACGAAGCATTTTCTGTAATTTCCATTATTTCGTTTTAAATCGACCGACAATTTTAAGTTTTCATCAAAACAATATTTACTATACTGACATTGGGTGACACTGATGACTCTAGTTGACATATAAATTTAATAGACAAACTAGATATTTGCCGATTTATTTTTTGGAACTACCAACCGCCGCAGGACGAACAAAGGTGTTTTTTTTTTTTTTGTAAAATATCCGTAATCGTTGAGTATTTTTGAACGCCAGTAAGATAAAACAGTTCGCAAGCCCCATACTTCGAAATGGTTTTCAAATCAGGGTATGTTGTAAAAAAATGAACAATCCCAATAGCACCTACTAAATTCGTCCTCGTTTCAAACAGTTTGTCGTAGACTCACCATACTGTTTTATGTACCAAATTCATCGTTTCGACATACTCTTAATGTTGATTCTTTGAAATTGATTAATCGCAACCTTGACGCTTCGCGCACGGACTATGCTTTGCTTTCTTTGCAAAGAGTCTGCCAAGTCGTGCGGGCACGTACACAGAATAAAGAGGAAACATTGGTACACTGACCAAAGTTGGATTTGTTTTGATGCTAAAATACTGCTGTTTAATGTCTTTATTTCTTAGATGTATTGTGATGTGATTGTCATAAATGAACCTTTTTTCTTTCTTTAAAATAGATTTTTATCGTCCCAATGATCTCATTAACATCGTCATATCAGCCATAGGACGTCCACTGTTGGACATAGGCCTCCCCCATACCTCCAGCTGTATTGTAACCCTGTATTTTGGTATTAACGATGAAACAGTACCCGCTCTATACGCATATTTTACAGTAGGTAGCACGGTACATAAATTTTCGTAGAACAATACAACACCTTTTAATCCTGAATATGAGGGGATGTGCCGACGCCAGACTGTTTCACATCTGCGTAGCAACTTGACGCTCTTTTTAAAATTCTGTAATTTTGACGTAAAATTTTAACTTTAAAAGATCCTACTCATAATTCATAATTCTTTATTCACATAAAATATGGTACAGTAGGTGATAAAATAACAATTCCAGTGCAGAAACATATCAACAATATATATATACTAATCATACTAATATCATAGATGAGAAAGTTTATGATACATATATACATAAAGACTAGGCAGCTACGACCTTTGAGATGTTTATCGCTATACCGCGGAAACTATGCCATTTTCCAGGACACACACACACACACACAAATCATGTCTTTATCCCTTACGGGGTAGACAGGGCCTAAGGTAACAAGACTTAAAGGTACCAGCTATCTCCGTTCCTTTGATCCAAATCTTATGCTTAGAAAGCTAACTGTTCTAAGAACTTTCTATATCTTCCTAATTTATTTTAAACTAGCCGCGTCTATTCAATCTGTTGTGTGGTTTATTTTTAAAGCAATATTTTCAACGGATTATCCGGATTATAGCCGTGGTAGCCTAGTGGTTTGACCTGTGGCCTCTCAAGCAGAGGGTCGTGGGTTCGAATCCCGGGCTCGCACCTCTGAGTTTTTCGGAATTTATGTGCGATATCTCATTTGAAATTTACCATGAGCTTTTCGGTGAAGGAAAACATCGTGAGGAAACCTGCACACAACTGCGAAGCAATTCAATGATGTGTGTGAAGTTCCCAATCCGCACTGGGCCCGCGTGGGAACTATAGCCCAAGCCCTCTCATTCTGAGAGGAGGCCTGTGCCCAGCAGTGGGACGTAAATAGGCTGGAGATGATGATGATGATGATCCGGATTATTTTGGAAAGGAAAAGTTAATCCGTGTGATAGGAAACGATCTTTCCTTAAATTGGCAATGCTCGTAAAAAGGGTAATAAACGTAAACACTTATACAAATTAATTAAACTTGAGTCTTGCTTTCTTAAAAGTACGTGTTGTATCTTAAACGATTTTTATTAGAACTACGGCTTTATTACCCTTACATACAAAGGATGAAAAATTATTTTCTGCCAAGTTTCTTGGCAATGATGGCGCATTCTTCTTGGCAATGATGGTCTTTCCGAATGCGCTGGTAGTTTCAAAAAAAGACATGTAAAAGAGCCCTTGGCGGCCTATTTTCATAATAAACTTTTGATTTTGATTTGATGTTCCTTCAGCATGCTATTTAGTAATTAAATACCGATATTACATTTATTGATTGTTTAATTAGATGTTTTTTTTGTTTTTCAGGTACGTCTCAGAACTCCAATGGTGTGGTGGAACTTCTCTCTTCGCTAAAATCAGTGAATGTCCTGTATTTCAATACAAACAGGATTATTTGTTCGGTTTGGTATGCAAATTAGATCAGATAATCTTTATCTTGTAACGCAATATGTAGTCTGTTTCATTGTTCAAGTTTATCGTCCGATTGTTGTGAATTTGAATTATTAGCCGATATCGCGTCTGCTTAACTAAGCCGAAAATTGCGTGATCAAGGAACTGATTTTTGCGACAATCAAATTTTTCATTCTATGTTGACGACCTCTGCGTCTCTGGTCATTATGCGAGGGATTTCTTTAAACGAATAGCTCGAGGTTAAATATTCTTGTTTAATCTAAAAAGGTCGAGTCAAATAGTATTTTATGCAACAGTTGTATAAGAGGGGTCAAAAAAAGCGAGTGGTGTGGGTTACGATGTGAGCGTAGCGAACATCGTAAGAAAAGACACCACGAGCATTTTTTGACTTATTTATACAACGTTGTATACAATACTTTTTCTACGACTTCATTAAAATTATCATCATCATCGTCATCACATCATCGGCATTTGAAAGGTGTTCAGCGTTGGACCTAGGCCTATGTACTGTTAAATAAAACATAAATAATACCAAACACGGGCTCAGAGCCACCAAATTACTCGAAAACGACACCCATGAACATTTTTGTGTCAAAATGTCATCCGCCATCTTGGATCCAAAAAAATATACAAAATTCGTGCTCAGAGCCACCAAATTACTCGAAAACGACACCCATGAACATTTTTGAGGCAAAGGTGTAAAAATGTCATCCGCCATCTTGAATTCAAAAATTTTGCCATTTTCGTGATAAGATCCACCAAATTACCCGAAAACGACAACCATCAACATTTTCATGTCAAGTGTCAAATTATGTCAGTCAAATTGAAATATTGTACACACTTAAATTGGGCAGTGGTGATCGCTTACCATCAGGTGACCCACTTGCTCTTGTTTGCTTTCTAAATTGCTAACACCGTATTTTGTCCTAAACGCCTGAATGGTTTCTGGCCTTAGTCCTGACGGACAAATTAAAAAAAAACAACTCTACTATAATGTTAGAAAGCTACTGTAATGTGAATATTATAGTAGAGTTGCGGGCCATAGAGCATAGACTAGTCTCCAGTATATTTTGAGTATCATTATATTGGTGTTGGTGACCATTTAACTGTCAAATAAAAGTACTGGAGTTAAATTAAAGTACTGGAGGAAAATTAATTAAAGTCATCCAAACCCGAATAAAATATAATTAATCATACACGCGACACAGACATTCCCTTTTACACGCCTTTCCAAAACGTTGAGTGCTTCTGTTTCTATCGCAAAATCTAAGTGCTACAAGTACAACCTATTAAATTCTAGTAGCTGACCAAAGTGAGCAAAAACACTATTGAAATGCTCATTGTATTCAACCAATGTATCGTAAAACCATTGATTAAATCAGCTCTTAGCTTTCTGGTTCACGTGACACCCGGTATCATGTGCTAAAGCTATACCAAAAACAAGGACTTAAGCGCAAGGCAATAGGAACGACAATAGAAGGAATGGAACGTTAATACGTCGTCGGTTTAGATGTATCCTCATTAAAGGTGAAATCCGGTATCAGGCGGTTTGAGCCGGTTCAAAGGTTAATCCTGGATACCCGCTCTAATGATCCGCTAGGCACACAACTTACGGAAAATCCGGGGTTGATTTGGCGATTTGCTTTCGCCGTGGAGTTAATAAAAACACTCGCATGACATGAAAAGTTTGGGTCTTCGGTTAAGTCCGCTTTTGGATAGGTACTATAGTTAATTACTTTTAACTGACCGATGAAAATTCCCTGTGACTGTGCACCAAACCATTAATTTCAATCGGAAAACGTTATTAAGCTTGTTTCCTCATTCGTTAGAAATTTCCGTTTTGTAGAACTGGCTACTACATTTGGTTGCGATTCCATAGGAAATTCAAAATTCAAAAATTCAAAATTCAAAACTTTATTTTGCAAATAGGCCGCGAAGGGCTCTTTTGCATGTATTTTTTGAAACTACCAGCGCAGCGCTTTCGGAAAGACCACCGTTAGAAACTTGGCAGAAAGTCATTGTAATGATAAAACAAGACTCCATAAGCTAGTTTGTCACTAAAGAGCGGGTTACTTAACTCAATTGCCTACCTCATCACAATTAGTGATTGTTTATTAAGTATTGTTTGCTGTATTCATTCGGACTCGCCGTTTCTCGCGACTATAATCAGCTGAATATACCGTGTGTGCGTCTCCCTTAAGGAACGGGGACATACTTCCTCCACATTTCCTTTGTGAGCTCATCTTTCAGACAGTCAGATCGCAAACTTTACGTCCATATCTCAAAGGAAAGATGGAGCTTGTTTACCGCCGCGGAGCCTCAAAAGCGAAGGCTTTATTTCAGTGTCTGTGATATTACGTACCAAGTTTTAATGAGACGTGACATGTATCTGGGGTCCTTATTTTTACGTCGCGAGTTTTACGTTGACTTCATTTAGGCATAAGAAAATTTGCTTTATATCTTCTTTCAGTGGAGAAACAACATCCGCTGAGGCAAATAATCTCAGCAGACGTTGGCACTTCAGATCCTTTTCATTTCATCAATGAAGGTCAGTGAGTTCCGCGACCAAAGGACCTGTATATTTATTTTGGTTTCGTTTCACTGTAATTAACCAAGCGTAAACAACAACGGCAGGAAAAACTCATCGATGAACGCCACTTATGTAGAGTCGATCTAAATATTTGCGTCCGTCAAAGTTAATGGAATGCATCAACGCTACTAAACTTTGATGGTTAGTCTTCACGTGAATGAGAATGAGAAGCAATCAATTAATGTTGCCTATAGAATATTCAAAACTGTAGCTAAAATAAAATTTTGGAGAATCGGGGATCAGACTTCTCAAAAAAATATCTTGATTTCACGTAATACATAGCAACTAAAGCTCGATACATATGGCAAACAAAATTGACAATGGCCAATAAAAAAAAAAAAAAACGTCGCTTTGTCAAGTACATCCTTCCAGTGTCTCTAATCAAGAATGACTTCAACGTCCTTAACCCAAATTAGAATTTACCTGTAAGGAAAATCAAGCTGGCCACAAATCAAGATGCACAAATTCAGTATGTCCTGAAGACAGCCGCTCAAGGGCACCTCGACCTTTTCGAACAAAGGCCTATTGTGTCAAGTGCCTGTGCCTTTTCGGACATAATAAAAATTGTACACGAACTCTATTCCCATTCGAGACCACTTTTTACTGAAACTAGCCACCCGATAAAATTCGACCTGGCTGGCAACAAAAAAAGAATTGCAAGCTTCGGCACGCCTAAATAAAATCGGATAGGTTTTCTGACTTACGACTTGTTACGCGCGTTGTTTTTCTTTTGGCGAAGAATAAAGGGATGAGCCTTGATAAATATTAAACTTGTTCTTATTTGCTGACAATACAAGTATAGTACATACTTCCAAGATTTTTTTCTTATGGTAAAAATAAAAATAGCGATTGCTAGAAATAGTGCGCTACTAACATTTCGATATCAGTGATAACAATGACTGTACTTTTTTTACATCGAATAACGGAGGCAAACGAGCATGCGGGCCACCTGATGGTAAGCGATCACCGCCACCCATGAGAACCAGCAACCCCAAGAGAATTGACGGTCCGTTGCCGGCCTTTAAGAGAACAGTAGACTCTTTGAAAGGCCCCATGTCACAATTAGTTGGGAACCCTGCTGGCGAAAGCCGACGCCACAACCTCACACTGCAAGGCAAGAAATACTGAAGCCGATTTACTTATTATATTAAAATTACGAAAACTCGGGTCCATTTATAGGCGTTTGGTCTCCGTTAAAGGAAAACCACATACATATAACGTGGTAGTTTCCGCTTGCAGCGTTTGTCACTCAAACGTATTTAATTGCAATTTCCTCTTCAGTTGAAACGTTTTAATTAATTTGCCCTCGGCTCTTGTCCAGTGTTGGCTGTTCAACGTATTTTTCGAGTATTTAGAAACAGCATTTATCAAGGACGGTAAAAGATCAAGTGACCAGTAGGCTTATTGTCTAACTCGCTCGCAATCGCCATCGTGTTCATTGTGACAGTTCTTGTATGAATGTGACAGCTAGCTGATTCCGACGCCAACTGTCAGCCCATACATGAACTGTCAAAATGAACACGATGGTGATCGCGAGCGAGTTAGACAATAAGCCTACTGGTGGCAAGTGAGCTCCACCAGAGAATTGTAGACGTGTTGCGAAAGAATACAATACAATACAATACAATACAATACAAATACTCTTTATTGAACACCGCAAATCAGTACAAAACAATACAGAAACAAAGAACAAAGTATACAATAGGCGGTCTTATTGCTTAATAGCGATCTCTACCAGACAACCAATAAGACAGAGAAATAAATTAACATGTTAGTCTTTGTTATTTGTGTTGTCATTTGCGCTCTAATAAAACAGGAATAAAAATGTATCATGTAGGTGCGTGTAGTGAAATCTCCTTTCACGGAATAATTTTAGGCACATACAAGAAAAACCTCTTTGTTTTGGCAGTAACTGCGTAGTACGTGAAGTGTGAAGTCGTACCGCGCTATTTTCCTGTGTTAAGTAAGCCAGACACCTATGTATTTACGTCCCACTGCTTGGCACAGGCCTCCTCTCATCAGGAGATATGAGCTAGAGACGAGTTAGTAAAAGGTTCGACCATAGAAACAAAAAAAAACACAGGGTAGCACGGGAGTCCGGCAGAAGTGAAAACTACACACACGTACAATCGCGCAAAAAGAAAAAAAAAGAAAAAACACGACATTTGAATTGTGGTCATCTGAGAGAACACACTGTTATTCCACACCTTATACCACTAGGCCAAACGCACATACGTTAAAGCGACGAAATCGACGTAAACTTCAAAAATTGAACGCGACTAGCTTCATTCGTAAGTATTTCAACATTAGCTCTTAGAGGATCCTGATATCCTGGTACTTAAACTCTCCCTCCGTCTTGCGTCTGACGCGAGTTCATCATTAAAGAAGCTTTGACTTCAAAAACTTAGGAATCATGTTATAGGCGATGCGGCTTGCGACCTTAGATTCCCCTTTCCACCTATACGCCCACAATCATGCTAAACGTGGTCTTTAAACAGATATTGTCAACTTAGACTCCGTCTACCCCGTAAGCGATAAATACGTGATGTATGTACTAGCTTCTGCCCGCCACTTCGTCTGCGTAGAATTACACAAACCTTTCTCTTGAATCACTCTATTTATTAAAAAAAATCGCATCAAAATCCATTGCATAGTTTTAAAGATTTATAAGCATACATGGGGACAGACAGACGGCGGAAAGCGACTTTGTTTTATACTATGTAGTGATGTAACTGCCACCAATCCCAAATTTTTTTTAAAAAACTATTTAAAAATCACTACTTACCTAGAGAGTGACAACAAAGTACCTAGGTACTTAGTTTAGTTAGCGGTTAGCGACACACTGAACTGAACCGCTGTAATCTCCAGAGGGTTTTTCAATAGTGGCATAATAACCACAATTCTGTATACTTTTTAATTAATATTAAAAAAAAAAAAAAAATATCATGGGACAAATTACACCAATTGACTCAGTCCCAAACTAAGCAAAGCTTGTACAATGGGTAGGGGAAAGTGGTCACCATTCGTACACATACCTTACCTTTGAAAAATGGCTATAACCCTTTAACATTTTGACATAATAGTTTCGGACTTTTTGTAACAAACTACAATATATTCGTCACACTTTACACTTAGGTGCATAAACTAGCTAAATTTGACAATTAAATAAAAAATAAAAAATGAAATCTAAAAAGTGTACGAATGGTGACCACTTTCCCCTACCAGGCAACGGATAAACATACATATATAATGTAGATAAATACATACTTAAATACAATAGAACATCCATGACTCGGGCACAAACATTCGTATTCATCATACAAATGTCTGCCCCTACCGGGATTCGAACCCGGGACCTCTAGCTTCATAGTCAGGGTCACTAACCACTAGGCTATCCGGTCGTCAAACAAGTAAATAAAAAAAAAAAAAAACATACAATTTTGCTTCACTAATGTTTCACCGTCATATACAAGTATAATGCCAAACTGCACATAGTGTATAAATGAGCCAGTGACAGGACAGCGTTCTTCTTTGAATGACAATGAAAGCCTCTATTGGTAATTTGGTACACAGAGGTCATTAGCTTAAACTAACTGTTTTACTATCGTCACATTTTATTTTCTTCTCTTCTGTATACTATATAAAAGGCAGAGACTGACTGATCGATTTGGGGTCTTACCATGAACTCTTAATGCGATTTCCGACTCAGTTCAGGTTTTAGTCATTTTTAGTATGGATCTGACAGCGTCCAAATCCGTCCAGTCGTTTCAGCGTGAAGAAGGAACAAACATACTCACTCGTTCACATTCTTACATCGTCACAAGCTTTCGGATTTATTTATTTACTACCTGTTGCCAGCGACTTCGTCTGCAAAAAATTCGTTTATCGCTATCCCGCGGGACCTACGCAATTTTCCGGGATAAAAAGTAGCCTATGTGCTATTCCAGACTTTTCTCTATCTATGTGCCGAATTTCATCCAGATCCGTTGGGCCGTTCTGGCGTGATTGAGTAACAAACAAACAAACATCCATCCATCCATCCATCCATACTTTCGCATTTATAATATTAGTTAGATAAAAGCTTTAAGATTGATTGGAATGGACTATACATACATACATAAATCACGTCTTTATCCCTTAGGGTGTAGACACAGCCTAAGGTAACAAGACCTAAAGGCCACGTTTAGCCACAAAAAAAACACCAAATGAAATACACACCACAAATTTTTATTCTGCGCAGAACCTAAGTAAGGTATTTTCATTCTTAACTGTCTTATTTGGTAAACAAAATTCCAACCTCAATGTACATTTTTTTGTAAAGAACAAGGTGTATTATGTTATCAAATAAACCTGAGGCAATATTTTGTACATAATTTTGCTGAAATTTTATCTCCAGTTGCTTTATTTACGATGTGATAGTTAAAAAAATAACAAAAATGAAACGTTTTGAGGTTAGAATTTTGTTTACCAAATAGGACAGTTAAAATGAAAAGACCTTAACTAAAAACAGGTAGCCAATTCCATGCTGGTTTCAAAAGGCACCTGCCGTTACTTAGGTCTACTTAGCTATAGACTATCCGGTTGAACAAGGTTCTGTTTAAAAGCCTGTTTCGTTATAAAGGTTATACTTGAAGCACCATATTTCACCGACGTCGAGTTAGATATTTCCGACACATTTTACCTTTTTTATTTACATTCTGTAGAGAAAATGTTTGGGGACTATTTATTTAGGTGTATTAATACACACATGTTTGGGAACTGTTTATTTATATTATACACACATACATAAATCACGTCTTTATCCCTTACGGGGTAGGCAGAGCCTAGGGTAACAAGACCTAAACGCCGCGTTCGGCGTGGTTCTTGGTGTACCTATAGGTGGAAAAGGGAATCAAAATAGTGTTGGGTTGCTAGCCGCATCGCCTATAACATGATTTCTAAGATTTTCGCCCATTGCCTCGATAACTCGATGACCTTTCTTTGCTCCTAAGAAGTTATTACATGAATAGCATTAACCGAATAAAGTTAAGTTTATTGTTACATATGCGTCAGTTCAATCAAACTCCTTAATTATTAGGAAAGGTACTCCGGAACCAACTTTCTGTTTATAGGGCATTTGCATGCAGGGTGCATATTGGTACATTAATATGCATATTGCATACTTGTACACGACAACGCATTTTAAAACTATGCATATTCATATTTCGGATACATCCTGCGCGGAAGTATAAAATTTACGTCAAGCGAAGTGGAAATTGCCGAGTCGTTAAAGCCGCTTGGAGTAAATAGTAACTAGAGTCGTAATAGACGAGATTACCAGTCGAAGCTACCAATAACTCTACTGTTTTTTCTATTGACGTTAGAAAGTGCTATGTAATTGCTGACGTATTCTAGTTCAGACTCCCGCCTCCCGTCTTCTAACTTTGATTAAGCGCCCGAATTAATCTCGAAACTGTGTAGGTATATTCGGTAATCTAAAGTTGTGAACATTGCCTCCGGTTATTTGATTTCATTGTGGGTTTACTACGGAACAATCTACAGTGTGACGGCTTCGTTACTCAATGAGCACTGAAGTTACGGGAACTGTATTGTGTGTAACGCGGAACTCCCTGCTTGTTTGGCTTTAGAGCAAGTTTTACACTACAAAACACAGCTTCTCTACTTGTGCTTCCTCTATGTGTATGTTCCACCAGCGCGTCACTTTAAAGCTTCAGTAAATTAGTTCCGTCTTCAAGTCATTTTTGTATACCACTGATGAGACTACAACTCAAGTCTAGATCTTCAATATCATCGGAATTCATCTCGTCATCATCCAGATCAACGCAAACAGCCTCTATAATATCAGTAGATACGACCGGATGGCCTAGTGTTTAGAGAACCTGAGTATGAAGCTTGAGGTCCCGGGTTCGATCCCCGCTCGGGGCAGATATTTGTATAAAAAATACGAATGTTTGGTCTCGAGTCTTGGATGTTAAATATGACTGTGTTTAAGTATGTATCCGTTGTCTAGCACCCATATTACAAGCTTTGCTTAGTTTGGAACTAGATCAATTGGTGTTGATGTCCCAAGATATTTATTTAGATATGTGCATAAAATTCTCAATAGCCGAAAGTTGCGACAGACTTCAAACAAGTCTCGATAAAGCGAGTCGATCGGCAATCGCTCATAGCATCTACATTCAGAGCACGTACATTCAGTGCGCTATCGACTCGACAAGCTCTGTTACAATACCTTTAAGTAACTGTAACTGCAGTTTCTCATATTGATAGCTTTTATCGACAATGGCAAATTGTATAACGACCATGAAAGGGCCGTTGGGAATCTAAACGTTGCGATTAGGGTTGGAGAGAATAAATGTCCTTGTATTTTGTCACTTGTGTTGTGAGGGTTAGTTCAAGCCCGAATTTTTTCAGCCCATTATGAAGGATCGTCCTTTTCCTCGTGGTTCGATTCCCGTTATTCCATGGATCCCGATCTCTGACATGTTAAATAAATAAATCTTATGACAATTGACACCAATTGACCTAGTCCCAAACTAAGCAAAGCTTGTAATATGGGTACTAAACAACGGATAAATTAACATACTAATATAGATAAATACTTACCAGTATGTAACTACTTAAATACATATTAAACGTCCAAGACTTCTAGAAAAAACAATAATATTTTCATACAAATATCTACCCCGACCGGACATTGATCCCGGGACCTCTAGCTTTAGGTTCTCTAACCACTAGGCTATCCGGTCCTCAAAATTTTGAGTTAAGTATTAATCGTACTCATTAAAATTAATGAAGCCTCTGCCAACGACATTTTTATGAAAAATCTGCGAGCTCTAAAATCCATGCTCTGTGAGAATGAGAATATTAAAATAACCTTACCATAAAATATGAGCGTCGAGCGTAGCAAACAAATTTCAACAATCAACCCTTTGACAACGGTTGCCTCGGAAGCCAATTGTGGTCGAAGGGCCTTGGTCATATTGTAGAACTATAATTACAATGTACAGCGAATGACGTAAACTGGTTATTTATTGATCATTTCAAGTGTTTCACTAGAGTGAAACAAAAGAAGTTATTGAGAAAGAGCTAAAGCAAATATAACGGAGCAGCAGCATTTATTATTAACTAGCTGTTGCCCGCGACTTCGTCTGCAAAGAATTCGTTGATCGCTATCCCGCGGGAACTACGCAATTTTCCGGGATAAAAAGTAGGTTATGTGCTATTCTAGACTTTTCTCTATCTATGTGCCGAATTTCATCCAGATCCGTTAGGCCGTTCTGGCGTGATTGAGTAACAAACAAACAAACATCCATCCATCCATCCATCCATCCATCCATCCATACTTTCGCATTTATAATATTAGTTAGATAGAGAAATGGGTGAGACTGCCAATAAGTGTCATTAAATACCAGCGCTCGTTCCTTGGGCCGCGGTCCCGCTAATGAGACCGCCTTTGCAAAACTCAACGAATTGTTAATACCTTTTGTTATAGCTGTCATATTTTACTGGAGTTTCAACCCCGGGGGTATCCCTCTGTAGTTTATTTTTGTGTCGAATCGTGGATATTACTCGCGTAAGGGTCTGCTAGGAATTTATATTGGGCTTGAGCCTTGTATGGTTCCGCGCATACCCTTTTTTTATTAGACACGCAGACAGTACGTTCTAGTCTTATTGATCCAACTTCTTGCTTACCTAAAACTTCAAGCACGTCGGTGATGTTATTACTGTAATATTGACAGGCTTATGTGAACATTAACACTAACGCTAAAATAATGGATTAATCAAAACATTATAAACCGTTTAACAAAGTAATTTCCGAAAAGTTTGTTGCCAAAACTACATTATGAACGCAAACATACTAGTAGTTTATGTGACTGTATTATAATGAAGGGCATTAAAACACGAGTCTGGGTTTACGAAACGAAGCGAATAATCGTTACTGATCATATTATAGGGAAGTTTTGATTTGGGTGTAGATAAAAAAAAACTGTGATTTTATATTCTGTTTTAGTTTTAAAGTATGCCTCAAGGTTTCATTTTAGGCTCTGTTCTCTTTATCACATCTTCTATATATATAAAACAAAGACGGGTTTGTTACAACACTTATAACTCGAGATCGGCTGGATCAATTTTCATGGTTTTTGTTTCGTTGGATTTGTCTCCGCCCTGAATAGCAGAATACATTTTAAAAACAATGAAAACTTGACGAATACATAATTATGAAAATGAATCATTTTCCATTTAATTATGTTCCTTTGTTTCGTACCTGTCAAACATTTTGTTTTCCTCCTGTCATCCTGTCAAATACTGTGATGTGATTGAAATTTATGCATGCGTTCAGAAATGTATTTAAAAAGGGTGAATAAACTTTTGTCTGTATTTTTTTAATCAATTAAAAAGGTTGAAAAGTGTATTGAGCAGATTTGAATAGAAGTGGAATAGAAGTTCCTCAAATATTTTAGCGTGCGTTCAGAAATAATGACAAATGGTTAACATTTACACGTGCGTTCATAACTTTATTTTTATTTTCTCTTTCTGTATGTATTATTTATCATAAGAAAATGCTTTTTTTATATCTATCTGTATTTTTATTTTGTATCATTGTATTACGTTCATCAAAGCCTAAATTAGTTCAGCTAAAAGGTAACACGACATTCATTGACTGTTAGGCGGTACGAAGTTCGCCGGGTCAGCTAGTAGGTACTTAAATAAGCGTTGATGAGTTTTTGAATCAAATTTTTTTTTGTCATAAATGGAAAGATCATATATAAGTTTTGTTAGAAAAGTATTTTTAGTTTTTTTTTATTCGCTATAATTAACGAGTTATACCGATTTGAAAATTGATCGTCGAGTACCGCACCGAAAACACACCGACAGTTCCCGAACAAGGCCGAGCCGCGTGTGACGTCACAATGTTAGTTTCCACTCGTAGTTAGTATACAGGTGATACCGTTTTTTGACTTTAATCTACTCTATTCTGTTATTATCCTACTATTATTGTAAAATGCTATTGTTTGTGAAAGCGTATTGGTTTGTGACTCTTTCACGCTAAAACGGCTAAACAGATTTCGATAAAATTTGCCATACACGAACTTTATAATTTATAATCTGGATTTACGTACCGGCTATAGTAGGTGTCATTCACGATGGATGCCATCCACCGTGGTTCTTATTAATTTGTAGTTAAAGGTTAATTTTAATACATCTACGAATCTTTGTGGATGGCACTATCTATACTTCTATCATGCTTCTATCCCAACTTTCCACGGTACCGGGATTTAAAACAATAAAATTAGATGAGAATAGTGATGAGTACACTTTGGTAGTAACTATTTATATGAATAAGTAAATAAGTCGTGGGATATCAGTTCAAAATTCCGTTGATTTTATCCCTGGGGAATTTCATAAGAAAACCCGGAATTTCGAGCACAAAGATGGCGGATGACATTTTGACACTATGACACTAAAAATGTTTATGGGTGTCGTTTTTGAGTAATTTGATGGCTCTCAGCCCGATTTTGGCATATTTTTTTAGATTCAAGATGGCGAATGACATTTTGACACTATTGACACTTTGACACTAAAATATTAATGGGTGTCGTTTTTGAGTAATTTGGTGCTTCTGAGCCTGATTTTGACATACTTTTTTGGATTCAAGATGGCGGATGACATTTTGACACTATGACACTAAAAATGTTTATGGGTGTCATTTTCGAGTAATTTGGTTCTTCTCAGCCCGGTTTTGGCATACCTTTTTGGATCCAAGATGGCGGATGACATTTTGACATTACTGACACAAAAAACACAACAAAGTGTAAAATGTTACTCGAAAACGACCCCCATAAACATTTTTAGTGTCAATAGTGTCAAAATGTCATCTGTCATCTTGGATCCAAAAAATTATGCCAAAATCGGGCTGAGAGCCATAAAATTACTCGAAAACGACCCCCATAAACATTTTTAGTGTCAATAGTGTCAAAATGTCATCCGTCATCTTGGATCCAAAAATATATGCCAAAATCGGGCTCAGAGCCATAAAATTACTCGAAAACGACACCCATAAACATTTTTAGTGTCAAAATGCCATCCGCCATCTTGGATCCAAAAAAGTATGTCAAAATCTGGCTCAGAGCCACAAAATTACTCGAAAATGACACCCATAAACATTTTTAGTGGCATAAGCCATAAGTGTCAAAATGTCATCCGCCATCTTGTATCCAAAAAATTATGCCAACACCGGGCTCAGAGCCACCAAATTACTCGAAAACGACACCCATAAACATTTTTAGTGTCAAAGTGTCAAAATGTCATCCGCCATCTTGAATCCAAAAAAGTATGTCAAAATCAGGCTCAGAAGCACCAAATTACTCAAATACGACACCCATTAATATTTTAGTGTCAAAGTGTCAATAGTGTCAAAATGTCATCCGCCATCTTGAATTTCAAAAATTATGCCAAAATCGGGCTGTTTTACTCTCCTCACCCGGAACACATCAGCGCAAGCATTGCTGCTTGGCGGCAGGATTACTAAGATGCTGGTACAGTCGACGTCAAAGATATCTTTACACTTTAGTGCCTTGTCGCTCCAAGCACTTTGACAACTTCATATGAAACTTCAAACATATAGTTACAACGACAAGGTACTAAAATGTAAAGATATCTTTGACGTTAACCGTACCTAGCGATCCGAACGTACCTACCTAGAACAAGGTTAGGCACCCGCAAAAATTCCCATTGAATATATAATACAATCCCACGGGATTATAAAAAAAACTAGAAATACCTATCAACCACAAAATCTAGCCATTAAAATTTACGTACCTACGGTCGAAGAAACTGAATCACGTAACCTACCTAATAGGTACAATTTAGCAATAATATCTCTGGCAGGGTGTATGTTAAAATTCCACAGTAGTAGGTAAGCGATTCAGTATCTTTCACTGTACTTAGGTACTTTATTGTGAAATCTCAGGTCCAGTAAAATCAATCCAGTTCACATAAATCAGAAACATTATCAGGATTAAGCTTTTATTACCTACCTACACATGACTAAAACAAAAATTTACTTACTATAAGGTGATACGCGTGCTCGTTTGCCACCTTATTTCATAAAAAAAACTTCAGCAGATATTTTTTGTATTAAATATCGGATATTTTTAGTGAAATCAGCCGTTAACCCAGTACCGTCGTGAAATTGCTTTAACATTGTGACGTCACAGCCATGGCGACCAATCATGGCCCGTTCCCGGTCAAGTGGTCATATTTCAAATTTCATCAATTTTGAATTGCTTATAATTAATTTAAAAAAAATATTTTAAGATTTCTTTGAATTAGATATTATATAATATGCTATAAAGTTTTAAAAAACATAAAAAAAAACGATATTTTTTTTAAATTCAAAGACTCAATACGATTGTTTTCAGATCTTGAGTGAAGGCCTTCGCTACGCTTCCATCATGACACTGCACTGGTGGATGCACTGGTTCTGGGTGACGACGCTGCTCACTATACTATGTAAGTTGATCTATTTTACAATCTTATTATAGATAATGCACACACACTCACACAGTTTAGAAAATGAGACGTTTGGATAACACTTGTAGAATCGTATATCCCTAATTTAAGTTATATGCTGATGTATTATGGAACATTGAAGCTTCACACTTGCTGTGGATAAGTTGGAAGATGTTATAATTGATTATTGAGGTAGTACAGAATTTTCAACACCTTTAAACCTGTATAGAAAAGTATCAATAGGTATAATGAAATAAGATAACTACGTTAATTATGCAATTCGTCAAGTTTTACTATAAGAGATGAAGATTTATTAAATAGACTTTCAACACGTTGCATGGAGTATCAACCCTTATTGTAACGTCAGTTGTATTCAAATTCGTCATGAGTATTATGTTTAGCTAATACGAGTATAGCGGTATAATGAATTGAACATAAAATAGCGATTTCTTTGCTCCACCAGCAGAAGCGAACTTAGCATTTTTGATTAAACTCTCCACATGCACTTCACAAATTTAGCTGAACATATTTTATGCCATATGGCAGTTCATCAAGTATTCCGCTCACAGCCATCCTCTCAAAGTTAATCAGAGTCGAGTCGAGAGCGAAGCGGTGAGCTTTTAAAATATTATGGATTCTTCCCAGGCGCCCATTAACCAGAATTTCTGCCTAAAATAAGCATTATATTTTCATAACAGCCCTTTCGAGAACTAACCTAAAGCAACGAACGCAACGAAGCTCGTATTCTCATCTATTCCCGTAATTTGAGGCCCCAAAGCAGAATACCAATCAACTCCATTATCAAGATAAACAAAATGCAATAAATCTCAATAAGATCGAGTTTGATGCTAATAATTCGCGGGAAAAATAACAACGGAATATGAGTGTTTTTTTTCCGGGGTACGCTACATCGAGTCGACCTAATCCGTGATCCGGATTGTTATTTTTCTTTGTTATACGCACGCAACGTGGCAACATTTCCGTTTCAAATGTATAAATCACGATTTCTTTAGATATAGCTGAAATTGCGTTAACAATCAACTGCGGTACAATTGGTCGTAATTAAGTTATTATAATTAATTTTTGCTTATGAATTATGGAGGCAATTTCACATAGTTATGTCAACACCTGTTGGTTGTTCTTTGATGTGTTTTGATTGATGTACCACAAATGAAATACATGTTTTTATAGCTTGCAAGTTTAAATGAGAAATTGCAAGGGCGTAAGGAAAATATGTATCGTAGCACCCACTTCATGTGTTATACTGTCTGCTTAACCCCCATTTGTTAAGGTCTCAAGCTCGCAGAATCTTGCCTCATATATCTTGCTAGGTTCATATGTTTGTATTGGACTGTCTAGATTATTTGTATTTGTTATTTGGGACGTTAAGCTATTGCTAGCTTTATTTGGCTGAGTAAGCAAGGTCATTGCGCTCTTATTGGCAGGTTTTGGCGTTAGGGAGATGCTCAAGTAACGATAATTAAACACAGTTCACTATGACGACGAATTTGTAAAACCTTTGAGAATGAGGAAGACCTGGTAACAATTTCATTTTTGAAGTGACATATTGGTTGCGACTGATTGAATTTCAGTAGGTACCTATAGTCTTTTAATAAAAACGCTTTTTTGCGTTTTTTTTTACTTTTATGTTTACCATGGTTTTTGACACACCTGTGTTAGCGTATACATGGATCATGATGACTGTCATATCAGAAGTCTGGCTGGATAGTATTTATCATCATCATCTCCAGCGTATATACGTCCCACTGCTGGGCACAGGCCTCTCACAATGAGAGAGCTTAGGCTATAGTTCCCACGCGGGCCCGGTGCAGATTGGGAACTTCAAACACACCATTGAATTGCTTTGATTCGCATACCTATGTGTGCAGGTTGACGATGTTTTCCTTCACCGAAAAGCTCATGGTAAATTTTAAAATGAGATATGGATATCGCACATAAATTCCAAAAACTCAGAGGTGCGAGCCCTGGATTCGAACTCACGACCCTCTGCTTGAGAAGCCTTACTACCTACCTATTAGCTCATTACCTTTCCCTTTCTTTTGTTACACGCTCGTTTCGTTTTAACTGTGTACGTAAAACATTAATTAGCTTTAGGAAGTCTTAATTAGTTCTGTTTAAAAGAGAAGCAAACTGTTCAAAGCTTGGTTTTAGCTTTACACCGAGTTTTACTTTAATTTACTTGTTCTAATTAGTTATCGCAGAACAAATATGTTTAGTGATAAAGCCTTAGTGCGTTGTTGTGACTAATCAGTTATCACTGCACCTCTGTTTAAAGGTTTTTCACACTGACTCATTTGTTTAAGCGTTGGGGTAAAATTATTTTATAAGGATTGGCCATGGGTGTGGTGCATACGGGGTGTTTAATTCATAAAGTACCTAAACGAAATAAAAACCTTGAAGCGTTTCCGGCTAAAGCAAATAACATAAAATTACTGTCGATGTCAAACTTTAACACCCCTCTTCTTGTGTATCATATAATAGATCAAAGAATGAATGGGATAACCAATTAGGTTTGTTATAATTTATTAGGGCAAGTGACTGCGAAACAAATGAAGGCAGTTGAATTAAAACGCTTCGGTAATGAATAACCCGATTATAATATGCTCAGTACTCAGAACGGGCAACAGACCACACAGCAGGGTAAAGCCCAAAACAAATAAATGTACGTTCGTGTTAGCTAGACCTAATGAAATGAATATTCAATAGCGCGCCTTCTGTACATTGCCATGAACTTGACCGTAAACTACAGTTGTGTAACGTGTTTTATTACTTTAACTTGACTTGATCATTATCGTATAAGTTGGCCCTTTAACATCGCCGATATCAGTCTATAGTGTCATTTTATCATAAAATTCAAGAGTCCTTTGCAAAGCAACCAAATTATTAAAATCGCTAACTTTTGAGTTAGCAAACTTGTGCCTGTAGAAAATCAAACTGAATAAAATGAAGACGGTGAGTATGAAAATTTTCATTTGTCGCTTGATGCACGAAAGCAGCTCAGGAAACGTTAATTTTACAAACGGGATGAATTCTTCTGTGCTCTCTGCTTATATAAATACATCTTTGCATATGACACTTCTAATTTTCTCTCGCTTTCAGCGTCATGTATTTCTTGAACGTGGAATGTTCATATTTATCCTACCATTTCGTACCTTCGAATATTGAGTGTTTCTTGCGTAAACAAACAATATAAACATATTCATCGAAAGACTTTCATGAAAATTTAACGTAAATACAGAGAAATAAAACCCTTATTCGGGAATAAATGCAGTGCAAACAGACGGCGGGAACCAATTATAGTAACAATCACATCTCCCACGCGTTCCTAGAGTCAATAAAATCAGAACTTTAATAGTGTTTTCCTTTGTAGGTATGTATCATAATCTTGATCACATTTCGTTAAGATCTTATGGGCACTAGAAGAAAATAAAAGCAAGTTAATTCGATACTAAACTCTGGTATTTTCTAGAAACTGCTTTATTTTGATTAAAAGTAGTTAAGATCTAGCCTGAGACTGTTATGTTCTGTCCGACGAATAATGCTGAAATATCTTCGGAGCCCCATGTCACGTACTTTCCCGTAAGTACTAAACGAAACAACTCGCAAAATTTTCTTTTCTTCTGTTCTGAGCTGAAAGTTAAAACTACCTACTGCTCTGCCATGAATGCGCTCAAAAACTTACCAAAAATCGCATAAGGCATTTCTAGCAAAGCATAAAATCTGGAGATATAATATAACACGCACTCCGCACTTCATCCTTTATTCCCGAGCTTTAGCTTATCTTTTGTTATTTCCAAAGCCAACCTTAACTGTCAGCTGTAAGGTTTTTTCATTCTTAACTCTCCTATTTGGTAAACAAAATTCTAACCTCAAAACGTTTCTTCTTTGTTATTTTTTAACTATTTCATCGTAAATTGAACTGGAGATAAAATATCAGCAAAATTATGTACAAAATAATGCCTCAGGTTTATTTGATAACATAATATACATTATTCTTTAGAAAAAATTGTACAAATTGGTTAAAATTTTGTTTACCAAATAGGACAGTTAAAAATGAAAAACCTTAAATGAACTAATAATAATAATAATAAAAGACTAACTAGTAGGTATATCGTGTTGGATGGCTTCGTGACAGCATAATTATCGCATTGCACCTTGTCGCATCATTTAGCGCATTGCTGCTCGCACATCTGTTGATTACAGTTTTTAGCACAGCCGTGTCAACTGCTATTACTAACTAGGTTAGGGTGTGTAGGATAAGAAGTGTTTGCCTGAATTAACAACGGTGGAAAACCAAGAACACAGAGAGCGCCTGGAAATAAAATACGGGGATAGAAGTATACACAAAAATGCAATGTTTATCGTGTGAAAGGGGAATTGCTTTTTGATTTGAAATAAATGGTTTATAACTATTTAAAATAAATTTTCGTTTTTTAATTAAAATCGTCGCAAACAAGTAAGTACGAAGGGTGTATGTAAGTGTGTGTACTTGACTATGTAGCTACAATTTATGAGGATTTTTTTATTGAATGAAGAAATAATCTAATCTAATCTATCAACATAAATGAATTCGCACAGAGCTTCGACCTTTATTTTCTGGAATGCTGAGAAGTGTAATTCCAATTCTATGCCTGTGTCTTGGCTATCTTCATCATCTGGGGTCAATAAATACTGGGGTTAATTACTGGCACCTCTAGGCTGGTAACGCATCTGCAATCCTCTAGTGTTGCGGGTGTCCATGGGTGGTGCTCGCTTACCATCAGGTGACACACTTGCTCGTTTGTCTTCCTTGTCGTATTAAAAATTAAATTATTTACTTGGCAAGCGTTCTTCATCTTAGATCACATCTTCGTTTGCCATCAGTAGGCTTATTGTACTCACTCGCAATCGCCATCGTATTCATTTTGACAGTTCATGTATGGGCTGACAATTGGCATCGGAATCGGCTAGTTGTCACATTCATACAAGAACTGTCAAAATAAACACGATGGCGATTCCTGGCCTACAGATGTGATTGTGATCAAACGGTTGGCTATAGAAAATACTTGATAGTCGAAATTCGACAATCATGTCGAGTCTGCTCGTGACCACGGCCACTGCATCGTGGCCGAAACGTTGAGGTAATTAAAAACATTTTTTTTTACGCGATAAGTCCCGAAAGTAATACTTTAAATAAATAAATGTCGAATTACATTGTAAATTTATATACATATAAATTTACAATGTAAGCTGGCGGCACGTAAGTCTAACGTGGAGTACGCCCGCCCACGTCCCCTGCTCACTCCCGCGATACCTTAAGAGGCTGACAACACCTAATTTTGTTGAAATTGATGTTATTTAAACACTTTTTTAAGAAAAACTGCACACAAAAAAAAAATACAAAAAAAATATAATGTTAATTTTCATCATATTTCAAACACGCTAGACGGGCTCGATACATAATTGAACAAAATCGGCTCGATAGAAAATAATTGCAAAGATTGGTCTTAAAATCATCATTAAACGGTTCTATGTCTTTATTTTTTCGACGTATGGGTCTGCAATTAAAAACATAAAGTCGACATATTCATACCTAAACGGCTAACGAGTCATATTTCACAAACAATCCATACTTTTGTTTATTTCTTATGATTTGTGTCTTATTTGCAAGATTTTAGACGCGCGCCAAGCTGCCGGAATAGTTTCTTCTCTTTCACTTACAGGCACGTGAACCGTATGTGTGAAGAGTGGCGCTGCTCCAGGTCATTTGCTGTTGACAACGCCTTAATTTTCGACTACTGCGCATTAACGGTCATCGCTGGACCTACGTGCCGGCACTTGTATTTAATACTTGGTTTATAAACTTTCAACATTGTTATAAAGTGGGGTTTTAATTGGGGTAAAGGTTTCAAACAGTAAGGGATTGAGGTTAAAGGGACCACATGTTACGTGACGATAAAAGGATTCCCAACTTGCTGTAACGTCGCATTTCATCTCGTTTAGGAAACTTTATTGTTTAATAAAGTTCGCCCTGGAAGTTATACAGAAGCCACATTTAACGATACATCACCGTATATTGTAACTCATTTAGACTCGTTTCCTTTCTCTGGGAAGTATCAATTAGTATCTTCTGCAACTTTACTTAGTTCTTGTCATTCGCAATACTTTAAATGATTCTTGCCGTCTCTTTAATTCTGAACAATTTAGTCAGCACTTATAGACTTCGATTAAAGAACCAATGAGGTATAAAATGAGGTAGAAGCCTTGTCACTAAGTCACTAACTACTGTGTGCAACACGACCTAGGCCATAATAGTAGGGTAATATGTAGTGATACCCACGATTATCTCATTAATTAAAATATTGGTTCACCTAAAACACCCCACATGGATGTTCTAATGACCTTTTGACTGGTATATTGCTATTGTTAAGCCGGCATAGTTTAAACTCCTTTAAATCTGAAGCAGCCACACTCTTCATCAGATCTGCGATGCAAATGTGAGCGAAATTTGCATTTGTATCCCGTAATTGCTCGCTATTCTAACAACCTCACTCGCACGCTGATATTTGCATATCTATCGGGAACTTAGTGAAGACAATGTATCAGAGCTCGAGCTAAAAGCATTGGATTAACTAATCCCACGTAAGGTAACGTGATTGTGGCTAGGCGTTTATCAAAATGAGATAGAACAAGACCCGCGAGAATTCGACGACACGAAAAACCATGGTCTACCACATTGCAAAATATACTGACGAGCACAAATCTCGTAATAATAAAAAAAAACTCGTTACATAATCATAATTCATTAAACTTTTATACAATAAACTTCTTCATTTTTATTAAAAATATCTTGGGAATAAATACTATTGCCTAAACCTAAACCATTTCTCAAGCGCACTCAATTCCAATACTCTCATGAAATGGCATCACTGGATGCTCTATAGCAAAGGGCGGTTGCCTCACAGAGTTCAGAGTCGTGACAACTTCAATGCGCAATGAAATGAGGATAGAATATGACTGGATATTGTATGGAGAACTTACGATGTTTGATAAACCTAAGGCCAGCTCCACAAGTTTGGCAAACACCGGCAAACACACAGGACGCAGTCATAATGTTAGAGTCAGCAGAGATATTCCTATTTTAATTTTTCATTCATATGACTGAGTCCCGCGTGTCTACCGATGTTTGCCAATCGTTTAGAGTCGGCATAGGTCCGCCCACTAGGCGGACTGCTTGAAGCGGCCGAGACCAGCGGCACTCCTGTGTTTTAATTTGACAGCTGTCATTTAAAATACTATTTTGAGGTTAGAAATTATTATGGAACTGACTGCTGTTTAAGGAACAATCAATCTTCTTTACCAGACACATCCTGTCACAGGCAGTACGCCTATCAGTCTACTGTTAGCTATGTTATTATGTTGTTCTAAAATGAACAACCATTTTTTTTAATACATCCAAATAGATATTGTTGGAAACATTGGAAGTACCCGTAGGTTCATTGTCGTTTATATCGGTCACTAAAGCCTTATTTGTTTCATTACGGAATGCTTACGGAATGAAACAAGGTAACAGCGTAACATAGTGTTATCTCACTCTTGTCTTTCCCACACTTGTCTTTTCTTCAAAATAATATGAACCACTAAAACTAACAATCTGCTTTCGATTAAGATTAATAGGCTTTCATTATCATTTGCTTCTAAAAAGATGGTAGGAAAGTTTATTTGAAAGTAGAGCTATTGTAAAGCTATTCACACTTAGAACACTTTATGGCAGGTATTGTAATAAAAGATCGTAAATATAACGTTTTTTGGAGTAAATTCTTTTTGTAAAAGTTTACGTCTGAGAAAAAGTGAACGCTAATTAACGTATTTTCATCTCTTGAATTTTATCTCAAATAATAGCAAGCTTCTAGGAAGAATTAATTATCCAATATTTGAAACGAATTTCATCTTTAATTAAAATCTCGTGTTCGAAAACAAAATGTGCTTATATTTTTTGCGTTTCGTTGTTATATTTCCGTAATAACAAGCAAAGAAGGAACCTTTGTAGGATCACTTTTGTGTCCGACAGTCTGTCTAACTGTCTGTCAAGCAGAGTCTTTAAATTAATTATGGAGATTCAGGAAATATTTTAAATAAGAATTAAGAAGAGACTTGGATACTTAACATGCGCCACTGCCATCACTATGAATACTTGTCGTATCGGATGTAATTGTCGATTGTAGATATGATTGTTCCTATACTATATTGTTCTATGCAGCGTTAGAAATATACATCTGCTACTAGAAATAAATATGAGACCGATATGACAATTCGTGGATACATTTTACTAGCAAATTCAATGTAATATTCATTTCATTGTGATCCTATGTCCCCCATGTGGGGCAGAGGGCATCCATAGTGCCACGCCATCCCGTTCGGTAATGTAATATTGGTTGAACTTTAAAAATCTTCGTTCACTAAAAATAATAAGAATTTAAATAAATAAAATCTTGTCGATGTTGACGTATTTTATACATAAAACTCAATTTTATAACCAGAATACTGAGTCGGCGCGTTTGTTCTATTTAAAAAGTTAAACTAATGCGTATTCCACACGCAACAAAGTGCAACATTATCTTCTTATAAAACGAACTATGTATTAACCTTGACATATAAAGCACGTATGGTATACCGGACCTGCGTTGACTCAGCGGTTTAACCGGGTTAATAACGTAGGGTTTCGCTGACAGCAATGCTCTATAATGGCTTCAGTTTGTATAAGGGATATTAACTATTTAATCTCACGCTTGCTTAATAGGATTAAATAAGGATACTTAAGTCCCTTAAAAAATAACATAGGATGTACCAGTTGCTTCTCTAACAGCCCAACGAGGGAATGGGCAAAAATCTTAGGAATCATATTATAGGCGTTGCGGCTAGCGACCCATCACTATTTTGAATCCCCTTTCCATATATACGCCCACAGTCAGGCTGTACGTGGTCTTTTGGTATTGTTAGCTTAGGCCCTGTCTACCCCGTAAGGGTAAAGATGAAGAAAGTGTGCATGTATGTATGTCTATGTATCTCGTCAAACTCCTTGTTTCGACTGCTATCAGGTTATGATCAGTTGCAGAGGTTGCTAGTGACTACCTACTAAAAGGACTGTAGGTACTTGTATAATTTTTTTTAGCGGCGTTGAGCACTTTTTGGGATGGGTAAAAAATGTTAAACTCGCGTCAGGCGTAAGACGGAGAGAGTTTAAGTACACCAGAATATCAGATCCTCTAAGAGCTTATTTTGAAATACGAAATGAAGCTAGAATCACGTTCGATTTTTGAAGTGTACGTTGATTTCTTTGCTTTAAAGTATGTGCGTTTGGTCGAGTGGTATAAGGTGTGGAATAACAGTGCGTTCTCTCAGATGATCGCACTTCAAAACTCAAGTTTTTTTTTCTTTTTGCGCGAGTGTGCGTGTGTGTAGTTTTCACTTCTGCCGGCAGTCCCGGAGTGCTACCCGGTGTTTTTTTTAAAATCTTTGGTAAAATTCAGTTATCGAAACGAGTTAATAATAGTACATTATAGAAGCAAGTTCAAGGTGGCGTAATCCGCAAAGTGTGCGTTAGTTGATTACTTTTATTGATCGCAATTCGAGGCTATTCTTCATTTTGATTTCGCTTTTAGTGATTGGTAGCCATTCTTCGATTAAAAGTTCGCTATTTCGAGCTTGAGCAAAATACATAAAAACCAAAATCAATTTGTAGCAGTAAACCATTTGTTCCATTATCATCAAAGAAAATATTTTTTTTTGCTCTCTTTTTTATGGACTTATGATAGAACCAATCTATATTTGATAGATAGAACATTGCTCCGGCAATAAGAAATTAAACTACTTACATATTATATTGCATCACATTATAGTTATTGCTTGCCTTTTAGATAATTTCCAAATGCACCTAATTACATGGTACCTAAACTTCTTTTTGGATCATCTACGGCTTTAAATATACCTATTGAACATTAATATTCAAATCAATTTCTTCCCGCAATTTCTTCAGTCTACACGTGATCATGATACATGCAACTGTATCGAAATATCGGGAGCTCAATAAAGGTAATCGTGGTTCACATCCCGTTTATAATATTTCGAATATTCAAATCATCACTAACCGATGCCCAGGGTGCACCGGACCGAGCACTGCTCTTCCTCCCGGACGGGTCCGAAAACGAACCGCAGTTCTTGACTGGCGCGGAGGTAACCTTACTCGCACCCCACATACGCACTTAATACTAATTAACTATTACTATGCGTATAGTGTTGCCTTATCATGACTCATGACGTCAAATAGTCGCAGAACCCTGGTACTTAATATGACAGAACAGATGAGTAAACTCCAGGTAAACTTGGGAAACTCGGTACGTAGTTCTAAGAAATATTGTCAAAGTTCTCGCTTCCTTTGTTTATGAGAGCCAATTATGTACAGGAGTGTGAATTTAAAGCCCGTACACAGTGCATTCAAAGTTCTGTAAATAAATATATTGGACACAAGGAGAGGAATAGTAACTTCAGACGTATAAATACGAAGATATCACCACTCCCATAGGACATGCACAAAATATTCATAAAAAAATTACTTGATGGACGCTGCGCTTGCCGATCCGCGGTCTCCATTCAAAAACCGTTTGCCCCAACGTGCTATATGGCTTCCATTTGCCACTTCAACGAGCTAATTCGCTTAACTATTACGGTGACCCTTGTTCTTTTTCTACGTATCTCGTAGTTTCTTTCAGAGAAACCCTAGCATAGCTCTCCAAAGCTCGCTGAGCAACACTAAGCCTATCTATAAAGCCTGTAGTGAAATATCGTTTAAAGATTGTTAAATCCGATGCGACGCGCGTTTGGTGGAAATCGTCCTTAATATCTCTTTACATTTGTCCAGTACCTAAATAAATAAGGTACACACCGACGCGTTAAATAATTACGTACCGTACAATAAGCCCAAGGTCCCTCGCGCACGGTTGACCGCCGAGGTAATTAAGTTTGGCCCTAATATTAGCCGGTGGAAACCCTACGAGAATATTGAGAATTGAAAGGTTGAATCACAAAGCACTTTGGATTTGATGTTAAGCGGTAACATGACTTGGCTTCGCTCCAGTGGCGAGCACTCGATGTAGGTAATAAAACACTGCCTAAGTGCAACAGCAGGTATACATGACTAGCTAACCGTTTTCCTACTGGGGCGCTCTTGGTTAAATTCTGGAAGGATGGGATTAAGATTGTGGACATTGTAAACAAACCTTTAAAAAAAATCTGTTTATTTATTTTCAATGTTGATTCTAATAATCGCTAAAAACCAAAGTTACCGCTATGATTTGAAATGGTTGAACCAAGTTTAACGATAACCATTACCTCTGATTCTGACGTGCATTTGATAGAAATTCTACGAAATATTATTTAAAAATCTCTGGTTATGGTTATAATTGTCGTTAAGGTGATTTGGTGAAACTCACGCTTAAAATCATCGTTACAGTCTTATCTCAGTGATTATCCCTGTGTATTACGAGTAGGTACGTTTTCATTTATACCTCACCTGCTTTTAATACTTTTTGCGTATCATCTTAAAGGTCGCGTTCTTTAGTTTTTAGTGGGAAACTGTCCTTTCCGAACCAGTACAACCAGCACGTACAAAAGGCCTACCTGAAAGCTTCTTTTTCACTACATTCGTGAGTTCATTGACCTAGTCTGCTCTACATATATCCATAGTTGATGAACAAATGAATAGCTCCGACGGAGCTGTTATTAGGCGCACAATACGATTTTGTTTTCCAAATACATATAAGTACCTACCTATATCTATAAGGAACATTTACACAGTACATTATAGCTTATAGCAAACGCTCTGTCGAAATACAAGGAGTTTTGATAGGTTCCTTCCATCCCTTCCATTGCCAAGGGATGAATAAGGCATCGCCGAGTAGGATTCTTTTCAAACGTTTCAAGCGAAAAGGAACCTACCTTGGCGTAAAACAACTGAATAATTCTGACAGGGACCTAAAACGGGTAACGGAAATAATTTAATTCGTATTCATTCATGTACCCTTTTAGGTGTTAAAACGAATTAATGTTGTATATTTATCTGGTTCTGAAAACATCAGATGTAGATTACTTACGGTCCGTATTTGTAAAAGGTATTCGGTTTTGTGGGCACTTTTCCTGTACCTACATCTCGTTCTACGAAAAATAAAAAACGAAAGCGTCTTTGTGTAAAAAGAGCAATGAGAAAGTATACGATAGGTATTTAATTATTCTTTTAAAAACTTTTCCAAGAACTTATTTCTTTGCAATTATCAAATTGCTCTTTGACTTTGGTTCCTTTTAAAGGACTTTCGTTTATGTTATTGTTTTAAAAAGTATTTAGCGAGCGAGCCAAAAGTTCCAAGCAAAAGTCACGTTTATACGATAAATTCTTCATTCTAATTAAATTTGAAGTACGAAGAAAGCGTTGCGTCGAGAGCACTAAAAATTTTATTACGTAAATATTTTACCGAGGTTGACTTGACTCCTTGTCGTGCTAATATTTTATTAAATCGTCTACAAAAGATAAGAAATAAAATAAGGTAATATTATCACGTATAACACAGATCACAATTAGCATGCCAATACAAACAATACAGCTAGGTAAAAACTATATACGAAACAACCGAAGGCTGGCTAGGCTGATTAGGCTTAACCTACAAATAAAAAAACTGGATGGTAAATTCAGTTGCCGAATTTAAACGAAACTCTTTGCGCGGGTCCGACTCGCACTTGGCCGGTTTTTATGCTTCGTACGAGTAACACAATGTTGTCGGGACTTGGGAGCTTTCTGTCTGTCAGTGTCTCGCTTCCCTTCGCAGGCGGGCGTAATCTAACACAGATATCGCGGGAAACAACTCCAACTAGAGCACAACAAATAAGGAGCTACATCATCTGTATCTGTACTAAGGAATTGCTTGCCTTTTGCGCGCGTCATACACATGTTCGATTGTTTGCGGTTAATGAACACAAAATATTTACCTTGCTACTCCGCTACTTACGTGCAAGATAACCAAGCTTGTGCGAAATATATACGTTTTGCATGCAAGCCCTCCCTCCACTTGACACACAAAACGCGCACAAATCCCACAAACTTAATTAATCCTGACACCACACAAACATTGACGCGCGTTTCGATCCCTCTACGGTTTCTATCGGTTGTGCTCTAACTTTTCAAAGTTAGAGCACAACCGATGTACACACAGCAAAGCTATTCGGTAAGCAGGTTTGAAGCGGCGCGTTCATGCAAAGGTGCATGCGAACCAACGTCGTACTAATTTGTAATTTGTTTGTCGATGTGTTTATTTGCGGTTACAAGTAGACCAAGATGTTTTTAAAATTGCTTTTGCGTTGGTTCGGTTTTCTTTAGAAATCGCTGGATGATCTATGAATTTTGGACTGTTTGTCCCCTGACCTGTCAGTTGTCACTTCTACGGTTTGTGATCGTTACCGAGCTGGGTTCAGAACAGGCCGAACATATATTTTCCCAGATCAAAAAATCAAAAATCATTTTCACTGGCGCATTGATTCACTAACTGTAGAAATTCCGGATGGTTTAAGATTCCCTCCGCATTCCGGATAAAGGCCAATATTTCCGAAGCTGTCCGAAAAATTTCGGACGTATGGCAACTCTAAGGGAGGATGATGATGAATGATGTTAAAGTTAGCAGCCAACGTAAAGTTATTGCCAACTACTAACTTCAGACTAAATACAGTACCGCGGTGTCGAAGGAAGGGACACCACCAGATCACCACATTATTTTCCCAAGGAAGTCGTCCCAAAGGTTCAGATCCTCAACGAAGGCCAAAAGCCTTTACCCAGAAGTACGATAGCTGAGTATAGGCAAAAATAATAACATTTCTTCCATGCTGGTCTGAAAGCAATGAAAAAACATAGAACGCACCTACCAGTTGCTTCTCTTCTCGCGCAGATGGTAAAAGCCCATCGAGGGAATGCGCAAAAATCTTAGGCATCATATTATAGCTGATGAGGCTTGCATCCATCACTATTTTGATTCCCCTTTCCACCTACACGCCCAATCATGCCAAACGTGGCCTTTAGCTCTTGTTACCTTAGGCTCTGTCTACCCAGTAAGGGATAAAGACGTGATTTATGTATGTATGTATGCAAAAATAAACTATTAATAAACAAATAAACAAAAAGTCAAGTGCACACACTCAATTTTACCTTCTCTGTGGCAAAGCTAGCTCCCGGTAATCTACTTTGGACGGCCGACTTTCCTATCAGGCCTTTGCTAAAGATAAACAGCCCCAAATGGATATAAAATTGTGTTCCTTACATGTAGGATTGCATTGGCTTTTAAATAAATACAAGATACAATTACAAATTACAAGTGTACTTTTTCGCTCGTACTACATTGTAGGTAGGTAAAAGTGACAACAATAATAAACCTCGCATAGGTACAAGACGTTTATTATCTAACATTACAATATTAGGTTTAGTATTAAGTTTTGCTACGCCCTTGTAGGGTCCATGTTTGTACTGGCTAGACTAATAAGAAAATCTTGTAAATACCATGGTTGCAATACTTGCAATAAATGATTGATTGATTGATATGACTCTTCTGAAGAGGCAGATCAATATAGATTAAGTGTAAATAGACCATGGCTATTGGCCACTTACGTCATAAGTTCATTGTCCTTGGAACATTGTCGAATCACGTATGTCTATGTAGAATTACTAGTATTGACTGAAAAATCGTTATACTCGATTCAATTTAAGCCGACGGCATTATCCGTTTTGAGGCCTTCCCATGACGTCTTAATTACGACTCGGTTTAAGTTCTAGCTGTCACTTTTAGTATGAATCTGACAGCGAGCGAACCTAAACTGAATCGCATTAAGACGTCATGATAAGGCCCCTGGTCAGTCATCCGAATAGGCTTCGTCACCGCACAAACTCTTGTGAAAGTGGAATTTATGAATTTTCATGGCCCGACGACAACATTAATAAATAATTTCCTTCGACAAACTTTTCTTAAATATTGGAGTGCTACAAATCCCTAATAACTTTACAAAATGTAAAGTACTTCCTTTGTTTTACAAGATTGAATGCGAAGATCTTTTTAAGAGTAGGGATAATGCCCGGTTTCTTTTAAAGACTTTGTATCGAGAACCCTTTGTTTTTGAAACAATGGTCTCGGGGATCGGACATTTATCTGCTTTGTTGCTATTAATCTCTCCGGTACAAAACCTTTCTTCTTAATGAACTTTGAAAATGAGAAACATAATTTTGTACAATTATCTTTCAAGTTTTTCTGAAAACATTGCAAAATTTGCCGTTGTATTTATTGGTGCAAATATTGGTGAGATTTCGATGGAGACTAATAAATTAAAAAAAACCTTTGATAGTCGTAGAATAAACACAAATGAAAATAATTAAGGATATCCTAGGCCTCCACCAATCATTAGCACGGTATTCTTGCCACGTCCTGCTGTTTAAACAGGCTTGTCAGCGGCCATTTTGCTATTCATTGGAATCGAATGTTTAAGCAATTAGCTAAACAATCAATGTCTACAATGCAATTGAACAAACTTGACGTTCCTTAATATTCTGCTACTGTTTATTTTGCACTTAAACACATTACTGGATGAGGAGCACGCCAGCGAGTCCTCATGAATGTGTAACGTGTTTATTGTGCAGTGTGAACTCTTGGAGTTTATTGGGGTACCTACTTATTAAAAAACAATAAAGTTAAAATACATAAAGTTAAAATACCTAATGGTTCAAAATACCTAAATTCAATTTTCTCAGAATTTTATAAACTTAACCTAACCTAACCTAAATATATAGATAGAACCTAAACCAATCTATAGGTTAGGTTAGAATAAGTTTATAACAATTCTGTTAATTCTGAGAAAATTGCATTTAGGTATTTTGAACCATTCGGTATTTTGAACCGTTAGGTATTTTAACTTTATGTATTTTAATACGTACCCGTTTATTGAAAGAGATCTTACTTAACCCACCATTCGTTCATCCATTCAAAACGCCCGACAATAGCTAAATTTTTTCCAAAGATTATTTACAAACATCAGAATCCACGTAATTATGTATTAACATCAAACAACACGCACGTTAGGCCATTACGTATACCACAGCGGTCAGTTGCATCTGTTACGAAAAACGAACGGTGCGTGCTGTAATCCGAACTGTGCATTGATTATTTAACTCACGTGATCTTATTGCGTTTTTCAGGGAGCGGCAGTTCAGGTGCACCGCAGTCTGAAGAACTGCAACACATCACCACCGACGTTGAAGAGGAGCCTCACCGCAGCTCAGACCGGCAGGGCCGAGCTATGTACTTCACCAAAACATCACCAATATCTACGACTAAAGCGCCTCCGTTGGCCAATTCTACGAAGAACCAAACTGAAGAGCTTATCGGACACCCGAACATTAATGTAACTGAAAACGCCAACGACACCGAAGAAATCGCGCACCCACCTGTCCCGATTCTGAAAAACTTTAACGCTACCGAAGCGGAAAACACTTCCGGAACAGTATTACCCGTAAACGTTACTCAAATTAACGCCACAGCAACACCTCCGCCATTCAGTAATGTAACGGAAACACAGAACTCCACGTTTACGTCTAAAAAACGGAATCTGACGAGGCCAGATTTTGTTAAGAGTGACACCATAGAGAGGACTTCAGAGAGCAGGATAGTGACAGATAAGCCGTTATCCTTAGAGACGCAGAACTTTTTGCAGACTCGGATCCCACCGAATATAGAATCTTCTAGAAGGGTGATCGATCAGGACGGCGGGATGGACACTGGGGCGATAGCTGGAATATCGTTCGCTGCGCTGGTGCTGAGCGCCCTTGCAGGCAGTACCGCGTTCGTCCTCTACAGGCGGAGGTACCTGAACAAGCCTCAGACGTTGAATGACAAGTGCTCCAATCCTGATTCCAGTGGCTATCTTGACGATAGCACTATTCGGGTATGTATTGTTATACAATCTTTTCGTGATATTCGACAGCAAAGAAATAATCTTTTTAATATTTTTAATAGCTAAACAAAGTAACAAGCCGTGGTAGCCTAGTGGTTTGACCTGTGGCCTTTCAAGCAGAGGCAAACCTCTGAGTTTTTCGGAATTTATGTGCGAGATTAAATTGAAATTTACCATGAGCTTTTCGGTGAAGGAAAACATCGTGACGTGAGGAAACCGGACCAATCCCAATAAGGCTTAGTTACCCTTCTGGATTGGAAGGTCAGATGGCAGTCACTTCTGTAAAAACTAGTGCCTACGCCATATCTTGGGTTTAGGTTGTCAAAGCGGACCCCAGGCTCACTGAGCCGTGGCAAATGCCAAGGAAAAACACTAGGAAGATGATTGCCAATCTAATTGGTTATTTCCTCTATGCCCGTACTCTATTGGTTAAATTCTCTATGGACTTCTCCAATTACATTAATAACAGTCTTTGCTCTTGTACTGAACTAAA